>JAOTQQ010000012.1:40719300-40760517 GCA_026546715.1 Gallinago undulata
TCCCCTCAGCCTCCTTTTCTCTAGGCTGAATAACCCTAGTTCCCTCAGCCTCTCCTCATAAGACTTGTGCTCCAGACACCTCACCATCTTTGTTGCCCTTCTCTGGACCTACTCCAGCACCTCAATGTCTTTTTTGTGGTAGGGGGCCCAAAACTGGACACAGTACTTGAGATGGAGCCTCACCAGTGCTGAGTACAGGAGGATGATGGCCTCCCGAGTCCTACTTATCAGACTGTTCCTGATACAGGCCAGGATGCTGCTGGCCTTTTCGGCCACCTGGGCACACTGCTGGCTCATGTTCAGCTGACAGTCGACCAACATGCCCAAGTCCTTTTCTGCCAGGCAGCCCCAGCCACTCTGCCCCTCTGCCCCCAACCTGTAGCGCTGCCTGGGGTTGTTGTGACCCAAGTGGAGAAGCCAGCACTTGGACTTGTTGAACCTCATCCTGTTGGTCTCAGCCCATCGATCCAACCTGTCCAGATCTCTCTGCAAAGAGAGATCTTTTCACTGAAACTGTAGGTACACGTGCTTTGAATAGTTTTCTATACGTAAGAACTCATTTGCATTTGATACCAGGAGCATCCCAGTGGTCCTGCACATGCATACTGATCATTAGAAAACTCTGCCTTCAGAGTGGAGGTTCCTCTGGCTTCACCTGGCATGAACTTGAAATGGAACTTTAGACTAGGATTAAATGTAGATATGCTTTTACCTCATTATCCTATCATACGTTAAGTTCTCTGAGCTCAAAAACTTAAAATGCACAGAATGAGGCAATGTGAGGTTTGCAGTTCTGATTCTGTTTGAGGAAGAGCCATCTTTAACCAAGAACAGTTGTGACAATACGTACTAGCACCATACTAAGGGTATGACCCAGCTCTCTTGATGCTACTTCCCTTCAGAGCCAGTTTTTAAGAATTTAGTGCACACAAATCCCTTTGGTGCACTGCTTCCAACCTGGCTATACAGGGATGCAAAGATCCATTTTTCATTTACACATAGATTATTTGCATGCATATGTTATATGTGAGCAAGTGTATACATGTAGCTGTGCAGGACCAATTTAGAACAACAGTCCGAATTGCAGTGGACTTCTCCAAAAAACACAAACACAAAAAGCAAGTCAAAGAAAAAACTCCACTTAGTACATGACATCCATCTCTCCAACATGCTACAGAGCAATTAACTCTCCACATCTAGTATGGCTACAGGCTACTGCCCTCCTACAAGCTTCAAACTGTTGTCATTTTACTTCCTTAGGATGATTCTCATTATAGCCAGGCTGAGTGCTGAGTTAAAAAGTGTATGAGTCATATCATCAACTCAGTTGTCTGGAATCTTGCTTTTCCATGCATTTCCTCATCGCTACACGGATCACCAGTGTAAAACATGGTGTAGCTGCATCAAATTTCCTTTTGCTGTTTTTAACCCTACAATTGCCTATGAGTGGATACTTACTGTTATCCAGCTTCCTAAACAGTGACAATCTGTGCCTTCACTGCCTGCCTCGCAGAAGTCGCAATGAGTTACAAATATTTAACTTGAGGTTATTGCCCAGGGGAATCTCTCTATCCAGCTTCTGGAATAAGGCTTCAGCACTGAGTGCCTATGTTCTGCTCAGGAAGAAAAAAAGAGGACTCTCAATTTAAGCCAAATTTAAGGCATGCCATTGCTCCATGCACCATCAGATCTCCTCCATCTTTCCACAAGTCAAGGTGGCTCCACAGCACTGTGTCTTTTATCATCCATCATGGGACCACTTCTCACAAGAAGGCTGGTTCCACCAGCTTTTAACCATGTCAGAAGAAGGATGTACACACAACAGTGGCTCAGAGCACTAGTCCTGAAATAGGCTTCTGCTGCCTTACTTGCAGATATGCACAGATATGCTATTAAGACTATCTACGTGACACCTTTTAATTAGAGTTATGCTATTAGCCCATAATGGCTACAGAGAAGACCAGTGTGCTGCAAATTCCCCTTCTATGATCTAAACACTGTATCTTTGATAATTTCTGCCTATCGTTGGCTCTACACAGTATTGTATTAGCTTTCCCCATGTCTATCTATCAGCCCCCATTCCTGAAAATTATACTTTCATTTTTTAGGAAAAGGAATATTTTTAACTGATTCCCTTCAGTGGAATTCATTTTTCTAGTTACAGAATTCAAAATACATCTTGCAATCTTCCCCTATGAAGCCAATAGATTTTCCAAGGTACAGGATTTGAGCAGCTTTTATAATTTCAGGGTGGGCAGTACAGAAATGGTTTCTCTTTGGTTTGTTTTTAATCTTATAAAAATCCACAATTATGTTTTCAGAGTAATGTTCCCCCTTCTCTATTACTACCCTGTATTAACCACCAATAAGCAATTTCTACATTCAAAGACTGGGTTTCAGTCTGCAGCAACTATTTCAAGAACTGGTATATTTGAATTCCTATATTGGGGAAACAACACTAACCCCAGCTTGAAGTTATGGGATATTTTATGAATATTTCGTGATCACACAGACAGAAGCACTTCCTATGTTTATCAAACAACTGATTTAAAAATCAGTTCCAACAGGATATATGAATTTAGCAGCACCAAAGACTTGCAGTTCTACCTTAATCTTTAAGAGGATTCTGCTAAAAAGATTAATGATTCAGGGACAGAGAAAAAAGTTTAAAAGCTTGGCAGGAAAAATGGTCAGTCTCATGTGCTTTCATTTTCCACGGTCAACTGTGACTTTGGGAAGCAAAAGAAAGCACACAACTTGGGCTGCTTTTGATCACCATCTAGCGTAGGAATTAAGGAACTGCACAAATTTAAGGATAATTTTCCCGATTGAAAGTTAAGCAGCAGTAGGATTAATAGTTCTTTTCATCCATTTTAGAAGACCTCAGATAGGCTTATTGAACTTGAAAAAGTGGGAGTTTCCAGACGTCCCCAGATACCTGATGAAACCAGATGTTTCATATTGACGCCATTTTCGAGTAGTGATGTGACTGTGATAGTTTAGGGATATAAAGAAAGCAAGACCTGCATAGTGAACTAGTATCTTTTTCAGGGCAAATTACAGAATGAGAAAAAGCAACATGGTTTCAGCCAGGGAGTCCTTTTATCAAGTCTCTGTGTCATTTCCAGATGTTGAAATGCTGCAATCATTTCATTGTTGTCTGATTTTTTGTCAAGGTTGTCAGAAATACTATTCAGGAAATTTTTCACTTACAAAAATGGATTACGGGTTTTGTTGTAACAAAATCTCACACCCTGATTGTGGCTGAACATTGACACATGCATTGGGAACTTCAAGACTGGTAAATGAGTAAGACAACTGGACAAAGGAAGACAACTAACACCATTGGGGATGAAAGTCCTTGACAGCTTTAGGTTATAATCTTTGCCTTTAGGTTATGATCTTTTCAGGTGACTCCAGATAACTTGTACAATGCTTTCCAATAGCACTGCCCGCTGCCTTTCAGAAAGCATGCTGTGATTCAACACACAGGAACTCAGTGTGTTCACACTGAGGAACTTAAAAAGGCTGAAACAAAACAGAAAACACATCTTTACTGAAACAGGGTCGTACCTTCAATATTAACCAATAATAGTGTAAATTTTCATCAAAGATTAGCAGGAGGAATTTCAGGAAGTTACAGAAGACACACTCGGAAGAAGCCTTTGCCTGTAGACAGCAGAAGAGCCTTCTTTTTAAATGGAAAAATACTACTTTTCCCCACAATAAAGGCAGGCATGCTCCTGCTAATCCTTGTGAGGCCAGGTCAAGGAGCAAGCAAAGATACTTTAGCACCACGATTTACCAGCAGCCTTTAGTCACTGTTACACAATATCTACCCATGCTCAATTCTTCACAGAGGGTCTAGCCAGAAGGGATGTCTTTACACCTGAAGTTCAAATCATCAGCTGAATTGTCACTCACAGGGAAAAAAAAAAAAGAACCACCACAAAACAAAACCCAACACTCAACTGCTGTTAAAACTGCATACTAAATCCTCAAACATTACTGGATTCAGACACCATATAGAACACTCAAATGTCTAGTAAGGAAAGAACTGTAAAATCTTTACAAGCACTGTTTCATATTTTATTAGACACTGACCTCTCGGTAATGATTATTCAAAATACCTTACTCAAAATAACTTTATAGTCTTGTAATCAATACATCATTTTATACAAAGGATTAAAAAAAAAATCAAAGAAAAGATACTGCTGCCTGAAAAGTAGGAGATAATTTGTGCTTGCTATAGTTTATTCTTTAACAGCTCATGCTTTCAAAACAGAGCTGGCAGTATTACTAAGCAAATTATGTTGATTTAAGAACTGGAAGAAATTTCCTCCCCTCCTCAAACACAGGGTTTTTTTCCTGACTGCACCAAATAGACATTAACAGTGTGTGCACTAATTAGCAGCTCCAACACATTACTGTTGTTTTGGTGCCCCCCAATGGTCACCTGCCTTTACTACTAGCTACGGCTTAAAAACCTCTGCTGGAAAAAATACCTTGCAGGTGTAATCCCCAAAGGGACGTGTTGTTTTTCATTCAGCTGGACCCCAGCTCTGAGCCCTGACGTAGCTACTGGCACTGCAGATTTCCCATACGTGGTTCCCAGAGGTAGGCAATGCAGGGCAGGTCCTACAGCCAGGTATTAAGCACCATCCCCATCCAATTCCAGCAGAGCGCTTTGGCAGCTTGAGCAATGAGCCCTCCAGATCAACACACCTACCTCATAGATACCTTTGCAAAAACGAACCAGATTCACAAGCACAGATGCTACTTCCAGGGTCTCTGCAGAAAATTGCACAGCATTAACTGACGTGAGGCATCATTCAAGCAGGTAAGACAGACTGATACCCAGCACTGGCTGAGCCTGCCCTCCCTTCCCCAGTTGCCGCATCCCACTATCACACACACTGACCAAGAACATCCAGTCAGTCTCCATCTTGTATAACAAGCCACTTGGCACAGCGATGTATCCTGTCCCAGCCCACCAGCAGGGGTGGCATTCACCCAGTACGATACATCTTCATTTCCAACCATATTGTGGCAAAGAGAAATTAATCACTGGCCTATAAATCAGCACTTCCCCCTGTGAACTGATCACAACTTGACTATACTCACTGCAGCCAAAGAAAAGGATTATTCCAATCACAAAGGGTGTGTCAAAAGACTTAATTTCCAAAAAACTTCAGGTGGAAAATACAGATGAAAGCTTGAAGCTCTTTAAGACATTAGATAGCGAAAAGCTGCAATCCTTCAGTCAAGAAAGAAGATAGCTTTATCTAAAAGCCCATCCCAGTTTATTGGCAAAGGGAAGACAGTAAAGCAATATTTAACAAGTGGAAAAGGGGAAATGGATCAGATAGCAATCAATACAAATGTGACATGCAGAAAATTTATCAGAAGGAAAAGAAAACCTTGATTGACAGGACTAAGGACAGAAGAAACACTTTAGTATGTACATTAGTGATGAGTGAAGCCCTTGCTACGGTCAATCATTAAAAATGCAGGCAAGGCAGAAGTGTTCAATGAGCTTCCAATTTCTGCATGGAGGAGCTCCTACCACAAACGATGAACTTTCTGAGCCATCAGAATCTATTGGGATGTTAAAGATCAACTGAAGGCAAATTTTTAGATCTACAGGCTTGGATGGCTCGTGCCCAACATTAAAAAAGGCTCACTGAATCTTTGGATAATTTTGGGGATACCATGGACATTTCAGAAAACAAGCACCAATATTAGAAGTGGTAAGGAGACGGACCTAGTGAAATAAGGATGCTTAAGCTAATATGAACATAAAGTTAAAAAAAAAAAAAAAGAAACTCTTGTACTGCATTTAATTTATAATGAATTAAAAGAGAAGAACGTATAGCCATTTTAAAACTGATAGAAACTGATTTCAAATTGAGTCTTTTGTGTTCAGTTACATTTATATATTTGCCAAATACCGTTTCTTGGGTCAGCTTGCCGTCATTATTTTGCTGATATCACAAGTTTTCTTGATGATTTACTTGCACGTAGAGCATTAATAAGAAAGCCTAACACAAGCCATTTAGATGAAAAATAGCAGGAACAATTCACACAGCAGCAGCACAAGAAAATTAGGACCACACAATAGCAATAAAGCAACACTAAGCAAGATTTGAATAACTAGCATATCTCCACATGTAGTAAGTAGAGCATCAATCAAATGCTGCTCATGATGCTCCATAGAGATCAGGATTAGCCTTGATGCTAATCCCCATTGTTGGTTTTCTGGAAGTCAATAAATGGCAGCTGATACCATTCGCAAGTCAGAGACTCACAAAGGGAGAAAACAGAGGAAGACAGACCTGGCATGCTCAAACCTATTCCAGCAATGGCTTTTTAATACAGCTGAAAGGTAAATTGTGCAAGGAGGAAAAAAAAAACCCAAGACCACAAACAGTGGAGAATGGATGACTATCCTAAAAATAGTGACTTTGAAAAACTTCAGCAGTCAACAATAAATTTAAATTCATATGAGCTTCCAGGTCACATATCAGAAACCAAGAATCTTTCCTGGCAAGAAATTGAGTTCTCTGCAATTCTTTTCACCCTACATCAGAGCCAAAATCAGCTTTAAAAAGTTCTGTCAAGAGACAGACTACAAAGTTTTGTAATTTATGTGGATCGTTTATGTGGATGCTTTAAAACAGTAAAGGCTGCTCTTACACACAGATCCCCAGATCCTAGGACCACTGGTTAATCTGCAAAGTTAGTCTGTTTTCCATGGGCCAATGGAAAAAAAACCAAACAAACAAGAAAACACCCTAAGATGTCTTAACAATTTCTTTTGTTCTTGAAATAGTCACTTATGCACACAAGAGAAGTTTTCATTTCAGCATTCATCATCACAATGCATATATTTTACAAAGCCTCATCAGGTTGATCTCCCAAAGCAATACAGTAGAAGAAAAATGTTAACATGATCCACAATTCTATAAACAAGCACAAAGGAATCAAGGAGGCAATTTTATCTCTACAGGCAGTAGTGGAAACTCAGGTGCTAGAAACAATGCATAGTTTAGATGTTTGGCTTGGTTGTTTTTTTTAAAACAGTAACAAAAAACTGGAAGAATGCTGATGACAGCCACAGAAATGATTCAATGGCTAATGAAAATGTAAAGATGTTAATCTAGTTTACAAATAAAAGAAAGGGAGATGACTTGATGATAGCTTATGAGCATGTGAAAAGTGGGGAAATATAGTAGAGAAGGCTATTTTAGTGTGGAAAGGTATTTTTTCCTCTACCTTTTTACTCCCTTCTCTATCAATCTTCTTTCATACAGGAAGGCTAATTAGCCATTGAAAGAAGATGCCAAGGAAAATGGTAGCTTTACCATTCATTAATAATTTACAGTCAAGAATAGAAGCCTTTCTAGAAGATGTACTTATACAGAAGTTACCACTACCCAGAGAAAAATCCCCAAGACACAGAGGTGGCCAGGTAATTCTTTCTGTCCTTAAGTTCTTTTTGATCATAAGCTTCAGTTTTACGGCTAGCAGCAAATCAGCTACCAACATGTAAATTATTTTTTTAGAAGTCACATGCGGCAACCTAACACATGTTAAACAATGGCTAATACATTCCTGCCTGGCAGGCACAATTCAGTTCAAGCCAGTTTTCAAGCCACTTTCAAGCCAGCTGATGCCTTCCCACAGATCTCTGGAGTAACTGCAGCTGCCTCATCTGGTCTGCCCAAAAGAGGGAAAGGAGAGAGGAACTGCATCCCCTGTCCAGACGCATCTCTCCCAGCACACATGGTCTGTTTAGAGAGCAAGCCGTACTGGTAAAGAGCTGCTGCTGCAGAAAGCAGAGGGGAAAGGCAGAGAAAGAGGGAAATGGCAGGGAAAGTGCAACATCTTCACCGCTCTCCTTTGGCAGAGAGCATGCTTTCCTCTATGGTACTCCCAGTCCTATTCTGGTGCCCCCAAAAAATGCCTCCTTTGGACTACCAGGAACAAAGTCAGGACACTTCCATGCACTACCACTCGTCCACAAAATCTATATAAGCTACTCCACGTAAACAGAACTGTAAAGCCATAAACATTTCATTCATACCCTAAAACAGACACTAAAAAATTCTTTCATCAAATATTTGTAATTCAGGTATGTTTGCCACTCTTTTCTAGAAACATTGCATGTGTCCTAATGGCTATATCCTTCACAACTTCATGTGACATGGGAGCTCCCCACTTATACCTGATATAACAAATACCATAAAATATTTTTGCAGGTAGGCTAAAGCAGTGTTGAAATTGTCACCCATGTTTCAGAGCATAGCGAAAATTCACCTTCTCCCTGAGGCAAAATAAAGGCTTATACTGTTAAGCAGCTTTTATTTTCTGGCTGATAAGGCAGAAAGATATCTTATCTTGTTTTCATCAATACGTAGTAACTCATGCTGTAGGGGCCCATTAATTAAGGGTGAAACTCAAAGATTTTATTTTCCTTCTGTCCAATTCCCTATAAAACGACAAAAATTATCACTGAGCTATTTATTTTGTAATCGCTATTATTGCACTACAGCTAATTCATTGCTGTTATTTATTAAACATGCCAAAACCAATACTATGCTAGAAAACACTTGGTTCATTCAGAAACCACAGCAGATACCAGCTAGCGGGGCAGAATGGTCATGATGCCACCAGAAAGATTTGCAACTAGAAGGAAACTTTATTTTGTAGCGCAGAAAGGGCTCCTTTAAAAGGCCACTACCAACAGACCACACTAGCATTCATTTTCATTCATGGCATTGTCATTTAGCCCAGCTGTAATTTCTGATACTCAAGTACCTTCATACAATATTTAAAGCATTCAGAGAAGCTCCTGTTACCACATCCCTGGAGAGGGAGAGGCTGCAATTAAAAAGGTGCCAACCAAGAAGTGGTGGCTTGCATTCCACATTGCAGTTTTGCTGTAAGCAAAAGCAAGAAAATCATGCACTAACAATTAAACAATTGCTGAAAATAATTTTTGTTTGGTCATGTTCTTCGCTTTCACTCTCAATGAGATTCCTTCTATGCAAAGGACCAATGGGAGGGGAAGACACTCCTTTCATCCTACATATATCCTTCAGCACTAAAATATCAAATATTAGCAAAGTTAAGGAACATATATAACCATATACCTATCAAGCCAGAGGCTCTGCTGGGCAATCACCTCATCAATTCCTAGTGCACCCTAAAATGTTCACTGCAAGAGTTCACCTAAAAATCATGTTATTCCCTCATTTGCATTCCTCAATCATCAAGCACCTTCAGTTCAAACAACTGCTGTATATCAGAAAAGACAGAACTCCTGATCCTCTGAAGTGCATACCAAAATCCTCACAGAGATGGGGAGCCACAGCTCAGACAGCTGCAGGAAGGGCAACTCTAGAAGCAGCTTACAGGCCCAAGGTGAAACAACATGGTGAAACAATGGTGGTCTTGAAGATGCACCATTGCCCATCGTGGGATAGGACTTATCTGGGCCGCACAGCTACCTTGCTACCTCTAACTTTGAGGGCTCCTGAGCACGTCCCGTACAAGCCCAGTTCTGCTACAATCATGTGATGCAGCCCTGGCACAGGCGCCCCATGATCACACCTCAAGAAAGGCCCAAGGGCCTCAAATCTGGCCAGGCTTTCTACAGTTTCATTGCAAGTTTTCTTTTTCTGTCAGTAGGATGCTGCAAAAGTCAACATTCCTTACACCTCCTTCACAAAGGAATAGAATTTATCCTCTGTGCAAACCACAGAGCACCAAGTCCACAAAATCCTTTTGTGACTGCTGTTTTCCTGAGACAAGACTATACACATACAGTCCCCATACCCACACAATACCACCTGTGGAGCCCCAGGGTTGCAAATTATTGCATTCTCATCACCAAGGGACTAGTTAGGATCCCTCAGAGAGCCCTCCGGGCTTCTCATTTGAAAGGAGTAAATTCAGAGCTGGTGTGCAGACGAGCTTCACAGACCCAGAGAACATTTTCAGTGCCCTTGTGGGACCATTCTGCAGACAGCTAGCACAGGGAAGAGATAGCAGTGAGTCCAGTGTACTGGGGACACTTTGAAATGCTAATTCCTCTGAATGACTGTTTTTCTCATTTCACAGAAAATCTGGTGGTGGAAGGGGAAGAAAAGGGAGTGAATTGTTCCCTCAAACACCAGATAAAATAATTTAAGTCAGTGCATTAAAATATGATTACCATTTATTACAAAAAGACAAGACGATGGGGGGAGAAGACAGCTTTTATTCAGGTAAAAACTGAGCATGGAACAAAGCTTCTAGTGACCTCAAGACTCTAATACTTAGACATTCCTGGGATGCTTCAATTATTGAGTTCCCTTGTGATGTATATTGGGTTTCATTTTGATCCACAGGCTATTAAACATGATCTATGACACTTTCAGAAAAGCTGTAGTTTGGAGTTCAGCCTGTAACTCAAACTTTTTTTTTCTTCCATCATTGGTTATTAATGTGCATATGGCACTGAGAGAGCATAATGAAGAGGTGCACAGATACTCAGGAGCACAGTGCTGTTTTATAAGAACACAGTCAATAGGGTCAACCAGAGCTAAATTAACTGTGTTGAGTGTCTTCAAACTCTGCTTTCTTATTAAAAGCAGCTCTCTTCACAGGTAGGCACAGGCATTTAAAATATTAGTCAATATGTTCTAACTCCAAAATGAAGCAAAGGAAAGGAAGAATAATTAGTCCTATTTAAGCAGAGGAAAATACATGCTGCTTGGGCAAACAAATATGATGTAGTCAGGAATCTGGATGCACTAGCTGAAACCAACAAAACCCATCAAGACTACAGCAATTTGCCATAGCTCAGAATGGAAAATATTTGCCTGTAAATAGGGTAAGAATGCATACTGTATTTTTGCCAAAAGATAAACCATAGATTTAGAGGTCACCATTTTTTGGAAAGTGTGTATTTGCGAGGGATAAGGCTGTGTTTACTTTTGTAGGTATTATTTGGGGTTTTTTTTCCTAGAAATAGCCAAAGACTATTAAGATAGCAAAAACGTTGGCCATATTTAAGAGAAACTGGAACGTGCAGGCAATAGAGGCTGAAGAAGCTCAAAGGAAAATGCCAAATTCTGCACCTGGGAGGAACAACGCCCTGCACCAATAAGTTCTGGGAGCCACCCAGCTGGAAAGCAGCTAGGCAGAAAAGGACGCAGAGGGCCTGGTGGATACCAAGTTGAACATGAGCCAGCAATGTGTCCTTGCCTTAAAGTAGGCTAGTGTAGCCTGGGCTGCATCAGACAAAGCACTGCCAGCAGGATGAGATGATTCTTCCCCTCCACTCAGCACTGGTGAGGCCACATCTGGAGTACTGTGTCCAGTCCTGGGCTCCCCTGTACAAGAGACATGGACATACTGGAGAGAGTCCAATGAAATTTGGACTGAATGAATAGTAAGGGACTGGAGCATCACTCCTATGAGGAAATACTGAGAGAGCCGGGACTGTTCAGCCTGGAAAAGACTGATTAGAGGGATCTTATCAATGTATACAAATACCTGAAGGGAGGATGTAAAGAGAACAGAGCCAGGTTCTTTTCAGTGGTGCCCAGTGACAGGACCAGAGGCAATGGACACAACAGGACGTTTCCCTCTAAACATCAGGAACCGCTTTTTCACTGTGAGGGTGACTGAGCACTGTAACAGGCTGTCCAGAGAGGTTGTGAAGTCTCCATTCTTGGAGATATTCAAAAGCCATCTGGACATGGTCCTGGGTAACCAAATCTAGATGTCCCTGCTTAAGCAGGGGGTTTGGAAAACATGACCTCCAGAGGTCCCTCCTAATCTCAACTGTTCTGTGATTCTGTTAACAAGTTTTTCTAAGAATCTAGATGCTTCAGGAATACTATGCCTTATTCCATCCTCTCCCTTTTCAAGAATAATTTTCTTTTACATGAGATATAATGATATACATGTGTATGCATGAACACTCACACAATTTTATATTCAAAAAGTGCATATGAACAATTCTGAAGTCTCACAGTATAGCATTGCACAGTACATAATTTTTAATTTCTATGGCAGCAATGAACAAAAATGCAATACTGTTCTGTGTGGCCTCATGACTCCAAATAAAAAGTGCTTAATTTTATTACACTATTCAGAAATGACAAGAGTTACAAATAAGGATGACATGTTTACATACTCCTAATGCAAAAAAAAAAAAAAAAAAAAAAAAAAAACAAACCAGGCAATAGAAACTCTAACATCCGTGCCTTTTTTCCTTATTTTCTTTATCTGTCAAATATTGGTAATTCGTTAATTTACCTGCCTTTCATAGGTAAAATGGGTTAACTGGTGGGGCAGATTCAATGTAAATTCCCTTTCGCTTCCAATACTCTGAAAATAGTTTATGCTTGCTCTTAATAAATGTCACAGAGTTGACTTAGTTTTCAGATGAACTGGTTTTGCCTATTAGCATAAGGACAGGCTAATAATAACAGAAAGTGTTAAATTATTCATTGTTTCTGTGTTCACAGCAATGATCATTATTTTTCTTTTCTACCTTGGTCATTCATAGTAGGATACACCATTCCAATGCTTCAGTTTTACCCTAGTATAACGCTTTAATCAAGATGACCATTGTCTCCAAATTAGGAGCACTTAGATATCTTGCCTTTTTAAATCTTCACAAACACAGAGAGAACAATTTTCTGAGGTATGTCACCAACTTCCTGCTTAATTTATATGAACTGTGCCCCACTTCCACTTAATCCCTCCCAAAAATTCACTTTTCTGGAGAGGAAATGGGGTTTAGTTTTACCCTCTTGGTTCTTCTACCATCTGTGAGACTTGTAACAATGATGCAAAATGTCTACCGCTCTGGGTAACATGCTGTATCTATTTGAAAGCCATACAAATTAAATAGCACTGTCTTTGTTCATACAGAAAAAGCAAGAAGTGCTTATGCAGGGTTTAAGCACCCTTTAGTCAATTGAATCTGTGGCAATAAAGTGGAGAACACAGTCCCACTGAATTCCCATGGCCTCTGTTTCTGTGATCTTTCAGTTAGAGAATAAGGCTTTTTAGATGTTTCCTATATGTAATCAGAAAGATCTGTTATGCGTGAAGCTTTTTACTGGGCAAAGGTTTGAAATCTGCATGTTTGTTTTCTCTATCTGAACTCAAAGTTAGAATGACCCTCAGGTTTTAGTGAGGAAGTATGCAAAATTTTTAATACATTGGACAAGCGGAACTTACGCTTCCCCTGTAAAATGGGAGTACATCTACACAAAACACACCCCACAGTTATAGGTGATTTGCTTGTGTCCTGAAAGAACAGTCATGTTAACTAACTTGTCCTAGTTAGATAGTTTTTAACCTGAATTAAGTACTGTACTTACACGTGGCCATATCACTCCCAGTATCCTGAGCTAACTAAGGTACCCTCAAAGAGCATTAAGTACTGTGATGAAAATACATCTTGCATTGATCTCCCTGGAAGATTCGGGTCCTTTACTTTAAATCTGTCAGTCTCCCATGATTTTATTTCCTCATAATATTTTTCTCCACTTTTTCTATTCCCCCAATTTCATTTCACAACATTATATGTATTACCACACGGAGAAATGATCGGACCCTCCATTATCCTTAAAAGGACTTCAAGCAAGAAACAACTAGTGTGAAACCTACTTCAACTCTGGACATCTGAGCAGTCTTGCTCTGGAGGTGGCTCAGGGAAGATGAAATCCTTGTTCAGCCCAAATGTAACATATGAAGACTCCCTCCCCACATTCGATCGGTTCCATCAGCCGAGCACTAGGGATCCATAGGCCTCAGTCCCCAGTGGGCCCTGATCACGCACAGCTCAATGTTAAGTCCCTGACAAAAGTTGTCCTGGCAAACCATACAGCAGCAAAGCCGTTTGGGCTTCTTCTCTTTGTTCTGAGAATGGAGGGGTAGTTTTAGCAGCTGTGTAACACTGCTCTTACATTAGAGATGTTTTGATAGCAGATGTGCTATTATTGTTGGATGGGATGTAAATATCAACAGTTCAAGATATCACTTTGTATTATAAGCCTGGGAAGGGACTGAGGGATAGAACAGAAATAATCTAGGCAGAACTCAGATGGTTAAAATGAAGTGGAGGGTAATTTGGTGATGTTGATTCTTCTCTATTTGTCTCAATTGAAACAGTACCACTGACCTAAAATAAGTAAAGATTTCTGCATTAATAGAGCTGCTTTTAACTGGAGCCCAACTGGTACCACCCAATCCTGAAAAGCCAGTCTGGAAGAGGGGCCAAGCAGAGAGCTAGAACAGAAATCTCTACAATTGATATATCATGAACTGCTAAAATATCACTAAATATCACTTAGGACTATTACAGAAAGCATGGGCTGGAAACAGCTCACATCTTTGCCTTGTCTTCTTACATCTACTGTAGGTTACAGTACAGTCGTACAACTATACCTCCTTTCTATTCCCACACACACAGCTGATGTGCCAGTCATCCCATGAAAGAGTAAGCACAAGATCAGGTCAGCCTCACAAACCATTGTATGTGGCTGAAAGTTAAGCAGGTGTACAACCTCAATAATGTAAAATATATACTGAAGTGTTGCTAGAAGGTGGGTGTAACACTAAGGTGAGATGGACATCATCAATGTAAAATGGACTGATTCTTACTTGTCCTGATGGAGACTCTGACAGCGAATTCGGCCCCTTAGTCTAGCACTACTGTTTCAGTACTCATGCAAGAATAATTGTAACAGAGAACAAAGACATAAAATCCAGTTATGTGGATTTTAAATGTGCAGAATTTTTTTAAAAAGGCATGTTATTTTTGTGTTCTTACAACTCAAATCTGTGGAGGAGACATTTAAAACAAAGTCATGTTAAATATCTTTTTTAATTAACAGCTACAGACTCTTTTGCACCGATGAGTTATATAAAACTGCAGAAAAAAAATACATTAAAAGGGAAAGTGTGCAAATCCCTCATTAACAAGGTACTGAAACACTGCTATAATTTTCCTCTACTATTATATTCCACTGTACTGTTCCTTCTCATTTATCAGAGTTCAGATCTCTGCTTAACAATAACAGTCATTTATATGCAGCTAGACTACAAAGATTTTATTCTTCTGCTGCTGTATATTACGTACTATTAGTTACAAAATAAAAGATGTTACTTTAACAAGTGACTGCTTATTGTATTATTAAATTTCTGAGCACCATCCTCTGCTGAGAAATGGTCACACTACAATGTAAGTCCTGGTTATGACTGTATTACTCATTTTGTGGTTTCAGGGCTTATCGTGCCTCTGTCCCCTAAGGTCCTTGCCTGCAGCCCTGCATCCACCTGGCCTCGTGCTCTCAAGTCTCAAAAAAATGCTGCATTTCTGCCCACCTTGAACACAGTACTGAGAATTCAGCTGGGATCATTGAATTTGGTGACGATTTTGCAGCTCATCCCTCCAGGAGCCCATAAAATAGAGGTCTAAATCAGAACACAGCACACTCAGGATATCATTTGGGCTCTTTGTATTTGTGTTTATGAACTAAGACAGCTGAGCTAGAATCCTAGCATCCCTAAGGTTCTCTTCCTGAATAGTGAAGCCAGACAAGTCTTTCCCAAGGGCGGTTCTGACTTTAGGGTGCCTGAGTCAGGCAACTTGAGTTCAGGTTCGATATTAGGAAAAATTTCTTCACCGAAAGGGTTACCAGACATCGGAATGGGCTGCCCAGGGAAGTGGTTGAGGCACCATCCCTGCAGATATTCAAAAGATGAGTTGACATGGTGCTCAGGAATATAGTTTAGTGTTGGTGAGGGTTTGGTTGGTTGGTTGGTTTTGGTTTTTTCTGGTTAGTTGGTTTTTTAATTATGTTTGGACTAGATGATCTTAAAGGCCCCTTCCAATCTAGGCGATTCAGTGATTCTGTGAGTCATGATCTGAGAGTTCCCCTTCTCCTTCTCCATTTTAAAGATGGAGGGAAACTGTGCCAATTCCTCAAGTAGCTTCCTTGGACAAGTATCTCAAGTTATAAAGGATGAATCCGGAGCTTTTGTTGATCCTGACAAACAAAATTTCTTCAGTCAACTCCTTTGGAAGTCCCCATCTAATTTCCTGAAATTAAAATCCATCCCCCTGGAAAGTTTCTTTTAGACATGCCAAAGCAACCTCTTCTACTTGCAGATTTTTGTTTCTTGAAGTCCACAACAGATTTGTAGGTTGCTTTGAGAGAAACTAAAAAGGTTAAGGGATGGTACCACCTCTCAACAATCGTCACATGTTGGCAAAAAAAACCCAGAACTTGACCCACTCTTTTTCTTTCTGTTCTTTCCCAAGGCATTTCTACACGATTACATTATTTCAATCCAACAAGAGAGCACATGGGATCAGAAACAATTAGATTAACATAGAGTACTCACAAATGACTGATGAATAGCTCTAGATCTGTCAGTCACAATGATTTAGCCAATCTAACTCCCATATACTTCTGTGTAAATCTTACCATCGATTTTCCTGTCATTTGATGTGGCCCTCTACAGAAACCCATGTCAGAGCTAGATGCTAGAGTCAGTAGGCTACTTGTGATTATAAAAATTACTCATGTAAGCAAAGTTCACAAAAACGAGTCTGTACCATTACTCTTCAAACGCACATTTGTTTAATTGTTTTCTTATGCAAATGTAAGAAAAACTCAAGCTATAGCATACAAGGATGCCAGGCATTCAAGTACCATGACTTTGCACACGAATCCCAAGTGGAAATACACTCGCAGTGAAGACGTTGGGGAGCTTTCGTGTGCATAAAACTGTTGCTATAATCCATGTCATTTTTCTCTTGTTCCAAAATGTAGAGGGCAAACATTATTAACATAACCAATTGGAGGTCTTGTTTTTCTTTCCTATTCAAACCTTGTACCATAGTCAATAGGTATTTTGAACACATAAAGAATACTGAATCGGGTCCCCGATTAGTGTTTGATTTATACCACAAAGACCACAAGATTCAGAGGTTGCTAAGGCAACACCACTTCAACCTCCTTACATTTCTGCTTTGATATGGAACCTCTCATTATATAAATGTATCACAACACCAGTCAGCATGACAGGCTATTTTACAAATATGCATTCAGATAGCTATAGTCTTCTCTTAAGTAGGGGGCGAAGGCAGGAATATGGTTACCTTTTATAAAGGGGGAGAGAAACATTCCAAGCTTTATAGGTTTTAGTATGAAATTATATCCTGAGCTAATACAGCTAATGCATTTTGTATTACTTGGTCACAAATCCACAAAAGGGTAAGACGCAAATAAAACACCAACAACAAAAAGAACCACCCCAAACCCACCACAGAAGAAGAGTCTGAGATAAGATGCTAGAATTTTGAGTAATTGGAACTAACAACCGTATATAAAAGCTTTACTGAACCACCGGAAACCTGACATCCAGCATATGTTGTTCAGAGCTACAGACCAGACAAAGATTAGTAAAGCATAAAAGACCTACCAGGAACCCAATGACACTTTTTTAACCCTAAATTTGAAGTCTGAAGTGGTACTTAGCGATACACCACTAGCCCTTTTTTTAATAAGCAGTATTCAATACGCAGTAGTCTACCTACAGTTACACTCCAGGATCCTTCCGCAGAGCCAGGCTCCTGCAGGAGGAGGGCTCTGTTAAAGACGGTTTCTTCTGTGTTTCCTCCTTAGTCTTCTGGACCTCACGGAGTGGGAGGAAACTACAAGCTGATACAGAATGAACAAAGCATGGCTGGCCGTGTTAGCAACAGGATGGCAACAGTTTCAGATGTATCTCTTCACACCCTTCCCTGTGCCCTATCACCCTTTGTGCTACCAGAAGTCTTTCCAGAGACGGTATTACTAACAATCAGCTAATTCTGCATCATCTGGGACACTATAGCAGGAGCTGAGAAAGCTGACCTTTGAATTTTGAAAGAGAAGATTGTTACAAGTAAGAATATGCATAGATATTTGTAGATGTGGAAAAAATATGAGAATTGGAATGGTCTGGGCTTAATATTTTTTACTTCTTCCCTTGCTTCCATTTCCGAGTTGTAATTTTTAGTTAAACTCTCCGTGACTGACACACTGGCCACGAGTTAAAGTAAATCTCAGAAGGTGTCACAAAAGGAAGGGGAGAAAAAATACCACTAGGGGGCACATGCAGTACTAGCAAAGCAATTGTTCCTCCATCCCGTCAATTATGTCAGTTCCAGGTCAGAGACAACCGCCCCCAGTTTGCAATGGCAAAATAACACCACTTACAGATCTTTCTAGTTGAATGTAACAGCAGCTCCCCAATTACCACAGAGTGCCCATTGCTATGGCTTCTAAAAGAAGAAATCCCTCTTCACTTGTGAAGAATGTCACTGAAAACCACCTTACGTCGCAGGTTCCTTTATGGATTATGCCATCTGCTATGCACTCAGAGCACCGCTAAATGTTCAGGGCATGGAGTATCACACATCACCCCACTGCATCCAAAGCCTTGCTGTACTGTCTATAGAAGCAGTTTCACTACATAGCCAAATCCTGCTGCAATCCCCAAAGGTGAAGGTGTTGTAAGACCGAGAAAGTGCACAGAATTCCCAGTTTCACTTGGTAATGGAGTAATGTACCATTTATGCTGTTTTTTACTTTCCCACTACCATGTTTTCTTTCCCTAAAGTGTTCGGGTGATGAGTCAAATGACCAGCTACTGACTGTCCAAAATCCTTCAGGCCACTCTTTCCTAACATCCTTCTCATTTGCATGTTGGAGGCTCTGAAGAGGACAAATTTTATACCTGAAGTCCAAGACCCTAATATTTAAAATAAATAGCGTAAAAAAAAAAAAAAAAAAAAAAGAAAAAAAAAAGAAAAACGGGGGGAAAAAAAACCTTCTGAGAGACACAGTTTATGTAGGACAGCTAGAAGACAGACATCAGAATCAGGTGTCACACTGCGATCCAGTCAGCCCTGACACATTTCCACATAAAGTGGGCCATGAAAGCTGGAGAAGAGCCAGTACAGCAGAAAACCTTCAAGGTTATTTTGCATAACACTATGCAAATTCTTCACAAAGCTATTTGCTTATCAACTTTCGCCAGCACTAAAACTCACCTAACTAACCTTAGAAGACAGCATGTTATTCTGAACCATATTGCTGAAGAAACAGGTGAATAAAATCAATTACTTGCTCAAGGGATTTTTCAGCCATACATTTCCTTAATTATTGTCAGAAATGCAGGTCAACAAAAAGGAAGATTAATTTCTAGATAAATGGTATAACTGTGTGTGAAAAGACAAATTGTTAATTAAAGCTTTTTAACGCTCATTTTATTGAAATGATGGGAATATTCAGGAAGCACTTACAGTCAAGAACCTGTACACATCCTCATCTGCCCATCAATGGCACAACACAACCACCTCTCCGGTCTTTATCTTCTTACCACTAACACCTTGCCGATCAGGAGGCATTCCTTCTTGCCTAGCCATATATTTGTACTGATTAATGTAATACTAATATAATGACTATGCTGTTTGCATCAACATTGTTAGAACAAATTGACATTAGCTGGAAAATTCAAGTAAGTCTTGTTTGTTGTGACCCAGTGCCATCATCCCATCTGTTCACTGGGACATCCTGTGCCCCAAACTGGCCCCCAGCACCCAAAAAGCAAAGTAACTCCAGATCTGTCCCTGTAGAGAATCAGGGAGGTGAAATAACATGTTTTAGTTTGTTAACAGGCTCATTTCTGTAGTGTGCAAAAACTTCCCAGCAGTGCCTAAAGCAACACAACCAACAATCATCATTAGTTGTTTCCTCCGGGAGAAAAATTTCTGCAATTCAGTGCCTTGATTTGCTAGGGAGTTGTGGTCTGTTTCCTGGTAGATTTTTTTTCAGGCTTTTGTGTGGAGGAGGGAAATAGGTTATGCTTTAGGATTTTGGATTTCTTAGTGGTTCATCAGAGGAAGTGTAACAAACAAGAAAATGTCACCTTGCCCATTAAAGGAGTGGTTGAGACCTGCAGCGGTGCTCAGTTGTTAAGTTAAAAAAGAAAACCCAAGTTGATTTCCCTCCAAGTTCTCTCCCACAAAACACTGGCTAGGAAATCTGCATTTCCAGCATCAGTCTGTCTATATCAGTACATAAAATATAGCTCAGCACCTATTCCCCACCCAGAGCAGAAGCACCATAAGGCAGCAGATCAAAGAGCCAGTAAGTTACACTCAACAAGCCTCTCACGATACACGTGCTCAAAACAATTTGTTGTGCTTCACCCCTCCCTTTCTCAGTCCCTTCCGTAGCACACATCAATCAAAAGGTGGCAGCTGCAGCATTATTTCTTCTACACCTTCCCCTTGCTCCTTTCCAAATGTGCACTCTTCCATGGACAGGGGAGCTGTTATACCGGTGGGGGGTGGTGTGAGGAAGGGGAGATATGGGGCTCTGTGTGTGTAGACCTTCCACTCTGACAGGAAGGGAAGCCCCATATGAAAGGATCATAACCCATCCACGCTTTGTGAAAGCATGATAAATGTGAAGTCCTTGTATCCACACTATGGCTATGTATGGCTTTGTACTACAAAAGTTAAATATCCCTTCCAAAACAATACAGACGGGGTTAAAGACCACCTCACCCTAAAGACACCAGCATCCAGCATAAATTAAAATCAATTCCTGTGAAAGGAAAGCTGCTTAAAGGAGAGCAGACATTATAGGAAGTATGCATGTGTATATATAGTATATATAGCATGTATATATAGTACATATACCATCTGCAAGCATGCAGACAGTATACACATCTACATTCTAGTTTAAATTTCTAGTAGCAAATTCTAGGAAAAAAATACCAAACCAGCTACAGAGAGAAGCAAACAATGAATTAAATTCAATTCCTCTAGAGTAGCTTATTCAGTAAAATACAACACCACAGTGTCTATTGGCTTCTTAATTAAGTCTTAAATACTGACTCCTCACTAGGAACTTCAAAATTTTAGTGCTGCTTTTTTAAAGTTGTTCATGATTTTCTACCACGATGGCAAAGAGTTACCATAATGTTTACCAATTAAGTTTTTCCTATTGTATTGCTGTTGTCATTTATAGGTTGCTTAACATCAGAAATGTATTCTTAAGCACTTCCTCACTTGCATTATCAGAGATTATCATAGATTATGCAGGCAAGTTCCAAGGACAGCCTTAAGTGTCTGAAACAGGTAATGAATATTCTGTCTAGACAAGAGATGCAAACAACACTGTTTCTCTTCTCTCAGTCTGCCTGTTGCTAACAGCTCTGACAGTAAGCTGAGTACCTGTAAATGCCTGCTTCTCTTACATTAAGAAAAAAAAAATAATAATTAGCCTTGTCTGAACAGAGAACAAAATTAAACCCTACCAACATCTATTTAAGGATTAAACCCCCACTCTACTGATAGGTTAGAGGTGAGCAAAGCCAAGGACTATTTCACATTCCTATCTGACACAGATAAATCAGTGAGCTACAGACAACACTGTTCATGTGACACTCACCTGGTGTAGCTTCTGCCAAAATTCCGGTCCATCTTCCATTTTTCTTAAGCTTGGTGGAATGTACCAAAAGCAAACATTTGCATACTCTGGCTAAACAAGAAAACAAGTAATTGCTTATGAGATGTAATAAATGGGACATGAATACATAGCATAGCTTGTCGGAGCATTCTGCTTTAATTTTTTTTGGGGGGGAGGGGGGAGGCAGTGGGAAAGCCTTTGAGTTTATACCCTTTTCATTAAAACTTCCTTCTCCAACTCACTTTTTATTTCCCTTTTTTGAAACTAGAAATAGTTTTTGTATTATGCACTTCTCTTCCTGCTGTGATAAAAGGGAAACCTGTTGGGGTTCCTTTTTCATTCCTTCTTCCTATATACATATTTAACTCTGCTTTGCTCACTGAAAACTTTGGCTAGGAAAAAAAGTGTAAGAGAGGCATAGAGAGGTAACTTACAGATTTCAAAATTAAAGCAACTTTAAAGAGAAAAAAACACATTTTCTTTTTAGTGTTTTTTTTTTATGGAAATTTCCCATAATGCATTTTACACAAAATAAACTCAATTTTTGTTACCATCTTACACTTGCACACTCAAGCTTTTTTTTACTGAATGATGCCAACCTCATTTTATATCATGTATCATACAGCACATTGCACAGTACTGGAGTTAACACGGGCTTTCTCAAGTCTTTAAGTATCTCAGGACCCCTTGCAGAGTATGTGGCATATCATGGATATCTCTTGTACAGTATCTAAGCAGGTCTTTTGAGCAAAGACTGAGACTCCACATCTCTGCCTCCCTCCAGAGAAATTTTGCCCTTAAACTCAGCAGAGACTTAGCTGCAAGGATCCCAACAAGAATGGCTGTTCACCATGCATTATAAAATAAGGCATTTTGTGCTTATGAGGTTTCTGTTTCACATATGATGTTCCCAGCAGACCAGTACAGGATGTCTCTACATTTTCTGCTAATTTGGAATTATTTTGTTTTTTTTTTTAACCTGAACAGATAGCAATGACATGGGGAAGAGAAGTGCCATCTAATCCCATCCAACACTACCCATAAAACCACTCAGCCAGTCTTGACCTACGTAATTTGCAACACAGTATTTAACTGGGGTCTAGAGTATAACATGGATTATAAACTCACACACCTCTCTTCCCTCCCACACGCCATTCTCATTAGTACTGATTGAAAGAAAAAAAAAAAAAAAAGAAGCTAAAAGGGAGCTTGGTAGCTGGGTCACACTATCTCTTTGCCCCACTGTGAAAGTGGCTGCTATTACCATCCCAGGCAGTCTCCTGAATGAGGAGAGCCCACCAGCTGAGACATGTTCTTTCATGAAAGGGCACTGAGAACTGCTCATATCATTTTCCGCCTCGCTTCAAAGAATGCATTAAATACAATTTAATCATCAAGAAGAATATCGTTGTCAGCAGGAACAGAGCTGCAAACCTGCCACCTGCTGCCACTGAATGAAATAAAGCTCAGCTCTTAACATCCCGTTTCTTTCCCCAAAGAGCATGCATTGAGTACACACATAAACACAGACCCTGAAAAGGCAGCGGCTTCCTCATGAGCACAAGCGCTAGCTTGCTGTTACACGGTTTATTTTAAAACTGTTTAAAATCAGATGGCAGGACTAGACAGATGGCATATATTACCATGTTGTCATTGCCTATATTGCCTTCTTGATTATCTCAGTTTCCTTTCACACATCAAATACACCATCCCCCTCTGAAAATACCATTCACCCTAAAAAAAAATCTTAACTACCCCCAGCCATGCTTCACTCTATTTCTGGTTATCTTGTCACAGCTCTTATCCAAGCACATAAGCAATTATACCACAGAAGAGTTCTAGATGACTCAAGCATAAGCAGTATTCCCAGGCCATAGAGCAGTTCTCATTACAAGACTCTCCTGGACTGCATGTATCAGAAGATCATCTTCCTCAGCTTCTTGTCCGAAGTCCAACTTCCTTTCCAAAAGGGCTCGCATAACTGGGCCAGGCTGCCTCCCAGCAGTCTTTGAATTCTCACTGCTTGTCCCCCTGCACTCCTGAAAACCTTTTCTTAACCCTTGCTCAACTTCCTTCTCATAGCCCTCACTATAGCACTCCCTCCACTCCCACTTTTAACCCAGGTGTCCTGCTCCTGCAAGAACTAGACAGCAGCCTCTGCTCTCACCAACAGCTTTCACATCTACAGTGGATCTGGGCTCTCTGCTAAGCTCTACAATAACAAAAAATAGAGAGCTTTCAACAGACTTGCTACTTCAGTAACCCCCATTATGTGCTGCTGGCTCAAAAATCTGCTCTCAGAGTAAAGTTTTCCAGTATGCACTTTCAAATTAGCAGTTTTCAAAGTTAAAGGGAAAAGTTTATATTGCATTAATAGCATAAAATATTTTTTATATTTCATATATCTTCTAGCCTAATCTGGAATGCTCATGGTATCAGCAAGTGTAAACCAAATCCACGTCATTATGGTTTATCTGTCTCCATGTGTGACATTTACAGTGTTTCCCTCCCTCCTCCATGTACTCTCTTCTTCCCCACACTGCATACCCACCACGTACACTTCCAACAATGCAGAAAGTTTTTTCCAAAACTGATAGGTCTTTGCAACATCCCCAGACATTGGGCTTATTAACCAAAGAGCTGAGGATAGATAGAAAAACAGCACTTCACTTCTGCTTCCCTTACTCACTCTCCCCAAAGCAAGCTCACCAACAGGTAATAAGCTGCCAGGTTTAACAAAAATGAGTGAAAAACACAACTCTTGAGTAGTTTTTAGGAAGACAGGTGTAGAAACAGAGTTAAGGAAAACAAACGTGGACTTTAATGATGAAAAGTCCATTTTTAGGATCAAAATATTCTTCCACCCAGCACACAATCTTATCCATAAGTCTGGCAAGCACTGCTGTTTTGCAGCCAGAATCTTCATTTTCACAGAAAAGTACTCCATCTATTACCCTGAAGCAATGCAGGCCCAGATGCTAGGAAGATAGGTAGACTGATGGTAGGGAATACAGAGCAGGTTATGTGTGTTCTATCGTATCTGTGTATCTCTAATACACAAAACTTGTTAAATTACATACTTCAAATACAAATTGGCAATTGACTAAAAAGAACAAAAACAAACAATCAACACCCTCCCAGTAACAATAACAATTCAGTTCCATTTTCACTTACCTCCAAAAGAAGCTGAAATCCATCTCTTTTCTTGATTTCCTCCACTAAGTATCTGTAATTAAAAATGCAGGGGTTTAAAGCACAGAACAGAACAATACATACAGAAAACAACAACAACAAAGTTCTTGGACATGTATATGCCTTTTTTCCTTTTTTTTTTTCTTTTTTTTTTCCTTTTTTTTTTCCCCTGACGAAACCACACAGTTAAACCTCATTTCTACCTGCTGTGAAAATGCAGTAGCTATCAGTTCGTGGAAACAAATGAAGGCTACATCCAGCCAAGGAGCACTGAGGAGAGGCCAAATTCTGTCCTCGGGCACAGATTTCCAGTGGAGCCACATGGCACAAATCGATCCTATTTGCATTAGGCTGCAAACTTTCCCAATACAAATTTCCAGTGATGTTGCTCTCTACAAATTAATGCCTCCATCTCTTTTTTCTCAAGTACTGATGCTGTGCTGCCATGTTATTTCACGGTCACACTGACATCTCTTGCACAGCTATCGTCACAGGGACCTCTTATTTAGCCCAGAATTTAAAAGTTTTCCAGAATTTAAAAGAATTTAATTGCTTCAAGGCTAGCAATTTTCCCATCACCATCCTTGTTGCATACTGTACACAACAGTGCACACTTCCATTCAGTGAGTTGCTACTGATACACAACAATCCCTGGGTATCCTATGCCAACAATGCATTAAAATAAGTACTTCTTTTCTCTTTCACTGTCAATATGAAAAACACAGAAGCCTTCAATGGGAAGATGGGTTTGAATCAAAACCTTGGATCCAACTAGCTTCAATTTATAAATTTTTTTAAAACATGACCTCAACTTTGCCATGGCACACATCACACAGGGATTGTGCCATGACAAAGAGGACACTTTGCCATATCTGGGACTCCTATTTATCCCTCTGTCTCAAAGCCCCAAGGAAAACTCCAAAGAAATCACCTGAAATACACACAGCTTTTCCATTTCAACAGAATTTTAGTCTTCTACACAAAGATTTTGTTGTCTAAAAGGAATAAAACTGAAACAGTTAAAGTACTGATCATGTACAAATCTGTTCTTTTGTTGCATTTATTTGGCATTTTCCTGCCCACAGCTGCATTACCAGTCATCACACAAATAATTCTTTTATCCACTACTTGAGGAAGAAAAATATTGTCAAAATAACCCTTGGTCCTATCCACATGCTTGAAACCTGTCCCTGCAGGGACACCTCTAGCACAGTTGTATCTGCAACGCCTGCTCTTCGGCAGATGTGCTTCAGACGCAGGTTGGCTGGGGAGGCAGTAAACAATACCCTAGATGGCACACATTTTTCAAAACAGAGCATGGGGAGTTGTCACGCTGTTTATCATTAACAAGTACTGCACGCGTGACTCATTACCTCTTAGCACACATCCCTGCAAAATGGTTGCTGTGGTAGAGCCAGTTCCCACAACGCTCTATGAGTTGTTGCAGCTCTATGAGTTGTGTCACACTGTGCACCGTTGAGATGTTTCATGATAACATGTTGAGGTTCTGGGTCTTTTCTGCCATGAATATTTAGATCCTACTGCATGCATTTGTTTGTCACCTGGCTGTTTGTGCCCGCACTACTCTTTAGGTTGAAAGAGTTATACTGAAAGGTAAGTAGGAGGCAAGATATCATGTGAGTGGGTAGGGGAATTGTCTTAAGTAAATTGTCTTAAGTAAAACAAGCTCATTGCTTTTGTCCTGTTGATTAGAAGATACATGTCTGTGCCATAAAATTCAGCAAGAAATTCTGAATTTTCTGAATAAAATTTACCAAAAAATTGAAAATTCAGCATAAAATTCTGTGCCAAAATTCAGCAAAATCAGCAGGCTATTCACAAGACAATAGCCCTCAATTTATTTTTTTTTAATATCTATTTAAGATCTATGTATGATCACTTTTATTTTTTTAGGTTTAGATTTGTTAGAGCTATTTTACAACACTTAATACCCTTCTGTCTTACCACAAGTGCCTGTTTTTTATACTACCATCTGATATAGGATATCTGATGTCGGTCAAGCTCACAACACTGTTAATCAAGTTCTTAACTACACTGCCAATTGTCTAAGAAGGCAGCCATTAGAAAATCCATCACCCATGATTTATCTCGCCAGGACCATTTGATGGCAGCGGAGCAATTTACTCTGCATCTTTCCACAGTTGACAGTGGAGTTCTATTATCATGTCATGGTTGTAGAACATCAGAAGGGCTTGAGTCTCAGGGAGTATTGGAGTGCACAGAGAAGTGGTATTTGCTATGATTAAGCCTTGCAGAAAATGAGGGGTAGAGATCTGCAGTGAAAGTAGACATATGTCTGCTAAGAGTGGGTGTCAGAAAAGGAATCGGGAAGAAAAACTGCAAAGATGCTGAAGCTTAAAATGCAGAGGTGATTATAGTTGTATTCTAAAAGCAGTTTTCTTTTTAGTGTACTTCATAAAGAAACATCCCTGTATCAAAAATAATTTTGAAAAAAAAAAAAAACAGCAAAAAATTTTCCAAAGTGATCAGCCGGATGCTCTTCTGTAGCATTTTAAAAATAAGTCTTTCCAAATGGGTAGCATCACAATGTTCCACAATGTTATTTTAAAAATAAGCCTTTCCGAATAGGTAGCATCACAATGTTCCTGGGATACCTAATACACCGAAAACATGATTCATCTCCAGAACAAGAAGAAATTAATGGAACAGCCAATAACCAAAGTTTGACACAACAGAAATACATGCCTACAATCACCCTAAAACCTTGAATTCTATAGTCAGTGGTCTCATTCGAGAATTAATCCAGGTCTGTGTTTAGGAACGATGAAATATCACCTTTGCAACATCAAAGTAAAACCTACTGTAACACATGAGGAGAAAGGCTGCGCAGCTGTTGAGTGGTTGGGAAAGCTGGCACAGCGCCCAGCAAACCTGATGGCTCAGCTGCAGAGTGCCCATCTTCATGCAGACTCAAGAGAGAAATGCAGCTACTGTAAAGAATATACTTCATCAGATAATGACTAAGAATTAAATTTCTTCTTAAAGGAAAAAAAATATAAATAAATAAAGGACAACCCTCCTTAAAAGTGTTACCAGCTGAATCCTAACATTCAAAGAAAACATCGATCCCAGAAAGGTCATTAATCACTACACTCAGTCAAACGACCTTGGCCAGTGACCTTGATAAGGCTGAATTCTTCTACTGATAGTGGAATGAATTACTTACTCATACAGACACAGAACAGTATAATGCTTCAGAACAAAAACAAGGTGCAATTTAACCAGAAGTTATTAAGGAACACTTAACCAGCCAAACAATGAGTGGCTTTAAAGAATTGAAATAGAGAAAAAAAAAAGCCAAAGCTCCTTTGAGCTCTTCTGGTTTTGCTTCTTTCTTTTTAGTCCTTTCTAATCCACTCTGGGTTTAGTTAATGCACATTTTTAATGAAGTCACTTAAAGAAAAAGTAAAGTGAGACTATTCCTTTAATTTTCACTGGAGTAAACATTCAATTCTTCTCAACTTGGTAGCTCATATCAACAATGGTAATATGATACAGGTGGATGTTTTTAAATATTAATGATTTGACTTTTGGTAGTGTTTAGCTAGCCCAGGAATAGGTGGCTTATCTTATATAAATTCGGAACAAATATGATGCTTCAAGTGAATTGCTTTTAATGAGCCATTATTTCAATACTATTTCTTCTATCAGAAAACAAAACAACCTGTGAATGGAAGTTTCTTCCCAGAAACTGTGACATCACCATCACTTTAGAAACACCTTCTAGCAAGAATTTTGCAGAATTCAGTTGTGAAATTCAATGCTGCAAGACCAAAAACTACGTAAAATTGAACAGCGTGGGTGAGGGGAAGATTACAAGAAAAAGGTGCTTCAGTCCCTAACAGGACACACCATAAGCATTAAGAACTTCAGCAAAGTTGTGGAGAAAAAAATAAAAAGCTGTATCTCAGAACAATATGCCTTTATATTTCTCTACTACATCTAACATCAATAGTGTCCTCATACAAATTTCCCGACATCATCGGCTTTCTGTGTTTCCTCAGTCATGAGGAATGAAGTGAACAAAAGAATGGCTAATTCACTTCTTGCAGGACACAATGGTTATTGCTAAAAGTAATAATTACTATTAAATATTGTAGCAAATGTAATAAAACTAATTATAATTGCTATTAGTTCCTCTTATTATACACAAACAAAAGGAGAGAGGGGGGGAAAA
Organism: Gallinago undulata; assembly: GCA_026546715.1. NCBI lineage: Eukaryota > Metazoa > Chordata > Aves > Charadriiformes > Scolopacidae > Gallinago > Gallinago undulata. Next base: position 40,748,257 of record JAOTQQ010000012.1, read on the forward strand.
GTGACAATATGGTCTATTCCAGAGATGGTGTATCAGCAGTGTAAACATCTCTGTCAATTAAACAGACTAGGCATATCCAGGGTTGTGAGGCAGTACCTTGCCAAAGCCAGTGCCCTGTTCACTCTCTCCTCGAGACCTGTGGTTCCCAGTGCTTTCCACATCAGCCAGAACTTGAATGCATCTGGACGCCTGCTGCACTGAATGGACTTGTCACCGGTGTCATAGCTGACATCGTAGAACTTGTCCTGCTGGAAAAGGTATGCAGCCTTGGCAGAGTAACAGTTCTTCAGGAGGCCCTATTAGAAACACAACAGAGACTTAGATAGCTGACAAGCATTTTGAAACCTCCTTATCTTCACAAACCAAAGCCTTTTTTCTTTTTCTCCTTTCTGTATCAACTGCTGAGTGAAACAGAACTGGATATTCTGGAAACTATCCAAATCTTACAGTGTGGTTTAAGAACCCTGGATGAACCTGAACCCAGTGAAGTCAGAAGTGACAAGGAAACTTTTTTTATTGTTTTCTTCATAACATCCCTGAAGAGAAGCAGGCTGAAGAGGAATTCTGACTCTGATCTCAAGAAACCACGGGAGGGGGTACCACAGAAACAGTTGCCCAAAGACATACATGGGTGGGAAAGAGGGAGGAGAAGGATAAGCTTATGTCCACTGCTCCAGTCTATAGATAGGAAGGACAGCCCCTGAGGAGCTTCCTACATGTTCACAAATGGTTCAATCCATTCCTTCTTTGTCAAACGAAGAACTTCATATATCGCACAGTGAGTTGTGGGTAGGGAAGATTTTAGCCCCAAGAAATAAATGTTAGCCCTTACCAGAAAATAAAGTCACTGAGGATTTAGGATCTGACTTTGAATAGAAACACCATGAGGAGATTAATACAATCCCAATTTTTGTCTCTTTTCACAGTTCAGACAATTTTTACATTTGAAAATAAACCTCAGAAAAGGTACTTTAGCATATCCCAATTACGGTTTGCTAACAGAATTATTTTTATTCGGCAGTCTCCAGCCCTTAATTTCTAAGAGACTGCCTGGGCAGAGATGAGCAGCAGAAAACAGACAAAGATAAACAAGTAATGTGGCAAGATCCAGCAAAGAAAAAAGCTGGGAAACAGAATGCACAGTGGCTGTTATAGACTTAAAGTGCAGGGGAAGAGAAGAGGCATAGGACTGGCCATTGGCTGAAGAATGAAATATCAAAGTATGCTCTGTAATACTGTGAAGTAGAGAGAAGAGCTGACAGAAAGCAGGTTACAAGACCACAGATGAGGGTGGCCCTATGAGGACCCCAGGAGACAGAGAAGGTTGTAGATTTGTCCATGGTATTAAAACTGAGTAAAAAAGATAAACCACAGTCTGTAAGACAATGCTAGAATATACATTCAGATGAGGCTAAAAACATGGCTACAGCATCTGATTCAGATCTGCAAACATGTCTTTCAGTGACAGTAGAACCAGAAGTCTTCCATGCAGAACAGATCAAGGAACAGAACTGGACAGCATGACAGAACTTGCTAAACAGTATCTCAAAGAGCCCAATTTATTTTCCAATTCAACATCACTCTTCAATTTGAACCAACGGAAAAAGCATTTCACATTTCATCCTTTTTCTCTTCATCTGCTGCAAGTCTGAGTTTAAAATGGCAGACAGGGTCTGACATCACTCCTAATCAAAGTGTCATATTCCCATAACAGAGCTACAACTCTTGATCTGCATTACAAAACACTAGTGATAACTTCAGAATTGTTAGTAAAATAGAAAAAAAAAATGGTCAAGGCAAAAAAGCCAATGGAGAAATAATCCACTGGCAGAATAAGTCTCCTTGTCTCCTAGCTTTTTCAATTACGTACATCAATAAGAACAACAAAACAAAAAAAAACAACCCACACACCTATTCGTCAAGCACAAACGGAGAATAATACCAAAGGTTCTTTCACTACTTCCATAGGGGTTTGACAATCCCGTTGTAACATTGCTGGCTTGCAAAACAGACAGCAAGTTCAATCTGAACTCTTTAGCCACAGGACCAGCACATTCAGCCATGTGAAGACAGTTTATGTGACAGCTCGGGGCAAAAAGGGGCAGCGGCTGCTCTCCTTCTGCAGTCATCAGTGATGATGTGCTGCTGCAGCACACAGTAGCTGTAGCTGAAAAGCCAACGCTGGGCACAGATTTTTTGCAGTATATAAGACTCTCACACCTGCTTTCCAACTTTCTCAGCAAAAGAAAGGCAAGATGACAACAGTGGAAACCAAAGAAAAGTCAAGCATTGAAGCATGCATCCTTTACAGTTTTTGTACAGCTTTGTGCTCTCTGGCTAGCAGCTGCACAACAGGAACAGGAGTCTGTTTGTCAAGTCATTGTGCCCTATTCATTTAGACCTCCATACCTTGATTTTCAGGGGAAATACAAGTTTACTAGTCATGGCTTTTAAAAAAAAAAAAAAGGCAGCAACATCCACAAATTTTTATTTATAGGAATATATATATAAAGAATTGCTTTGTCTCTTACTGGCTTTAAAATTTTGCAGTGTTTCTGCAGTGAGCGTACAGCAGGGTTGATCAACATGGGACTATCTTCTGCCTTATCAGAATGTAATACAGCTGCACAATAGAGGATATCGCAGGATATTAGTTCCCCTCATGCCTGTTTTCTGAGAAATAATAACTTATGTTTGTCACAAGAAACCTAAACTCAGTTGGTAATATTACAGAAAGACTGAGAAGTTCACTTAAGATCACAGTACAGCTGCAGAGTTTTGTAGTTTAAAAACAAATGCTCCAGAGTGAAATGCAACAGGGACAAATAGTTCAATATCTGAGTGAACTCAAATTCCTGGGAACATATTTCATTACAAAAAAAAAGAAAAACGTAAGTACTGTCCTACTCGCCTGCTGCATCGAAAGCTGACAAGACGTGCTGGCTTGATGATCCTTTTCCATCTGCTTATCTTACTAATAGCACAACACACTCAAGAAATCCTGATGAAAATATTGCCTACTGTCAATCTCCAGAAGCAGGTATGGTGACACTCTCCAGCATGTCACCAGCACAGACAGGAGAAAAAACAAAAATCATGCTTTGTGAGAAAGAAATAAATATGCCAGACCAATGCAAGAAGCAAGGTGGAGAAGGAAAGAGAAAGGGAACATTGCAGAACAGAATTTGGGCAGGGAGGGCAACAGAAGAGGGGAAAAAAAAATCCAAGATAAATTTTATGCTCAAGAAAGCAGTCACTCCTTGATCACTGCTGTCTCAAAAGTAATAGACTCAAACAAGCCGAAGACACAAAAAGTCATCTCAGTTTTCCTAGACAAATGATGGACAAGTAGAAAGGAAAAAAAAATAAATTATCCTTTATAACTCAACATTCTCAGTCCCAGGAAGACCCCAACAGTTTTCCACACAGTAACTGAGTTGCCCCATCTGTTCAGAAGAATTCAAAAATTTCATTATAACTGCCTCATTTGACAAGTTTGAGGTTCTTTCTTCAGCATCTTTTATCTTTCTACCCTTTGTACAGAGACTAATGGTAGTATTCTGCCTTACATTGGGGCTGTTAAAGTTTAGAAAATGGAAACACTATTTTCATAGAGGCCCCAATATACTATGAAGTTTCAAATAGCCTTTGGTTTCCATGAAGTCTATGGATAGTTGCTGTGTGTTCTATTTAAAGGCAAATAAATGAATAATTATTGATACCAAAATCAATATATGAGTTCCAGTTTCACAACTCATATTTTTTCTCATTGGACACACCTACAGCAAGCCTTCTGATCTCTTTTCATTTCCACTGCTAGTTAAAAGTGAAGTTCATTTTCATTAACAAAACATCTTCCCCAAGACAAAGATCTTCCTGATTTGCCTCATCTGATGCAATAAGGACACTCTCTTGAATGGCGTACTTGAAAAGTCTCAAAAGTAGTGCTGTGCAAAAGTTAACCCCTGTAATTCATTTCAAGAGGTGAGAAGGAGCTCTCACTTGTGCTAACCCCAAGCAGAAAGCAATGGAAACAGAGTATTTCCTACAGCCACCCTGAAAGAAATCAGGGAAGTAAATATCTTTGTGATACTGCTAATGATGAAGAAGAGATTACACTGTAGATGGCTACCATCATCACCTCAATTATATCCTGTGCTAAGCAGGGCCTTCATTAGCTACATTCTTTGAGATTATTTTTAACTACTAAGTGAAAATTCTGGTCATTACTTAGAATTGGTTACTAATTACCTAACCTAGTGCTACACTTGCATGAGTCATAGAACTTCGACATCTGTGTTAAATATTAGTTCTCTATATGGTGATAATATTCATATGTATATGGATAGCAAGAACAAATCAGAGTAGCTCCATGGTCCTAAAGGAGTATGTACAACCCAAGACTGATTCATAGCATTTTAAGAACGCATAAGAACAGAGTTGATTCACTAATGTTTCGAGAATATCGGTCCATCTAGCTTTGTGTTTAAACAGTTACTGCCATCCACACCACAGCAATACAAATATTTTCTGACTCATTCCATCTCACTACAAAAGTGATGAAAGTTACTCAGGGTACGGCAGTGAAAAAGGGATACCTGTGCATTTCGTGAGTGCTTTAAGCACTGAAGAACTTCTGTAATTGATCTGAGTTTTTACAGAGGATTAACCAGTCTTTCTTCCCCTTTGGTGAAAACGTTTCTCCCTTCTAATCAAGTCAAATGTGCATTTCTCTATTCTATCTCTACCTCCTTTGGAAATCATTCCAATTTTGTTTCACTAAGTCTGAAAGGTACTCTTTTATTGGCATCTCAGTGCAGTTTATTCCTTTTAAAAAAATATATCTGTCTAGCAAAATATTTAAATACAATGTTTCATTCTCATAACGTAGCCTTAGACCTACTAACACTACTAAACCATGTAGCTTTATTGATTCCATGTGGCAAAAAACCCTAAACCAGGCAAAACCAGTAACTATTACTTTTGCTAGTGGGAAATCAGGGTGTTATCACTACATCAGAAATTGACGATTCCTTCTAAAGCTTATCTTTTCATACATAAAGTAAAATACAAAGCTTGAGCTGGTTAAACAATCTATTCCTATATACATATGAAAAACCAAAGGGGTCTATTTATAGAATTGAAGAATCATTTAGGTTGGAAAAGACCTTTAAGATCATTGAGTCCAACCATAGACCTAAGACTGCCAAGTCCACCATTAAACCATGTCCCTAGCACTACATCTACACATCTTTTAACTAACGCCAGGGATAGTGACTTAACCCTTCCCTGTTCCAATGCCTAGCACTATATCTACAGGTCTTTTAAATACCTCCAGGGATAGTGACTCAACCCTTCCCTATCCTAATGCCTGATAACCCTTTCATTTGTCCACTTATAATCATCTAACCCTAATCCTGAGGAAGCCCATAGTTTCCAAATGGACTCCAAAGCAAATGGAAAGACAGGCTAGTGAAACTTCCTTAATCAGACCGTCAAAGGGTGCTAGGGCTTGCTTCATAAGTGGTACTTAACACCTGTGCTTAACATTCTGCTGATGATTTCTTGCAGAATTCACCACTTCAGAAACTACCTGAGGTTCCTTGCACATTCGCTAGCACAGCAACATGTGCCAAACTTTTCCAAATCCCACCTCAGGATCCAGCTCCCACTGAAGCATCCTAACCACAGTGAGAAGGAATTATGTTCAGATATAAATGTGTGCTTAATCTGCAGCCATGGGTGTTTATGTAATTTAGAAGCAGTAGAACAAGTTCCAAAGTGAGGAACGGACCGATACATTTACTTTTCCATACTGTTACTGGTATTAAAATAGCATTTTTAATGGAAAACTGGGTCCAGCTGCCTGCTTCAGATCTGCTATGGAGAGGATCAAAGTGAAGCAAGGTCTTTCTGCCAAAATATCTTAAATATGCATTTGGTCTTTTTTCTTAAAGATTTATATTCCAACACTTTAAAAAAGCTGATAAGAAAGTACTCAAATTTATATGTGCTTCTGTTTGCATATAAAGACTATGCTGGCACATACACAAAACATGTAAGTGCCAATTTTCCAGGAATTAAAGACAAAGTAAAACGCCCTCTCCTCCCTATGCAGAGAAATCTTCTACTTCCCAGAACATGTCTCACTGTACAATAGAATCTGATTGTATGATCAGTAATACATATTTTCACCATTCAGCAGCCTGGGATTCAGCTATTTCCCACACAATATTGCCTGGCTGTGATTTTGAAGTGGAATAGGATTGCTCTACCAGACATTACACTCGACAGAAGGAGAAAACAGAAAGGCTGCCAGAGCCCTGAAGTTGGAACAGAGTTTGTAAAGTGACTATAAATGCCATGACAGCTAGAATATTTCATCCCTCTCCATTTCTTTCCTCTTTCTTCCTTAGAAATTTCCACTATGCAGCCCAAGTAGACGAATCATTACCTGGGGCTATATCTAGGTACTGGGCCTAATTAGTTAAAATATAGCGCTGAATTCCTCCCAAGCCTGCAATTAAGATACCACATTAATCTTAGTCAATAACTTCATTCTGCTTGTTTTTCATCCTGGAATAAAGATAAAGTGATGGACGGGTAGTCCTGGAGTCTAATCCTCTTTAATCCCACAGATACTAGTCTATGGGTATGAGGAGGCACACTTCTCCTTGCTGTCCTGCCATGCCTCACCCCTGACTTGGAGCAATCAGCTCCAAGAGAGCACCAATTAGCATCTACGTTCTCTGGTCCTTATCAGTTCTTACTACCAGAAGTTAGTAACCAATTACATGGATAGCTAAGGACTAGCAGCAGAATAGAAACTATCAGCTGTTTGGACAAAGATTTATAAAAGTGTTTTACAAACCATTGCCACAAAATAGTGATGCAAACCTCAGGGGCTCCATATTTTCATGATGTTCAGTCATTCGTAACCTATGAAGCATAAGCTAGAACTCACTCCTGGTGATGGACAACGGGCATAAATTTTAGCAGGCTGAGTTTGAAATTGGGCTTGAAATAATTGACCTCTTACTGTTTTTCTCATTAAGATAGAATTCCACAAAGATATAAACAGGGACTTCTATCACATATCAGACTCATCTCACTTTTGTGCCACTTGAGATCAGAGCTCTCTTGTTTGCTTGCTAGACCTTTTAATCAGTCAAGGCTTTTGGAAAGCTGAAGTCACCCTGGTGATAAGAGCTAGTAGGGTGAGGAAAAAAGGCTCAGCACATTTTCCTGCTTGTGATCCAGCTCCTAACCCTCTCGTTTTCCACTCTGGTGCACCCACGTAAGGGGATGCGAAGAGGAGCTCTGCATACTTTAAAGGGAGATGCAGTGCTGCTGCAGTCCAAATGGATGACAGCTATTCTGAGGACTTTGACAAGCTTGGTGTTTAGTGCTGTAAACCCAGGTGACAAAATACTCAACTCTGAAAGCAAACCAGGTACAGAAGTTAACTAGCAAGAGCACCAGCTGCAAAGTTTGATGACTGGTGAGTACAGTGACTTGGATCAGTTTTACCTTGCTCTCTTATTCACCTTTATTAATTTTGTGGTGAAATTCAAGATAATATCATTCGGCCTGTGCCTTGCAGTGTAGTAAAACTGACGTGTAATTGTTTTCTAATTATTTCCACTTCCATATTACAGCAATGGCAGCCTACCACGTTAAAAGAAAGGGGAAAAAAAGAAAAAAAAAAGACAGGAGGACTTACAGAGTTGTCTTTCACCAGAAGAGCACAGCACTGGATTCCTGCCAACAGCATTTTATGAGGATTCCAGGCGACAGAATCAGCCCTGCAAAATTTATAAATAGAGGGAGGTGGAAATTGAACCTATAATCATGGGTACTAGAGAATCAAACACAGCCAACACAATCCAACCAGACAAATTGGATTTTCCATTTTTTTCACCCAAACCCCCATAGATTCAGGTATCTCTCTAATTACTATTAATATGTATTTTGGAAAATGCAGCTTTCATGGAGGCCAACAGGCCATACAACTTCCACCTCAGTCTCTGGTAAATGTGCCTATGAACTAAACTGACTCACCTATGGATGCCATGAAGAAGTCTGCAGTGCTTCCTCGATATCAAAGCTGAGCCACCCCAAGAAGCCTGTTGGAACATGTACAGAGCCAAGACAATATTATTTGTATAAAGTTCTATTGATAAGGTTTTAATTATTAATTTCTGAAGATGTTTTATCTCATTTAAAGTTTAGTTTACTACACAGTCAGTGGGCTAAATTTTTTCCTTTAGTATCATCTATTGAAATAAAGATAGCAGCCTGGGGCTATGCCTAAAATAGTGGCATAAACCATCAGCTCCTCTGTGAGCCACAGACTACATGGTCCCTTCTCAGTAAGCAAGGAGATAAACTTCCACAACCAGACCCATTTCTGATAATGAATCAGAGGTGCTTCTTTTCCCCCAGCCTAAACCTAAGCAGTGAGAGCAGAAAGCCTCCTTTTTCTTATCTTCTTCCTGCTAGCCATTTCCTTTCTCAGGCATTCACAAGGGGAACAGGAGAGAATGACAATCTCTAGTCAGATTTTCCACAGAGTTTGGATAGGAAAAGAGAAGACAGTGAGTAGGAAACAGCAGCATTTCTGTTACCAGCAATCCAACTAATGCTCAAATGGAGTAAGACTCATCACATCCCCTTCAGCTCAACCAAGTGTGTGGTCTAAGAGTCATTTAAGTTATTCCTTTGTAGTGAGGAGCTCTCCACTGAACCCCCTTTATTGAGCATCATCTATTCTAGATACCTGTCTTTGGGTGACACCTTTTGCAGATGTCTCTATCCATAGACTACAGAAGGAACCCAGATAACAAGCTTTTATTACACAAGTTTAATTTCTGGCCAACTGGAGTTAGGGAAGGTGATCCTCACTCATGAATTCTGAAAGGATCAGATTTCACCCACCAGGTGCTGTGAATCTTTGGTTCTCAAACAACAGTACTGTTTGAGAATACTGTTCTCAATATACTCTAGGGGAAAACATGGACATGTCATGCAGCACATTTAAGAAATCATTATTAAATAAGAAAAAAAAAGGATTTTCAATGTTCATGCAGCCAGAATCCACTTAAGCAAATTCCCTGTGAAGTAAGCAAGGCTCCTCAGAGACGCACAAGAGGCATTAGTCCACGAAACATCTGGACTCAGCTTATTTTTAAAAAAGATTAATATATTTGGGTTAATAAAGAAGAAAAAAAAAAGAAAAAAGAAAATCACAATGGAAAGATTCCTGACCTAAGCATGGAGAATACACATTTATTTGGGGTTTTTTTCTTTTTTTTTCTTGAAAGAAACAGGTATAATAGTTGATCTATGAATTTAGCATCAGTATTTGATTCATAGGCCATACATTAGGAATAAGATCTGGAAGACAGGAATCATAAAGGCTGACAAAGGAAATGAAAGGTTAATAACTTGTCTTAACATGTCATTCTCATTGATGCAGTACATTAATGCACCACATCATATTTTATGTTGTTACGCTCATAACATCCTTGCTGAAGAAAGGGCTGCTGCTCAATCTACAGCTGGGACCTAAGGTAGGAAATTATTTGCCTCAAACTTCACGGTAATCCTGTGGCATACCTGCCGTGGTCAGGGGAATAGATTATTCCTTTTCTTTTTGCAGCAGCTTTTAAATCATCTGTAGAATATAAATTATTGTCTGTTTGTCTTTTCTACTTTAAATGACATGAGTGCTTTCAACCTTTCCTCATTGGTCATAATTTCTCGATATGGTTTATGTTTCTGGGTATGTTTGTCTTCACTGCTCTACTTTTTCCTTATCTTTCTCCTGTAGGTCCTTAACCTTCTTGAAACACAGCTTTTTTTTCTTTTGACACAATCTAGATAAAGCAGATGCAGCATCAAGCAGAAAGAGACAATTATTTTATGTATCTTCTCTATTCAATTCTGAAAGACATTTAACTCTCTCTGAAAAGGCTTACCATCGCTGATCTGTGATGTACTGCAAGGCCCAGATCTTCTTCTGAAGACCTGCTGTCTAGTCAACAATCCCCAGCCTGTGTTTGTGCAGTTGATTATTACAGCTTAAACTTAGAGCTCTGTCTTTATTGAACTGTAGCCTACTTTATCCACTTTTTTCTCCAAACTGTCAAGATTTCTTTGATTTCTAATCCTGTCCTCCCACTGCCTCTTGCAGTTTTATGTCATCTTCAAATTTAGTCAGCATATTCTTTTTCATCTCCAGTTAATAATGAAAATACCCATATAACTTCTAACCTAGAATGGACCTGTGTGGAATCCTGCTCAAAGTTTTCTCCCCTTTCAGCAGTGAACCACCGGTAACTGCTCTCTGGGTACAATTTTCCAGCCAGATTTTCACTGACTACCACAGCTGCAGCTTGGCAGCATTTCTCTGGCTTTCAGATGAGATATTGCCAAGACACAATAAATTTAACTGCTTCTCCTCCATCCATGAGACTAGAGAAGGGAGGTATATTGATCAAAACTAGATCAACATATTTTGTTTATGACAAATCCAGCTGAGAGCAATGTAGCTCAAAACACAAAGTTAATTATTATAACTGCATCCCATGTAATGTAATGGTAACTAGGCATGAGAAAATGACTATGTTTCATATACAACAAACCACTGAACAATGGGAATCACAGTGTTTGCAGTGTGATTAAACTATCTACCTAAGGACAGGCTACTAGGTCAAACCTCATTTTCTGTACTGGTCTAGCCATAGGAATAAAAAAGTCAAAGTAAGGCCCAGCAGGGAAGTATTCATACATAGTATTTAAAGCTACATGAATACAATACATGGCATACATAAGTGCTTGAGCTCGAGTGCATATTGATGATGCAAAACGAGTCATTAAGAAAGGCATCACAGATGTATAATAGAATGCAATAAGCAACTGGAATGTGGGCATGACTACTATAATGTAGCGAATGTACTATAACATACTATAATGTAACGAAATAAGCCTGGCTATAGCCTCTGATGTTAGGCTGTTGAGTGGCTTGACTGTTGAGACAGTTTGGGCTTACTGGTATTATCTTCTTAGAACAACTTTTCCCTTAACTCCCTTTTCATCTTTGGGTTTGTCTCCATGTGAGAGCTTATCTACTATTTCTGACTTCTGACTATATTGAAATTTATCTTCCCGAAGCCCACTGATTTTATGTTGATGTTCTCCCTTTTGCCCTCCCTAATAATCAAGAGCTTTATCATTTCGTATTTAATGAAAAAAGTCTCCCTAAGGCAAATATATCAATGTTCAGGATCAGAAAATATTCTGAAATGAGACATATCACTGCAAATCTGGGAACACCACCACTGACATTCATATAAGATATTCTTAAAAACAGCTCTTGAGAACATTTCTAGTAGATAATCCTGATTCCCATCAACGATACAGGAATATTCCTAAATTAGACAGAACTTCCCATTTTGAATCTTTGTAGGAAAAAAAGATACAATACAATCAAAACAAAGTTACAGCTGGCCCAAATGGCAGTACTCACTTGCTATAACTCAGACTGCATAATGTGTAAATCATTCAACAAGAAGCCAAGCCTTTCAGAGGAATGTAGATCCTCAAATCTTTCAAAAATATTATATTCTTGCCTATAAGGCTAGAAAGCGTTAGGTTTGCTTAAAAACAAAGAAAAAAAATCCAACTCTTAACTATGTTTCTTGTACACTATTTCTGAATGGCAGATGCCTGGTCTCACTATACATTTTTGCATATTACTCTGATAAACCTACTTCTAATGGAGCTGAGTGAAAAAAGTGAGTGAAAAAAGGTCACATGAATTACAGTCTGTTCATTTTACTATAGCACATTCGTATATACATTCGTATATGTATGCCTGACAAAACTTATGTGGAAAGCTTTCAGTATCTTCCCCATACTCTGTTCTCATATAAACACAGCTAGAAACTATAAACAAAAAATAAGAAACAGCCATCCATTCAACTCTTCATAAAGGGAGAAAGGAAAGATGGAAAAAAATACTGACAGAACTCAAAAGAACTCTTGAGAGGTTCATAAGCTGAATCGCATCTTAACAGAACAATTGGTCTTTCAGACTATAAATGCAATTTATTACTGTACCTATGTCCTTCTGCTAGGAATCATAGAATGGTTTGGTTTGGAAGGGACCTTAAAGATCATGTAGTTCCAACCCCCCTGCCACGGGCAGGGACACCTCCCACCAGACCAGGTTGCTCAAAGCCCCATCCAGCCTGGCCT
>JAOTQQ010000012.1:40760617-40904626 GCA_026546715.1 Gallinago undulata
ACCCCAGCTCTCTCAGCCTGTCCTCATAGGAGAGGTGCTCCATCCCTCTGATCATCTTTGTGGCCCTCCGCTGGACCTGTTCCAATAGACCCATGTCCTTCCTGTGTTGAGGACTCCAAAGTTGGACACAGTACTCCAGGTGGGGGTCTCATGAGCATAGAGCAGAGGGGTAGAATCCTCCCATGACCTGCTGGCCACACTTCTCTTGATGCAGCCCAGGACACGGTTGGCTCTTTGGGCTGCCAGTGCACATTGCCGGCTCATGTTAAGCTTCTCCTCACCAACACTCCTAAGTCCTTATCCTCAGGGCTGCTTTCCAGCCATTCCACCCAACCTGTATTTGTGCCTGGGATGGCCATGTACCAGGTGCAGGACCTTGCATTTGGCTTGCACTTGGCACTTGCACTTAACATCTGACAACTACATTGTTGTTTAAAATTGAGTTTAAAATATCCACTGATATTTTTACCTTAGCTTATCATAAGGCAAACCTGGAAGATGAAAGTTAATTCTTTACAAAATGCTATCAACTGTCTATGAAGTACAGTTCAGAATATTGTCCAGGCTCATCCCACCTAACTTTCGTTATTTAGCTACAGGGAGGAGGTTAGGAGACTACCCATTGTCCTCCTGCAGCCATTGGAGACAGCTCCAGCCTTGTCTATTCAACTCACCCAAGATCCAACACAGATTCTGAATACATACCTCTTTCCATCAACTATATTCAGACATACAAGAGACTGACGCCTATATGTGAATGCTGCACCTCTGCTGAAAATCTGCTGCCTTACTCTCGCCAACACACAGACACAAGGAGGCTTTGCAGGCACTTTAAATACTAGGGCTAAATTCTGCATCTTTACCTCCAAGTCAATAAGAAAACTTTTGACTTGCATATACAGTGACTTTATTTATTAATGTCTGAGTCATTTACTTGAAACACACATCCCTGCCTACATGGTTTTTCTTTAAATACTCAACATTAAACAAACACTTGAAATATTTAGAGCGGGTCTAAAAATCTCCATTAATGTTGCTCCAGGTTCTTTCATTGCTCCATGGCTTTTAGTTTAGCCATTCTGGATTTGTGGTATTGCAATTATAAAGAGAACGCAATTTCAGACAACATGAAGAGACCAAGTTTTAGAAAAATATATTTACAGCTAACTCTTTCAGGTAATAAAAAGGCTCAATGATTATTCCAAAAAGATTTATCACTGGATTTTAATATCCAAACCTAAAATTATAAAGAAACGAGAAAAGAAAAATTCCTGAACAATTTAGGAAAATTTAAGGAGATCTACAAGAAACTCAAACCTGTAAATATGAAATAGAATAATTTATGACTGGTTGAGTCAGAAATATATCTTTATTTTAACCAATATGAACCATATACCACAATTCTAATGTGTCCACTCTCCAACAGAATGTGTAATGAATCTGAAGTTATTATTGTATATAATCACCCTTGAAGCATTTTTAGGAGGTAGTAAGAAGGAAGAAGAAATTGATTTTGAAATCATTTTGAAATATAACCTGACAATGGAAAAATAGCTTTGACTGCTTGTCACAACCAAATTATTTGCTGGTTTTCAACACATAGAACAGAGACAAATCAGAAAGTATTTCTGTTCTCTATGCAAAAAAAAAAAAAAAAGTTATTAGAACCCAACTTGCTCCTACAGAGAAATACCAACAGTCAAAGAAAAACAGCATTTATAGAAAAAGCAATGCTAAACAAAACTACACAGTATACAAACTCACATCAACATGAAGCCAGAGGCCATACTTTTCACATATATCGGCAATTTTATCCAGAGGATCAAATGCTCCCAGCACTGTTGTGCCTGCTGTAGCACAGACAAGAAATGGTGCTGACCCCTGCAACAGGATTCAAAACAAAAAATTGTCATTTGCACTGCTCATTTCCTCCAGTATATCTGCAAAGCTAAAAAATAAAAAGGACTAGGAATACAGAACAAAGATGTGACAGTCTACATTTTAGTTTCCTAGCAGAAGGTACATTTAAAAGTGCTGACTTTAAAATAAATTTTTTAAAAGCATTTTCCATTTCCAGTTAACACCATCCTCTCAGGGCAGATTTCACCAGCTTCAGACTGTTTTGACAGATGCTAGTTTTGTCACAATCAAAACATAAGAGATATTTGACATCTCTCTCTATACACTGATTTTCATTTCTCAGTCTTCTACATTTTACTACCATATTTGCTGTCAACTGAAAAATAAAGCTACTAACTCAGCCAGCAGGCTGCTCATGCAAGGAAAGGGCTCATTCCTCTAGGGGTTCCACCTGCATTGTCTATACAATGCCCCAATTCTCTGCCTGGTGAAGAGGAACCTTTAGTCAGGGAACATGATTTGCCTTAGGCAGCACTGGCACAGCACATACAGCCACTGGGACAGTCATCGCTATCTGACCCCAATGCCTGGTCTACAGCAAAGCTCTTGCTCCTACTCCTGTCTAGAGAACAGGAAGGGCTGTAGACAGGAACTGAGCATCAGGAGAGAGACCACTGGAAATATCAGACAGTTTTGAAGTTAGACAGCTGGGATAAGGAAAACTATCATCAGGTTGCAGAATCAGACAATCTTCACAAGCCATCCATTTTGGTTTCAGTGGCTTTGCTCACGGCTTTCCCATTCAACTAATACCAGGGACGCAATGACAATAGCAGACGAGGTCATATACCCCTGCGGATGTATGTGTCTGTGCCTTGGGAGCAGAAACTGAAACAACGAAAAGAATTGGTGGCACCTATAACAACTCCATGAAATTAAGGGTATCAGCCCAAGCAATGACTGTGTGCTCTCACTTGCTGTGAGATACATGCTGAAGGAACTCCTCTACACGTTTCATCATCTGGTCCACAGTATGTCAACGCAGTTACTGAAAAGGCACTAAAGTTGTATTAAATTGTACAGTCTGGGATCCCTGGAGTTCATTTGCCATGAATTAAATCTCTCAGATGATGTAAGTCTCTCTGCTGATGTAATTTAATGTAGCTTCACTGAAAACAGACATCAGCTGAAAAATCAAATTCTACACAAGTCTTATGCATCTTCAGCTGAAATCTGATCTCTCTTATTTAAAAAAAAAAAAAATGTCACTTTTGAACATCTACCTATAGCGACAGGCTTGATTCACATTTACACTGACAGTTTTATACTTCTTTAACAGTATAGAAGACTGTCAGAATGGTTCATAATTATGATTTATTTGTATTCTAAAATTTGTTTACAAATTGCTGAAGCAGTGAAAAGTAACCTTGGAGTGAGTTTAAATTAATCCCATACATTCACAAAGAATTACCAGCCTATAATTCTCTTCTTGGTCATTCATTCCTAGTACAACCTACCACAAAAGTCAATCAAACTTACAAACCAGCCAGAAGCTCAAGTATAAAATGCTTGCAAGTGACACAGGGATATATTTCCTGCACCTAGTTTCTGTTAGCTTTCTCATCAATTTTCTCCCACAGCTATACCAAAGTCAAAGGTCCCCAGCAGCCAGTAGGTAACATGACTGAGTATGGGGACAAGTCTAGGATCTCCACAAATTCCAAAGACTGTTACAATTACATTTTTCCTGCAAAGAAGGGAATTATACTTTTATTCTTATTAACAATATAGTTAAATAAATCTTCCTGACTAAATTCTCTAAAGAGGCCTAAGATTCTTTCTATCATAGTCAGTGATCATTTTGTGCTCCTAACACTAGCTAATGCATCCTCTGTTGTCTGGAGTCATTAGATTATTTACTGTAGTTCACTGAAGTGTCTTTCTATAAAAGTTGTAATGTAGCGCTTTATCAAGGACAGACACACTTACTGAAGCTCTGATGAAATCAGAGTTCGAAAACAAAACCTTTCAAAATACCTGTAACTTCCATTAAAATGCAAGTGAAATAGTACTCTCCTGTAAGCCCAGTTTTATAATACAGAACATTAGTTTTTAAATTGCAGAGCACCATACTGAGGGTGACCGTTTTATTAAAAAAAAATATTAAAAAATTCATGAATATCAGACGATTTCTTTCAAAGAACCATTAAATTCATTGATACATCAACAAATAAGAATTCTGTTTTTGCAAGAACAAAGAGCTTGTTCTCCTGTCAGCCTGCTTCCTCTTGCTCTATTTTACTTCAGTCCTTCTCCCCCCACCCTGACCAGGTTGCTCAAATGAGAAAGTACAGGTTGTCTTCCACAGACAATGTGAAATATAGAAAGAGGCAAGCATGAGAGTTTGCTAGGTCATTAGGGCCACCAAGTATCACTAGTTACTCTATCTACCATGAACCTCAAAGAAGAGATGGTTGTTTGGCAGACGATATATCTAAACCAGATCTTAGTGAAAGCTGTTGTGGCCATGCCAGTGCGTGACAGGACAGCACTGCCTTGGCTTTTCTATCAGTCACAAAAGTAGGTTTCTCAAGGTAGCATTCCACAGTAGGCATCATCCACACCATGGACATTACACTAATTGCTTGGTATTCACAGATTGTGGACTAAGGGCTGAGATCTGAGTCTTACTGCTCTGATGGACAAACTGGAAGTGAGAAATAAGGTGAGGTAACCAAGCAAAAAGAAGATGCTCTATGTCTTAGGATTCACATTCAATCCTCCAAAGTCTCTAAGTAAATTATGTTGACTGCAGTAAGCGGTGTCTTACATATTGTGTGAATGTATCCTAATGTTGTCAAAATACACACATGAGTACATTGCTGGCCTTTGACTCTTTACTTGGTAAAGTTCCTGGGGGAAAAAGAGGCACAAGATGGCATCTCAGCACTCTTCCTACAATGCTAGAAAGGACTAAATTTAGCACTTTTAGCTTGTATCATAGTTTTAGAGACTAAGCCACATGCTACAGATCTTGCTCACTGTAGAGGACAATAGCTGATAGAATTAACTGAAAAAAACCTACAGTTTTCATTTACCATTTAAGGAAAACAAATACTGTACCCATCTAAAAAAAAATGGATCAAGGGCAAAAAGAGATCCTAGAAGAAACAAGGTAAATACTTCAGAACAGTGTTGTACTCAGGACTTTCATAAGTAGTAAATACCCTGCAGAATTTTTCTCTCTCATAAGAGTGTAGAACTTAAAAGTCTTGGCATTTTCCACAAGTTTGTGGCAAAAATATTGCACCTGTAAGAAAGACACTGTTACATTAACTGCCCTATTTTTA
This sequence comes from Gallinago undulata, assembly GCA_026546715.1. Lineage (NCBI taxonomy): Eukaryota > Metazoa > Chordata > Aves > Charadriiformes > Scolopacidae > Gallinago > Gallinago undulata. The sequence continues at coordinate 40,765,828 of JAOTQQ010000012.1, forward strand.
AGATTTCGCTCACTCAGTTTTCCTTCCTTTCACTCAGACACAGGCACACAGTCTGCATACACTCTTCCTCTCTCCTTCATGCTCTCTCTCCCCCTCTCACCTCTTTCCTCGCCCGCTGGACTTGTTTCTCCAGTTCCTCAGGTATCATCTTACCTCTAAGGGACACAGATTTAAAACTTTTTCAGTTACATTCAAATAGGTTGGTTATGTACAGCACTACTGCATTTTAAAAAGCCTTAGAGAACACAGCCATGGCTTTTGCTTGCTTACCTTTCATCTGTTTTGATGAAGTAAACATTCTCCGTACCAATACCCAGGAAGGAGGCTGCCTTCTTCATGGAGTAATGACACTGTAAATGAAAGAAGAAGAACAAAAAAGTGAGTACACAACTAAAATGAAAGAATTCCTTTGTATAGGGAACAGTGACACTGAAAGCTAACAGTCATGACAACAGCATATCCTAACACAAAAAGTAAACTGACAAAGCTACACAGCACTAAGACTATCTTCTATTTAAGAATTAATGACATACACTGAAGGCTGGGGAAAATAAAATACAAAAATGTGAGCTTAAAAAAAAAAAGCTCTGTTGCATACAATTTTTTTTTAAAGCTAGTTCTACATTAGAATTAAAAATAGAAATGTTGAAGTGTCATCAGGGAAGAATTAATTGTTTCAAGATGTTTTAATAGAACTGAGTCAAAAGTATCAATTAATGTAAGAGTCAGGAAATGCATGGGAAGAAAGGTCCAAAGCCTGCTGAACTCAATAGCCTAGAAGCAACATATAGGTCTGAAACTCCAAAAGCACCACTCCATGGAAAATGGATCCCTAATTAGGATGTATTTATGATATATCTAAGACCTCTCTCACTTTATCCTTGTAATTTTTCTATATGCTTTCTTTAAACATCAGCTGTTTCCCACTGCCTAAGAGGATACTATGCTAAACTGACCCTTGGTCTGATCCAGCAACTTTGTTCATAGGATCAAGGAGCTCAAGTCCCAGTACTTACCAAAGTCTTGTGGTGCAGTTGGGACTTGCAAGGCTTTCAAAGCCCTATCTCTACAGAAGGACCCAAAAATCTTGGTGTTTAGATATCAAGGTTGTTCAACTGAATGTGGATCTTAGAAGCCATTACAAAAGCAAGCAGACTTTAGACAGGGCGTAAGCACATCTTCAAAAGTCTTTAAATAAATAAGGATTTTGCAAAAGGTTTGAGTCTGGACCAGTCTGCATTTTCCAGACAATGAAGTTACTGTTTCAGCAAACTATTTTATCTAGGTTTTGTCACAAAGGCATCTTTGAATGATTACAAATATACACAGCCCACTTTGCATTGAATAAAGGGCATAGTGTATGAAACCTTGAAGTGAGTGTAAAGGAAGAGACCCCTTTACCTGCTCAAACAATGTTAGAAATAGGTGTTTTATTAAATCAGATTGTGGTAAAATGGCTCTGGTGAGAACACCCAAGCATTCAGTACAATCCATATTTTTTTACAAGTTTTTCTTCTGTTAAACAAATATTCAAGGTATATCTTGCCATATTTGCAACATCCACTTCTATAAGGACCTGCTCTATGGTAGACACTATTAATCTAGCATAAGAACATTTTATCCTAATCCAGAATAAGAGTATGTAGATCTCAACTTAATCCATCTTCAAGATTAGCCTGGGAACTCAAGATACAGTAACCGTCTTAACCTGGAGTTATTTCTAAATGTCAAAACCACTGTGAACAACCTGCAGCATGCCAAATGTCTACTCATTCACAGCAATAGAGTCAGTTTTGAGACTATGCAGCACTTCCTAAGACTACACACTTCTCAGAATCAAGATTATCCAAGCCTTGGTTTACCACGGCTCTTCTCAAAAAAAAAAAAGAAAGGCTCTTTTTCCCATTATTACTGAAGAGTTAAAATAACCATATTCCAGCAACTGTGAAGATGTCTAGAATTGTTACTTTTCATACAGGAGGTGAAGCCAGGTGGTTAATTAATTCCGTTTTCTTCCAGAGAGTTCACACAAATGCAGTTACTGCAGAACATAATTATGAAAAATGTACAACATTTTAATGTGTGGGTATGAATATATTAACGGTATTAAAGCCTGTCACGCTTATTTTGTTGAGATGGATGATCTCAAAGGGCTCTTTTTCTTTTTGACAAGAAGGTTTCCCCCACTATCACCTACTTTTAAAATAAAGGCATATAAAATACTACCTGATACTATAAGGTAGTTTTAAGAAAGCTTATTTTTGTAACATGACACATCCATGAGCCCTCAGTGCTCATTCATTTAGACTTCAGAATAATAAGATACATAGGTGGATAATTAGTCTTACATTACATCAAATTAAATCAGTAACAGTAATAATGATTGTAGAGCTGCTGTGTGTTGTTCAGATGAGTTTGGAAATGTTTTCAACCGATTAGTGAACCACTTAAAATACAAGTTGCCTCCATCACTGATTTCTACCCATTAGATACAAATGAAAGGTATGAATCACCAGGAATAATAAGTTTGCTCCAAATTGAGAAACAGTAGACCTGCAAATTCAGTACACTAGTAAACAGGCAATCACCAAATCATGTATTTTATTATAAAAAATGGTATGGGAGACTGGGAGAAATATAAAAGAGGCTTGAGCCTCTTTTGAGAGATCATACCAAAAAACAGAGGGAAAGGCAAGAATAAAGGGAATATCAAAACAAAACAGGCTGCTACCTCCACAGGTACTTCCACACCTGTTGGAAAATATTGTCAGGTCTTCAGTAGGACAGAAAAGGGACAAGAATTATAATGCTACATAGACTTTAAATATGCTGTCTTTCATGAAAAAAGTAGTCTTTCAATTGTATTGATTGAAAACAGACAAGAATTTCTTTTTTTTTTTCCTGCTATCATTACTAAAACCCATTCTGCTAAATTACAACACAGCATTTTAAGAAAAAAATAATCCAGAGAATATTTAGCAGTGCCAACTAATTCCCTTCTTCATAATTCTCTTTCAAAAAAAAAGAAAGGTATTATTTGTATCTAGATTATATACATAATTTTAAATAACAAGTTTAAATACTCTGAGTTCAGTTCTTGCCTTGCTTTTTGCAGTTTTGCTTCTTTGGATGCATTATTAAATCTGTTGCCATTTGTAGTAAGAAATTAATGCCTTTGAGCACAAGATCAAATTGGAATAGTGCATTTAAGATGTGCGGCCATACTATTTTCACTATAGCTAAACATAGTTTTCTTGTCCTGATAACATTTGCAAACACAAGGTACTTTCCCCATGCACTCATTAAAACAGAAGATAAATTTGTATTTTCTTGATTTTGAAAAGTTTCCTAGAAACATGACTGCATAAAGCAATTACACTATTATGAGATTGTTTTATTACTCATTTTTGTCTGTTGTAATTTCAACAGGGGACAGGATGGTGAGTTAATGTGTTATTTCACTTTATTACTTTCATGATCAAGTTGCACTGGGGAGGAATTTAGTTTCATTGCCTCTGAAAAACTGCTCATATCAGCATGCACATTTCAACTGTTTACACATCCTCTTCTACCCTCAGTTACCTCAAATTTAGCAGATTTCTACCTTTCAGATCAACGCAGTACATTCTTGGGTCAGAATGAAGTTCAGATGAGACTGAAATAGCAAAAAGTGATAAAAAGGTAGGCTAACTACAACTGTATTCAGCTCCTACGGAGCCACAAATCATGCCTCAACAAAGTGGAATATAGCATTTTCTCTACTACTGCTACTGTCTCAAGAGGAATCACTCTAATGGTCCAGCAAGAGAACTACGGAGTAGTAGTATAAACATCATTCATCGTGTATCACCATAATTTTAAGGAGCTAAGCATTTTACTTGCAGGAACAAAGAGTATTTTTGTTCCTGAAGACCAAACAGAGCATATGAGGATCTTGGGTGGGCCACACATTAACCAGACACCTGCACGTTATCCAAGAACATGCAAAAAATACAGCTCCAGATCACATAAAATTAAGTCACTGGCAAGTCTGTGCATTCCCCTGCTCTACAGCAAGGAATTCTTTCAGTCTGCGAGATGCCAGACTGAAACTTTGGGACTTGGCAACTCAAGGCAAAAATAATTTCATTTGAGCATAGTGTTGAAGCCAAGCCCTAAAATGACACAAGCGCCTTAAGCAGCCATGTGTTTTGACCCCTCATCAATACTCTCCATTACAGCCTGGTGCCTTTTCCAAGCCAACACTGTTATCCTGACTCACTTCAAAGGAAAACACCAACACCAGGATGACTTTTTTTCATCATTTGCCTGACCAGTGCAAAACACATCTATGTCCTCCAGGACAAACACCAAAAAAAACATAACCCAAAATAAAAATAAAAAATATAAAATGAAGAGTGTGGCGCAAGCACTTATATACTTCTTTTCAGTGTGGGCCATTCACTAAATATATTCTCAATAATATGATATATCTGAACTAAACAAACTTCTAAAAGGCAAAGTTAACTTGGACTCAGTACAAGTGGATCTAAAATAAGGATGCATAAATATGCACCTCGTCCCTCACAACCATGAATAAATACTAGAGATCTTAGGCAATAGCCCCAACTACTAAAAATGGCAGTTTTATAGCAAGTGATTACTGAGTACAGAAGACAATATGATTTTGTGAATCAAGCAAATCATTAGAGATCAAAGCCATTGCCTTACAAATAATTTATTGATTTGTTTTTCCTTGTCAGTTGTATGTTTTATGGTTTTGGTGTTTCTGGTGAAGCAAAAATGCCAAAATAAATTTATTCCATGAGTCAAAATTTCTTTTGTCATTAAATTAAATGCTTGTTTATTTTGGAGTAAGAGGGTGTATTTTTTTATTTAAATTTCGAAATGAAATCTTGCAACTTCCTGACAAAAATTCTATGTGCCTCATCTCAAAAGCATTAAATGTTTCAACCTCACTTTTTCTTCCTTAGCTATTTTTTAAGATGTAGCATGATGGATTAAGTATGAACTGGCACGTCATTTCATATACACAATTTTCAGAAAGAAAAAAAACTAAATACATATTGCCTGGAAAAAAATCCCTTTATTTAGGACATTTGGATTCCATTCTAAAATATGTGCTGTCTTGGACAACTTATACAATGCCTTCATCCCTCAGGCCTCTTCAAAATAAGCCTCTCTTGTCTATTTTATACTGCAAACTGTTTGGAGCATAAACTTAAAGCTAAAATTATTTTGGTAACTATATACTCCCTACTACAATAAGGTTCTCACTTCCACTGGGACCTTTATAAAGGAAAGTCAGAATTAATAACAACTCTGTGCTAATCAAATGATAAACTCTTAAAATTGCAGGTTAGAGAAGAAAAGCCTATTAAAAAAATAGCTTTGGAATAAATGCATGAATGTAACTCAACTTTCCAGTTGAGTTACAGATTAAACAGATATCATTCCAAAACTTTAACACTAGTCACAATTATTTAAAGAAGAACTGTTTAAAGATCCAGCAGGCTTTTCCAAAATACTTTACAGTGGTTTTGGTTCTCTACCACAGACAGTCTGTACTCGGACATAGGGCAGAACAGAAGCTGCAGAGAGCTGTCTCACAGGTCCACAAGTGCTCAGCTTATTCCAAATTAAGTCTTCAGGAAAAAAACTCTGACATCCAAAACCTACTTATGATTCCTACTAGACTTTATGCTATGGGAAATCAAATGCTGCAGACTTCCACAACATCCCACATATATTCTGCTACGGGTTTGCCCCACGTACAACCAATTCTTACATCAGCAATTTCCAAGAGCAGGAACATCTGTGTTTGTGTTCTGCAGGCAAGGAAGCTTCTGCAGGGAAATTTACCATCGGACTTCTCCACATAGCTCTAATATTCCACACCATACGCTGATGACAAATTTATTGTACCAGTCCTCCATCAGATATGCAAACAATATAATTTTGCAGCCATTGAAAAATAAAGTTCAAAAATGTCTTTTTGTTTTCTTTTGTTACCTCTTCTGAAGTGAACAGGACTAGTCTTGGCAAAGCTGAAAGCCCTTTTTCCTTTATCTCAGGACAAAATCTGTATCTTGCTAAGTTCATAGCATACATATTAGAAACGGAGCCACCTGCAGAAACATACAAATATCAGATTAGCCATAGTCCCAGCACCTGTCTTGTCTCTGAGTGCTTGACCTATTGCGGGAGGCTTAGGGGGGGAACAAACAATACAGGATTAGTCCTTAGCGTGCATCATAGCTCATTTCCTCCTCAAGAGCCTACAGACATAAAAGGAACTTTGGGGTCTGCAGCATGCATGGAAACACAGTGGGTTTGAACACTCCTTGGGGATATTTCCTGAAGTGTGCCCAAACAGAGCGCTCCACGAGAGAGAACACCCTGCAGCAGCTCCTTCCCAGTTACACTGAAGCGGTGCGAGTTCGGCTGCTCCCACCAAGCTCAGCTGCACGGAGTCTAGGAGACCTTTTGGGCAACCAGGCCTCAGAGTGTTATAGGGAGAAAAAAAAAAAAAAAAGTGAGTGAAACCAGAAGATCTGCAAGGTAAGATCTGGACAGGTTTTATTCACTTAAAAGAGCAAAATAATAAGAAAAAGCCTTAAATAAAACTAGTACAAAAAGTACAATTCATTTATCTTTTGACAGTATCTCAGTAAGTTTTAATTAAGAAATTCTGCAGTAAAAGCAAGGAGTCTATTGAAAACACAAATCAAATCTGACATGAAAAAAATCCTTATCATTAATATATTTTAAAAAAAAGGGGGAGGATTTTAGTTTGTTTATTTTTCTACTACTCACATGTAGGCTAGCATTACTGACTTTGTTTTGGTTGTGGAGGAGGGGGTTAAATCCATTTGCTCATTTAATTTCTCTTCTCACCCACAAATTAGAAAAGCTTCACATCTCGCCTAATGTTATCCGAATAATCTGTGGACTAATATTATTACACTTCATTATATCTATGCAGTGGGCTGGAATGCTGCATTACAGAACATTTTAAAACTGTGGCTTATCAAGGAACTTAAGAAATATTTTTTTGGTTGGCATTATCATAACATTTCAAAAAACTATCAAAACTCAAGAGTTAAGCTCATGACACTCCCACAAAGATAAACTCTGGCTCCCACAGTTGATAGGCAGGATACACAGATCAGTGCCCTCAGGCATCACTGGCTGATGTCAAGCTCGTAAATCAGCTCCCTGTCTGTCAACCAATTTGACTCAGTCCAATGAGGCTGTTCATATTGCTGTTAATAAGGTCAGGAAGGGCATCAGTTACAAACAATTAATTTCCACATCATTATATTTAATGTAGATCTGTTTTCATAGAATCACAGAATAGGTTGGAAGGGACCTTTAAGATCATCTAGTCCAACCATCAACCTAACTCTGCTTAAAGGTTGTGGAGAGGTGGATGTTGGCCTCTTCTCCCAAGTGAATAATGACAGGACCAGAGGAAACGGTCTGAAGTTATGGAAGTGGTATATATAAAGTGGTAAGGGGCCCAAAACTAGACACAGTACTTTCATTCATCTACTGATCGGATTCACAGAATTATTACTAGAAACACACAGCATAAACCTGGATGAAATAGTTGCGCATATGTGCATCATTGGATTTTTGCATGCATTTTCAAATATTCTCTACGAATCAAATGTTCACAAAATTACTGTATTAGTTGATTTTTAATGACTCAGCCTGAAGTCTGAACTCTTCCTACCTGGATTAAATATGCCATCACCTTCTTCCCAGCCTATGAACTCAATCATTTTCTTGATGACTGCTTCTTCCACCAACAGAAACACAGGGGATACTTCATATGTATATCTGAACAAAAATAAAAGCACCATGAATGTTATTAAGACTACAGAACTCATGCCACAGAATATTGTTAAAATTAGGTAAATGTTTCTTCCACCTTTCTCCAATCTATCAGAAACTGACCACCCATCCATCAGCAGTAAAACTCCAAACTAAAAACACTATAGATTTGACCCTCAGAAGGTTAGCTCCTGAGGGCATCACATTGACACTTTCATTCTCCAAGTAATACATCAGAATATGCATTTAATGTAGGTCACACACTTAAATTTCAGCTATAATGACCTATTGTAAGCAACAGTTACTCTTTCTTTAGGGTTTATATTTGCAAGTAAACAGTGGACAGGTAACCATTTGCATTCAACTCTGTGCAGAATCCTTCAAAGGAAACAAACTGAGTAAGTCTGATTAATTCATTTTTATGCACTAAGATAAAAAAAAAACCAAAACAACACCAAAGTCTAGGTTTAAAACTGTTAATACCAAAGATGTCTCCTCTTAAGCCACACCTCACAAACTAGAAAAAAGCGGGAAAGCTGTTATTCCAAAATGCATGCTAATTCGTCATCAAGAAGACAGAGAACTGCACTTACACACTTGGATTCAGTGCTTCTGTAATGAAACGAGCCACCAATGAGTAATAATCTATCCCAGCGTACAGCTGATTGAAAAATCTTGGATGACCTGAAAATACAGATGAAAAGCAAGCAATGACAGGATATACATGAAAAGAGAATATATAACAAGGCCCTGTCAGCTGGACGCTGATCACTGCAAACCACAATTCACTCCATCATTCTCTCAGTATATTCTGGACTTACTTTCCTTTTCTTAGATTAGACAATCCTTTGAAAATAAATATAATAACCACTTTCAGGTCCCCAAACAAGGTTTGAGAGATGTAAGTAGTGCACTGAATGAGTGTGGGTTCTTCACAAGTTTTAGAAATCAAAAAAAGAAAAGGAACTGACAACTGAGTACACACAGTGACTTTTAACAGTGGTCTTGAGAGGCCACAATGGATGCTCAGCCAAATTTTGCTGAGCAGTAGAATACAGCAACCTGCCAGTCCCAGGCAGCTGTGCCTGTGCTCCCACCAAAGTCTCAATACTTTGGTATTGATGGAGGGAGGCAGTATTACAGCTTGGAAAACCTTGCTGCAGATTTAAAATGACAAGTTCATAGAATTTGTTTACCTGCCTTGAAACTGCAAGTTATAACTAATTATGAGAAAAGTCTACACTATTGCTGACTATAAAAGGAAGTCAGTTCAGCAGCGGGATCATCACCTAAATTTTAATCAACAGCACACTCCTTTTACATGCAAAATCAGGTAAACTGTATGGCTCCATTTATATTATATCTGGGGCTTCAATAAATGTTTATACTTAGATTAAAGACTATTTGCACAGCGTATTTTTATATACAATATCCTTTCTAAGGTGACATAGTGTAACAAATAAAATTCTGAAGGCAATTTGCAAAACTAAGATAAACTGAACACCTTCCAGTAACTCAGTAATTATATCTGCATATTATTAGCACACTCCCCCTGTAAGTCAGTATTGCTGCTTTTCCATGGTTTTCAAAGGCATGTGTGCACTCACAAAATTATTTATGGTTTTACTTTGTAGCAATAGTGATTGTAGCAGGGAATATGCCCTGAAAACACACAACTAACTATATCGATTCTCACTTTCGAAAACACAGCCTAAGCTATGGCACATCTGAAATCCTGAGCTACTGATCCACAGGACTGTTCCCTGAGCAGATGCTATTCATCCCTTTTTGCTAAGGCTGAATTATACTACACATGCTGCAGAAAGGTTAGCTGTAGAGAACTAATCCTGCAGAGTTATGGCATACTGTCTCTGAAATACTGCAGGCTCTCTTCTCACAGTGTCTGGAACAGGTATTACTGCCTATCAGCAAATTAACACCCTACAAGAGTATTGCTCAAAAAGAGCAATAGTAAACATAGGGTAATCATCACTAAGAATGTATGAGGGCAATGATGGTGGCTCTACTCCTCACCACTCAGAATGCAGGAAATCACACACAAAGTTCCTTCTCCTGCTTGTTCTGCTAGACTGTTTTATCATACCCGTCTAAGTGACTTTCACAAGACTTCAAAATGACCACTAATGTCAATGTCATTGCAGGAATTAGTTTTCTATTAGTTTGCCACAATTACACATTTTAGTCAAACCTATGGTGACCAGCGTTCAGTCAAACAACTGAAACACAGCCAAATGTTTGCATACTTGTATAGGCAGGCAGAAAACAAACATTCACCCCCCTAGCTCCCTGAAAGGTGACAGAACTTCGTAAACATTATCCTGCCTTCCTAGGTTAGCATACAAAATAACTTCACTAGAAATCACATTCCTACTGGTTTTGACGCTGTATTGTATAACATCCCGGCAGACTTGCAAGAGTTTCTGATGAGATTCCCCGGTGTCCCGCATTTCCAGGTCGAGAATCTGCTTCAATGTTTCAGGGTCTCGCCATTCACAAACCTAGTGATGAGGAGAGAGGCAGGGAGACACCAGCAGTGAAGAGGTTAGACAAGAAAAAGAGGCTCTAAAGGTACAAGGTAAGCACCACATTCAGCACGGGTTTCACAGCTCTGCCCATTGCAGTGCAGCATGCCAGAAAATATCTCTGGTAAACTGGTCTCTCGGGATCTTGGTTGTATTGTGTCTCAGACATTGCTTGACCATAAAAGTCAGAGTAGGGAATGCTGGAAGGCAGAAAAGCAAGAGGCCTGCAGGTCACATTAGCTAAGGATTTGTAATCACAGTATTTTCAGATGCTGTTCTGCCAAGCAGTGGGAGCAACCAGTGCATGACCAAAGGCAAGTACATTTTATTTTCAACCCCTCTTCCCACACAGCCCATAAGCAGAGGTTTTGCAAAACCCATAGAAAACTCATAACGTTGCCCTTTCACAGCAGTACCGCATGTGCTGTTCCTCCTCCAATACTAGTGACTCTGAGGAAAATAGGAGTAGCTCAACTGACCCCAAACCAGAAAACACTGCATCCATTTGTCATATCAAAGAAACTGACCATTGTATTCTGAGACCAAAAAAACCTCATCATTTTCTGGCAAATATGTATGCTAATTATGTTATTGAAAGGTTTTAGAATGTGATCTTTCTTAATTTGGAAGGCTGCCTTTTTATTTCAGAGCCAGGCATGAACTAGAAGCAATTCTAAGGTTACTTAAACTGCAATAAAATACATCTTGGAAAAAAATACTTTACTGTTCACTATCTCTGTTACAAATTCTCAACAACATTTTTTTTTTGCTTTACCTTTTCTGTTACATCATCAGCTTTCTGGATGATTTCTTCCATTATAATCTTACAAGCCTCTTCCACAAACTTCTCTCCTGCCTTTGCGTCCATTATCGGACCATTTAGGACAACCCCATCCACTAAAACAGCATTCTTCTTCTTCTGGAGCATCTCCTGTTTGCAATTACCAACTGTAAGATAAATAACTTACTATTAGAGCAAGGCCTAGACAACTAAATCATAAACTAAAAAAACATTCTTCCATTGCTGAAGATTTAGTCAACTTAAGAAAAAAAATTCACATAGACTTTTCACATGCACATTCTTTGGTGAAAGAATCTTCATGGACAAAATAAGCCAACGTGTTACTTCAAACCTAGATTGTTATTATATAGGAAATAATAGCCTACACTATTGTATCTACTGCTTTCTGTAGCATACAAAAGCATGCAAGGCACCTTCCAAACACAGAGGAAAATACATTTCTGTCCTAGAATATGATATAGCTGGATAAACAGAAAAAAGTGCAAGATAGTAGGTATTTTTCTTAGCTGAAAAGGTTTCCCTCCAAATCATCCCTCCTACTCCCCTTTCTTCATTAAATAATTTTCAGCTTCATTTCCTTGATCTTTATGCTGCTTTTTCCCACCAGACAGTCCTATTGCTCTGAGTCTTCTGCATCCTCTGTGAAGTGTTTCACTGACCCAAACTCCATGAAAATAAAACCTTTTGAGATTGCTGTCAGTATCACACACCTGTACTTCTCTCCTTTCTCGCCTTCTGCTATTAAGTGCCCTCAGCCACTAATTACAGTAATTTGCTGTGTAGATTATCTTGTTTGTTCATTTCAGCCATGCTCTTTCTTGTCCCTCACCCATCCACAAGAAGCACTCTCCTGTTCCATGGACACATTGCTACTTCCTTCTTTACATTACTTCTGAAAGCACATCCAAGATGCTTATAAGACACTGGGCAACAGCAGGAACCACGTATCCATTTCATGTATTGATTTCAATACGGCAAGATCAGGACTCCAGTTTTAATCAATGTAAGGATAAAGACGAAAGTGAGACATTTGGAGGTACCAAGGGAACAGACATTTGAAACAGCACAGCACTGAAAGGAGAAGCGGTAACTACCATATCCAAATTATCTGGGTTACAGACAGCACCTGTCCACTGATCTCGCCCTAGAATAGCTAAGATCTGCAAAGCCAGGCAGCATGGCTTTGGAGGATCTTCTTTAACCACAGTGAGGACGGTGGAAGAGTAAAGATGTACAAAGGAGAAAGCTTTATGCCTGAAACACAATGTTATGCCTTTATCTTCTACTTTACTTTTTGCTCCACTTATAAATTACAGAAGAAAGGCAGCTTTTTCACAGGCCTAAACAAACAACTGGATTTCCAGAAGACTGCCAGACACTGCAGTCCGACACATTCATCATATTTATCACAATTACAGTCCCTCGTGTGCTCAACAATATGTAACAGCAGGAATGTAGCCTAGGAAAGTGGGTGATTTGAGGTCCATTGATTGAAAGAAACACTGTCCATCCCATGAGCTTTTATTTACTGATGACTCAGAAAAGCTATTCAGTTCACTTTCACCTATGAGGACAGATATGACAAACAAGATCAAATTCTAACATGAGGTGGAACCACGGGCTTCCCATAGAGCTAAAGGACAAAAATGAGACCCTCACACTCTGCATTTCTGAAATTACTTCTAATTTTAATCAAAAGCAGCACTATACTAAATTTCACTGAGCAGATTAGCCTTCAGTACAATGTTACTGTAGGAGAGGCATAAGCATTCTTGTGCAATGGATACAGAACAAGCAGGTAAACAGTACTCTATCTTCAACAGGCAACGAGGGAAAATCCCAGACATCACAAATGTCAATTCTCATCATGCTTCCCAGCACACTGCAGCACAGGCACTGTACAGAAATTGCAGCTTTGAAAAAGTCTTAGAGTTTTCTCTCTGAAAACATAAACTAGTAGGTCGTGTTTATGAGACTTAAAACTCCAGGTATTAATAAGGAATTGGATGGCACCAGATCTTTGGACAGACAGAACAGGGACTAATTTTGGATTAAGAGCTGGTTATTTGATACATAAACAGCTGCCTTAAAAAAAAAAAATATCTCAGCCTTGCCACCTCCTGGAGATGCTACCATTTCCATGTGTGTCAAAGATGTATGTTTCCATGAAAAAGAGGACAGGATCTGAAAAAAACGTTATAGGAGATTAATGTCTACCACAGAGCACAGATACCGATACTTCCTTTTGTTACAGGAAGAAGAAACAGAAGAGTAAGAGAACTTACTAACTTCTTTCTTTGCTCTGCTCCACCCCTTAGATCTCTGCTAGAACTAGAGCTGTGCAAAAGCTTTCTAATGGCAATTCCATCAGCCCTATTTCTGATACTTTTGCACAGAGATGCAGTGCAGTACTTCCATGACTTTACAGAGATCTCTTCCAGTGATTCTGCAAAAAGCAAAAGCAGAACTTTACATTACTTTTTCTACCCGGGTCTTCAGGGGGTTGGGTGATGTGTCTAACAACAGTTCCCTATTTGAAGCACATCTATTCCCCTCTACACATAGTTTTATAGTCTCCATAGGACACTTTGAGGAGCCTGAGAAAGAAGATACCCTCTGGAAAATGAACGACAGCCTAAACCTAGATCCAGCACATCTGGTTTGGGCCTCAGGCAGAGTCCATGAAACAGCAAGACACAGCAGAAGGGTCAGAAAGGAGGGAAAAGAGCCTTTACATTAACGACAATTTACCTGTGTAAGGCAAAGAGATCAAGACTTAGCCAACACTATATTTCATTAAATAGTACACCTTGCAGTTATTTACCACTTTCTGAATAATTTTTTTTATCACTTGCCATTTCAATCTGAACTTGCTGACCTAAATTCTGCCTGAAACATACCATTGGACTATTACTGGAGATTAACATGAACTACTATTTCACAATCAGCAGCTAAATCAAGGCCCAAACATACACATTTTCTGAGGTAAAGGTGTCCAGGTTGTGCAAGTCACTATTTAAGAAATAGACTCCTAAGCAGACTCAGAAAACAGACTTTCAGAAAGTATATCAAATGCAATTTCAGCCAAATGGCTCCAGGCTTGAAACAGCACTAAAACTTTACCAAATGGAAGTGCTTCAAACAGGGAAATGAAGGATTATTGACTGTTTAAGATATCCTTCTGCAAAAGAGAAGCCTCGATCCTGCTCCATTTGAAGGTAATTGGGCATTTAGCCACTGGCTTCAGCAGCAGCAAAACCAAGCCTGTAATTCTCATGTTTCATCCTGAATGAAATATTCTATTACAGAAGCCTAAGGATTTCCAACTAGCATTTCATTTTTATGATCAATATTATTTTCCTCGCAGAAAACAAATTAATTGGAGCTGAAATTATGTACAGAAAAATAAACATTTTTCAGATGTTTCTGTATCTTTATGTACGCACCATCAAGTATTTTAAAACCTGCATCTGTGTTTCCATAAACACAGAGAAACTTCCACTGCTAAATTCTCACACGACAAAAAGAAACTGGAGCCTTGTACTTGGCACATTCTAACAGCATTTGGGAGAGTAGAATAAAATGCCCAGAAAGATTTACTGTTTGCAAGGAAAAGGCAGAAACAGAAGGGGGTGGTTGTGGAGGAGTAGCTTGTGCTTGAATGCCAGAGCCAAATCCTGCTCAGTTTACACTGTACTAGCACCACTATATAATTGAAAGCAAAAGGCTGACTTCGACCAAAGGTTGATTTCTGCTTTGTAACGAACGCAGTAATAGTTGTCAGCACTAATCAGAAACAAACTTTAAATTTCTCATCTTGTATGATCTAGTCATTGTTCCTCTTTCAGAAGACCTTGGTATTTTCTTTGTGTCCCAAAAAAAAAACAAAAACAAAAAACAAACCAAGAGAACTTCAATCAAGACTCCACACCACCACGTTGAATGGATTACTGTGACGCCATACCATGTATCAAAGCATTAACAGATATACCTATCTGATACTATGCAGCTATTTGAGTCCCCTGGCATACATAATCTTTACAGGCACTTTTGTGTCTTTAATCACTCTTTCTGTATGTTTACAACTGAAGTAAAGCCACTCCACTTTTAAGGCAAAATACATTGTTTGTTAGTAAACTGCTTTCCCAGGCCAAGTAAAGGCAATGCAGGTTTCTTAGAATCCAGTATACAAGTTGATTTGGTATCCTGGGAAAGCCATTCCTGTGAAAAAAAAAAAAAAGCAGGCTCATGCAATTGCCCCTGTACTACATGCTCCTATTATGGAGATTTATGGACAAGGCTGCGGACAGGGATCAAGCTGGGTTCTTCCCTTCAGAAGGTCTGCAACAGACCCCCCACACAGGAATCCTCCGACTGTGAAAATGCAAAAGTGACCTTTATAGAGCAGGACGTGAGGAAAACAAAAGCACTTGTGTCCAAGCTCAACGGCCCCTGAATAGACTCTTTGAGCACACTGCTAGCGCTGAACCGCCACAGTGCAACAAACAGGTCCTATTCTCCATCCCACACCTGAATTTCCCATTCTGAAAGGAAAGGTTGGGAGGAGAAAAAGAAATCTGGAGAGGAGCACCAGAAATGACAGGGAATGCAAGGTCTGCACTAGGAGAGAGGTTCTGCTTTCAGAGATGTTTCTGGAGACCTGAGGGAGCACCCTTATCGGTTGAATGCTCATGACTTGTTGTGCCAATTCGCTGGGGGCAATACTAGGGAGGATATGCTAAAAAAAAAAAAAAAAAAGCAAGCAAACAAATAAAAATAATAAAAGCAGCATACAGGAGTTAAGAAACAAGAATCAGGAATTTTTATGTATCCAAACCTCAGGAACTGATGTTAATATTTAATAACAACTTCTCAGTGCCCTAACCAATTACCTGCAGGAATGATTCATGCTGTAACATTTCCAATTAGGAAGAAAGGCTGTGGAGAATTGGAATTCACCTTGATGCAAAACATGTACGTTTCCAGCTATGAAATGGAAATCCCTACTCCTTGACCCCAATGAGATTCTCTCAGCTCACATGCTCTAATTTTTAACATCTGCCAACAGTGTAGGAAGCTTTTCTTTTAATTAGAAGGTGCACATTGATAATGAACATTTAATGAACATTCCTTTTTCTGTGGGAAAGTGAATATATTTGCAACATCCAAGTCAATCACAGGCACTGTGCATGGGATCACAAAGTTAACAATTTCATGAGGCTGAGTTCAGGCAGAAGTGATGCATATATGTGTGACCCACATAGAATATAAAGAATCCCGGAGACTTCTCTGCTTCCTACTGGAAAAAACTGAAGTGAAAATACAATTGGTTTGGTTTTTTTCCAAATGGAAGTCCTGCAACTTGATTTAAAAGAGTCCATGACAGCCTGTAATTTCATGCAAGAACTATACTTTTAGTCATAATATAAAAACAATTTTTAACTCCAGTCTTTCAAAAATCAACTAAGCAAGCAGTAATTTACTAAAACTGAGTTTTCTGGAATTCAACACAAACTAAAATGTAAAAATAGATGAAAAAGCTACATTTCATTTTAGGAAGTTTTACCTCTACATTCAGGTTACAGTCAAAACAACTTTCTCCCTCTTGCTTTTTCTTAACATCATGAACACTTCTATATTTTCTGTTTCCTACAAAGGAATTCCAATTACTGCTCACTAACATTTCTAGAACATTGCTCTGAGATATACCCTTATTTGTTAACACAGGGAAGCTACAGCATAGTAAATCAGGATGTAACTTTCCATCCACTAGGTCCTCTGAACTAGTTCTTATGTGGACATTCTTAATTTATTAGCATATTATGTATAGCAAAGTAGTTCCATCTACTTTCAAAATGGAGCAAGCTGCTTTGCACACACCATTATACTGTTGCTGGTCACACCAGCAGAAACCAGTCACACAGATGAGGAACCCGACAGGGCTCTGGAGCCATCACTTCAAATCCTGCCTGCCTTGATTTTCCTATGTGGGTTTGAGAAACCACTCCTGAGCTAGAAGAGACCCAACTGCTGGGTGTCAAGTACCAGCAGAAGAAACTGGTAGTCCTTCTCAAGAGCAGCAGCCTGGATGATGCCTGGTAGAAGCACAGATCAGACCATGCTATCCATGCTAGGGTTCACCAATGAGACCGTGTGATCCCTGCCCCAGCAAGGCAACTGAAAGAGGCCCAAACAGAGCCCACGCCACCTGCAGTGATCCCAGTCTTCCATTTTTCCTCTATGAAAGGCAGATCATGAATAACATATTTGAAGGTTTTTTTGACCATGCCAAAACTTTAATCAGTCATTTGAGATCAGCATCAGCACTGCAACCAAATACCAGTTACATACAGCATTTGTTGCTTGCTCTTTCCCCCTCAGCCAGGTGTAACAGATTTTTAACACAATATATTGGCCCCAAAGCGGGTCAGTAATCCCAGATGAATGGAGCAGGCCTGTTTGAGAAAAATGAGTTTAAGCAGCTCAATGAGACATAAGCTGTCTTGCAGTGTAACTAGCGGGGACGCCAAGCCACTTATGAGACAACCTTTCTTATTGAAACCCTGACATTTGCCAATGGATAAGATCATATTTATGAGGCTTTTCGGTTTACATAAGATGAGACATGGCAAAGGGCAGGGACATCCAAGCTTTAGAGCCAAAAGCTCTTCCAAACTATCTAGATTTAGCCGACTACTGTGTAGAGTTATTGCTACTTTACTGACAAAAGACCTTGGTTCCTGAGAACCACTTCCCTCATCATATTTACAGCACTGAAAAAACTCTGGTCCAGTGACTTTTCTTTAAAGACACTTCTATTTGCTGACACTTAACAAGTTTTTCATTTCAAAAAGTCAAGATTACATATACTGAAGAAACAGTAATAGACATGGACATACATAAATTTGAACCAGGTCAATGTCACCTTTTATTACCCTTAGACTAGCCCTGACAATAATCATCAACAGGAACAACCTCCACTGACGTGCCACAAAGCAACAACCATTTTGCCTTTTAAACGTATTATTCCCTCATTGTACATGTATAAATCCCATTAATGTTAAAATAAGATAACCTGTGTGCACAGATCAGAGGATTTAAAAAAAGAGGGAAATGGCCCTAATTTTGCCATGTCCTGCTGAGCATCCTCGAGTTATCAATGCTTTACAAACAACTACCTCCAACAACCTCTACAGTTTGTGACAGGAGACAAAGCAAAAAAGGTCGTGAGATATTTAACTTTTGATTTTTGCAAAGCCTGAAGATGTAGTTTCTGTAAACATTTGGGATGAGCATTAGGACTATCCCAGATAGTCCTAATGTAACTGCAGGGAGGGAGTGGGGGGCAAGTCTGAGAAATACAAAGACATCTATTTCAATGTGTCCATTTTGTCTGTCTTGAACATATAATAAATGCTTATGGAATACAAATGGTCTTTATAAAAAAGCAGGCTGCTTAAAATAATCAAGGGCAGAGAAATTAAGGCACATGAAATCTAAACTGTTTAATAGGCAGTAATAGCTGAATCAGTATGCAACAAGATGTCCCAATGCGTTAAAAAGTAACAATTCTTGGTTGTACAAGTGACAGCTTAAAAGATGCCTTAATCAAGAACGAGAAATTATTTACTGAACTTCTCAAATGTCAAATTAAGCTTCTTAAATGTTCATTAACTGCCAAGAAAATTCTTATTAATTTTAAATCACAATGAACGCACTCACACAGATGGCTTTACTTGATGCAAACTTCTTTTCTTGCAAACCTCTGTTTTCTTCCTCTGATGAAGTGGTATTACCACAGATCCTCCACAGATCTTTTTTATCAGATAGATTTATGACATAGGAGAGATCCTATCCCTCTGCTCTGACCAAAATACTAACCTGAGTATCACATTACCAGAGCCATAAAGTCACGCTAACTTCCAGTATGTTTTACCAGGCTTCACGTTACACCTGTTTGAGATAGCAACACAGCAACATCTTACATTAAATAAATGCTCGCTGACTCATCTCCCTCCCTACTCTGCTGGCAGACACAAACCACATAATGCCCCAAACATACCATATACACACCAAGCTGCCTGCCAGAAATTAAAAAACAGCTTATTACATAAATGCTGGCTGCTTCCTTCCTCTAGTGGTTTCCAGCTACAACTCTGTTTGCTGCACTTGATGAGCTAGTAACTTGCTTGAGACTCTGCTTAATAGACTCAGCCTTTATGTCCCACAAGGGAACATCTCACCTTTTTTTTTTTTTTTTTCTCCTCCAAGTACAGAATTCTCCAGGCTTTCCCTACACCAAGACGACCTTGGAAAGCCACCCTGATGCCAAATGACTGAAGAATATATACAGTCAAGACCCATTTCTGTCACTAGGAATAGGAGTCTACAACTTGGTCTCCACTCATACATGGAATTTTGCTATCTTTTGTGCCAGTGAAGACATAGCCTAAAGAATCCTCTTACCTACTCCTGTCTTAAGTGTGGATGCACACTTGTTAGAAAAAAAGCTTTCAGAAGGTAGCAAAGACCTTACAATCTCAAGAACCTGAGATTCATTTCTCCTAGTGGCTCTCAATAACGAGCAAAATCTTTCCCAGATCCCAAATCACCTAAATCCACAAATAACCAGAGTACAATCAACATCCCCAGCAAAGGCTGCAGTACCGCGCAACTTCCTTCACCTGATGTGAAGTTCATTCACCAGACAGAAAACACAGCAAATCACCAAAGGTAAAGAGAAGAACAGGGGACAGGGAGACTAATGAATTTCTGATGAGAGGGAAGCAGGCAGAAATTATACATGCTACTCATAAGGAAGGCAGAGGTACCAAAAAACCTGCAGCAACAAGGGTAGGGATCGTATTAGCACTGGACTCACTCTGTCTTATCAGCATAAGACAATGGTTTTGGAAGGAAATCAGACTTTTGGTAGTATACTTGTGACAATATTTGAACCAGAAGACTTACTCAGCTGAAGGGAACACCAGGATCTCAGTGACTAAAAGAAGCTTATCTTTGATGTTGTCTTGGCAGAGGACACTGCCTCTGAAGGGTATCACTTTCGGAGGTGCTGCCACTCATACAGTAGCACTGCTGGGACTTGCACAGTACAGCCTTAAGCTACTGTGTACCCTAGAATATATCTACTGCATACTACAGTTCTCATGTAACTTTACAAAGCTCATTCAATTTACAGCAAATTAAGAAACATGTAATTTTTGTCCTTCAATATTAAGTTTCTGGAGTTCTTACATTCTCTCCATTTCAAATATACTATTTCCATTTGGAGATTTTCCACTGGTAGAGTGCTAATGTCACCCACCAAGGTGAGGCACTGAACTTTTGGGAGACAAGCTAGGAGTTTCCCAATCTACAACTAAAATCTTTTGTTAATATTTCATCCATTCTTAGGGTAAAACTAAAAGAAGCATACTAGACTGCTCTCATAAAAGATTCCCAATTTGGGATAAGTGGAGAAACTTATCCAGAATATTGATCCTGTGGGAGAGAGGACTGCCATCTGCAAACACTTTTACTATTTTCTGACTTAGCAACCAGTTTCCACCACAAGACAAAGGAATTCCTCATTTCCTAACCTTGCAAATCGTGGCATACCTGAGGCAAGGCATACCACAATTTAGCCTCTTTTCATTTTCAATGCTTCCAGAGAAGTCTCATGATTGTAGCAGCCATTGGACTTCCATGTCGCCAACTTTCATATACATCATGCTCAGCTTTTGTTTTTCAACACATAATGAGAAAAAGGCCTTCCTGTTAACCCTGGTAAAGAAGTTAGCTTGATAAGAGATTTATAAAACAAGATTAACTTATTCATTCCTCAGATCTTTTGCTCCAAGGCAAGCCATCATACTGCCATGTCTGTTTTATTCTGGTGCCTGAAAGAAAATTAAACAAATAAAAGGCACCACTCTTTAAAGACTATATATTTTAACAATATAGTGCTGCAAGGCTTCTATAACACTTGTTACAAACTCTGTACCTTATTAAATTGTTCTGGCACGTAATCGCCACACTTTAACAAAAGGAGGTTATAGATATTCGATAGATATTTCTACAGGCCTCTCTCCTCATCTCCACACGTTACCGGGGAAGCCTGGGAGCCGGCGGGAGCCCTTCCCCACGGCAGCCCTGCCCCTCCCGCACCTCGGCTGCCTCCTCCTTCCGCTGCCCCGACGTCCCCCTCCTCCCCGCTGGTAGCCGCGGCGACTAAGCCCCGGGAGCCCCCGCCAACCGGCAGAGGAAGGGATTAAAAACCTCGAGGGGGTCAGAGACCGAGGCGCTTCCCTCCCCCGAGCCCCTCCGCCCGGCCGAGCGGGGCGGCCACCACCTGAGGCGCGGCGGGAGGGAGAAGGAGGGGTTCTGGCCCCGTTTTACCCTCCATCTCGCTTTCGCGGTGGGAGCCGGCTGCGGACCGCAGGCACCTCCCCGGCCTGACCCTGGGCCGCTCCCGCGTCGAGCCGTCCTGTGCCGAGCCGAGCCCCGCAGCCCTCGCCCCGCACACCCGCAGCCGCCCGGCCGCTGCCTCCCGGCCGCCTATTAATACCCTCGGCGCCGCTGGCCCGCCGCCAGCCGCCTCCTCCAGCGGGGAAGGGAGGGGGTAACGGGGCACGGCCGGGCTCACCGGAGGGCGGGGAGCCGCCCGCAGGGTTTCCCTTGCCCGGGTGCGGTACATACAGGAAGGTGTTTTTAATGCCCGGGAGCCCTTATTCCCCAAGTCGGGGGTTCGTAGCCGTCGGGGTTTGTTTCGGTGCCTCAAAAGCCCGACCCGGTGCTTTTAAAAGCCGCCTCGGGGAGTGAGCGGCGGCAGCAGGGGCAAGCAGTCCGGCAGCGGGGACAGCACACCCCTGCCCGCCCACGCAAAGCCCGGCCGGGCACCACCGGCCACTAAGGACTATTTTAAGGCCTCCCAGTGAATTGTGGCTGACCTCCTTATTCCAGTTTATTTATCCCAGGATACCATCCATATTCAGCACCACACGGGCCTTCTTAACGCTCATTCCTTTCTTACAAAAGGCATTAGTGCTGTTGTCACAGGAAGATCTGAAAGTGTCCAAAAATTCGCTACCAAAGGCCCCTAAAGCTCGTGTCCTCCGTTAAAATTCAGTCCCGATTAAAGTTTGGCAAAGATTTTTGGAAGCTGGTGAAATACTCAGGCATGAATTGAATGCTCATTCATGCAGTGATAGTACAAGGGGTAATGGCTTGAAACTGAAAGATGGGAAATTTAGATTAGATATTAGAAAGAAATTCTTTACTGTGAGGGTGGTGAGGCTCTAGACCAAGTTGTTGAGAAGCTGTGGATGCCCTGTCCCTGAAGTGTTCAAGGCCAGGTTAGTTGGGACTTTGAGCAACCTGGTCTGGTGGGAGGTGTCCCTGCCCGTGGCAGGGGGTTGGAACTCAATGATCTTTAAGGTCCCTTCCAACCCAAACCAATCTATGATTCTATATAATATCCTAATTTTCTTTGTTCACGAGGGAACAAATGTAGCCCTTTTCTAGCTTCAACTGCAGCCTCTACTGCATTACTACTAAGTCATTAATAACTTCTCCAACTTGCAGAAGGTAATTTTGTAGCCCAATAGATATCCTACACTGCAAGAGATAAGTATGTGAACCTCATTGTGGTTGATAAAAATGGTAGATATCACTAAATTAAAAGTTCGTAGTTGCCTGGGAACAAGTGATCATGGCCTGATTGCATTCCTCATGGGTAAATGAAGGACAGCCCCAATTAAAACTACATATTTCTGCTGCTTCAAAACAGCTAATTTCCAGAAATTGAGAAGAACAGTAAGGGGAATTTACAGGGCAAAATGGTGAGAACATCAAAAAAAGGGGCTCTCTTAAAGAATCTATAAAACAGCAAAACCACTATGATTTTGAAATCAAGGAAGGCAGTAACATTCCCATAAAAGCTCAAAGGTGGCAGTTAGAAATAAAGTGGAAAACAAAGAAATTGTATAAATTACAGTTGATATAAATGACAAGTTACAATACTGAAAATTGATATGGGAAGTTAACAGTCAGAAAAAAAAAGTCTGTGATTGTGAAAGCTAGACAAATGAGACATTTTAAGTCTGTTAGGAATAGAAGAAAACCCAGTGGTGATACTGGTCCATCAATGAATGTAGTTTGTAAGTGGGTTTGTGCTCATGTGTAAATATGTTCAATAAGTACTTCTGTGCTACAAACGAAACAAGTAGATGGATCTCAAGGGGACTATGAAGAACTGTTCCAGCCTGCTAGTAATTAAGAAATACAGGATTCATGACCATTGTCTTATAAATAAACTTAGATAACTGTTACTTCTAGTCCTAGAATAGATACTTGGGCTCTTTCACCCTTTTCAGTAAACTTTGGAATACTTGTGAAATTCCAAAAGGGTGCTAATGTCATAGTAGTCAAAAAAGGGTTATTGCAACGACAGGAAAGTACAGGCCAACATCAGAACCCTAAGTAATAATGGGAATAACAGATGTAATTTAAAAACATTTCAAATATGGGAATAGAAATAATTCCAGTCTTTTTTAGGAAGACCAGGTCTAATCAAACTTCTCTAAATTCAATCTCATCTTTCTTTGATGAGATTGCTCATTTGGGCAAGTGTATATTGATGATTTAGGCTTTTAAGATAGTCTGAAAGAAAACATAGTATCCCATGCTAACATTAAAGCACACGCTAAATTGACTAAGACTTGCCTAAATGATGGCAAACAGTAGCTGACAGTAAGGAACATTCATCGAACAAGTATATTTCTGTGAAAAGGGGGTCACATCTGAAAATGACACAAAGAAGAGAGAAACGGTAAAGTAATAAGGACCAAGCAACCTCATGAAGTAGTCTGAATTGAGTGGCAAACTGGGCCGTGTCAAACGAGCTACATTTACTATAACTAAATCCCTGTAACAAGCATGAAGGATTGTAGGTGCTGTGTACTGAGAGGGAGACAGTACTTGCTGAAGAAGATTTAGGGGCTGTAGTCACCAACTCATCATAAGCGTTCACTCTGACACAAGTAACAGGAAGGATTAATCTGCATCAGGGTGGTAGGAAGTAGGGGGAGAGAATCTTGTCTCTGTATGTATCACTGATGAGACCAATCTTGTATGCTGTGTTCCTGCACATGTTTTGAAAAAAAAATGTTGAAAAATTGTAGAGGGGGCAGATTAAGAGCTGAAAATGTGATTTGAGAATTGAAGAAAAATGCTGCTAAGTGAGACTTAAAGAGCTCAATCTGTTTATCGTATCAAAAAGATTGACTTGATTACAGCATATAAGTACCTCTGTGGAGAAAAAAAGTACTGAATTCTGAAGAGCTCTTTAATCTAGTGGAGAATGCCATAACAAGAAGCTGTGTTAGAACTGAAGTCAGACAAATTCAAATGAAGCACAGAGTTTTTCTTCTTACAGTGAAAATACATCACTGGAACAAGCTGACAAAGACACCAAAAAATGTTAATGGTTTTATGTCCCCCAACTAGGAGAAGATTTCTTTCTGGAAGACCAGTTTTAACCAAATGCAGGCTAGTGCTAGTACATGTGTGAAATTTAATGACATAGAATACAGAGGAGATCAGACCATGTGATTAAATGGTCCCTTGTGATATTACTTCATTATTTCTTGTTAACCTAAGTAAATATAGGAAGGGGTAGCTACTGGTGAGCAACTGCTCAAGATTATATTCTTTGTCAAATAACTACAATCAATCTCTATGAAAAACATGACTATCCCGAGTGTGTAGGATTTTAAATAATCGCAGTACATGTGACGTTCTTGGCAAGCAGAGTATGAAATATCAGAAGACAATCAACGTTAGTCACCTATTTTCATTTGTCAGCGCGCTAAGCTGACAAGATTTCACTTCATTTGGGTCACAAAGGAGCTCAGAAGAGCTTAAGGAGAAGCTGGAGGAAAGGGCAGAAGCATGAATCCATTAAAAACACTGGCCATCAGACTTAGGTAACATAGTAATTAAACTGCAAGCTTTGAAACGCTGGCAGACAGACCAGACAACTAATTTTATATGCAATATTACACTAGTAAATATACATCAGTTTTAAATATTTATGGTTTCGTTGCCCAGCTTGTGCATAAATGAATCAAGTTACCTCACCTGAAGCTATGATCCCCCATAATGAGCTGTGGGTGCAATGAAGACTAAAAGGTTTGACACTGACAAGTAATACCTACCACTCTGAAAGCAGCCAGGACCACACAACTGAATTGTGTTCCACATAAACTATTGAAAACTGCTTTTAAACATTAATGAACTAACATTCTGCTTAAATTGTTGTATTTGGCAGGATGTGAACCTGCATCTTCTCTCATCTGTTCACAAAGTCGGCATGGCAGTGTTCAGCTCAGTGCCCTTTCTGCTCTTATCACCTGTCCCCCTCCCTGAACTCTGTTACGTGCAGACACAACCTTTTCAGCAAGGAACCTCCTCTAAACTATGTAGAAAACTGATGGTCATAAACAACTAGTTAAAACTAAACAGTATAATAAAAATGCTTTTCTTGCTGAAGGAACAATAAAGTGGGAGAAGGAGAGTTAATTTTGGAGTTTTTTTATTTTGCTACACCCAAAATTCAAAAAAGGAAGCTTTTCAAACAAGAAAATATTATTCCAAAGGGACTCAAAGCCTTTGAACTGCCTAATTTTAGTACGCAAACCTTAATACCCTGTGGTAACACCCTGGTTAACAACCTGACTTCTAGAAATTATATACAAAAATGCTAGGCCCTTTAGAGGGTTTTAAAGACAGAAGTTTTCAAAATCACCAGATCCATTTGGAAGCTGCATAAAGTAGGGTCTCAGCTCTTTCTCTGTCTGTTCCCCAGGAGAAGCTGTGGGGTCCATTTTTAGAATTACAAAGAATTCCCAAGTCCAAATGAAGTAAACAAAAGCTGCAGGATCCCTGCACTTGTGAAAATCAGATCCTGGGGCATGAATGCTTGAAGTGTCATGGTTACCTCTATTGGTATGAACATCAGCTATGGAACTCAAACATTAGTAGTCTGGTGCAGGTAACTGAGACAGGGAAGAAAAAGCATTAAGAGGTTGAAGGGCATTCATTACCTTTTTGAGGCCCAGAGGAATAATGTTGCTGTGCTACCAGGGGCCAATCAACAGTGCAGACTGATCATTCTATACAGTAAAGTGAGGTAGTCAGGCTCTCAAGTTGCAGCATCTGATGCCTTCAAATGAACAATACTACATCAGCTGCCTGGCAAAACACATTGTTCAGATCACCAAGGCTCAAAACAAGACAACATCACTAGGTGAGGCTTGGACCCTAAAGGCATCAGCAAAGACAACAAAGCCGGCAGAATTCAAGCAGCAAAATATGGCTAGAGAACACTTTCTGGAGATTATATTCTGCATACAGAGGTGATAAAATGTCATTCTCTCGAGACACACATAGGCATCATACATACTATGAAGAGTCTAGATTGGAAGAAAGCATGGGGAGCAGTTCACAAGCATAAAAAGCCTCTGCATCCTTAGGAGGCAGGGCAAGGACCTGCTGGTGGTGCCAGGGGCAGGATGAACAGGAGACATCAGCTTAAAAGAGTCAGAGGCACTGAAAGGACATCCAGCTTGGGCCTGTGGCAACCTCATGTTGCTAGCTTTATCCCCACTTGCTGCTCAAACAGAAGCTCACTCAAATTGCTGGCAAGTTTTTTGTGGTTTCATAAACCCAGTTTAGATACCCACATTGTGTATTTAAATCTATTAAATCATCTCTATTTTCTTGAAAAAAAAATAAAGTACTGAGATCCAAATAGGGCTATTTATAACCCTTGAACATGCAACCTTTCAAGACTGACTTTTGTTATTCAAGTCAATAATGATAATTATAAATCTGGCTGTTATTATTCCCATGTTTAATAAAAGAAATCTTGCAACATACATTATTAAAAGGTAGACTACCTAAGGTAGCTGATCTCAAAATTGTAATACTATTTTTGAATAACTGATATGTCTTCTACATTTGCCTTTAATCAGTGTTGGCAAAGCGGGTCATGTCATATCCCTTTTCTACCACTGATTTTGGTGGGAGACAAAAGAATTTAAAACCTCATAGGAGGAAGAACCTTGCAGGATTTGGGAATCAGCATACTCTTTCACCCATTATGTTTTAATCAAATATTTTCCTGGCGTAGATATGTGCTCTAGGAAAGATCCTCATGATAAAGTAATGCTTAACAAATCTTGTTACTTGGGTTTATGAAGTCACTTGCCCCTTCTGTAATTCAGAGGGATTAAATCACTTCTGCAAATTAAAAATAGGACGATCAACCGATTAGAGCAGGGCTTCTGTTTGCTATTTGAATCAGGCAGACAAAAGAGGGAGCAGAAGCAATAAGGAAATCATGTTCAAGAACAAATAAATGAGGATATTTCAAATCTCAGATTCTAATTTTATTTCAAGATCTCATTGATTACAAAGAAAAAGACTATAAAAACTTCTTTCTTCTGGTTTACAATGTTACCAAAATCTTTTGATAGCCATGTAATTCATATTTGCCTGTTTCATTGTGTTCTAGACAGAGAAGCCTAGGGGAAAATGGCTAATAAAAGCAAGGTGTTTTCATCCTTATTATGTGTCTGTACTTGATGGTTTTTAATAAACAAAAAGATACTAGAAGTGCACATAGATTTTTTTTTTCCTTCACCCTTTTTTTTTTTTTAAATGCAAGCATCTCTAACATTCTATTTTAAAGCATAGAAAGAGAAAGGGAATCACAGAGGAGGGATAGAGAAATATTAGAGAAACACCAGACACTGCTCTACTGCGGTCACTGCAGCAAGTGTGGGCATGTATGAGCTATCTTTAAGCTAGCAAGCTTGGATATTGCTAAAGAAGCAGCAAAAGCAACACAATGCTCAAGGCAAGCTGCAAACTCTTCCTCAAGGCTGGATATTTGGCACGTGGCCCACACGGAGCTACACACTGCTGCAGCCACAGTGCTGTCATCCTCAGGGCTGTAACAGATGAGCATATGTGACAGATCAAAGATCAGTCCTTGGTTTATCTTGGAAGTTAGGAGGTAAAATCCACGTATGAAGATTACAAAAGCTGAACGTGCAAAAAGACAGGGTTTAACTCACCAGTCAACTGCATCAGTTAGACTCTCCCACAATTGAGCTTTTCCAAACATCTTTTCCAAAATCCTTCATAGATACTTTCAAATCAGGCTTCACCAGATATTCTGGAGACAATAAACTCCAAAGAGCCCAACAGTAGAGAAGGGGCAAAGTCTACATTTTCATGTGTAGTGTAAGAAATCTTAAGAAAACTTTATATACCTGGTTTTCCACATGAAGTAGCTTGCATGTTTGTTCCCCACCTAAAGAAAAAAAAAAATCTCTTGTGATTTTCCCAAATAATAAAAACTAGGAAATTTTGAGCAGCCTAAGCATATGTCATCCTGGAATATCTTTGTGTCAAAAGCCGTAACTGTCACATTAGCAAGACATAAAATAAAAGGCATGAGTATTGTTTCTAGAATCAGGATTTTTATTCTTCGTAATTTGCAGCCACCAGAAGGTAACATGAACACAAGAAATGCCCTCAAACAGGTCTAATTCAGGGCCCTAATGCAGGGCATTGTGATACTGTTTGGAGGCAGATACAGATACCACACAGTGTAAGCAGAACACATCTGCATTGCCTTCCAGAGCATGTAACCATGTTAAGTAAGGAGGGCTGATGCACGAGTTCCCATCTCTGTAAACATCAAGAATGAAGTTTATATCAATTCAACACACATTTTATATGAATTATTTCCTTTTGCAAAACAGGAGTCATGGACCACATAACATTCAGAAGGATGCAAAGCAGCAGGCAATTTCAGAACCATACTGAACAGTGTTATTTAGCAAAAAAGGAGCCTGCGGGTTCTGCAAATGAAATTACTCCAACACTCACTTGCACAGCAAATATAGAGTTCTGTGTACAAACAGTGTACACTGAGCACCATGAAACTGCAAAAAAGAAAGCTTCTTTGAGCCATCTTCGTATCTGATATGACTTTGTACAACTTTACTGCAATGAGCACTATATATTGCATTTGTGCGAGGACCTGTTATGGCTAAAGAAGTCTGAGGTAAAATGAAATCTGCCAAATACAGGGACTATCATAGTGGATGTCATGGCTGGGATACAGAGATTAGACACAGGCAAGAAGCAAACAGATGTCACCAACCCACACCCAGAACAAAGTATTTTTTAATGGCATTATATTTTAAATAATGTAAATACTGCTTATAGATTAGAGAACCAGTTTCCATTAGGTGCCTTACTACTCCTCCATCTTCCAGGAGAAATGAAGGAGCAATAGGGAGGGTATTAACTTCTTCAGGACAGTATTAGCTATATTAAAGCCAGAAGTGCCCTTCTGGTTATGTCAACTCTCTCATGAAAGCAGAGGCAGAAATTAAGTAGTTCAGTGTCTTTTGTCTGTCTGTATACTGTTCGTTAAAAAGCACAGCTATGCCAAACATCATTATTGTGATAACTGGAAACGGTTTTAGTATCTGGGTCCCTGTGCAGAAAGTAGAGCGACGAGTTACTTCCAATTGACACACATTCAACTGCAATTCAAGTCTGTCCTGATGCATCTGAGTTTCGTACAACTTTTGCAACACTGAACTACATCATCCACTACAAATAAGTAATGTATGTGACAAACTGGCCATGCAAATTCAAGCTTAAGACTAAGAAATAGAGATGACTGGGAGTCAGGCACTGTACAGTGCGTATCAGTAATGTCTGCAACTTCTTTTTTTTTTCAGTTATTTCTCCAGCAACCCTTTTATAGTGAAGAAAAAGGTTAGTTTATGACAAAGCATCTTTTCTGAGATCAAAGGAGATAAACAAGACATATAAGCACCTCTCAGGACAAGAATTATGCTAAGCAGATCAGTCCTCTTGGCATCCTCAGCTCTTACATAACTTTTCAGAAGTCTCTATTGCTAAATTAAAGAAAACAGCTTGCATACAGAAACTATGGTGTACAGAAAGGTCAAGTCAATGCCAATGTCTTGCTGAAAGTTACCTGCTACACTCCTGAGAGAGCAAGGATCTGAACTCCCATCTCCGGCACCCACCATAGTGCCCTGCATATGAAATACATTCACATTTTGAGGCTGAGAACGAGCCAATGTTTTAAAACTATTACACAGCAAAAAGAAGTGGAAGTCCCAGCCTCTAACTTTAATGAAAGCCTATCCTTGCTGCTGAAACACTGTAACCCAAGTTTATGCTTCTTAAGGACTAGGAAGGCCCCTTCCTCCAAAGACAATACCCATGAAAAGCATCAGCTGTGTCTGCTGTTAGAGCTGAGGGAAAGCTAGGACAGGTCTACCTGAGAAAGTTGCTGATAACATTAAATGTAGTAGTTAATGGGTACAGCACAACCTTTATTCTGCAGGAGAATTTGGACATGTATACCTACACTTTGACCTTTTCCAATAGGATCAGTATATTAATAAAAAAAGAAAATAGAGTTTCCAGTATAGGCATGGCAGCACGTAAACAAATGACAGAATAGAAGAACTTTGAAAGAAAAGGGCCTTTTGACCATTTTTAGCCACCTTTTCACTTTGACAAGGACATTCATAACTGAATAGCTGAACTGGAGCCTGTGCACTGCTTTTTCTTTCACCATCAATCACTTTGGGAGCACCATTAGACATTAGAATTAAGCGAAGTAGTCTCTTGAAAGCAGCCATTCACACAGTATTTTTGAGATTTTTTTTAGGAAGAAAATTAGTGAAAAACTTAGCTGCAAACCAAAAATTACAACTTGAGGGAAATGGTCCAAAATTCAGAATCTTTCATGAGGTGTGCTGGTATTGGGCTGACCAGGCAGGAAGAAGCATTCATTATTTCCAATAATATTTTTTTATTTAATCGTTCAGAACTGATTTTCTCCTGAGACACCCTCCATTCAAACGTGTAAGGCATCCTTTGCCAAGACATCTTTTTTCTTGGGGTCTCTTTGGATTTCACACATAAAGAAATCCAGACTGTGATTGCTCACTCAATCAGTTGTATTCAAAGTAGTAGAGATGACAAGACCGCATAGTCTTCTGTACTTGACAACATGAAAGAATAGAGATACAAAGACTTACTCTACAGCCAGCAGTGCAATGGAAAGAAATCAAAATGAATTTCCACATTGTCTTAGAAAAGATGCCACTACCATTTTACAAATGAACTGATCTGTAGGAAATATGTCAAGTATATAAATCTAAAATGTACAAATATACATACTGTTAAAAATTAAACAAAGAGAAAATGTGTCATTTTAACATATGCTTTTTGTGCCTACTTACGTAAAGCAGTACACAGTGCTATATAACACATTTAGGGATAAAGATACCATTAAATTACATACTTCACAACCAACTGTGCTCCATTAAAACCAGTTACATTCTCTCCCGAATCATAAGTACCTTCAAACATTTAATGTCAACAGCAACATAAAACCAAAATTTCTAATTTTATATCTTCTGTGTTGTCTCCTGCACACCAGCAACTTATTTCTAAAGGTTTGTCCAGACACAGCTTTGGTGTCAGTGTGGCAGTTCAGACATAGAAAAATTAACACATTCACTAAAACAGATTCTCTTACCTCTGGTATTTAGAAGTGCTAAATCAGTAGCTCAAATGAGCATATTGCCTTTTAAAGTAGGGCTACTTATACTGATATAGATAATTCTTCTTAGTCGTGTAGCTATTTGATTCTTCTTCAAAGGTCAATCCCTATAGTTTAGAACTTTTCAATTAAATTTCAATAATATAGTCCCCTAACATAAATTGACTCACTGTAACAAAATTAGGTATCTCAGATTACTTCCAATTTTTCAAGATGACCCTTTAAGACCATTTGCTTTTTATTACAGTATTTGATCATCAAAAGACAACACCACTACTATTTTTGACCCTTTCTGTAAACCCATTAATATATTCTTAAATACTAGTCCCTTGTTACTCAGTTTATTTGCAGGGACAGAGTGGCAATAAGGTGGTTTTTTTCCATTCTGAATGCTTTGGTTCCTTTTCAGATGTCAAACAAATTCATGAGTATTCCCACTAGTAGAAGGAAGGTAATAATCCTGCCATTAGTTTTCAAACAGAAACCTCTATTAATAGACAACTGGACTTTGTCTTTAACAATTCCAGTCCTGAGTATCCTTTACATTTTACTGCTCCTATTTTTTCAGAGGCTAGCTTAAAGAACTGGTGCAGTAACAGAACTTCAAGTATACCAAAGAGTAATTTCTTTTCTTTTTCTTTTCCAAAGAAAATGAAATTTTTTTTGGAAGAAATACATAAGTGTCTGACCTAATACAGAACCATTAGAAAAATCTCATATTTTTAATTTTGTTACTCTGAGGCTTTTTTCAGCATTCTAATTCTCACAACAATAAAAGTCAGACAGTAATTAGTTTTATAATAAGGCAAGCTATCAAAAATGGAAAGCTCTAAGTAGTATTTCTCCCTTACCAATCAAAAAACCTCAATTCAATAAAAAGGTTACAGCAAAACCTAATAGGACTGCATTCAGGTTTTTTTTCAGGATCTACTCAGCGCTAAAAAGAATATGGAACTTTCGGTATATTAAGGCATTATAAACCCAACCTTTCCCACCCATTGGGAGCTATGTAAGAGACTTTCAAAGGTTTGCAACTCAGAGTTCAGTTTGTCTGTTTAGAAAATTTCTGGTGATTTGTGTTTCTGCCCCGGGACAACATAACTACTAATGGACTCTCTCACAGCCCCCTCTTTGCTGTGCCCTGCTCCAAAATGTTACGTACAACCTTTTGGTGTAAAAAAAAATGGGCTGAAGCTTTCACTTGATTTCTCATTTACAATGTCTACGCATCTGTTTTCTTCTGGTTTGTTTAAATGCTAGGAGCTTACAGCCCTTACTGGCCTTGAAATCCCATAGGGTAATTTTAAGAGACATTGTCTATGTTAAAGAGTCTAAAAGTTAACCTAGTTTGACAGCAGTCCTACCTGGAGGGGTTTAATTTATAAAAATGCATAGGAAAGGCCAGATTTTCTATCTGATCCTTGCTACTGCAGACAACAACAGTGAAAAAGAAGATAGACACATATGGTGGTAACATAGGAATGCAAACCGACAAGACTCCTGTGCCAGTCTCTAATGAGCCCTTTCTCCTTCACCCTACAGGAAGGTCTAAGCAGGAAAACAAACCAAAAAAACAGACCAAAACCAAACATAAGAAGAAAGTTAGCTCATTTGTAGAGTGTTGTTTGTTGTTGTTTTTTTTTTTTTACAAGATTTTACAAGATCTCTGTAATGGTGGGTGGTCAACATAAAATGGGTCCGAAAGTCTGTGTCCAGTCAGTTTCTAGTGTGACTCACTATTGCTATTGATATTAATGGAGATCCTAATTGATACTGATGGAGAACCTCCTTAGGTGTCTCAGAACACAGAAACCAGTGAGAAAAATTAATGGACGTGGAAGAGAAACAGTTGTCCCAATCATGAGGCATCTTGCTCAGGCATCAAGGGTTAAGCTGGTTGCCAGGTTTGGGGCCAAAAAATTCTTTCAGAGCAGATTGGCAAGGAAGGTTGGAAGGTTTTGATCTCTGTCAATAGTGTGAGCATTTGTTTACTTTGTAGGATCTTTAGACTTACTTAGGGAGCAAATTCCCCTGTTACTTTAGAGTCTGAACACAATGGTAATGTCCCAGTCTCTTCTGCTGTTTTCCTGTGGTGTGATGTGCTTTGGTGGTTCTGCCTGTTGTATAACAGGTTTTTATGTTTTTATAAGTTTGGGGGAAGTGTTGAGTGGCTCCTGGGATACACACAGAGTAGCATTTCTGGTGACTTATCTGTACTAAACATTCATCACAGGGCTGCCTCCTACTGCAAAGAACTAAATTTGATGGCTGAGGTGCTTCCTTCAAGATCCCTGTTGGGGGTGGCCCTTCCAGTTTATGCATTAGCCAACTTAATGGGCAGTTCCCAGAAAGCATGCTCCAAATATGCCCTGCCTGGCCAGCGAGAAGAAAATTAGACAGTCTCTAGAGCCGTCAACATAACATAAGCTCAATATTGCTGTTAAAATAAACAACAAAAGCAGAGATTTCTCACTCTGACTGCAGCTGCACCATCTCCTTTCTCACCCCAGGGAATCAAACTTCGCACTGCAGATGTTTTCACAATACGTCCTCCTGCCCGGCTGCCTGATATATTAACACCAGACTCAAAACAACACAGGTTTTCCATCTACCTCTTTCTCTAGCTGATTGTAATCCTTGGTCTGCAGATTTTAGTCCTTTCTCTCCTGAAATTTGTCATCTTATTTCAGACATTTTTTTAACCTCTAGCAACCTACTGTCATTGCCACATACACAATTCCAGAGCCAAATAGTAAAGAGCAGCGCTGAGGACAAATACCATAATCAATGTGTTACCTAGATCCTGCCCTGAACTAGCTTAGGAATTACAAGGAGAAATGCTGTCCCCATACAAGTCAAGAAAATTAATTACTATTAACCATAACAGAGTCTGATTTTTCAGCCACGGTGACTAAAGCTCCAAGTAAAGCACTTTATACTGAAAGCTCCCACTATGACTACTGCCAGAGGACCCAAATCAATTAGCAAGGTATTTGGAGGAAAATATGAAGACAAAAGTAGATCCACATTTATACATGTGCTCACAGACACCCTCCTTCATCCATTCTCCTCCAATTCATCAATATACCTGACCCACTTTCTAAATCCCTCTTGTTGCAGATGTTGCTGATGCAAAGCCTGTTTCAGCTTATCAGGAAGATACATTCATCAGAAAAATAATGCAGTGCAGCAGTGTCTTCTTCTGTCAGGAGCAGCTGGAATTATTGCTTACTTGGTCACCCCGAGGCATTCATAATTGGGAGGCAGAAGATGCGTGTGCCAAGATAGGCTGTAAAAGACACATTTTATGCCAAAAGCACGTTGGGAATGTCTTTGTAAGTACAGCAAATGGTTTCATTTATACCTTAATGAAGGCAATTTTCTTGAATTTCATTTTCGTGGTTTGCATAGAAGCATTTGATCTGGTATATATAAAGATTCAAGTAACATACATTTATGATGGCACAGTACCAAAACCTGTTACTTCTGTCTGCAACAAATTCATGATTCCATGATAAAGAAAAAAAAAATCTCCACAACAGCTCACATTTCTGAGCATTCAGATATGAATCTGAGGATTAACTTCACAATGACGTTACATTAGTTGAACCAAAACATGATTTTCAATTAATGTAATTTAAAATTTAAGTAAATTTAAACATGAAGCGTGTTAGTTTAAACTCTCTCACCAAGTTTTAACCAAAATCACCTTATCTCCCAATGCACCTGATAGCTTGCAATACCAAAGAATGTGGGTTTTCCCTAAGATGCCAGACTGAACGGGAGTGCGGGAGGCATGGTTACACGTTTCCCTCTGCCAGGTCTCTTACAGGAATCCTAACTACTGGCAGAGGGAGGGTAGCAAACAGCAAAGAGTCTAGACGAGCTTAAACCAGTGCAGCTGTTTTCTTAGCAACTGACTTAGCCTTAACTGCAAACACACAGAGTTCTAGCAGCCTCACCAAATAGGTGATCAGTTGTTTTCACTTGTTCACATTCATTTGCTTGGCCACAGTCTGAGAGGAACTACCTGTGATGAGAGGAAATTAGTAGTCTAGCTCCTGATTAAGAAGTTTTGTGGGCAAGGCTGCCTCTCTCTACTCCTTCAGCTATGCTGCATCCAGCTCAGGTTCCCCACCAGGACTATGCTCTGCAGTTTCCCAGTGGGGCACCTCGCTGTCCTCTTCTTCCTTCAGGGGCAGGCTGAATAGACCAATTTGTCAGTCTCTGAGCAAGCCTGCCAGGAGCCTCCCCCTTGTCAGAAGGAATTATCACTTCCTTTTAATACAGTTAAAGTGGATTGCAAGTAGAATTTTCAGTAACATTGTCATATGCGTATGTGACTTTGAGATCTTTGACCCTACCTGTCTACATATCCTACAGCTAATAGTTATCTCTTGATATAGTCAAGGTACATGCTGTTGCTGCAGAGGGAAAAATCAGTAAGAAATCTAGTTGGCATGTGGCAGCTTACCCTTATTCCAGCAGTACTGGCATCAGTATGTACTTCATCTATGTATTGAAGCTCATATCTCAGTTCAATTTAATAATCAGAGATAGTTTTTATCAAGGTATTCTTTGCATGCATGTGATATACATACAGACAGACATTTAAGCACAAGTGTGTATACATGCCAAGTGGTATATATAAACACATATACACATATACATAAATACACACTTTGAGAAAGTTCAGAATATACTGTTAAGATGGATAAGGACTAGGAAGTACTTGGAATAGCAGATCCTTCCCTCCATTCTGCTAGTGCCTCTGTCGACAGAGAAGAGGCTGGTGTTTTCTTTTCCACCAGGCTTCCTTGTGCTCCATGACTGGAAGTATGACCCTCACCTAACCCAGTAAGCATCACATCATCTTGCTATTAACTACTTACTACAGTTTGTTACCTATTACTAAAGCATACAGAATCTGTGCATGGATGGAGCATGGAGAAGGGACCTTTCTCTTCTGGCTGAGGAGGTCCAGGTCAAAGCCAGAGCGGATTGCAGGACTATCCCTATGCATTTGACTACACTTTGGCCATTCCTGTGAATAACTCAGTTGGAAACTGGAAGTGCTACAGAAGTCTTCAGTGTGGCACATTGTAGATCATTGACTTTCAACCTTTTTAGTCTAGGCCTCACTTCAGTGAACTCTTTTGCATCTGATAATAATCAGTGGCTCTTCAGCAGTGTTGCTTGACTGAGGCTAGCATCTCTGCAACATCTGCATGTGTGAGAGCAGGTCAGTGGTACCCCTGAGGTCTATGCGTTGAGTTACATTACATAATACAGAGGTCCTCCATGACCTCAAGTGCCTCTGTACAGCATTCAGAGAAGTCCCTCTGCAAAGATCAAGTTGCAGGATTGGAGCCAAAGACAATCACACGCAAATCTGCACCATAATAAACTCTTTCCTCATGCCTCTTCCTGGTTAAATAGAACTTACTTCCAAATGATCAAATATAACTAAAAAAAAACCAAAACAAAAAACACATATCTCAAAGATATTATCAACTTTGTTGTTTATCAGAAAACATTTTAACTGAAATTTTCCAGCAAAAAATATTACCTGAAATTCCCAGATACCTTTATATTTTAACCTGAGTGGATGATCATTATTCTTCTAAAAGCAAAAAATAAATTAAGATAACAGGCACGGAGCAGAGGAAAAGAACACTGATCCATTTTGACACTTATGACTTTCAGAGCAGAGACCTAAGAAAACAGTACTGTCCTGTCAAGATATAAAAAAAAAATGAACTGGGTGAAAATCACCTAGGGAATGCTAATTAGGCCTATGCTTCTCTGTCCATCCCTGACATGCTATGTGTTGAACGTCTGCTTCTTTCCTCTGTAAGGGAAAGAGTGAAATTTCTGACATTTGTTGCAGGGCTGCACTGACCATTAAACAAACAGATGAGGTTACAGGAGATATGTTTGTTAGGTCATCTTATAACTGAGCTGGAAAACATGCATTTTTAGGAATAAAAAGGAAGTCCTGTACTGAAGCACAGGATTATGGCTACATGGTCAGAACTGTACGGGACAGAGCACCTCAAGGCAAAAGCCTGAAAGAACCTGGCTGAAAGCAGCAATGTGCAAATGTAGAGTTTCCATGGGAATAAACTATTTTGGTCCAAAACAAAGCTACTTAGGATTCAAACTGGGGCAACACTTCTAAGGCAAGGGCACCATATGGTCATCACTTTTTTCCCTTGAGCGAGCAAAGGTTTTTCAATCTTATCCCACTTACACATCCATAGTCACAGAATAAGAAACCATATCAAAGTAGAATACACATTCACACCTTTTCTTCATGAAGTTTCTTTACTATTGCTGGAAATAGTTAGCCATTAATAGCAAAGGTTCTTTTCCTTGGTGGTCAGTCTTACTGCTAAATGTCATCATTATGACCCTGCCATCATAGTGATCATCATTACAATGTGTAATACTGGAACTTAAAAAGACCAAGAAGTTCAATCTTAACCATATACCGTAACCGAAGCAGGGCCAAGTACCGAGCTGCATTCTGGTCTCTAATCATCAATGTCATTTAAGTGTTAACATGTTCCCCGCCCAGTTCTTATGCTAACTGCTAGTCTCCCACATCCCACCTGGCTTCAATTTTGGGGATGGAACAGATTGGTATGTCCTTGTTAAGCTATTTGGGCTCAGTCATCATGTTTGAAGAGGGAATTCAGCCACATGAACACAAGCTAGGCTACACTACCTGGCCTAAGAAGAGAGAATAGTCACAGGCCTGTTTTCTCCAGCATTAGAGATGATCTTTACAGTATTTTGTAGCAAAGGCTCATCTTAAGGCCAGATTGCGACACTGGAAAACTGGGGGCCGGGGGGGGAGAAGAAAATCAAGAGCAAGGTTTCTCAGAAATCCCATTCCCTGCAATATCAGTGACCTATGCAGATCACAATCAGGTCAGAATCCTTACAACCTTACAACGCCAGAGAGTAAGGGATGGGCCTGTTGTCCCAGAGAGCCAAGATGAAGACAGATCTCAGGAAAGAAGAACATACCACTCCAAAGGCTAAAGGTCAAA
Source organism: Gallinago undulata (assembly GCA_026546715.1). Classification (NCBI taxonomy): domain Eukaryota; kingdom Metazoa; phylum Chordata; class Aves; order Charadriiformes; family Scolopacidae; genus Gallinago; species Gallinago undulata. The sequence goes on from JAOTQQ010000012.1 coordinate 40,804,765, forward strand.
GGAAGCAGGCAGAGGGCTAAGTTCAGGTCTCTCAGCCAAAACGATCCAAAAGAGCAAGTCCCAGAATATCAGATGAGGATCCCTAAACAGAGATACCATTTAGGAGCACATAAGGACATAGTATCCATTGGGTATGTGCACATAGATGGAGAGGCCAAGACTGTCAAGCTCAGAATCAAATTCCCAGAATTCACTGTTTAGGGTATCAGTGCTCAGGCATAACGGGAAAGAGACACAGTCATGAATCAAAGAGCCTGGATTTAATTTCTGGCAGCCAACTGAAGGAACTCAAGGTCTCATTGCTACAGCCTCTGGACCTGAAAAAATAAATCAAAATTTTTTTGAAAGTTTGTATGTCAGACAGCTGTGTACAAGATCAATTTGCAAAAGGGAAATAAACGCTATTTTCTAAAGGGGAACAGGGGACACTGGTAATACACTCAAATTCTGTGATTTATGCAGCCAAAGTACCAGTTTTCTGTGCGTTATGCCTTCAGACTTCTTAGCATAGCAAACTTTTTGTATCAGAGACACTTCTGGCTATTAAGAAAGGCATTCACATAGCTTTAACTGAAGGTTTGGTTTTGTTTGGGTTTTTTGTAGTCTTTGCAAACTGCTTTTTTCCCAGTATTCTGTGTGTGACAGTGCATTGGATCTGGTAACCCTGTGACAGGGAGGTATCTTGGTAAAAGGTTCCTGATGAAGTTCTGAAAGTCTCTTTGAATACTGGATCTCATGAGAGGGCGTATCTGTGCTTCATGGTAGCACCATGGCCTTGCCCCATCACCAATTTATGCACCAGGTGCCACTACGACCAAATTACAGATCACATTGCTCAGGCACATCCTCCATCATCAGATTCCACAAAGCAGGAGTAAGGTGTTATATAGTGGATGGCTAAGGCAAAGAGCAGGTAGGTGAAGAAAATGAGTTGCGATGCCATGGCAGGAGCCTTTTGAACAATCATTTTGGCAGGTCTATGATTTCCTTAATCTAAAATAAAAAGTACACATTATCCTTTTAGAAGGAAAAGAGCTCGGGGTGCTTAATCCTAATGACAATCATCCTAATAACATCCTAAAAATAATCCTGATAACAACCCGCAATAACTGAAATGCCAAAGAAGGATTGCTACTAGGTTTAGCTAACAAAATACACTTACAGATTCAATTAATGATATCCAAGTGCCTTAAACATCTCAGAAGGCGTTCACTGGGCTTCCCCCCCCAACCTGCAGGGAAGGAAGTGGTGATAGTCACCAGAGCCAAATGTGCAGACACCAGCATAATGAGTCAGCCTGAGCTGCCTATACTTGATTATAGCCCTCAGGTATTTGCAGCGATGAACTCTGTGGGGGTTAGGTTTTAGTTTCTCAGACCACTTGCCAAGCAGGAGACACTCACAATGAAGCATACAAAGAGGGAAAAACAGGACAAGAGGCTTCCTTGGTGGAAAACGTCTGATCAGATTTCTCCAGTATCAAAAGTGTTATACAAACAGATCTTTCTGTATTCATCTTGTCAATAATTTACAATAAAATTAGCATATCCTTAAAATCTCCTACACACAGATGGACCAGAAAACTTCCATGAAGCATTACACAATCAAGAGAGCAAGTGGATGTTAGATGCAAGAGATCAGGGATCAAGAGCAGGAGCTGCAGCCAGTACAGAGAGAAGGGTCTAAAAACCGACTCGCACTGACACTGACTGAAGCTTCAGCTGGCAGCAGAGAGCAGCAGCAGGAAGCCACCATTGAACGGAACTTGCTTTCTGATGTTCAACTAAGAAAGAAGACAACTGACAGGACTGAAACTGGCTCTGTCACAGTTAAGGGACCAACTTTATTCCCTCACTGGTGCTATAAATATTCCCTTGGTTTAACTGGTTTGCAACAGTAAGTGCACAGACACGGCAGGAGAGAGATACCATCTTTTTTAGCAGGATTTCAAAATCGCAGTCTCAATGACTCGCTTTTAGGGGGGCATGTAAGTGCCAATCCAGATTGGAAAATTATGTTTTTAAACGGCCTCCTTTGAAGTCCCACGCACGTAGGTAGCACATCTTGACAGGCAGAAGAGAATTATGGTATTTACCAATGTCCAAAAATGCACTGTTGCCTAGAAATATGTATACTAACATTTTTGCTTTATAGTGTATTGATAGAAAGTGAAAAATACCACCAAGTGCTCAGCTAGCCTTATGCACTGTGAAATTCACTGCGTGCTGTTCTGCTTTGCTGTGCATAGTAGGCTAACAGCTCCCCATGCAAAGCACAGAGATGTTCTGTACTGCATGTGACATTCTCACCTACCTCACACATTTGAACATACATTGTACTGAGCCTGCTACAACTATCCAAGATTACAGTAAAGGTCATGTAGATTTCTACAGTGACAAATTCAAAAATAAAACTGTTGTAAGAACTGTATGAAGAAAAAGAAGTTCGATATGAAACTTCCTAGCCTGCAATGAAATGGCACATCCAATATCTAAAGCAGCATGCGTGAGCTGGAGCTGTCTGAGGATGCTGGATTTTCAACAACTTCACTATATCATCAAAACTTGCATATGAAAGCATCCCATAAAAAAACACACTTCAATGCAATCAAACGTTACAATCTGGAGTCCTACTAATTAAGCCTTGCAGGTGAAAAAAAAAAAATCCCCTGCAGAAATCATTCAGATTTTCTAAACTTTTCTCTAACTAGTTTTCTTTGTGTAACTCGTACAGCTGGCACAAACATACGTTACTGTGGTTTTCTTGGCATGAGGTTGCAGTGGCAGAAGGCCATGTTGTTCAAGTGATAAAGCTACTAAGTACCAGATGCACAAAAAGGCTAGGGCAGCTACATTTCACTTGACTCTGTATTTACCACCCAGCCCTGAAGCTGAGATACATAAAACTGCTGGCTGCCTCCTTCCCCAGCTGGCACGTAAAACCTGAAGTCCCTCAAGAGACCCAAGTGGAAACGTGAGTTTTCCCCAAGTAGCTCAAGTACTTCTGACCACACAGATACTTAACATCATGTGGGAATCAAGTGCAAAGCCCTGCTGGGCCATTGGTGTTCCAGTTGACGGGGTGACCCAGGTGGTTGTCTATCAGCATGTCTGAAGGAAGAGTGTTATTCCTGCCTTTTGAAGCACAGCTACTACTCTCCCCCTTTTGTGCCACAATACAGCAGTAAATTCAGCAAATGAAGTAACAGAAAATACTCATTCAAAGACATCTTCTGTCTGATAGGATTCAAATTGGTCTCTCCAGAAAACTTTTCATATCACAAGTGTCTGTGTATCTTAAGGGGCAGGAGGCCTTACCATCTCTCTGGCTAAGCCTGCTTCACTTTGCATAAAATATTAAAAGCTCATTGGGTGAAGGAAGGTAACTTGACTCTGTCACCTGGTGCTCAGGGTTCTCCCCAGGGAGTTCTCACTCCTAGGCCTAGAGAAGTTACTACAAATTTTACAGTGAAATCAGCGTTGGTGAAGGTGATGGTGTCCGCAGACTCTCCAGGGGGAAAATCACTGACTAAAAAGCATACTCCCCAAATCTTTAATTATTTTACAAAAAAAAAAAATCAAACAGAATGAGGAGGTATAAGAGAAGTAGCATCCCTTCAGGGATCAGATCAGGGCAGTTTCATTAAGAAAAATGAGTTAAATCCCATCCGTCGGAGCAGAGTTTAGTGCCCCCATGTCTTTGTGTGCTGATTCTAGTCTCTGAGCTGTTGTGATGCTGCATCATTCTTTAAACAAAAATTACCAACGCAAATGCAGGCTTAAGAAAAATGCATACTGCAAGCCAAAAGGTGGCTGAAACAATAAATCTCACAGTCTTACAGAATACTGATCTGTATTCTAGCACTTGTACCCAGGGGCACTGAGAGCCTCTGAGTTTAGTTAGCTTGCCATCCAGCAACCATTTTACACATGAAAAGGACACCTGGAGAGTCACTCTACTGTACTGTTTAGACAACCATCTTCTGCTTGTTTTCTTTCACAGAGAGAAATCTCTGACTCATCAGCATCATTACTGACTCCTTTTTTGCTTACCTAGCCTCATTAAAAGATTAGACTGATCAGCAAGGGGCAGCAATTTAACCAGTGCATACTTTACAAACAAAGCTTCACCAATTTCTTCCATCTCCTCTGATATTTTTATCACCTGAAGAAACACTGTGGCCTGATTATTCCTACACAGGGCTTCTGTTCTCGAAGAGGCAGTATTTATTGTTTGCTGTCTCTAATACAAAAAGTGTACATGTTTTAATCCTTCCCATCAGCATAACATCTCTATCTATAGTAAGTCTAAGATGCTTATCATTCTATTGGCTAAGTAACTGCTAAGTAACTGCCCCGTACATGGCAGAGAACATTAAAAGCTCCTTAAATCCCATTACAGCCAGAGGAAGAGGAGTCACTGAGTGGCAATTAAAATAAACATGGCATTGAAGTTGTTTTCAGTGACTACTGCACAAAGCCCGTGGAAAAAGTCAGGATGAGTGACACCAAGAAAGAGTCTATTGGCAAAATCTGTCTCTTTTCAAAATAAGGTAATAACAGTGGCTGAGATTAATGATCTAGAGATCACATAGCGTATGTGTGCTTATACAGAAATAAGCCGCAAACTTCTCTGAAATGCAATGAAAGCCACTTTGAAAAGCTGTCATATGGTACAGAGCAATGTTAGGGGACACAAGAGTCTACTCTTCTCATGCAGCTGAAGGATAGATTTGGCCAGGGAACAAAAAAAGTGAAGCCTGTTCTACTTCAACAATAAAACTAATATAATGGCTATGGGTAATGATAACCCTTCCCTTCAGTAAGGAATTTAGCCTAGTTCTCTTTCCTAGCCTGCTAGGGCACCACTTAGTGCTGTCCTGGAAGGGGGACTACCACCTATTGCCCTGAAAAGCACTTCATTTCAGGAGAAAATTATTCTAGTTTACTATTTGAGCAGGCATCCTGCCTGGCCTGCCAATCTACCTGTAAGCAGCTAGTAAGTCTGATGTGATACCAGTGTTTTATAGTCGAGGACAGCAGCAGAGAATTCTTTATCTGTGGGTTTCACTAAGCTGATACTTGCATCTCTCAAGTGAATGCTGAAGTCCTTATTCCTCTCATCTCAATGGGATCTCTGCCAGAGAGGTATCAAAGCATAAGGATGCAGCTCTCAGGATTTCTGCTCTTCTAAGCAGCAACTTAAAATTCTACAGCTATTATTAAAGAAAAACTAATGAATAAGATTTGGCACAAGGAGGGCAGGATTTAGATCTTCTGCTTATTGCATTTCATTTAGCGAACTTCCTTGCATGGGATTTAAGGCGCAGCTTGCTACAGCAGCAGCAAATATTTTGATTTCTAATAAAAAAAAAATCATGTTGATTATTCAGGCCAATGGATCCACAGCAACCATGACATTACTTGTGACAAGTGATGGGAACACTGGATATTTTTTGCTAGAGATAGTAAATAGGGAGACAGCTGAAAAATGGAGCAACCACTGGAAGTGATTAATGAGAAACTAAATGATTTACAAGTACCATGTCCTCATTTGACTGGGAATTAGATAAATTAACCAAAAAAATCAATGCTCTAATGAAGCCGAAGAACAACTCCACAAACATCACAAATGGACTTAGAGACGACGGGAGGAAAAGAGAGGAGGGAGAAAGAAAGTGAAGAAAGCAATGAGAGCCTACATTTAGAATGTGCTTAGCAACCCAATGGAAATGGTAACAATTCAAGCAGAAGCCCTTAATGTTGTTTCCTAAGGGTGACAAGCAGGGAAGGAGAAACTGCTATATAGTAATCTTCATCTAAGATAGTTGATACAACTGTTAAAAAGAGTATTTATGTGGGAGAGTCTTATAAGGGAACAGGAACATGCTACCCAAAATGTAGGCAGAAGTTTAATTTTAAACATAATCGTCTTGCTGGACAGAGGAGATCTATAAATGCTGGCCTAAAGGCTGGCTAGGGGGAAAATCAGTCTTTATCAAGTAACAGGCTTTTGTCGATCTTCCAGGATACATCTCACAACAACAAAAATATGTAAAAGCCATGCAATTTTTCTACTTCAGCAAACTTTCACAGCCACAAGATGAAAAGTATTGATTCTGCACCAAAGATAAGGTTCTATATGAAAAGGAATACTTTTTGGGAACCTGCAAAACATTTCTGCATAGCAGGATGTTAACAAAGGAAACAGCACAGCTGGCTTTTGATAATTATCATCACCAGATCCATGCAGGCACTGAATTCTATCTCATTCTGGCCATCACCAGAAAAGGAGCTACAGCTGCAGCAGAGGATGGCCATCCATTTACATGTTAATGGTTCTTCCGCCAGCCTCTTGTTTTAGTGACAGAATTTTCACTGAACCTGGACTTCAGGCCTAGTCAGTACTTGGTTTATCTTAATTATTTTAACAGGCCAACTTCTTGGTTTGTTTACTATGTCCAGGTTCCTGGAAAACTGGAAAATTATTCACAAAAGATGTTTATAGACCAGGTCTGTTACCCCCCCCAATTCATTAAGGTGATTCTATATCTTGTTAATTAAAAGTCTGTAAGATTTTACATCAGTTTTACCTTTGGTGGGAGCTTGTAGCTGAAGTAGCTATGTCTGCATAATATACTCTATTTAAACTAGTATTTAACCTGCTTAAATCTCCTTTCTCTAGCACTTAATAGTACACATTATAATTAATATGTACATTACTAAAAGCATATTCTTCTGAAGCTCTTTCCAGTCATAAATAAAAAGCAAAAATATCCAATTTTTCTGGTTCATCCAAGAAACCAAGAAATGAAAAAAATATTTTGACTCAACACTAAACATTTTGTTTTCAATTTGAAAATTATCTTTAATATAGGGCATATTCAAATTTTCATTTGACAAGCTAAGGACAGTGAGAATCACTCTGGATGGTTTTGGGTCTTGTAAAGTACACTACCTCGTCTTCCTTATCTGCTACAATAAATGCTTCTGTATTACTTGTGCAATAAAAATCTTACAGCAGGAGTCAGCACACAATGTCCTAGAGATGAGAACAAGGGCTGTTCCAAGAAGTGAGAACCACTCTTGTGATTTAGGTTCAGCTTAGGTTAAAACCTTTGCCAACTAAACCCCCGCCAAGAACCTCTGGAATATGGGCTACTAATGGAGAAAAGGAAGGCACCACCCTCTTCTTCATTGTTGCAAGTGGTAACTAAGTTCCTTTCCGAATCAAATCCCTAATGCTGAAATGCTCATGTTTGAAAATATCAAAACTATTTCTCCTTTTTAGTTAGTTTGTTTCAGCCAACAAAATTTGCTGAATTAATCTTAAATTCAAGACTTCTTCTGACCAACCAAATATGACCTATTTGTTATTGAAGGAAGACAGCAAGCAAGCAAGATGCAATTCTGCTATGGGTAAAGGCATTTTATAGGTACTGTATGTGTAAAAAGGTTAAGGAACATCACAGGGACCATGAGATGAGCTGTCCCTTCAGTGTGACATATAGCCAATTCTAACAGCATACTTAGAACTACTGGAGAATGAAATTCATCTCCGCACGGAAAATTGCGCTTAATCCTTCAAAACAAGGCTTTAAGTGGGACATAAACGATTGTCTACACCTTTTTCTGGTTTTTGAATGGAGCTAAAATTCCTCCCAAGACATTAGGATAAATATAAATACTCTTCTGGAAAACTACAGAAACACCCCAGTAAGTAGAAAATACTTGTTTTAATGAAGAATTCAAAACAGAGCAGAAACATAGTATCCAAAAAATATCATGGGCACATGAAGTAGGGTTAGGTGTGCTGCTTCAAACAAGTGTGGTTCATGAGAGATTCATAATTTATTTCAGTTTAAAAAGGTACACTGACTTTGACGGACATATAACCACAATCAGTGCTTTCAGTAGGGCATTACTGAAAGATTCATAGATATTCTAAAAGTGAGATCCATTTATTGAGCCAATTGGCATGCAAGCACATTATTTTCCAAGAATTTGAATGTGAAAATAATGTTGCCATGGAGCAGCACAAAATAATATTTTTCCAACATGACATCCAAGTACCCATTAAGATCCAGTTTTGCCAGGTGCTGAGTAATCTGACGAGAGCCGAGATTGTCTCTGTGCTTTGCACAAAGGTTCTCAGTTTATGGCAGCAGGATCAAACCGAAGAGAAAACAATAGGAAGATGGTAAGAGAAAAAGGAAAACAGTACCCTCCTATTCTGCCTTAAAGATATTTGCTATCAATGTTGATAGTGTTGCAATGAAATTAAATCTATTCTACAATGCTGTATTCTCAAAACAAACACTTACTGATTTATTTTCTTCATATAAACAGTATCTGCCTGTCTCGCAGAATCGGTGTTGTAAAAGGAGTAACTTCCGAGACACAGGGAACTTATGTTCTTCCTAGATCTCTCTGAACGTACACAATAATCTGAACTGTCAGTCTCAGTAGGCAGGCAATGAAGGAGCACTAAAGCCACTGCTCCACTAGTAGGGAAATTACTGATCTCTGTGTGCAAGGTCAGCAGTGCTTCTTCGCCTCTCTCTGAAGGAGGACACCCCACCTGCCGGGACACACCAGGTAACAAGAAAACTACTCCAGCACAAATCACCACCAAGTGGGCGCTTACCGGCAGAGTGCAGAGCACATAAAGAATTTCAGGGACTGCTGAGGGGACAGAATGCCTGCAAGAAAACACAAGTGCATTTGATAAGGAGATAGAGGAAGGAAGAGGGGGAAAGGACACCACCATCTACAAGGTCAGAGGTGCAAGAGAAGAGACATTTGTAGTTCCACCCGGAGTACCTTCGAGATTCTTTCTAGCAAATTCAGTGGAAACAAAATGTTTCCTGGTCTTTTTAAAGATAAATTGGAATAAATTGGAAGCTGTGAGACAAGCCTCAGTATAAAATCACTCTGATAAACTAGTAAACTCTAAAAGGAAGAAAGTCAGGTTCTGGTTGAATGAATGAGAAACTCCAGATGCCATTCCATCAATACACTAAATGAGCCATCCTTACTCTCCTCTGGCCCCAGGACAAGTGGCAGAGATGCTGGCAGTTTCAGAGGAGTTCCAGCTACACATAACATACACCTGCGATTCCTTATCCTGTGGATGACTCAGGGCTAATCTCTGAACTACTGCATGACACTGCCAGAACATCCCAAACCATTGCAACCACAGGAAACCAATTTTTTAAAACAAAAATGGAGATCAAAAGGAGGAAACCCCGAGGAGAAATTATTTGAAGTATTTCAGCACCCCACTGTATTCATTTTATTATGAAGATCACAAACAGTATTTGAGGGAGCAAACAAAGGTGCCAAAGTGTAAGACGTTCACATCACTATTAAATTTTAAAGCTTTAATTTTAAAAATACCTGACCAACTCTAACTGGCACCTTTACCTTCATTATAAAGAGAACAAGAAGCAAGGGGACTTAAGAGACTAAAGTACTCTTTCATTCCTTTAGATCAGCCTTTTGGATAAAGGCAAAGGCATAAATCTTGTAATTTAGAGGGAGTTTGAACTGCCACTGTTTGAGCTAGACAAACTCAATTTGTCTTGCGCGTAAGCAGGGGCTTATAACCTTGGTATGAAAGTTAGGACACACACTCATTAGAGTCTGTCTCAATCTATAATACAGATATTTCTGTACATGTCTGCATCTTTCATTCTCCAGTCACAAGCTTTGAAAACTGGCTTTTATTGGCTGCCACCTGCCTTCTCATCCATTCGGGAAACCATACTCTGTGGACTCAATGCCAACTTCATGCAGAGGGATGGCACATGGTCTACAGACTATTTGAAGCAGAAAGGAAACTCAGATGATACACAGTCCTCGCGCTAATCCTCCAAACACGCACAACATCTCTCCCTTGTGACTACACGGATATTAAGTGAATACTAAGAAATATTCAATGTAGCTGGAATACAGTAATGCAGTAGCAGTCATGGCAGGTGTGAGCAGAGGACCTTCCCATCAGAATCCATTCTCTGACAAGGGCCCAAATTGGATGGTTAGAGAAAACAAGAATAGGACATGTAGAGAAACTGTCCCAAAGTACCATGCCAACCATCAACAATTTACAGCTTCCTGAACCACTGAAGATATATTTTTATTTCTTAGTCCACATATTTGTCCTGTCACTTTTGGAACCTGCACAAACTTTTCTGAAACTGCTTCATTAAAACTGCTGAACAGCACTTCCCTCAGACAGGCCTAATTTTACCTAACTTCTGCTGTGTAGATCTTGAATGCCTAGTATAAGCCATTTTTTCTTTCCTCTATCAGCTGGGAGAAGCAGGTTTTTCAGAGGGAAATTCCACTCATCCTGAAATTAGGTATTAAAGATGTTGGGCCTAAGTTGCCTTCTGAAGATGCTGTTTCTTCATCTATTAACTTAGCAAGGAGCCTGATTAATACCTAGCTTCTGACACCTATAGTTAGGTGACACATAATCATTGCCAAAAGCACACCCCTGGAATGCAAAAATATCATTGCTATAAACGGCTGATCCAAGAAACCCAGAAAATAGAGTTAGAAGGGACCTTAAGAGAGTCCTTTTAATTATACAGAGATTCTCTGGCCTCTGGTCTGAGCGATCCCATTGCTCTTTAGGATGGAGCTGGTTATTGGAATGACCTACTCACAGTATGCATTTTCTTAATAATGTCCAGGGTTGTGACAAAAGAAACTGAAATAAGTACAATATTTGACAACATACTTGACATTTCCAAGAGAATGCACTATCTAACAATAACAACAATTTTAAAAATGTTTCAGAAAAGCTGAGTCTGATTATGTGGTGAACTGCTAAACTAGAAGCTGAACAGAATTTTTAAAGGAGAGATAATTAGGCAAATGTTCAAGAAATAGAGTCTTGTATGAATGTCAAATGTCACAATTATCCATTTACTTGATAAAACAAGTACTCTGTTGATTAAATTTTATTGCTCTTACTGCTTCCTGCTTTAAAGATTAAAACATGAGAATCAATTCTAAAACATCGTGTTTGTAAGAAACAGGGGGAAGGCTGCTGTGGCAGCAGAACTAAAATTCTGAGCTACTTTAGAGGGCCTGTAATGTCCACCGTCTTTCACATGCCTTAGTTTTGCTGCCTGCACTGAAGGGATGGGTAGAGGCCACAGTTTTGTTTTACATCAGGTTGTAGTAAGGTGGGAGTCAGTCTCTTCTCCAAAGTGATAAGGGATAGGACAAGAGGAAACAACCTCAAGTTGCACCAGTGGAGGTTTAGATTGGATATTAGAGAAAAATTCTTCACCAAAAGGGTTGCCAAGGATTGGAACAGGCTGCACGGTGCAGTGGTTGAGTCACCACTCCTGGAGGTATTTAGAAGACCTGTAGATGGGATGCTTAGAGCCATGGTGCAGTGGTGGACTTGGCAGTGCTAGGTTAATGGTTGGACCTGATGATCTTAAAGGTCTTTTCCAACCTAAACGATTCCATGATCATGTGTCAGCAGAAACCTGGAGTGACACAGGAGTTATTCCAGTCCTGGCTATTTAGAGCTCCTCAGAGATGAGCCGTGTGTGTTACAGTAGGTCCACTTATGTAAGAGGGGGACCTTGTGATTTACAGCTCGTGCCTGAGTTTGGAAAGGCCAGCTAGCCAGCTGCTTTGGGTCTGTATTACACTGCTGCTGGCTCTAGCAGGAAACTGTCCCATCAGTTTTGGCAAACCCTCTGTTTCTACATGGGGCTATTTCTACATCTTGCTAATCATGTGTAGCAACAACAGCTACTGTCCCTGCCACCAAATCCAGACTCGCTGACTCCAGTCTTCTGGCGTGGTTAATCAGTGCCATCACTGAGCCATCCTCTGCATGGTGTGGAAGGATGCTGCCTTACTATATGGTCTCCTAGCTTCTTGACTCAAGCTTTCAGTGGACGAGGAACAACTTTAAGCTTATCAAATACCTTCTTGCTCCATCTCTACAATGGAAAAAAGAGTGGGGTCTGTACAGTAATACTGGCTAACTAGTATCAGCTGTAATGCTAATATCTAAGGAGACGCCCAGAGAGATAAAGCAAGTGTGAGGAAGGGAAGGGAGGAAGTAGGACCTCCTTCAATCACATCATCTTTTGGTACATACAGATGTAGGGGATCAGGAGCTGAAGAATGCTTGGCCTGACATGACAAAGTATCTGCCAAAGGACAACGAATACAGAATTACAGAACAGCAGGGGTTGGAAGGGACCTTTGGGGATCAGCTACCATTATCTCTACCATCATCTACCAGCTACCATCAGATATCATTATCTCTACTCTGCTGCATGTTTTGTCCTTTGTGGCAAAATTTAAAAAACCCTGAAGACTTGGGCCAGAGTTTTCAGAAACAGAAACCTGAAGTTAGAACTACTTTGAGACACTGGCATCAAATGGTCACTGGTGACTGGTGCACGCTCAGAAGCTGTCAACCTGCCCGTGTCTCAACACAAACTTGGCTGCTCAGGCCTGTGCTTCTATTTCTGAAACCCTTGTGTGGTGAACCCACTTCCATCACATGCCAAATCCCAGCCCTGCCTGCTCATTAGCTTCTGATTCAGTATCCTGCCAACTAGCCTTATGTTCAGATGAGCTACACACAATTCTTTCAGAGCCTGCTATCACCTTTCACTGTGATTTCAGCAGCTGGGCAGATTAACATTCAGAGGGCACAAACAACTACATTTTGTTTCATTACTTTTAAGTAATAAATAAAATGGATTCTGAAAGTTCTCCCAACTTGTTCCTCGGTCTTTATTGCTTTGATATACTAAACCACAGTGTCCCAACCAAGGCATATTTTTCTTACATTCAGCTTATTTCACCGTGAAATGGCTCAATTCAGCAAGAGGGTTTGAAATATACACCGAAGGCAGTGTAAAACAGCACCCTTACCAAGTGTGGAAAAAGAAATCTAGTTCATAAGCAGAGTAGAAAGCATATTTAAAACAACTTCTAATGAACTCCAGAGACAGCAGAGCTTGAACCAGGCAACATAGCCCTGACGTCAGCATCAGCTTTCAAAAAAATCACATTGTCCATGGGTCATATATTTCACTGCGTCTTTGAAGAAATGTTAAATCAATAAAATACCTAAAGGTTGCTGGCGAATCAGACAGTGTTCTATAAAAAGCCAACCATTATTGCTGAGGGGCAACATAAGAGCTGAAGAAATATTTGCAAGGAAAAGGCCATCCCTCCCACTGGAGCCTATTCATATTCGGTCATCTGACACATTCCAGCGGACACCAGCGAGCAGTACCAGGAGCTGGAATCGTATCAGCCCGCTGACTTTGCTTCAGCAGCTTTCTTTGATGATATAGGGTCTTGCACACTGTCAGTTTGATTTTTCTAGTGCTTCCTCTCCCTGAGCCTGCTTTTTAGCAACACAACGAAAACTCAAGCATTGGCAAGACATTCACTAATTAATGTTTGTGGTACATCCGTACCCATTTTTCCAGATTGCACATTCTATATTCAGCCTTCAAAATTATCCATAACTCAGAACTGTGAAATCAGATCTGGGCACTTTTTAATGACCCACAGTAGATCTTTGTTTATGTATGTACCACAGGGATGCAGCATTCTTGCTGAGGAAAATATAGAGAGAAGAATAAAACACTCAGTGAAAGCAAGCTTTGATATTCTGTTGCGAATTCAGAAATTTAGTCTATTGGTGTCATAGAAGACTTTTGCTTCTTGTTTCCTTCATATGCTGACACCCATCTTAATAGACACAGAGTAGAGTCCTTAGAAAAATCAGACTACTATACTCATCTGCCTCAGTTTTTACAGCAGTAAATATAAATGTAGGTGTCTACTTCCTGAACTCCTGCAAAGCACTTTGATCTTTTCAGGCTAGCAATTTTAAAAGAGGGCAAAGCAGTCAAAAAGCCAAACCAGTGTTAACGGAGAGGCTAAGCACTACCAGAATTACAATTATTTTAAATTTCTTGCAAAAGCTGGAACTAGAACCTATATCTCCTGTTGTTAACATTATTCAAAGCCCTCCCTTCAGTCACGGTAGCATACAACTCTGCAGTAGTTTCAGAAAATAATAATTAGTTCCAGAAGAAGTGTATATTACATATATTATGTCTTGGCAACACAGTTCTCTATCCTGCTTTCCTGTTGCTAAAAATACAAATTGTTCACAAGCATGCCTTCAATATCCATTTAATATTTGCAAACAGGGTGTCTTTGACAAGCAGGGTTTTTGGCTAGGCTTCAATGAGCACTCTGTTCAGCTCCATTACCTACAGTATCACAGCCCTCTGAAGATACATCCTCCCACTGTTGCCACCAACATAGACAAAAAATAGGGGTCTTATTCTCCTCACAGTCACTCTCCTGCAAGTTTCACATTTTGAAAGGCAAATCTCACCTACATTTCATTACTCACCTCAAAGAGTTTGCCAGTTCAGGGAAAGCTTTATATTTGACTTCCTCTAAAATGTTTAAGTTTTACCTTTACCAAACCTTTACCTCTCTTCCCCTATACACTTCCACGCTGGATTCGCTTCTAATAAGTGCTCGTTCAGAGATACAGACACCTAGCAATGCCAAAGACAACACTATCAAGCAGATGACTCTGTGGGTGGCCAAATGCTCACCATCCAAACGTACATCAAAATTGTTTTCATTAGTTTATAGGAATGCAGCCCAGAAAGACTTATGGATTCCAAAATGTTTACCACTACGTGCATTTCAACATTGTGCTTGCTAACAGATGTTTATTAAAAGCTTATTTTCACTTACTGGTTCTGTAGAACACTTATTTACAATACATCAGATTTTTCTCTCTCCCCTGATAAACTCACTTGATCCTCACAATTTACGGGTTACAAATCTTTTCCATTTCTTCATACCTTTGCTAAGTTAGACTTTGAGATACTGGGCAACGAGTAGCCATTTCAGACAGCATACAGCTTGTGTCTTTCCTTGTAAATATATCAGACATTTCCATTTAGCATTGCAGTGATTTTTATCCCCTTCAAATTATCCTTTTGATTCCAATTGCTTTCTATCATTCTCCTGAGCAGAGCATTTATTTTATGATATTTTTGAACAAGTTTCTGGAAAACAGTCATCCTTTTAGCTCTAATACAAAAAAATAAAGTCACCTGCTAGACAGTATTTTTTTTGTGATTACACTGTGTCCCTTTCGTACAACACTGATTTCTTGTTCATATTCAAACCCGACAATGACATAAGTGGGAGGGATGACGAGCCCAATTCAGTCCATGCCTCTTTTCAACGACAAGGAGATTAAACCAAAATTAATTAGGCCTAAGTAAGGATCTACTGCAGGAATGACAAAACAGAGCATTTCGAATATTGAGTCTGTTGCTTAGGAGGGCACATTTACAAAAGATCAACAAATACGGAGAAACATCTTCGTTTTCACAAATTCTGATTCCCAGAAAGCCATTAACAGCACTAACTCACTAAGTTTAACAAAGATAGATGTTCTTGTCAGATCCTCATTGAACATAATGTTTTTATCCTTCACTCATCAGAGCCATTAGTATTTACACAATACCACAATCCCACAAAATAACTGCAGATTAATTTGCCTTGTTCAACATTTAACAGGCTCTACAAAGAGCCCAGATCATACCTGGAGTGGATTTTTCCTCCCTAAATTTCTGTGGAGCCTGTCTTGTGGTTTTTATTGTGGTAGGAGGAGAAAGCTATGGGGTACACCTTAAAAATGGTCTTTGAGATGACCAATGCCTACGTATACAAACTGCTAACATAGGGTGAAGCTTACCACTGCTTTCTAAAGCTGCTAGGCAAACCCTAAGAAGTAGGCTGAACAGATTCCCATTTCTTCCTCGTGAGCCCCAATAATGCTGCGCACAGCATGACTCCTCTTGTTCGAGTGTTAAATGGAGGCTGGAAAAAGCAGCTGGCTCTTTGTTACTTGGATGCTGAGGGTACTACAGGGAAAAGACAGTTAAGGATCTAACTTAGTCAACATTTCTGTAGCAAAAAATTGAGAGTAAAACGTGTGCAACTTTTATAGCATTATTTGTATTCCTTCAGGCTTGGGATATGGTATTGTAGGGATATCACCTCTCTGCCTGAAGTGTGTCAAATCTAAAGTGTATAGATTTTGAAAGAAACTGACTATTAAAAAAGATCTATGAATGGTGAAATCTTTAAACAGTTGATGATTATACCTACAAGACCTTTTTAGATGAAATATTATGCCACATATCTGCATATTTTTCACCTAATGCTATTCAAAATTTTAAAAACGTCTCTGATTATGATTTGAATCCAAGCTAAGAATATAGAGGCTGAGCCGCTAACGCTCCTTTAGCCAGCTTCTCAGTAGGTGTAAATTGAGGTAATTCTATTGCATTTTTGAGGCTGAGGTTTGCTTTCCATCTCCAGAAGAATGCTGCTCTTACAGGTGATGATTCGGAAATGTGTTCTGGTAGCAGAATCAAGGAAAAATACTAGGCAGAATTTACAAGTGCCAAGGGCAGAAAATTTTGGACCATGCTCCAGGAATGAACTGCCTGGGCTCACACTGCATTACTGGACAGGGCACAGAAAAGACTGGCTCCCACTAGAACCTCACATCAGATCCTGCTGGTGGGACTGTAAAGAATTAAGTCCTTCCAGTGCATTCAGACAAGCAAGGTCAGAAAGAGGAAAATGAATGTCACATTACACTTGGTCTTCTCTGCTAAGCACAGTCCACAGTGTCACTCAGGTTCTGTTTCAAATGAAGTTGTGTCAGGAGGGCTCAGGTCATTGAACTCTTCTAACCACTCTTCTTGTCTGATTAATTTTGCTTATTACTTGACAGCTTTTAGATATCGTGGAGTTTGCTGAAAACCTCTGGCCACTGTTGTATTGAATAATGCACTATAATTTTGCCATTTCATTTTAAATCTCAGCTGAAAACAGCTGTTCCCTGAGCCTATAGCATGCTGTGACTGTCTCCTTCTGCTGTTATTTATCTCAGTAGCTGTATTATTGAACTTTGTGAAGCACATTGGAATACAGTTTATCTAGAGAACATTATTAAGTGCAAAATCAAGTGGTACTCTTAAATCAGATTTTACTGATTGCTTTGAAAAGCTTCTAAAAATTCTCACCTGATGCTCCCTGTGCAGTCATTCTTTATCCATCTGTTCCATAACACAACATGGAAGGAATTTTATGTTGTGGTCCTTCTACTTTCATTCTTCAATCTGAAAGATTTTCAGAAGCTGCCAGAGTCAGAATGACAGTTAATCATCTCTGTAATGATGCATTTTTAAAAGGTATAGCTAGTGCAAGAAGTTACACGTACCTTTTCTGCATCAGTGCATCTTTCCAATTAAGTATGATTCCCTGTTGCTGCAGGCTCGACTGGTCAGATAATGGACTGCAGTGAGACACGTACTGAGCTGAATGCTGCAACATGAACAAAATTAATGCTGGGAGAAAAATAACATGAGAAGCAAAATTAAGTGGAATGATCGTAATGCAACAGTGTAATTCATTTCTAAACTGTGATAAAAATAAGAAATGTGATTCTATTAATATTTAATGAGCCAAATTAATCCCTAATTTATAGAGTCTGTTAAAATCCAATAGGAAAGTGGGAAAAAAAAATCTTGTGAAAACCATTTGAGCAAGCTGCAGAAGTTTGGTTGAAATGTATATTCTTGCTACACAATACTACAGGATTTTTTTTTCTAGGATATAAAAAAGGATACATTTCATAAAGACCGATCTGTTGCTGCAAGGCTTTCCTATTTAGGGAATTCCAGCCAGTCTATTCCTGCCTGGTGGAGACCGAATCTCTATTTGTCCCCTGACTGCTGAGTAACGTACAACGAATTCTGTCACTGTTCTCCAATAGCTTCCCTTCCTATTTTTCAGATATCTGGTCAATTTAAATTGAAAATTTCCTGAGTCCAGGACTGGCACTGATTGCATCTATTTACAGTAACAATTCTACTGGTGTGCCCGTTGTGACATGATCTTTACTTCCTCTTCAGCAGGAAGAATAAAATAGGAGAAGTGTGGAAAATTGACTGTGATTGCCTTTTACTTCAGCAACGTACGTGCACGATGAGAAACTAGACTGATTAGTAGGCCCTGGGCCAAGGAGACACTGTTCACATGCAGTGTGAGCAGTGACCCAGAACAGTCTCAGCATCCTACTCTTGGCCACATTATCCCACAACCGTGCCACAGAAAGGCAGGCTCCCCAAAAAGTATGGCCAGTTTTCAAGTTGAAGGAGTTCAAACTGCAATACACACTCACGATACCAGATCAAAGCACCTACTGATCAACCATTGTGATCAGTAGCTTCTCTGATATATAACTAGACACAGATTTCAAGATCTTAAAAGGAGCAAAGGGTCTTAAACATTCTTTGTGAGAAGAAAAAATGCAAATGAATGAGTCATAACTTCAATTACCATCAAGCGCGCTCTAATGGCCAGCTTCATTCCGTCTGATTCATCATTTAGAGCTACATATACTACTCCAGAATTAACAACTACGGATTCACTAGTACAGTCAATTCAACTTGCAGAGTACCTATGCTGGTTTAGGATGTGAAAGCACTATAAGCCCATGACTGTCATGACACACAAAGATTCAGGGTACCCAGGGCAGCCCACCGCATCCCCAAATACACCTGTCCAAAAAGATGTGGCTGTGATGAGTATTTCACTAAACTAGTCTTTGAGCAAATAAGCCTCTTTATGAGATACGTATAACAATAAAATACTATAAATAGGACGAGAAAATTATCTACATGGAGGAATGTTCTACGTAGAGAACCATTTCAGAATGGAAGAATTTCAGAAAAATAGTATATAGTTAATCAATACCTCTTTAATCCTATAACTCCCTTTTAGTAAGTTTTTGACACGGAGAGGCAAGGACTGTACATTGACACTGTTGTCAGACCATTTCCTCTTCGCAATGAACAGATAATTTTGGCCTAATGGTTAATGAACTTCAAAATACTAAAAGCCATACAATTTCCCTTTATTAATTCCTGCATCAAGTCTAATGATTATGTGCAATTGAACTAGATCAAATCTTTCAAAAAAAAAAAACCAACATTGAATCTTGATTTTAAAAATCAGCAATTGTCTAGGTCCCTCAGCTATTCTACACTATTATTGTACATAAATGGTTTCCAATGATTAATTATCTTCTTTGTTAAAGAGGTTTACTTTATTTTCTGAATCCTAGATCATGGATAACTACTACAAAATTATCTTTTTAGGATCCTTTCAGGTGTAAACACAGAGCTCTAGCAGGAAAACCAACTGATATCACGAACTGGACAAAATAGATCCAACGCACAGCTTACACCTTATATTTATACCAATGGCTGAACAAGAGACTAAATGTTTCCATCTCATTAGAGATATGAATGTAAAATCAGTTGCTATAATCTTTTTCATTCAGGAAGGAAGAAAGTTATTTTTCTGCCCTAAGCAGCAAAAAAGAATGACAAAAAAAAACAGTTTTGGTTTTATTTTTAACCAACAATTATTCACTAAAATGGGACAAAGCTGAACACAGCACTTGAGCACCAAGGAAGTGCTACCAAGTAAAAATTCACAGATCCTCAACAAGGAAAAGGTCTCATTCAGCAATAGGGGCAGATCTAAATGATTTTGAGGATACTATTGTTTTACAAGCTAAAATACAACACTAAAAAATGATGTACGTATACGTTTTATATCACATCACAACAATTCACAGAACTATTCATCCGAATTATCTGCCAATTTCAATTCACAGAATAGATTTCAGTAAAGATATGCAACCTTCCACCAGCAGATACCACAGCCCATTTTCTAGAGCCAAACAGAAATTAAGGTGCTTCCAGATACACGTATACACTGAAAATGACCATCCTACCATTTACCAGTATTAAAATTCTTGACTGTTATTTGTCTGTCAGGATTTAAACTCTCAGAAGTCAAAGACTTTCTTCAGAAGTAAAAGACATCCATGAAGAAAGATCAAGTCTGAGAAAGAGAATGATCAATGGTGAGCCAAAAACTCGCCCGTTCATCCTGGGCTGATGCTGTAGCGATTGGGAATATTGAATGTATTGGAAAATTGCAAGGCTCACTACCCCTTCACTGTATCTCTTCTTACTGAATGGCCAGCTAAAGGGATGCCGTCATTTCTTCGATAGCACTCCTGACAATTAGCCTCTGCTTTGGGCCAGGGGACAGAGTTGTACAAGGTTGTGCTAGGGATCAAGAGACATTTGGATAAGGGTGCCAAGTCAGGATAATTATACAAATCATTGATTTCATCTCATCTCAGGCAAAGTATTTCTAACAGACTCCAACATTCACATTTATTCAGCCAGTTTCCTCACAGATTTCTCAAGTATTCACATGACAGGAAGACAGCAAGTAGTCACAATGAAATTTACTTCTAAACCAAGCATTACACCCCCTCAGCTCCTTCTCACTTTTCACCATTATTTACCTTGCTCAACTACAGAGAGTTTACACCAATCTGTTAAAAAACAGAAAGAAAAAACAAAAACCCAACAGCTCAATTCCCTTATTTCATGTTAGAAAAAGACAAGGTGGTGTGTACAATCCAAATACCCTTCTTTTTCCAGGAACAATAAAGCCAGTCTACCTAAGTTTGCATTGCTTTGGTCATATGAGGTCGAGAGGGGCTGGACTTTGCTTTGTTCCACCTTTGGCATGGAAATTCCTATGCATCCTAAATTTTACTAACAGATGAAACATGGACAGCAAGACATTGTTTGTGGCTAAATCCCACTGCTGCTAGGCAACCTGCCTTAAGCACAGTGTGAATAACATTAGTCAAGTTTGTAGTTCAATGGGATGTATTTTCTATGAGCAAAATTTGGTAGCAGACTTGCTCTCACTCTTGACTCCAAGTTTCTCCTTACTCTGCACCTCTCCCACTCTATACTTGGTCAACTGTCAGTTTTGAGATACTGCAAGGATGAAGCATCTCCTTACAGAGGCTGATGCTCTGGTCAACACAGCCATCATGGGAGAGGCTGAATATTGTAATGCATTTAAGCCTAGTAACCCACTGAATGTTCTGCCATACTGAACATACATTGTGCAAACTCTTGGCAGATGCTGGGACAGGGCAGGCAAAATACACTAAATGCGAATAGATGGCTGTGACTGCTACAAGATTACACCCCTTACACCAGGTCACATCCGAGGGCAGGCTGATGAAAACCATCCAGAGCTACCAAAAAACCTGTGTTTTTTCCAGCTCCCTGTATCTGGTGCATGAGACCACAGGAATCTGTAACAGTGCAAGGAATATGCACAGTACCACTGCCACAAGCAGAGATATGGTAGAAGCAGAGAAATGGAGGCTTTACCGTTAGTAAGTGACTCCTGGGCCGAGGGACAAGTAATTTCATAGTAATTTCACATTCTGGGCCCAGATTCACCCCAAGTAACTTCAGGTCCTCCATTGAGGCATCTAATCTTTTGGCTCCCTCTGTGCTTGCCCTTCATTAGGCAGTTCAGATAGTCTCTGGAAGGAAGTAAGCTGTTCTGCCACTAGCCACGTACTTCAACTGAGTGTCTGTGATGAAGCAATGTGAATAAAGAGCATGGAGTCCTTTCTTAATAACTAATTGATTAGTAGCAGTGCAGTAGTTGCACTATAATGCACTGCAGCCTGATTCAGTGGTGACTTGATGTCCCTTAACTCCTGCTAACAGCAGGTGTAGTAGCAACTGCTTGAATTGCTCCGATAGCTTAGGATCCTGCATTCAACTCTGAGAAAAAAACAAACTTTAAATAACACTTTTCAGTTTATATGTCTAATTTTCCAAAACACAAATGTCCTGAAGATATGGATAGTTAAGAAGAATAGATTACCTGTCAAAACTACCCAAATTCTTACTTGTTTTGACACTGGATCTAGATATATAATGAGTACACAGTGTGTGAAAATATATATATATGACCAAATACTAATCCTTGCTACTGTGTGGCAAAATTGATCAAGAAGGCTTTTGATCTAACTTAAAAATAATGCAAGCAATGAAGTATGTCTATGCATTTTAATTAGGCTGAATGCATAACAGTTTTTTTTTCATTATTTCTTATACGCAATACAGGTGAGTTGAGCATATTCAGAATAGATCAGTTCTATTTGCTTGAACTCCCAGAAAAGTTGCACATTATGGAATGAATATTATGTTTTATTCAGATTATTTTCCCCACTTTCAGAGTTAGTTGTCACATTCATGTTTAAAATAAGTTGGGCCATGAAGTCTTTAGATAAAAAAAAAAAAAGAACAGTAGCCATCCTTGCTATAAAGCTGTACCTGGTAGACTTTCTTATGAGAAGTGTTTCCTGAAAGCCATTGGACAGAATACAGAGGATAACGAAAGTAGTTTGCAAAACTAGAACAAGTCCAAGAAGTAACATACACAAAAGCCCCCCTGTTCAGATGGCTGAAACACTCACTGTTACAGTTTGGGTACCTGAAATCTTTATAAAGTCAAACAAAACAATTTAAGCTAGTGGCTGTATGTTATCTAAACTCCATCATTACAGGATAGAGGTCGCTTTTTTTAACTACCAGATCGTTGCTGCCCCAGTTGTGCTAGCCTAGATACATGCTGACATCTAGTGGTCCTTTATAGAATAAATAGAGTCCAAACGTTTTATTAATTAGCAACGAAGATTAACAACCTTAGATTCAAAAAACACATTTTCCCATTTCTCTCCGTTTTTCCTCACAGTGTGTTTAATAGTCTTTATAGATAAATGAATTCTAGAAAATATTGTCTTTTTCTATATTTGTTCAAGCTGAGGTTTTCTAAAGCACTATTCCCACCGACATCATGCGGAGTCCTTTGGAAAATCCACCTGGAGGCATTTCTTGACTGACAATCACTACGGTATTTCAGCAGAGACTGAAAAACTGAAAAAAGAAATAGATAGGAGTACAGTTCTGAATGTCTGGAGCCACAGATCTGTATTACAACTGATTTCATCAGAGACTCCTTAAGCTATTAGTACTAAATTCAAATCAAAATTTGGCCTAAAACTAGTAGTGTGAGAAAATAGCTACAAATAGACTTTAAATGATAATTCAGTTTACTACTCCACTGAAAAATATCTGACTGTATTATAGACCCTAATGAATACTTACAAGATGGCAGTCAAAATTCTACTTAGAAATCCACTTCCCACACCATTTATTCCTTCTTCATTTAGCACATATTTCTGTTCATTTGCAAAGCCATGCATGCAGCGCACCCACTGCTCAGGATAACCAAATTGGGAAGAAAACATTAGAGCTTTAGTCACTGACTCAGAGCAGACTGAAAGAGGAAACAAAACCAGAAAAATGCACTGCCTTTAGGAAGAATCGATTCAGGAGACCAAAAACTACTGCTTAGGTTTCAGTTGATTTTACAGTCCCCATCACTGAGAAAGGCTATTATTACTTTACAAATAAGGTAACTGGAGGTTTTCCAGTTATGTGCCTGGCCAGAGAACTCTAGTCTCCAAATGGCATATTCAAATACCTAAAAAGAAGTCCTACACCACCTCCAAGGGGTTCCCTGAGGCCACTTTTTAACCTGCTTTGATTTCCGGGAGATAGAGTGTAGTCTTCCAGGGTAAAGAAATAGGATGCTGCAGAAGACCCCAGGTCAGAGAGAAGGGAGAGGAATGATGTGCTGAACTAGCACTGAAGAGATTTATTTTGACAGAAGGAAAAGGAAGCTGATCAGAAAATGGCCTGATAGCTTGCGTTCATGTGCTGTCACCGTTTCACACAGTGATCACCAATGTATCTTTAGCGTTCCATGGTGTATCCACCAGTGTTCCTAACAACCCAGTGTACTCAATTCCTCATGAGGAGATCATTACTTATCACCTTTGCATGATGTTCATTTTGGGGGTATTACAATTCAAGTGGCTGGTCAGCTGGTACCCTATAAAGCATCTTTCTACAAAATGTTATTCTTCATTTTTCGTCTTGGTGCAAGACCTGCTCATTATTTATTGGCTGTAGCAAAGCACAAAGCCATCATTTTCTTTTATTGAACTCACTCTGGGTACCCATCATTCTGCAGAAATGCAGATGGTCATCTTATTCTTAGTGACAGGATGAATGCCACAACTCTGCTGACAAAGACAGCAAAGCAGTCATTTATAATAGTAAGAGGAGCATTAAATTTAATATCTGTGTTAACTGCACATAGTTAGGCATTTTGGACACAGATTTTATAGGATCCTGCTCTACAGTGTTAGAGCACATTTGCTTAGCATGTATGCTGACATCCAGTTGTAATTTCTGTGCTTACAGCAAAAGAAACTGAACTAAACAATGCAGAAAAAGTCAGCCCCCAATTGAACTCTGATTATAGTTGGGTTTTATTTTGTGTATTTGAAATCCTGAAGTTTAACAGTTTGTCTCTCTCTTCCTTTAATTCACACTTCAATTCTCAGGGTCATCCACACTGTAGATGAAATTCTGTATCTGAACATATGAGCCTGAGTGAATGAATGTATTTCTTTAACTAGTTCATTGTCAATGGAATGAAGAAGATGGCTTGCAGCTTCCCTTCTGGCTCATAAAATGTGGATTTAGGGACTTGCTGGGGCCAGTATGATGCACAAAGTGCACTTCCTCCATTCTGGGGTGAGAAGAGTGGCGGTGAATAATTCACAGCACCTACTAGAGTGCCCAGAGACATGCCCTATGATGACCAGCGAGTTTGTGGAGAAAGAAAATATGGTGTTGAATATTAAACGGAAAAGGATCAGGTGTCTTTTAATAAGCACCCTGCCTGATCCTGCCAAAGGACTCCCATACAGACCTTGATGGCTGAATCTGAAACGTGCTTCATTTCATCACAGAACTAGCTATCGCTACAGCAACAGCACTTGGAGAATAATTCAAAGAAACAAAACAGAGATGCAAGTCAAATCCAGGGGATTAGAGTATTTAATTTAGAAATAAGGGGAGCTTTACCTAGAATATTCAGTGAACAGATTCAGAGCAAAACTACATCCAAAATCTGCTAATGCCATGGTTTAGTATTGCCTCTTCAATCAGAGTAAATTATATATCTTAAGTGTTCATACAACCAATTAGTCTCTCCTGAATCAGATCTGCATATTAGTTGTTTGAAATAGGCTTAATATAGTCGTAATTGTGTAAAACAGGAATACCATTTTTCATAATAAGGTAGTCACGTTGCCTTTTCTTTCAAGTTGCCTAAATGTTTATATGTACATTAGAAATTAGCCCTTAAATCTTATCCATATATCTCTCAGTTACTCCATTTCTCTGTCTAGAGCATTTTCTTTTTAAGGCACCAAATCTGTGCAAAGTATAGCTGTTCAATATGCAGTGTATTAATTTCCTCAGAGGCATATTTGAAAGGGTTGGAACATTTTTATCAGGAGTGTAGCAATAGGATGAGGGGGTAACAGTTTTAAACTGAAAGAGGGTAGATTTAGATTAGCTATTAGGAAGAATTTCTTCACTCAGTGGTGGGACATTGGAACAGGCTGCCAGAGAAGTTGTGGATCACAGAATTGTAGGGGTTGGAAGGGACCTTCAGAGATCATCTAGTCCAAGCCTCCCGCTAAAAGAAGGTTCACCTAGAGCAGGCTGGATAGGAACACATCCAGGCAGATTTTTAATCTCTCCAGAGAAGATTCAACAACTTCTCTGGGCAGCCTGTTCCAGTGCTCTGTCACCCTCAAAGTAAAGTTTTTCCTCACATTGAGACGGGACTTCCTGTGTTCCAGCTTGTGTCTATTGCCCCTTGTCCCGTCACCAGGCACCACTGAGAAGGGCCTGATCCCATCCTCTTGACACCCACCCTTTCAATATTTATAAGCACTGATAAGATCCCCTCACAGTCTTCTCCAGCTAAACAGATTCAGGTCTCTCATCCTTTCCTCATAAGAGAGGTGTTCCATTCCCTTGATCATCTTAGTAGCCCTCTGCTGGACTCTTTCCAGTAGTTCCCTGTCCTTCTTGAACTTGGGGGCCCAGAACTGGACACAGTACTCCAGATGCAGCCTCACCAGGGCAGAATAGAGGGGGAGGATGATCTCCCTCGATCTGCTGGCCACACTCTTTTTTAACGCACCCCAGGAGACCATTGGCCTTCTTGGCCACAAGGGCTCATTGCTGGCTCATGGTCAACTTGTTGTCCACCAGGACTCCAAAGTCTCTCTCTAAAGAGCGGCTCTCCAGCAGGTCAGCCCCTAAGCTGTAGTAGTGTAGGAGGTTGTTCCTCCCTAGGTGCAGGACCCAACACTTGCCCTGTTGAACTTCATCAGGTTTCTCTCCACCCTGTCTCATTGAATGGCAGCACAGCCTTCTGGTGTGTCAGCCCACTCCTCCCAGTTTTGTATCACCAGTGAACTTGCCAAGAGTACACTCTGTCCCCTTATTCAGATCATTGTTAATATATTGAACAAGGCTGGACCCAGTACTGAGCTCTGGGGAACACCGCTAGTTACAGGCTTCCAACTGGACTCTGCACCACTGATCACAACCCTCTGAGCTCTGCCACTCAGCCAGTTCTCAATCCACCTCACTGACAATTCATCTAATCCACACTTCCTAAACTTACCTATGAGGATGTTATGGGAGACAGTGTCAAAAGCCTTGCTGAAGTCAAGGCAGACACTATCCCTGAAGGTAGATCCCTGGAAATGTTCAAGGCCAGGTTGGATGGGGCTTTGAGCAACATGACCTAGTGGAAGTTGCCCCTTCCATGGCAGGGTGGGGGTGGAACTAGATGATCTTTAAGGTCCCTTCCAACCTAAACCATTCTATGATTCTGTTCCAGCAAGTGCATGGCAAGGAAATACATAAGATATTTCCCACTTTGTAAAAGACTTTGTGAGAGGAATAAGGCACACTGACTGTCAGATCATTTCCTTGCAAAGTGAGAGTGGGCCAGGAGTTTGCTGTAAGAGGGCCATGGAGCCTTGCAAGGAAACTGCATTGTGCTGAAACTACCCAAGCATTATAATGCTGTTCCACAGCACAGTTTGATCACCTTATTTCCTACAAAGTAAGACCCCAAAAGTCACAAGGACATAATTACTCTGACCTCTGGTTGCTGGAAGTTGATAGAGTTGATAGCAGTACTATGAACTGTCCTCATGTTTCATTTGCTGATGTGCTGTAAACCTTTGACTTGCTGCCAAAATTTAAGGTTGCCTTATGAGATAATCCCAGCTAAGAAGTTCAGTTTATATGCATCTTCCTGCCCTTCTGCTGGAGACAGGGGCATGATGCAGTTAGCTAAGAAAAGAAACACAAAAACTCCTGGGCTATGAATAATGATCTTGAGTAAGTTCTTGGATTTGCAATATGATGATAATACTATTTACTCTCGTATTAAATTTATAGAATACTTCTCCCCTGCTGGAGTCTCTAAATCCCTGATTAGACCACCAACTATTCCCTTATACATTTCCTGCTGGTTTTAATCACCTATCCCCATCTTTTAAGGATATTTTCCCCAAAGAAAAAAGCAGAAGCTCTGCATTCAGAAACAAACAGTTCCAGCTGCAGTCAGGAATTGTCTGAGAGTTGGCTTGCAATAATAACTTTAAAGATACTGTAAATGCTTTATTAATCCATGCTGTTGACAGCTTTGAATGCCAAATTATCTGTGTTGCTCTGAGCCATGAAACTATCCCATGAGGTACTAAGTCCACCTTGAGACAGCAGTGAAGCCACAGCTTTGATCCTCAAGGCTGACTTGTGTAAATCATTATTTTTAAACTCTTTAATCCCTCATGCATCCATAACACATCATTTTAGTAATGCATTTGACTTCAATTTCTTATTACTTCAGAATTCAGTCCAACTTGTAGTGCAAATGAAGTCAGAGCTCCCAGAGGCTCCAGAGAGCCGAACTAGTCCTGCTCTACTACAATTGTCCATTGAACTGACGAGAAGACAGAAAAAATAGGTCATCAGGAACCACAGTTTTACCTTCTTTGGATGCTTTTTTCCCCCTCTTACTGTATTTCAGTGATGCATTTTATGGAGATGAGGAGCACAAGGACTGGAATTCTGGATGTCCTAAATTTCAGTTTTTGCTCCACCAGTTTGTGAGATTCTAGCTTAACTCAGAGTATTTTTCAGAAGCAGAGGTGAGCACCTTGACCTGAAGTGACCACCTTACCACCTTTGTGTGACTGCTAGAAAATTACCACAAGTAACACACTTCATACTAGACAGCATCTTACATCAGCTCAGCTATACTAAGCTGAAGATTTGGACTTTATCCATATCACTAAAGAAGGCTCAAGGCCCTGAGTGGCATTGCCTGGATGCTCTATATAATGTTTGGCCCAGGGTTTCCCTTTGGTCCCCTGTAGTCACGTCAAAGCCTGAATACACAAATACTATTTCATTGCATATTATTCTCAGTTCAGAGCATTTTGAATAATCTGATGGCTGTGTCACAACTCATCAAAATGCCTTTTTATCAGTATGAAATTGAGGCTATAGGTTGCATACTCTGATGTAGCAGAATCCTTGAATATGCAAAGCATCCTAGGATACCATTTGAGAGTGGGGAAAACAAACCTGGTCCTGACAACACAAAGCAGCGTTAGGCTTCGAAACAAGTATTAAGCATGACAGACAATGAGCAGCCCCAGGAATCCATTCCCTGGCCCTAGTCTCTCCTGCAGTATATACACAGCCATTGAGCACTATGTGCTCCAGCTGCCCCAGTCCATACTACTCTCTACCCCCTACAGACTGTACAGGGCTGCCTCGGGCTGCTCCTCCCTGTAGACATACCTCTCGTGCAGCTGAATACAAACTCAGTTCCTGCCTGTAACTCGGTGATAACAACATTTGCCCAATTACTTTCTGTAAAGTTCACCTTATCATATGCCAATACACCATTCACTGTATTGAGGAAAAATATATTTTTTTTGTGAATAAATACCCTGAATTAAGAAAGCAAACAGAGAGGCGTTTTATGTCACCACAATTGCAAAGTTTACCTGTGAGTCAGGCATTCATCGAATGCTGTGAAACACACCCAGTCCTGAAACTGCCCCATCTATTTACTGTTAGCTCAAAATCAAAGGCCAAACAAGCCCCTTCTGGAAAAAAAATGATCAGTGCTCTCTCTGCAATTCCTGGAAGGACAGTTTGGAAAGGGAGCCAGGGGTGCTCAGCTCCAGGATTCCCCCCACAGATGCTGCCTATGAAAGGTATCACCAGCAAAACTGAAAGGAGCTGTACATGACTAATCAGAAATCCTGCATACTTCTTGCTTGGCTGACCTAAATGGTCTTTGATTTTTATGGTGCTACTGTAACCCAAACATCATTCCAGTTGAAAATAAAGCTTATTTTTTTATGATACACAGTGTCCTGGAAGAAAGTCTGTTACTACTGTCTCAAGCTTATATTGCTACCAAGAGTCAATGAATCTTAGTGAATTTCACAATGTCTTTTGAAAAGAAATTTCTTACTGCTCAGAAAAGTGTCACGTGCTTAGTTTGGGATTGATCAAACAATTCTGTGCTTTGCCTGCTCTGCTCAGTTCTTTAAGTCTTCAAAAATCTCCTTGCTGGAAAAATTGAGATGCAATCTGGATGATGCTTTTCTGTCTACCAGGGGTATATACTGCACATGTATGCCAGTGAACCTGTTCTCTAAATAGGATTAAAAAAAAAAAAAAAAATCACAGCCAGCTAAATGTTTCAAGTTTTTGCTCCTCCTTTAAGGGAAACTAGATGAAGAGACAAGGCAAGGCAGAAAAAAAAAACAAAACAAATTTACTGGCATAGAACACCATCATTAATCAGCAAACAATGTTTCCATTTACTACTGCACACGTGGGAAGGGCAACAAGTCCAAGGGCAACAGACCAAGCAAAGCAAAGCAGGGAACGTACTATTTCACCCATCATTCTTCAAGAGATATGAATGCTGGCCCTCTGGGTTATGTCCAGCAAATATTATCCCCTTATTACAAACTTGTTTACATATGCTGCAAAAAATGGCATTTATCTACCACCACCAAAAAACAGCCCACAATAGACACCTCCAAGCTACAGCCCGCACCTCACTTTTGACTGCTGAATGTAGCATGCTTCAGGGAGAGGGAAACAGCAGACACCTTCCTATGCACAAAGTTCTCAGTGAGCAGCTTGGTGTGCTCACTTTTAGGTGCTTCTGAGGCTGTATCTCCCTGTATATTTGTAATAAAAGCCTCATTTCTACCACAAGAAACTTCTCTACAATAAGATGCATGTTTTCATGGGCTGCCTGTCTGTTGGTCCTTCTGTCCCTAACTACTACTGCAGAAAATGCAAAAAAAATCAGTGCTAATAATTCTGACAACAATGTAATTTCAGTACATGGCAGACCTTTATGCTTAGACACCTGTAGCTTAGCAGCACTCTGCAGACTAGCTTTGCAGAGGATTAACAACATGACCTCTGAATCACATTCACTTGGCTAACAGACCAAGAGCTAAATGGGAGACACGAGTCAGAGCTATCCAGAAGTTTGACATGATGAATTTCCATATTGATGTTATTGAAAAAAAATAGAAACAGAAAGGAAAAAATACAGTGAAACTGTCCTTCCACAGTTAAAATGAGCCATAAAATAATTGCCAATGAAGATCATACACTATGAATACAGAATAAGCAAGTGTAATTCTTACAAGAGAATAAGTTAAGATCAGCATAACGGTAGCAATATATAATTTGATATAAAAATATTATCCTCAACGGCCCATTAACATTGAAAATAATGTGTCATTAACATTACTTTAGAAAACATTATTGAAATGTTTGTGTATATCTATATATTTATGTTGTTATCTGGGTATTTGTAAGTTCTTATTACTATAGAATATGAGCACCTTACAACTTCCCAAGGAAGTCCATTGCTTTTCATTTACTTTTCTTAAAGGATGGGAGAATATGGAGATAATTAAAGATAGTGAAAATGCTCTATATTTTGTCTACAGCTCTGCTTATTTTTTGAAGAGATAAACGTAATTCTAATCTTCCTGGTATAATGTCAACCAAAAGCTCCACTATTTTTATAAGAATAAAAAACCACACAACCAGCAACTGTTGAAACCAATTGAGAGAAATAAACATGGCTCTAGATTCTACTTCCACGTAGAGACTCTCCAACAAACACAGCAAGGAGCAAGCTTGTTTGTACAAGGAGGTACCTACCTGCCAAGGCACAGCAAAAGCTTCATCCTACTGCATTCTATGCAGAAAGGGACAGTGCAACCTGCCAGTCAAAACAATGCTTTGGAACTGAAGGCAACTATGGGATTTTGGAAAAACAAAGGGGTTATATAAACCAGTTTATTATGAAAGGCAAAGAAAATGTCTATGCAATTATCGTAACAGTCAGACAAGCTCCAGATTCACAGCCATATGAAGCCCAATTGCAGCCACATGCTGAATGGAAAGGACTGAAGACCGGGGAGATTTCTTCTGCTGTCAGGTAGAAATCAATGACCTCAACAACACTATTGAAGAGGACTGAACGTCAACCAGAACATGTAGATTCCATCTCAGGAAGACTAAGCTGGAAAGAAGTGACATTTTCATAATGAAAAGGCATGAGAATGGGCAGCAGGAGAAGAAATTCTATAAGACTTCTCCCAATTTCCTTATCATATCATCTCTACTTCCCATGTAATTTTGCCTATTTGAAATACTCTCTCCTTCCGGTCTTTGTCCTTTGTCATTCCTTCTCCTAACAAATGCTTCAGTCTTTTCAAGTCCACAGAATCCAACATGAGCTAAGAAATTAAACACATGCACCTTGGAGAAGAAAGAAGTGGGAAGCCAGAGGCAGAGAACCATCTAAATAAGGAAAAAATGCTGCTTGTAGAATTGGAAAGTGAGCAAGCATATCCCTCTCCTAAAAATCCATGCACTTCCCAGCATCCCCTTCAATTCAGACTGCCTCTTATGTCTGCTCTTTCCATCTAATAAATCATAGACTTCCTCTACAAAATGTTATCACCATCACTCCCATGAACCTTCTCAAATATACAGGAGCTTCTACAGTCTTTGTAGTATGCTTCCTAGAAAACAAACGTACTACATTATGTTAACTTGGGAGATCAGAAAGATAGGGTGAATAGGGACATTCTTCACATTAATATTTCGTCAGCTGAAGTTAAAAACCAGTACATGCAGAAATACAAAAAAAGATTTGAAACACTGACTTGTGAATTTTAAACCATTACAGAAAGTCACATGGAATTATAAATTTCCTCTATTGACATGAATAAATACATAAGTCATGCTATTCTATCAGAACCACCCCATAAATAAAATCAGACTCACAGATGCGTTGACGTGCCTTATTCAAAAATCAATAAGTAATTTAGTAATAACACATTCTGAGGTGTGTGAGCTCTGTAAAAGGCAGCGTACAGAAACTGGGTAATATCCTTTTAAGCAGTCTGTGAGCCCTTTGATGATCTTCACTCTTGTTCTGTGTCCAGAAGGCTCACAAAAGCAGCTGCATACAAAAGGAACTAGCCTTTGCCTGCTCTGTATGATTAATACCTACATTTATCAGTTATTTGGTTAAATATCTTACTATAATTATGCGTACAGGCAAAATCCTGTTCTGCTTGTGCAAATTCTTATCAGGCTTATGCATAGTGAGATGACTGTATCATGCTAATATAACAGACTACAGCTAATATGATTACAAATATATGGTAAATATAGTTAACATAATTTATATTTCAGGTATACATATAAATACAGTGTCACCCAGTTCCAGATATCAGTGTTTCCTTTGAGCTGTTCATGTTTGCTTAGAAAGGGCGTTCCTGAGGCTGTTCTAAACTACAGTCTCAGGTTTTTTTATGTCTCGCATCTTGGCTCCCTACATACCCTTGCATCTCAAGCACACCACAGGATTCCACAATCTGGGAAGAGTTATCGTTTCTCGTTAAAAGGCATCTCAAGATAAACTGGGCTTTCTGCTGAACTATAGCATAGTATAGGAATCATTTTGTATCCATGCAAGTACGGACAAGTACAGGTCTAGTGGAATATGTTGTCATCCTTTGACTATGAAAGAATAGTATAATGGAGAACGGTAAAGTCTCTAGTTCACTACTGGATGGGCAGAAAAAAAGTATGGCATCTTTTGACACACAGGAGATATACAACCTGCATAGCATTACATAGGTATTCTATAGTCTACACTAGAAGTTTGTCTGATACAATATAACATGAGTAGATCTGAGATTTATGGTCTACAGATTGCATTTAGGCAACCAGATATAGAAGTAAAGTGAAGCTGGGCTTTTAATGGTGTTTGGGGCATTATGTAATTGTATTCTGTGAACTATGTATTTGAAGTTGAAACTTCTAATATAGTATTAACATACTTCTCATTTCAAAGCAAGCCATGACCTGTAACTGATAACATTCAGAAGACATTTATACGCCCACTTGCAACATGCACAGATAAAACTTACACAAATATAATACAGTGTTTAAGATTCTAATGCATACATATCTTAAAATGGAGTACTGTAGAAAAGAGACATATGGAAAAGAGAATAATTTCTTTCAAATACCATAAATTCTTATATTGGCATGAAAATATTGCATGCTGTCTGTGCAAGATACTAAAGTCATACTACTTTATATATATACAAATATTTCATCGCTTTGTTAATTTAAAAGATTCCTGCCTCTCTACATTTCCCAATTATTAAAGTGAATCAATTACTTACATTGACAGTACTTTTCACACAAGACCAAGAACTACCTTCTTTACTTTCTTAAGCATCTACATTGTTTATTGGGACCTAGGTGGCCCAAAAATGGCAATGATTGAGGCTAGATTTGAGCCAGGTAATCTCTTCACAACTTGGCAGTAAGTCCCAGTCTGAGAATAGATGATGGACACACCTACTTTGTCTCCTTTGTAGAGTTGAGATTCTAGCCCTGGGCCGGTACAGATGTCTGACCAGCAGAGTAAAGCATGCTGACCCAACAGCTATTCCCCACCTCTTTCACAGAAAAAGCAGCCAGCCTCATGGAAACATCCCACATCCTCCCATCCACTCTACAAATGCAACAGCAGAATCTTGCAGCTTTTGGACTGGCAGCACTAAAGTATGCCTGCAATTTTATGCATGTGAACTAAGGAGACTTATCCACAGTGCTCTGCTAAGTGAGATAATACAACAGTATTGAGAGCATATAAAAAAATTCCCAAACCATCGCATCAACATGCCACAACTTTGGCACAGAAACACTAAAGCAAAAGAGTTATTCAAGCTCCACGGGTATTCAACCTTTAGCTGTTTTGCTTACGATTTCCAGAGAACTGATAATTTTACTAGCACATTTGTTTTTCATTAGTGAACAGGCTGACACCATATCAGTCACCTACCAGCTATCAAAGATTACAAGCTCCATTTCAACTGGTATAGGCCACCTTTTAGCTGACTTTGGTACGAATGTCTCAGGTTATTATATGCAACAGCACATACACAAAGCACATCTTCATTAGATTCCCAAACCGTGCACCAAGGCTGCATTCAGGATCCCAGAAAAAATGCAGCCACTTCAGAAACCGAAGATACATTGCCACAGTAGGAAATACAATACAGTCAATGCTGAGAGAAGGAGAAAAAGAAGTCAGTAGGGTTAAATTAAAAGTTCAGTCCAAATGCTTAGCAGTGTGAATGCAGTTGTCTGTCAGACAAAGAGCATAGTTTCCAATACTGTCAGTCATTTACCATAGAAAACTACAAAGTTGCTTTTTGAACTGGTCAGAGCCCAGGAGACTTCACATGAAATGAAAAGCAGAATGAAGAAATGCCAAGGAGGCAGTGAACTGTTTAAAGATCTTTCTGTTAAAAAAAAAAAAAGAGAGAAATAGAGAGGGAGATTTTTTAAGCTAAAAAAAAAAAAAGGCCAGAAAAGACATATAATTTTAAATAATTTCTTATGTGCAAACATTCCAATTGGTCTTGAGCACAAGATAATCTCCTAAGTACTGTCAAATACAGCTCATCAGTGAAAGCACTTCCCAAGCTTTATTGCAATTCCTTAAATTTTATGGAGGCAGTTAAAAGGGATGTCAAGCAAAGGAAGTATTCTCTTAGCTTTTTATGACAGGCCTCACAAATTGTTATATGCTAAGGAAATAGCTGTACCTATTTCCTACTGTATACAATAATGATGCCTAGAAAATAGTTACTTCAGTAAAATAAATTGTAAACCAAGATTCTTTTTATTTTATATCTGTATTGGTCTCCAAAGTTATTGCCAGCATTAAATCCCTGACATTTCTTGGCCATGTAGAAAATTAGCAACAGGTAGTCATATCATGCTGCTGTACCTCTAGAATTACTACAAAAGACTTAACAGGACTGGAAAAAAAAAATGAATTGTAGGAGAAAAAAAGCTATTTAATCCAGAAACTTATTCAGAGAGATAGCTCTGGTTTTGGAGGAATGATTTAAGATCTAGTCTTTCCTTTATATTTAGCTAGTCATTAGAGAGAAAAATGTTTCTGGAATATCTTTACAGAACATAAAATCAAAGCAGAGGTGAATAGCAAATCCAAACAAAAGAAGAAAGTGTTTGCTATTCAGATCTGTATCTCTGTAAGGAAGAGACACTCATTATTCCAGGATGTGTGCACCAGATGAATGTTAATCTCTGCCTTGTTAAGATATCTGGCCAAGTTTTCTTACAGGTGCCCCAAATAATACGACTCTAATTTGCAGACACAGCACCTTACACAGGCATTCAGGCAAGGATTTCCAGAAGGTCAAACAAAGGAGATGCCAGCTTCTGCTGAATTTTAGCAAGAAGTGGATGCCTAACTCGTCTAGATGTCTTGGCAAATCCAGTATGGATATTTCAGTCGCATATGACAACGAAACTTTTGAAAGGTCATGTTTGAAGAGGTGCCTGTACAGTTCAGCATTAGCTGTTCAAAGTTTTGCCATTATTTCTTTTACAATCAATCAACAGTTATACATATTCTAATTAACTATTAAAAAGGCATCAGTCTTCATAAGGGTATTTTTCTTAGCAAGTGGAATTTGTATTTAGATAGAGCTTGTTACCTCAAAAACAGAGAATATTTCTCAATCACAGCAGTGATATTGATTCCTGGACACAAAAATAGAAATAATAGCTGTATCATGCTGGATGTCTGCCATACCATCAACTCTGCCACTGGCCAGTGCCACTCTGCCTGGAGCAGAGCAGAAGAAAATAAATATTTATTCACAACACTGCCCCAGCTTCCTGCAGTTTGAGGCAGAAGAGCTTTTTGTTAAGCAACCTTCCTTGGATTCTCTTCCATGAATCTGTCAACTGCTCCATAAATCTATAAAGGTTTTCAGCATCTTGTGGTGATAACTTTCTTGACTGAACTACACATTACACACAGAAGGGCCTTTTTTTGCTATGAAACTAACACCTAATTTCATTTGAGGTCTTTTATGTTTTACACTAGACAGCACATTGAACTGTTTCTCTACTCATCTTCTTTATGTCAAGCTTTATGGACTTCTGTCATGGTGTCCCTTAGTCAACTTTTCTCTGGGCTAAACAGTATGAGCATAATTAACTTCTTCATATTACGGAAATTTTTCAATATCCATTATTATCTTTGTTATTCATCTCTCTAAATTTTAAAGTTATTTTACATTTTCAAAGGGAGGAACCAGAACTGTTTAAAGTATTCAAGATTCAAACCTAATGTGGATTTATACAGCGGTATAATAATGTTTCCTCTAAACCGTAAAGACAGCTTGCTTTCACCATAAAAAAAAATAGAGAGATAAAGCATCAGGACTTCGAATTCAGTATCTGCAAGTGGATTTAGACAATATTTTAAAATATCCTTACTGTATTAAGGGCAATCTTATTTTCATATATATCCAAGAGAATATACAGATCACTACAATCCAATAACTAACAGATTGACCTGCATTACTTCTTGTTTTATTCATAAGGCAGAATCATAATCCTTCAGCTAACACCCATATGGTAGTTGCTACTAATTCTGCCACATTATTAAGAGATAACACAAGGATCAGCACATTAGAAGAACCCAGATAAAACCAGACAGAAGACTAATAACTCAATTTACTTTTTACCTGTCCCGTGCTGAGGTCAAACATGGGACTGGCATGAAGAATTACTTCTCCTTTTGAGGAAACAATTAATCAAGTTCATCCAAGTTTGCAAAGTGCACCAATAAGTTCCCTTTGCATTGAAGCCCTCCACCAGATAGGTGGCAAAACACATGTGAAGTTCTCAATTTGGTTCTTCCAGATACTTGCATAACAGAAACAAATGTTATATGACTGTCGTAGCCTGTGCTCTGTAGCAGCAGCAGAGTGGGTAATGCTCCATGCTGAGGTGGTTTGGCTGTGAAATTCCCCATGACAACCTGATGAAAGTTGTTATATCTCCTTTAACAACTCTGATGGCAGAAAACTACGTCTTCCTCTTTGAATGTTGTAAAAGTGGTATCAGGTTGCATGGGATATTCCATTTCAAAAGCAGAAGATGGGTAAGTGAGGTGATAGAAGCAGAGTGCAACTTCTCTTCCCTGGTTCCCTTCCTCACAACAAAGTGTCTACTGAATTGTGTGTTGACAAGTCTCTTCAGACTGAAAAGGGGACAAGACAAAGTTGTTCCTTCCTCTTTAAAATTGTCATTTGGTTATCAAGCCCACAGCAAATCACAGCAGGAATAACCAAGGGGCTTAAGGCTTTATGCTGGAGGGAAAAGACTAGAGTTGCACTAACATACACATATAGATGGTGTTCACACATTTCTGACACATCCAAATTTAGGTTGTCAACTGGTCTGCAAGAAGTAACACCAGACGATGGTGTTCCAGGTTACAAGGTCAGCCAACAAATATCCTGGGAACAACTCCACAACACTGCAGAAAAATCAAAGGGAAAATTAAGTAGCATTTTTCAGCTCCTAAGAGCTGTTCAAAATTGTTTTATGTAGGGACGTACATCATTCCTTCTTTAAGGAATATCTATGGTACCAATTTCCTACTGACACTATACAAACTGAGACAAGAGGCAAGTACCTGGAACTCGATATATATTAGTTGGCTGAGCAGATCAAATGCAATAAAACCTACTTGACTCTCAAGAGTATTTTAGTTATTGTATATATCACCTTTAACCACTTCTCAGTCTTTCTTCCAAGAATTTAATATGAGTTCAAAGCTTTATGGGTTTAAAAAAAAAAAAGGAAGATTAAGATTAGCACTAGGAGAATGTTTTCTAAAAAAAAAGGAACGTCAGGCTACATTGCAGGATGTTCTCACTGAGATGTTTAACAAATAAGGACTTATTTTTGGATAAAGCACTGCAGTGGAACTCAGAATACTTACATTTAATCTGCAGCACTGCCATCAACTTCCTGCATTACCTAAGGCTAGTCAGTAAATCACTCTTTTATTCAATTCTTGTCAGTGAGGACAATAATAGTTAGTTTTTCCTACTTGTGCTTATTTAGACAGGAAGCTATTTGAGGCAGAGACTCTTTCTACCCCCATGTATAAAAAGCACCTATTGCAAAAGAACTCTGATCATTTTCACTGCTGTAATAGGAGTAATTGCATGTATTACTTCCTCCAGATATTCCCCTGTTCTTTGAAAGCAAACTCCTGGATTTACAGGACAGCTATGCAGCCACCACTAGAGGCAGGGTAAAACTGGGTATAAAAAAGATGCCCTGAAGTTATGCGAGTATGAAGATATTTATGTGTTCATATTGTATACAACAGCTCTTGGCAAGACATTCCAGTTCATTTAAGCACAGAATTATCCCTGATTAACAGTCAACTTGTGATAACAAATACCATCTATTTAATTAAGCTATTCTGTAAATTACCTGTAATAAGAACTGTTGTGCCTAAGACAACAAGATGTTGCAACAGCAGAGAGACTCTCTTAGAATAGTGATTATTGCACAAAGACATGATATACGGAGGTATCACAATTACGTGGGACTTTGTGTTTTGTATAATTGCTATGCATAAAAAACAGAGAGCAAGTCCTAAAAATTGACCTTCTGGTTAAAGTATAGTCCTTGCTTTGTAGTATTTGCCCTTTTCTAAAGTATAGTCAACCAATGTTCTTTTATGATCCTGAAGAAATCTTTAGTGTTACTCTGAATGGTAACTATTACAGAAGAAACTCTTGCCAACCACACAACAGAGCACTGAAAAGTGTTCACAAGACTGTCTCCTGCATGTAGAAAATTAAATAAATGATATGAAGTATCTCAGATAAAAGACTGGGAAAAAAGGAAAAACAGATTCTTAAAATGTATCAGCATGATTTTATGTATGACTCGGCTGCCTTTACTTTTTGTTCCACCTCCTCTTCTGTGGAAGCCCAATCCCTTTCAAATATCTGAGAAGTTGAATGGTCAAATAGTATAAAATCCTGTGATTTATATTTAGAGTGGTCAGAAAATTGCCTGTATAGACATTCTCTTGTCATCAGCACAAACGTGCAGGACTCTGGAATGTATCTGCAATGTCAGTCAAAACTAAAAGAAACTAACAGAAAGGTGAAAAGAAAAAAAGATGGAATACTATACTTAAAACTGTATATGATATGGCATGATTTAATACCACCAACAATTTGCAAGAGTTTCACAAGCATTTGTACTTTGATTCCTACAGAAGAATCACAGTATTTTGGCTGAGGACTGAAATTAAAATGCACCCGATATGAATTCTGTGAAAACATGTTAGTCAAGTATAGGATATATTATTGACAATTGACCTTTACATTTAATGATTTTTAGTTCTGCTGATACATTTCAAAAGCCTAGTATAAAATGTACATATAGAAATTCTTTTCCTTGTGAGTTATCACTAGTGGATGCCAAAATCTGGATCCTGAGAGTTTGTTCATTCCTTCATCTGCTTCTCAACTAGTCTGTGACTGACTCTTTCATCAGAATTTATATAAGCTACACATTGGATCTAAAAAGCAGAAGATCACACCATATTTTCTGAAACTATTCCTTAAATAACCCTTCACTAGGATATTTTATCTGATGTGTTTGTGATACTAATATAGATTATAAGTTGTGAAGTGAACTTCAGCGTTCAAGCGCTGCTTCTATATCCTACAAAGGGCAGTGTTTGGAATGCGAACAAAATTATGGTCTGTCACTACAAAATGACATTGTGTTATCAAGTAATATCTGGCAAGATGAAGAAGTTGGATGAGGTTCTAAACACTTTTGATATTCATCCAAAGTGAAGAAAATCATATCTGCTCTGACTGGTTGAAAATTGGTTTGAGCAATTTATCAGACTATTGATGCCACTGTTAGTGTTTTGAAGCACAGATTGAGGTAGTAATTTTGGTCTGGAAGACGAACTTTAATTCCAGTATTAAGAAAACATAATATTAACACACATTGTTGTAATTCAGACAGCTGTCAAGTTAGTCGTGCCATGAAATGAGCTTTGAGAGACATTAAAGTGCCAAGATACTTTTATAATTACTTCAATAGTAGATGATGCACCAAGTATGCCTAGCAATGAAAGCCTCCATTACAGGAAGCTGTAACTTGGTGTAAACTAATACTGTTTGTTTCATCTGAACAGCCCTCTCACTGGAAACAGCTGACATACACAATCAAAACCTGGCATCAGAAAAGTTGCTTCAACTGTTACTTATGCAGCTGATCACAGACCATTTTTTGGATGTAAAACTTGTATTTTATATATTTATATGAAAAATTAATACAATACTCTGGGAAAATAAGGTGCCACTACAAATGATGACCTGATAATCAATGGAACAAAAGAATTGCCTGACCGCAAAGGATTAACAATAGCGATGCTAAAAGATAACAATTTTTCCACTTTTCCCTGGATAGGCCATAGCTACATACAAACAGAATTAGGTTTAAATCAGAAGATACAGTGTTACATGCTTGGTAGGAGAAATGAACTGAGGTTCATGTGATCATCACAATCATAGATTATTTCACATTTCCCACACAGTTACATTTCCTACCCTCTCCTTTGGCCATGTACAGTTTTTCCTGTTTCTGGTGCTGTTGAAGAAAGTTCTCTGCTCTGCTCTCCAGTTGCACTCGCCGTCCCTTCCCAGCTCAGCAAACTCAGCCCCATTCCACAACTGGTTGAAACTCCATCACCTCACTATCAGCCTGGTTTGGGTTGTTTCGCTTGCCTGTATCATGGTTCTCACTACACCACCCTTTAAAATTTCTTTCCATTAAATGCATTCCAGTGTAGCTTCAGGATTTTTTTTTTTTTTCACATTTGTCATTCTCTTAGAACCCACAACCTCTGGGCTTTTTCCTAATGGTTCTCCATACTCCTGCCCACCTCTAGAATGTTACATACCTTCCATCATGCCAAACAGCACCATTTTGTTCTTCCTAATCCCATTGCAAACATACCTTCTACTGCTACCACCTACCCATCTAATTTTCTCTTTTCTCTCTTCACTACTTAAAATAGCACTCCTACATACAAGACAAGAAAACTAAAATACCTTGAAATTAACAAATGTGTTCATTCACCTCCACCATTTATCCTGCTTATATTCCATACCTTTGGTCCCACCCACTTCCCTCCAAAGTTATTTTTTTGCTACCTCTTTCTGCTCTGCTACGCGGAAATACCAAGATCAACTAGAATCCTCTACGTCACCACTGGTAGCTTACTTTTCACATACTAATTCACATTGTCAGACTGCATACTCATTGAAGCAAGTTGGTTTTGGGTTTTTTGTGGGTTTGTTGTTTTGTTTTTTTTTTTTTAAATACCTTTTGAAGGCTTTCTGGTCTCAATTCTTCTCTCCCGTGCCCTGACTCTCTACCCTGTCTAACATCATGCAGCCCTTAGTTACTACCACCATCTCTTTCCTCTCTCTCAGAAGCACTAAGAATGGTTTGGGGTTTTTTTTGTTTTGTTTTGGTTTTAGTCAAAGGTTCATTCTTATTGGCATTATCTACCCAATGTAATCGAGACCAAGCATTACAACATAAAACAGCTGCAGTATTTAAATTATATAAAACAAATTATCATGAACTGATGACCCAAATTTCTGACCCAAAGATTCAAAAATTATGTACAGTCACACACACCTTCCCTGCCCTAAAATGGCCAAATCTGAGGTTATATTGGTCCACTGGAACCAGTTATACAATTCAAGTCTGGTTTGTATAAAATTCTGGCCAACAAATGTGTAAATTTAGATCAGAGTTTGAGGCTGGGTTCAGTTATGTCACTAATGAACAATGAGATGACATGAAATAGATCAAAAGCCATCTTGAACTGAATGAGGTGTTCTCATTCTCTTTTTCTTTCATGGTTTTACAAAACATCTCTCATAAATTAACAGCCATAGATATAATGATAAAAATATACAAAGGAAAAACAAACAGATCACAGTCAGTACACAGAGAAACGTACTGCACTCAGTGTCTCAATTTTGAGTTACACTTCTAAGCCTGACATCTTACAATATCCACCACTGCACTCCTTTATCTCATGAACAGAATGAGAACCAGTTCCTCCATGTTTGAACCAGTTTCTTAGAAGTTATTTTGGAGCAGAAATTACAACATACTTCTTTTTCTTTAGATTAGTCCACAATGTCTTTAAATTTTTATTAAGGTGAAACAGTATTAAATAAACTTTATTCAGCCTGCAAGGCAACTGACTTTGATCAAACCTGATGATCATGAGATCTATAACCTTTACCTGTTCTAATCTCAATTTCTGATCTATAAAATAATGTCTTCATGAATTCTTACTGATTGCTAACAATGCTTTTTTTTTTAAATGAGTTTATTTTCAGCATGCCTTTAATTGCAGTGCTCACATACACTGCAAGGACATTGAGCACTCTGAAATCCCAACTCTTTTTTTCTTTTTAGGCCAGTCCTGTAGTGATGTTCTCCAGAAAAGCTCAGGAGTGTTTTAAAAGAGAGAAAGTTTTTCTCTGTTGTTCAGTCTTTGATTTTTGTCTGCTCAGTAGAGCCACTGATATGCCTTGTCTCACGTAGGTTTTGAAGAGTTGAACATCAGAGTTCAGAGTCAAAGCATGGAAGATTAACACAGACTATTTCTATTGAACTCTTTCTGTAGGCACCAAGTACAGAAGCACAGCCGGATGTTTTGTTCTCAGTTTTCAGAGCCTGTTTATAGGCATATGTCTATATAAGCATTTCAAAATATCCAATGCTTTCAGGTGCTTTACTAACCCCACATTTCATGGGGGACTATCCTTTTCAAATTTACCCAAAGTATTTTTTTTTATATGGTGTGTAAATAACTTTCTGCAAGAAGACAACAGGGTCTTCCCTGAGAATTTAGTTGAAGTTCTTATATCACTCTTATACCCCAGGTCTCTAATTGTCTGTGCTACACATCACTACACACAGGGATTCTAATGGACATCTCATGAACTATTGCCAGATCTAGAATACATGCATTATCAGATCTTCTTTGTTCTCTTTATAGAGGGCACAGTAGTGACTTCACTTATTGAACAGGAGAAGATCTATAAGATCATCACCTCAAACTAGACCTGGGAATTTATTTTTTTCTCTTCTGACTACTCTTTGGCCTGACACTCTACATTGGACTTGACCCAAAACTTGAAAATAGACAACTACATTTAGCAACAAAGCACGCTCAGATCACCAGGTTCAGAGCAGATCATAGACTAGCAATCAAGACAAAGGAACCAATAAAACAACTTAATACTTTGCACTACTTTCCAATTTAAATCTGCAGCCCAATACAGGTAATTTATCAGAGCATCCAGAGCTATGACAGATGAAGCAAAATGCTATCAACTATAGATCTCAGACTCATAGCTAGGAATTCTTAGAAAAA
This sequence comes from Gallinago undulata, assembly GCA_026546715.1. Taxonomy (NCBI): domain Eukaryota; kingdom Metazoa; phylum Chordata; class Aves; order Charadriiformes; family Scolopacidae; genus Gallinago; species Gallinago undulata. The sequence goes on from JAOTQQ010000012.1 coordinate 40,848,750, forward strand.
CAGTGTTTGAGAAGCAGCAGAAAAAATAAAAAAAAAAACCAAGCGAAGGAGATTGGATTTCTCTGTCACAGGAGAGAAGCGGAAGTGGCACAGGAGAAACATGAGATTACAAACCATATACTTTGCATAACGAAGTCCCATTCTTTCCCTAGAGTAAAGATGACAGTCAAAGTTCATTCACTAATGACATATGGCGAGTCAACTGTATGACTTTACTTCTTATGTTAATAGAGGCAAGATAGGTAAGAAATAGAAAGCTACAAATACATATACCTCAAGATGTCTCTTCTGATCAAAGTCACCAGAAGGAAATGTAGATGTATTAGCAAAATAAGATACAAGTGAAATCACTATCAGTTCATAAAACCTCTCTTCTACCTCCTGCACCTGCAGGGATCCAGGGCAGACAGGAATTTGTGGAAATCAGTGAAACAGAATAACTCTAGAGTCATTGTCAAGCTTCCAGTCCTCCTCTCTATCACGTAAACAATCCTTTGCAATCCTGTTACCTTCTTCAGTACAGCCAATCTACTCCTAAGAGAGGTCTGAGGACAAGGCCAGGACCTCTGCCCAAATGCAATTAAAAAAAAAAAAAAAAAACAGGAAAAGTTTTATCCTGTAGTCTGAGAGTTTATCTAGGGGAAATATCCATTATTCTCGCTGATAACAAGGAGTTAGCTCTATTCCAGTCCCTCAGACTGAACCAACTTGTTTCTTCCAAAACAAGTTCTGAGAATAGTTCGCTTCAGGAGCTACTCTGCATATGTAATACTGACAAATCCACATAGATTTGGCTTCCTTCATCCTCTTACATCATACTGAGGACATGCAACAGAAATTCTTTGTCCCGCATTACAAATCAAGAACTGTAATGGGCTGTAACACAGCCCTTATGCTATTTCATGGAATCTGAACTGTGGACAAAAAGGAAAAAGAAATAAAAATCAGGATGTCTTCTGGAATCCAGAAGAGACAGAGGCCAAGTGTCCAATAGGATGGGCTAACCCTGAGGAGAGCATACTCACCGTACTCTGTACAATATGGTAGGCCTTCTGAAATGCTGAAGGATTACAGGGCAGCACTTTCCACGTATTTTTTTTTTAAAGTCTCAGCATATACTCATGATCCCCTGAAAGGCCAGGGTAGACTATCCTGTCTAGATTACCACCCGATCCTGCCAAAGCTTCTCATAGCGCTCACATAACTCATATCAGTACCCCAGGTAGCATCTGGTTGCAATGGACAGACAGGATTTAAGGAAGCAAAAAGACTACCTGGATGATCCCCATTGTTGTTATACATCTCTGCAAGGTCAGACAAGCACAGTATGACCTAGAGACATTAACATTGTGCCAGCTGTTCTCTTATTCCAGGAAAATAATCTTGCTTTAATCTTATTTGCAGGAGTCTGATAAAAGAGAATCATTTATCATCCACTTTAAATGAATAAATCTCATTTAAAAAATCATTGTGATGCAGCTTATATGCTATCTATATTGTTAACTTATCACTGCGAAAGCTGACAGGCCTAAAATTAGATCGCCCAGCTGCATATGGATATGGGGAAGTAAGATTGAACACCACCCTGTCCCTCTGCTTCACTCTGCTCTATGGTGGTGAGGAAGAGAGAACTCAGAAACAAGCACAGCAGAGAGCAGGATCCTTGCAGATTTCATTCCTTTGAAAGGTGTTTCAGGGCCCTCCTGGCACACAAGGAAAAGATGCTGTGGAGAACAAAAGATCACTGAAGAAGTCAGTAGCGTATGTTTGTGTGCATGGTAGTGATGGCTAGTTGTCAGAAAAGCTAAGTTGTTCCCCTGTGTTATAGCCGCGTTCTATTTGTATATAGAACTCAATTTTCAGGAGCTATAGGATAAAAGGTTCTTCTGCTTGTGAGGTTTTTTTTGGGGGGGTTGTGTTGTTTTTTTAAGTGTCACAGGAGTTTTAAGACCATGTATTCATTGGACATGTCAGCCTTGAAAATGTCACTGTAAAGCAGCACGTGAAATGAACTATGTGTCAGGACCTCAAGACTATTAAACCCATGGATTGCTGAACATAAGGGTTCAGAAGAACGTGAATTTCCTGATAACTATACAATTCATTGACAAGTCACATCTCATTTTTGGGCTTGGTAAAAATAATACAATAAAATATGATCTACAACACCCAGAGACCTTTCCTGAGAAAATGATGGTAAGGATCAAAATTACTTGTTTACTTAGTGATTTGTGCTCTGTGTGATCTGACCCTTCCCTCTTTTTGTCCTGTGTGCACACACAGGCACAGAGTGGTTGAAGTTGTCAGGTGTGTGTAAGTACACAGGCACTCTCTATGGAAAGAAAATTACACAAACAAGGATGCCAGGACTTCAAAACGTCAATACAAGTTTCATGAATTCCTGTTTTGACCATTACACTTGTTAAGATTGCAAACAATCTTATGTACAGAAACATCTAGGAAAAAATTGAGTATCTGAGGAATCCAGGAACAGCCTCAATGCAAATGCAAATGACTGAATGCAAAGACAACCACTGCCTTGTGAAAGACCTCTGTGTCTTTGTGTATATCACTCTATTGTGAAAACTAATGGAGGATGCTTAATGTTGTATTTATCTGTCTATAAGATAGAAATCCTGCACAGTGGAAAGTTACCAGAGAAACCAAGTGTTAAAAAGGAGGTCTGTAACATAGGAAGCCTTGGAGAGATGAAGAGAAAGCTTTTTGAAGGAGATAAGAGGAACATTCTTTCATAGCAGGGATGCTTTTCTAGCTCCAGGAACGACCAGGGTTAAAGAGGAGCTAAGCTGGAAAGATTCAGTGGCTCATGAGACCAGTCATGAGATACAAGAAAGCAACTGTGGCCCATCCCAAAGGGACTGAACCAAGAGCCCAAAGGACATTTCAGTGTAGTAAGAATATTGAGTCATAGGAACATATCCAGGATGTATTGTTTTGCTAGCTCCGTTCTTTCCCATGCAATTAAGAGTAGTGGCACTTCTGAAAGGCATATGCATAGCATTTACCCAAGCTTCCCTGAAGCATTATACTATAGTAGCCCAAGGTTAGGCTCAAATGGAGTTGAAATTGTGAGAAAGCGTGCTAAAGGTACACAGATGTTTGCAGACATCAGGACCAGTTCTAGACCTAAGCCAGTAAGGCATCAGAGGTATAAGGGAAGAAATAGCACTACAGTTCATTGGTACACAACTGTGAGTACATGAGCTTAATAGAACAGACCCCAGTACAGCGCTCTGCCGAGTGTCAGTACTGCAAAGACCGATTCAGATCCCTGATAAATCATTAGGCACATCTTTCCAAGCCAGGCAGGCTCTGCATTCTATGTCTACACAGTTAACACAGACTCAGAAATACTCTCGATTACCTTTCAGGCACATACAATGCTCTGTCATTTAACAAGCACTCCCACTCAACTTTTTACATTAATATTTTGTGTAAGCATTATAAGAATATCAGGAACACAAAATTATGCAAGCCTATCTCTTTGTGTCTTTCTATCAGATATCTGTGCTACTTATTTCCACTATACACCTAGTATACAGTTTCATTTTTTGATAATTTCTGTTGTTCCTGCTGTCCATGCTCTCTTGAAATCATTTTGCTATTCAACAAATATCCACGCTGCCCTGTACAACACTGCATTCTAGGAAAACTAGGATACCAAAGCAACTCATGGTAATCTTTCACTCCAGCCACTCTAATTTTACACACAAATATCACATGCAATACAGATATACTCTCAGCTCCATTTTCTTGGGTATTTAGCCTTGCTCTGATGCTGGTAACAACTTAGTTTCTGACTGAGTTCACATCAAATAAAATGCTTGTCAGTAGAAATGAGGTTTTTTGGAGTGCATGTAGTATAAAAGGTACAAATTCCCAGCACAGTAGCCACTCAATTTTAATTCCCTTTGCAAACACTCTACAGAAAGCAGGAGGTAGCCTTCTCCATCTCACATAAGCCAACTCATATTAGATAAGTGCATACTTGAATGGTCGCCCAGAGACAGCACAGCATACCTATTGCACTTTATCCTCATAGCCTTCACACTAACTTCTCACATAGAGAAGCTCTAAGACACATCAGGTGTGGACTAGAAATAAGAGAAATAACATGATAACAGATTATTCATGATCTAAACAAGAACAGGTCTACAGAGTACAGTTTGAGACCTACCATCTTGTACAACTCCTATTAATCTAGTTTTGCCAAGTTAGATAGTTGTTAGCAAATCTCTAGACAAAATTTGACAAAAAAAAAAAAATGCAGGTTAGGGTCTCGTTGATAGCCTGCATACATCATTAAAAAAATAAAAATACTATACATTCAAGAAATGAGACAAAAAAGAACAGTGTGTTTTCCTTTGACTTCAACATCGGATGAATGTTATTTACTTTCTTATTAGCTTCACTGTTTGAATCTGAGATCAAAAATAGCACTTCTGAGACAAGGCCAAGATCATGCTCCGTCTTGTTGTTAAGGAAACAGCACACAAGGTCAGAACTTGTATCTTGTTGAGATTCTACTTTCTCATTGCAAGGTCCCTATTACCACAGCTTCTGATAGCATAATGCTTCATAAAGAAACTACTGAAATGACTGCACATGGAAATCAATACATTTCAATCATCTGTATCAGTGGTGAAAGAAATGCTATCTCATAGGAAAAAAAAAGTGAAAGAGTACAGACTAGAGAGAAAGTAAAACCTTTATGTAGTGCCAAAAATCTTGGCATGTGCAAGAAGATCATGAACTATTCTACACAGTATAAAAGAAAGTTAGGACTAATCAAGAACCGAGGTCATGAATGCAACAAAATCCAAGAACAGCAGGCACTCAAGCACCCCAGCCTAATGGGCAGTGCATGAAGACACAGTAACAGATTATTTTTGTTATTTTGTCTTTACATTTAATTAGTGGCTTTAATTAGTGGCTTTTGCCAACTAAATCCAGTTGAAACTGTCGCAGAAGCAAGTTTAAAGTTTAAGATCCTGAAATACTTAGAAGCATGAGAGAATAAAAGGAAAAAAGAATGTCTAAGAAAAAAAAAACTCTCTTAAGCGATCTTTTAATGATGCATTAAATTTCTGCATAATGCTGAAACCTAGCAATTATCCGTTCATTTCTTAAATTGCCTAAAAATGGAGTTGTCATGATGCCAAATAGCATTGACACCAAGAGCACAAATATCAGCAAGACAGGCTTTATAGTTCTGTTATTCTCATTAATATTCCAGTCAGTCTTTCTGGTCTATTGCACCTAGGCAGGTTGGTTTTACATGTTTATATGCAAAATGAAAGAGAATAGTTATAAATCAAAACCATAATAATTGACAGGAGTTTGGCTGAAAGGCAGCCATGGTTTTATTTTTCTGATCAATACCACCTAAAATGAGCTCCAGACTTTCCTGTAGTCTAAATATGAACTCCTCTGCTCCCAACTCTTAAGTTTTAATAGTCTATATTCTAGGAGAAAACAAGTATTGATGTTAAAAACAAACAAAAAAACCCAAACTGAAGCAATGAAATAAAGCTCCTAAGTTTAGGGACCATCCAGAGATTTGTTTCAGTTTATGAAGATATGCATGTGCAGCCCAAAGCAAGACTGTACGGGAATACTTGAGTTATTCCTGTTTAGACACATCAGCAAGGCTAAGCAGCTCTGCCAAAGTTATACCCCAAGGTGACTATATTGCTTCCAGTAGCCCTAGTAACTCATGGGTCCTAGAGGCATATCCTTATGATATCTTTGGTGGTTTCATTACAGTATGAATGTAACAGCGGCCCATTCCATTAGTTAGATAATATTCAGGCTGTTATGCCTTAGAGCATACTCCACTATTTGGGTTCTTCTGGAAATCAGAAACTGGAAGTGTACAGTACTCTTCTTATATCATACCTTCTTACTCAAATGGACAAGGTTTCCTCTGATGAATGAGAAGCTTTTCTTCTGCTGTCTTTCTTCATATCACCACACAGCAGGGGAAAGATCTAGATATTGGTGGGGACAAGTCAGCACTCGGGCAGGATACAGCAGTCCACGAGCCACTGGGCTAAACAATGTTCCAACTGATATAGAGGAAAAAATTAGATAAAATCCAGATGCCACTTAGCCTCAAGGCAGCTTCTTCAGAAAAGATCTCCCCCTAAAAAGAAAATGCCACAAAAATCAGGTGGAATAATTAAGTTACCTACACTCTAAGAATAATCAATAGGACTGGAATAAATTGGGCCCTGGGACTGCACTTTATTCCCTTTGGTAAACCTTTAAGCAAGGAAATCCCCTGAAAAGAAATGTCACTCCACGAAGGCAGGCATCTTTTCACGTGCCTTTAAGACAGAGAAGAAATAGCTTAAGATGCAAGTGATCCAAAATTTATGATGCAGTAAAAGCAAACTATTATTTTTGAGGGAAGAGAGGACCTGTTTGTTCGCTTGCCAACTCACATGATTCAAAGAATCAGTGGCAAAGATTATGTGATTATGGAGCTGAATAACCTAATAGCAAATGCATCTTCAATTTGGTTGAATGCAGAATAATGAAAGGAACAAGATGAATGCCTTGCATACTCTGATGGTCTGTACCCATAACAATTTAGACCAAAAAAAAAAAGACTTTTCTGGAAAGCACAGTGTCCAGGGGCAGTATAAAAACCCCAAGTAACTTTTTGGCCTTCATTAAGGAAGGGATAACAAGCAATGTAGAAAATATCAAAGTGCCATTATATGAAATTAATGGTACAATCACATTTCAGTTCTGGTCATACAATTTCACAAATGAAAAAAAAACAAAAACAAACACAAAGCAGAAATATTAAGGGACAGGAAAGAGCAATAAAAACAACTAGAGAGACAGAAATATTTCCATATTGGAACAGATTAAAAGCAAAGAAATAGAAAGATTATCATTCTTGTTTGGAAGGAAAAACACCCCTGGGAATACAACAGATCTATAAAGCAAATAACATCAAGAAAAATGCAACAATGGGATCCTAGCTAATAACAAAACACAGGAGATCAGAAGAGATTTTTAAAACTGAGAAGTCATGAAACTCAGTTCCACAAGATAGTTTTGAAAGAAAGAGTTCAGTAGGATTAAAAGGGGGAGGTATTGCTCCAGGCACAAGAAATTCTCCATCCAATGCTACCTAAAATAAATATATTTCAGTAACAACTACCTGCTTGCTTTCAGATATTATTGTGTATAGGGATATTGCAGCAAAACTGTCCATGAAAGATTATATTTTATTCTCTCTCTAAAAGATGTGGTATTGTCTATTGCTGGCCTCTGGAAATGCAGCTCTAGATGAATCAATTACAGTAACCACTGTTACTTTTGAAACTGTATAGCATAATGTTTCCACTAATAAATTAGTACATAAACACTTAAATTGACTACCTCAAGGAAAAAAAAGTTAAATGCAAGAGGGAATTATTTGTAAAAGAGAGAAATAAAGCAATAACAACAAGAAAACTAACACAAACCAAAACCAAAGTACCAGGAACATGATGCGTATCAATGAAGGTGTTGTGCCTTTGAATCGCTTAGCACAAATTTTGCCAGTCAGTTCAAGGGCTGCAAATGCTAAAAACCTCTGAAAAATTTTTCTGAACAACTTCTGCAACTACAGTGCTTTAGCTAGGTGTTACAAAGGCTAATAATTTCTCATGCTTCCCCAGCCAAGGTTAGCAGTTGATCTCACTCATAATCGAGCTGCTACACCAGGAAGTGAAGCACTCTCTGAAGGTATTCAACTTTGTATGAAAGATCAGGACAAGGTTTAATGACTCTAGGTTTTTTTCCCCCCCTTTTGGCTCACAGTACAAAGTTTCACACAGTATAATTGAAATAAATGAGATATTAAACCCTAAATGTTAATGTACAGGTAATTAAAATCTAATCACTGTTCACTTCAGCTACCTGCTAGGACAATCTTTTAAGTCTCAAAAGCAACACCATTTTAAGTGACTCATTTCTCTCTGGCCTTTATTTACAAATTACCAGCACTACTGAAGTATGTCTGCTTTGATTATTCCACAGACACTGCCTAATAGAGAGGTTTGAGCTTTCCAAGATGATTTGACAGAGGTCCACAGATCAGACTCAAACCAAGGTCCCAGAGATAAAACGCACTTATTTAGCCACTAAAGCCAACTACTGGAAAATCAATCTCTCAGATGTAATGAGTTGTAAGACAAGGAAATTAGAGTACGGATTACTCTGTCATTTGGAACACATAACTTTCCTCTGTAATTAAGTATTTCATATGTGGTGCATCACATTTGGCACTGGTTTCTTTGTCTAATTACTGTACATTTTTTAAATTAACAAGAAACTTCCTAAAATACCTTGGCTTCCATATCCAAAGGTGCATGAGCCAAAACAGAGGTTCTGGAATAACCAGAAAAATTTTCTGCTTTAGAAGGAGCTGGCATTGAAATAAAGTGTGCTGTATAATTAATGTGCCTGTCCTTTCTCACTCCAGCCCTGTTACTGATACGAAAACAGTTACTCTAGAATCCTTTAATCATCACTTATCCTAGTCACAGAAGAGTGCGGCTATGGAAAGCAACATGAAAAATTAGAGCTCAAATCCATAACTAAAGAAATATTTCTATTTAAAAATGCAGCTGAGAAGAATACACAATTACTTCATTTGTTCTTAAAACATCCATTGAGTAAGAGCGTGCAAACCCTGCTCAGGTTTGCAGATGGCTGAAGCATCTAAAACCTGCTACACCTGTACTGACACAGGAATATGCTATGAGTTCAGGACATACCCAGGCAACAACATCAACTTTGGAAGAGGAAGGCCTTAGTCATTGAATTGTCTAGGTTGGAAGGGATCTTTAAGATCAAGTCCAACCGTCAACCTAACACTGCCAAAACCACCACTAAACCTTGTCCCTCAGCACCATGTCTAGTCATCTCTTAAATACCTCCAGGGATGGCAACTCAACCATTTCCCTGGGCAGCCTGTTCCAATGTTTTATAACCCCTTCTGTGAAGAAATTTTTCCTAATATCCACCCTAAACCTCCCCTGGCACAACTTGAGGCTGTTTCCTCTTGTCCTATCACTTGTTACTTGGGACAAGAGACTGACACCAAGCTTGCTACAACCTCCTTTCAGGTAGTTGCAGAGAGCGATAAAGCCTCCCCAAGCCTCCTTTTCTCCAGGCTAAACAATTCCAGTTCCCTCAAACACGCCTCCTAAGACTTGTGCTCTATGCCTCAGAGTGGGGTGGAATCCTGGACAAACCCAGAATATTCTGAATGCTTGATAAGCCTATACCCTAGCTAAAGTCCCCACACTGTTTAAGATAAAGGAAGAGTTTGGAGTTCATTCATGCTACAACAGTAACATGGAGGACGAGCAGTCCTGAGCTCTGAGAGACTGAGACTCTTAAGTTGTACAAAGCTCTGCTCTCAGGATGGAGATACCAGAAAGAATACATTATCTGCATCCCAAAAGTATGCCTGCAGACTTATGGATATGAGTAGTGCCCAGACTCTTAGATTCAAGAGGAGTATGAAAGTTTGGTTCAGTTCAACTAGTTCTAACAGGAGCTGAACAGAAGGCTGATAAATACTATGTTTGCATTTGAACAGATCTGAGACTTAGAACTGTTTTTTTTTAAAAAAGGGCTAGGAGACCACATGTGCATAGTTGTGGAAGATCATATACCAGAAGGGCTCACTGAAAATCCCACATCACCAAGTAGGCACTGCTTTATTTTTTTAAAAGACATTTTGTATTATTCTGCGATTTGCAGGTACTGTATATATAAAGGTTTTGCTTACTCTAAGAATAAAAAAAGGACTGTGTTGTCTGTAGTTCTAAAGAACATCTTTGTGGACAGAGATAAAAAGTTCACATTTTTATGTTGTTCATTTGTTCTTCAGTTCCTTTCTTTCCTCTGCTGCATCTGATCCACTACCCAGAGAAATCAAAGGAAGATTTTTCTGATCAGTGCTCCTCTGTTGGTGTCAGATACAATCAAAGACTTGGAGTTTATTACATTACAAAGTGTTGGGATTTAGTGACAGATCAGATCAAATCGGCTAGGGGAAAATACCACAGATCAACATTTAAAGTGCATTGCCTTTTTCTTGAGTAAAACCCAGCCTGTTGTTAAGGAAGAAAACTTTTCATATTTTGATGCTCACTTTGTCCTTTCAAACAAAGTCATATTAAAAAACCCCATAAATGTATGAGAAAATAGTTAATTGTTTGGACTGTCTATTAAGTGGGAATTACTAGGATTTCTTATTTATTTAACATGCACTGGAGAGAAGATACTTTATTGCCAAGGAACCCAAAATTATTCTGGACCAAAGCCCTCCTGTGCTACCAGGAGAGAATTTACATAAGCATGAGCTATACTTACTTTTATTCTACATTACCCGAGTGATGTAAAAAGGTCATGGTTTTAAATGAAGGTAAGGTCATTTCCCTTCTAAAACTTTTACCCAAACATTCTCTAGACATTTAGTTGGTAGCTCAGGTATCTCTTTCAGGACTATCTACACCATGGAATGAAGTAGTACACAAGAGTCTCAGGCAGTAAATCTAAACGGCACAACACAGAGCTGTGTGTGGTAACTAGCTCAGGTCAAGAAGCTGTGTCCGATAAGCTTCCGCACCACAACTGGAACAACATGCCCATCCTGCTCCTGAGATGACTGGCTCAAATAACTCTGACATAACCTCAAAAATTTTCACAAGGCAGGCACCTGTCTTATTCTTTCAAACCCTCTCATAATCAAAAGTAATCCACTTCCAGCAACAGAAATATACGCTAATAAAGCAAGAACAGTTTTAGGATGCTTTTGTGAATCATGTTTAAGCAGATCTAAAAAAGTAGCAGCACAGTTGTGCATTATAATTGAGCTGACAAGACTCAGGACTTTGTCCCATGATAAGTCCCATCAAAATCAGAAAGATCACAAGGACTTTAGGTGCTGATATTGCAAGTGACAGCACACAGACAAACTGCTGAGACTACACATTGTCCCAACAAAAATCAGTAGAGATGCTTTGAAATCCCTTTTTCTACCCTGGTACTACCAGTTGATGAATTTGAGCTATGTTTTGCAGTCAGATATTCAGATAGGGTCAAATACACAGAAAGAAAATAACTCACCTGCTTATGTTTTTAAATATTCTGCACTTCTGAGCTCTAGTCAGTAAACTGCATCACACAGAAACTTTCCACAATAAACATGCTATCGGTACATATACACTGTGCTAAGGAGCTTATACTGTAATTTTCAACTTCATACCCAGTATATGCGACTCCTTTTTAAAGTAAGACAACTAGCTTTACATGATTGACCTATGAAAACAAACAAAAATTACAATGGAAACAACATTAGTTTTCTTTCGGGTTTTTTTTAGGGGGTGTTTTTTGGTTAGTTGTTGTTTTTTAAAACGAGAAGGTAACTAGGCAAAGTCATAGCAGATAAGGCTTGCCACAGGCCGACCACATGAAAAGCCGAAGTTCCTAGTACTTTGTCTCCCTCGGGATCAGACCAACAAAAAGTAAAAAAGCCATACTCCTTAGAGCAAAAACACAGGAGACAGAGGTTCTTCCACTCTCACAGACAAGCCATGGAGCCGGCACACAGAATGATCTCTCCACCTGGGCAGCCAGCAGCTCAAAGTCTATGTGCACAACAGAAAGGAGCTTCAGAACTTTCCCAGTTATTCAGCACTCAGCAGGACTCCAGGCACAACTCACCTGCTGACCTTAAATAGTAGAAAACCCTATTACATGAGGAGAATCGTAACAACTTTAGAGTACAATGATCCTAGAACAATAAGAAATCAGGTGATTCAACCTGCCAGCCTTTATGTGACTCTTCCATCCAGTTTGCTGCTAAAATTAGATGCCTTTGTCACCCTGTTTGTAGGCATCCACAGTATAAACATTGAAGAGATGGAAGATGCATAATTTTGCACGTAAAACTGCATAAATATCCATTCACTTTATTCCTAGTAGTCATGCAGACACTTTTTCCTGAGTATCAATCATAGGATTTAATTGAGTGTTAGTTCAACCATGCCCTGAAATACTGAAGAAAGTACTGCTGCAGCCATTTCTGTTTTAATGCAAAAGGAACTAGGTGTGGGAGGATATTCAGGAAAAGTAATCTAAATTCACTTTTTAAGAAGATTAGTTAAACTGCATTAAGCTGGCAAGTGGATGCTTTTACTCAGAATGAAAGTGGCCTTAACTTGGTTTAGTTTAATTTGCTTTGGAAGAAGATCAGAAATTAATCTCATTTAACTAATCCACTTTAAATCCATTAATTACTTCTGATTCTTGAGTTTTCCAGTGCAGACAAACCCACTTTCATCTTAATTGTCAGAGTCTGAGCTAGCAAATCTAGATGGAACAGTTTAAGGAGCACATTCTATGTACAGGTTAGCATCTCCATGCCTAAACCTCATTAAATAATTTTGTGACCTTACCTAATACAATTCCATTGCAAAATAAAAGAGATTTATCACCTTCAGTGGTCTACAGAGTAGGCCATGTGTGCACTAAATACAATAGACTAATTAAAGGCAGGCTCACCAGATTTGTGTTGCTCAAGAGGCTTTTAACTGAAAATGATTGGAGGTTTTATGGGTCAAATTATTTTGTCAGCTGAACTGGTATATTGAAAATACTGAAAACTGGATCTCAAAAGGAAGAATATACAGAACCTTCCTCTCTGACCTTACATTAGCATTGGTCTCCTACCCAGGTTTATAAGAGTTCCTCCTAGACCAGTTGATATGTAGACACGGTAGATGCTCCGAGGTAGAAAATTTCAGGTGGCCCTGGGGCACCAATCCATCACCTGGAAGTGATGCTGGTACATGCCTTGCTCAGCATTTTTAAAGATTTTCCATGTATCTCCTAAAGGGAGGTGAAATATATTGATTATTTTACAAGGTTTCTGACGATGGAAATTATCCTTAGATTAGGGGAAATCTGAAAAAGCGACAAAAATGCAAATGGTAATATACTCCAGGATAAAGAGGCTGAAGTCAAGCCTGCTGCAGTTATTCATTTTGGGTTTGTGACACTTGTCGTCCATGTATCACAACCTTGCTTCAGGGAACAAGTGGAGAACAACCCTACTGTTGTCAAACCAACCCAAATATTACCTGCAGTTCTTAGTTGCAGGTATGGTTTTGGAATGAGAATTGCTTATGCTTCAGGGAGAACTCAAGCCTCCACAATTTTCACTGTTCCAGATCTCTTAGGGAAGAGCTGCTACTCTCCCTGCCCTATATCCCCCCACTGACCCCAGCAGGCAGGATTGAGACTAACTGGGGCCAGCCACTTTCCAGAAGAACTGTTTAACCCAGGTAGAGACAGTAGCTTGGGGCAGGATACACTGAATCCATGGTAATGTTCCTTCCAGCCTCCAGGAAGAGGGACTGGGAGGTGTGGGCTCCAGAGCGAAACTCAGGAAAACATGAGGATATGGTACAGATGCCATTTTGCCCTAGGACCAGAAATATCTTTGCATGGCTCGGTGTATAATTACCATCTCACTAAAGTAGTTAAGAAATTGACAGCAGAAATTGTCAGATTTCAGATAGCACCTGAACAGCATATGAACCCAGCTCATACTCTGCTACACAGCAGCAGGACAGAGCCTCAATTTGTTTGTATTCTGCCTACACCAAACTAGACTTACTCTTAGCAGGAAAATTATCTCAAACCCATTCATGGCATGTTGGTTTCAGTCTATCATATCACAAAGCCAGTATCATATGGCCGTATCATGATGCCCAAAGCACAACTAATGAAACGTGTTTCACAGCTCAGAGGACCCACTCAATCACTAACAGTACAATAGCAGTCCTACCTGAACGCTATCACATACTCTCCAGCCAGTTAAAAACACCACCAGCTACTGGCTGTGGCAGGCAGAAGGGGAGAAAGCCTCTAATCCTACCATGAGCTTCTACATCACCATGAGGCCTGGGAGATGCCTCAGCACTGGTTAGCTGAACCTGCAGGACACTTTCTTTCACATTAGACTCTGCTTAGGTGCCCTCTAGAAGAGCAGAGCCAATGCAGCTGACCCACATTTTTACTAATCCCTTTTGACAAAATCCAGTTGCCACAGTAATAAAGCCACAACGACCTAGCCCCAGCTGATGAGAGTAACCTCACTTAGGACTTTGAACAGATTCATCAAGGAAGTTAATCCTGGAAGGCTGTAACAAGCCTGGAAAAAAAAGTAGTTTTGTGTAGTTAGCCTTCTCCAAGATTGTTAAGCTTCTACAACAGCAAAGCAGGTAAAACCCTAAAATTAACACTAAACAGACTTTCTATTTTAAGGTATATTTATGACAATAAAAATTGCTATCTTCTACACATATGCAAGTGTTATTGTTAGGAGTTTCATATTGATTTAGGAACAGACCCATTTTCCACTAACCAGACATTAGAGCAACAAAACAAAAACATCACACAATCTGTAAACAAAATGTATTAACCATAAAAGCCAAACTCCATCATGAGCATAGAAATAAAATCTTATCCCATAATCATATTATTACCTGACTGTCAGATACAGCAGACAACAACAAGATGTTCATAGTCTATAGTGGACTACAGCAATGTACAGCCATGTTTAAATGCAAGTGATATCTAATGGAATATATCTATCACCATCTTGTGCCTTGCCACTCTCCGCTCATCTAATTTGGGTTTTGATTAGAAGGGGAAGGAGAGGAAATCCATGATTAATGACATTTTCTAAGTATTCTGTTTTACATATATTTAGCTTCTCCACAGGAGCAAGAAAGTATAAGGGAAAGGGAAGAACCTCTCAGAAGTGCTGATACAGATAATTCACAATGCACATTCTTCCACACAATGGTTATTTATGTATGTTTCCAGTATCTTTTATATATATATAATTTTTTAAAAAAAAATCCAGACAACATAACACAACATGGAATTTTACACAAAGCTTTATAAGACCAAGTTAAGCAAGATAGAGAAAGATATAGGAAACTACTTCTGTAAGCAACTTGAACGCAATGATTTTTCACAAATTTTAACAGAATATAGTCTCAAGATAAAAAAGGGAAGATGATTTGCTTGCTGCTTCTCACTGTACCATGCCCAAAAGAACCTGTGGTTCAGAGGCCCTGGACTAAGAGATGTAAAGAACAAACTTCACTCCAACTGTTCTTGCACTGTTTCAAGGAAACAGCAGAAACACAAACTACTTGGCTACTGCTCCAAAATCTACTCTGGCACAGCTGTGAGCCCATAACACAGCTGGAAAAATATCAGAACAGGAATCAAATTTCAGTTTAAGCCCAGGATTATATTGAAGCTACATTACAAGAAGGTCTTTCCTACTCACCTTCTTCCTTCTTAACAGCAGTTCTTCTCTTCCTCCTTTGCCCAGCCCTACCACCTTTTCCTGTAATTTAAGGAGTACAGGGCTTCTCCCTGAAGTACCAGCCTGCCTGTGCATCCGGGTAACTCACCAGAGCTTCTGAGCCTCTTTTGCCATTACCTTTCTAGGTCCTCAAATTTACAAGATTATCAACTTTGCTTCTGACCAGATCTTTTCCAGGCTCCTTCCCTTCCATCACAAATTATACTGCTTGTACACCTTCCCATAGCCTACATTTCTTGCCAGTAATCCTTTTCCAGCAGCTCTTATGACCATATTTCCTTTACCATCAGCTTTTCCATATTTCTTTAATGATGCTACCTACTTCCTACCTCTCTATTTTCTTCCTCACCTCTTTTTAGTACTTACAATTTCTGTCCTTTCTCCTCACAGATGGTTCAATATGCCCTTTCCTCACCTCTTCTACAAGCTGTATATGCTTCTCCATGCAGCCTACCCTCTGCTCTCTTACATTTGATTTTAAAGCTATATTCAACAAAATTTAAAAAAAAAAAAAAGCGGAAAAGAAGAAAAAGCAAGCACTAGTAAAGCCCTGATCACAGGTCTATACATCCTCCAGCAAAGTTTAGCCCTAGCAGCCTTGCGAACAGTTTAAGGAGGGCCAATAGATCTCATTCATGTAACACACCTGGGAGCGGTAAATAACTGCGCTCAGCTGCCTTGGCTCGTTCTCTAATCACTAGCTCGGAGATATTGCTGTGCTCCAAGAAGCCAGGCATTACTCTCAGTGTATAATATAAACACTGCATAAGCAAGCAAAACTTAACACAGGACAAAACTACTTCATATTAGTAAAGCATTGTGGAAAATAAATTCCCGGAGAATTACTGCTCTTCCGGTTGTGTGGCCTGCAGCTTTATGCCTTTCAGCAATCCAGCTGAGGCAGTCAATAACCGATCTGAAAGACACTGCTGCCCAGGGTGAATTATTGCTTAATTAGATGGAGCTGGGATGTTCTATCACATGTGCAATGCTTTATGAATAAAATCAAGTGTATCCTGCTTTCTAAGCATTCATCTCACCACAGCACAAAATCTGGGAAGTGACAGCTTGCTACCAGGAGGAGATCCACCCAAAAAAGGTATCTGTTATGTTTCAAAAAAGGAGTGCAACTATGAACAGTTCAAACAGCTCAATAGTCTGCAGTGCTGTCAGTCATAAATGCTTATGTGGTGCGGGAGCAGAGAAAAGCTCCAGTCAATATCAAGACTCCACTGTGATGAGCTGCATCGATGTGGGAAAACAGCCTACTGAGATTTTCTCCACAAAAACAGCTCCGTGGTCACTCCTCTTCCATGCTCAGTCTAATTCCCCACTAAGGATGCCTTTATACTAATCTGCTTCCAAACTAGTTTGAGGCAATTTCAGAAAGATCCTCTGTTTGGATTAAGAGCGGTCACATGAAGAGTTTGTGCAAATATAGCTGGCATGCTTTAAATTCACATTCTAGATTGTTTTGAAACAGCTTTCATGTACAAGTGTATACCTTGAACACAAAGTCTCTGCCTTGGAGGATTTATTATCCAAAAATCCAATCTCACAAACACTTATCACCTTCTCAGCTTGTGGTACACAATTAAACCCTTCCAGTGTGCTTTAAGAAGGTTGCATAAAGCTTCATGATCTAAAATGTTAGGAGTAGCTTTTAATTTCTCAGTTAATTGGAGGTGATCTCCCTTATGTCAAACTCCTAACAACAGGTCAATAAATTCAGTAGGAGGCCTTTTCAAGCAGTATTTAAATTTACAGTTCATAAGAGAAGACTCTAAAATCAGCATATACTTGAGTGAATACTGCACTTCTCAAGAGGCTAAAATTACTTAACACTTTCCACATTTCAAATGTTTTGTTAGATCTAATACTATAAAGACACATGTTAATACTTTAATTATTTGAGGGCTTTTTATACAAAATTGGCACAAAATTAATTCCCTGTATAATTTAGCTCTTTAAAAGGTAGTGCAAAGAGTGAGCAGAAGGATGAATGAAGATTGTAACTAATGCTAATGTAACTAATGAAGGGTTTTGTAATTTTTGCAGCGAAGTCCCTACAAACAAGACCTACAGAAACATTACTTACCATATATCTAGGGCTAGAAGTCCAGGGAAGCAGTAATAGCAGTCCAAATAAACCCAAAAATTACTTAAATAAATAGAGATGCTGTTAGTGGAAAGTGATTCCAACCCCCATTCAGTACAGGGTTGAGGGTAATAACCATCAGGTCTCACAAATGGGTGACACTTTCTGGAGAAGGGAGTAACCCAACTTAAAGCAAAGATGGTGTACTAGTTCCACAGAGTGGACCATTGAGACTAATGGGTCTCTGCAACAGATCTGTCTAGATGAATCTGCTGTTCTCCAAAGGAAGGCCTGAGGAAATGTAATCAGAGGCTCTAACTAATGAGTGGAAGATGGACTGTGTAACACTGAAGGCACAAACACCAAAGGCAAACATGGGCAGTGCATATTGGACTAGTTATCTTTCTACAGTAACTGTCAGCATTGATGTGTCACATGTAATCTCCTTTGAAAGCTGGTAATGTACTGAAGACCACGAGCTTAGTGAATGTATGTGTAATTTGTCTCTTCTACAACATTAAATATGTGACATTGATAGCTCCAGCAGGATATGAAAGTATAAATTCCTCAACCCACCCTGGACAAGAGCAGCCAACCAAGGCTAGCCCTCAATGTCTGCTTCCAGAAAAAGCCATCAAGCCCTCACATTTTTATTCCAAACCTCAATTCTCAAAGACATGGACCATATGTGATTGGAAATGCTAAAGCTTTTGAAAAAGAAAGGAGATGTTCCTACAGGGAAGAGGAAGAGTCTTATTGGCTACTCAGTGGAAACTTTGAAGCTGAGGCAGTGAAAATAAGTAGAGAATTACACTGGAGGTAGGCTGCCCAGAACACAGACACATTTAGGTTCTGGTTGAAAAAGGAGAAGCATGGATACCTACTTATTAAGATTAACTGTTTGTGTGTGTGTGTTTGTTACATTTCCTACCATTTTAGCAGGCAACAACAGTATGGCCTTGTTTGGCCAGTTAAGTTTCTCTGAAGTTGGCTTGGGAGAAAACCACTGAACTGAGCAGACAGTAAAAATTTCAGTGTGACAATGATCCTTGCAGACCTGCGGGCATTTTTAGGACACCCAGTGCTGAAGGGTACTGCCCACTTCACTGCTAATGACCTTTATTTGCAGTTGGTGTCACTGTTGCCAAACCTTAGAAAATAGTCCTACACAGCAAACATAAACCAGCATTTCTCTTGCAAAGAGCAGATGGGTGAGCAGCATCCTGGGACTCTAGGCAAAACTTGAGGCATCACACCTGAGAAATTTTCAGTTATCTTTTTTCCCCATTTCTATAATTTCAGGAGAGGTTAGAGAAGAAGCCAGACAAATACTGCCATAAGCTAAGTAACATTTCTGAAAGTCATACGGTAACCATACTGCTTTACTGGTTACACTATAAACTGGTCCTTTTTTGTTAATCAAGGCAACTGCTGAGTATCTTGTTTCGCTTCAGTGGTGATAAACGCCTTTGGTTTTCATAAGCCCATAGTGAATGCTTGAGAGTAATGCAAATAAATCAGCTGGGATAGTGAGAAGAAAGAGGGGCAATAGCTGCTATTCTAGAGGCCAGCGGATTTAGTGTACTAGTCTCTTTCCTGATTTACACTTGTGTAATGTCACAACATTCATACAGTGGGAGATATTCTGGACCAGCTGGTTGTCAAAGTAATTTGGGTTTGTATCTCACAGTCTGCAGCTGCCTGGTTTGGGTAGAGAGACACCATTCTCCAAGTGAGCCTTACCTTAAAATGAGCTTTTGTTATTTATCACGTCATTCCTCAACAGCTACAGTCTTGGTTTCTTTAGGTTACAACAGCTCTGCCAGGTATGTGCTTTTCACGGGAACTTAGCACCAGCAGCCCCACAGAAACAGTCTGCATGAAAAATTCATTTACGCCAAATCACTGCAGCTTCTATTTTATCAAAGCAAGTGCTTCTATCCTCAACCAGGGTAAGACGCATATGGGAGGTTTTAGGCAATCAGCTGCAAGATTAGGAAGAAATCCAAATATATGACCTGCTCGTGCATGTCTGAATTTAAAAACCAAATATCCAGTAGCACAGGAACAGTAGGCAGGAGGTCTCTGCTGTCCATCAAATATTTTATCAACTTCAGTAATGGAACATAGATATTTATCTGGGAAGAAAACACACTGCTGTATAGTCTGCTTTGATTAACTCGTCACATAAATCCTCTCTTACTGGAATTTTCAGGAGGTATTGAAAACATTATTAGAAATGTCAAGGCTACAACTGTCAGGAGCTACAGTGTAGGGGAGCCTCAATTGAAAAAGGCAGCACGTACCAAGAAGAAAACTCTCTGAATTAAAAATGTTCGATTAATTTAACTTTCTTATATGAAATCAAAACCCCAGTTTGTTTTCTAATCCTTCTCTCACTGACCAGAAAAGCATCTCCACTTTAGAGCATTATTTTGATTCAGTTTCCTGCTATGATTTACCCAAGCACCTTTGCCAATTGCATGTCTCAGGTCAGGTGAATTTTCATGAATGACTGGGCTGCTGATAAGTTTTAAGCTTCCTGTAGTTTTAATACTGCCTCCATAATTATACATCCCCCACATATCCAGAAATAAACATAATTTTTCAAATGGTTGATATCAGACAAAGCCAGTCCAGATTGAGTTGAAGTCCTTAGAGGAGCTGTGGATGATGAGAGGACATCACACAGACTGAAGAATGAACAATACTGTTTTGTCGTTCCTAAGAAATCCACAAAGACTGCAGAAACACCCAGAAAAGTCATTAGACTCTTGGAAGTAAATGGAATTTCTTGTGTTGTTGCTACTAGAAGACCCAAATAAAAATAAAATTAGAAATAAATTTTTGATAAGCTTCTCTCAATTTTTACTCCAAATCTCTTATAATTCCTAGATGTAATTTTCATGATGTTCATCTATTTTAGCAGCTACATTTTTACTAAACAATTTTCTGTCTTAGAAAATATTTATTTCATGTGCAAAAAAACACAAACAAAACCAAATATCATAAAGCTGGAAAGGTCTCAATTTTTGGTTTATATATGAAAACCTAACTATTTTATTTGGATGTTTCATTACAATACCTCATGGAAATCACACATGGGTTGCTGAATGCTCCCATTCTCCCCTGTGCATTGTACTCCCTGGCTGGAGCAATAATAGCAATTATTGCTATTATAATTTGAATAAAATAAATTTAAATAGGTCAAATTTAGTTTATTCAGTCAGAATTTGTTCTTCCCATAGGAACATCTGTGAGAGGGACTGTTGGAAAGAGAGACATGTATCTCATGCTTTATTCTGATTTCTTTTACTAAACTAAATATATTTAAGTGAACTAGGTGACTTTCAGCAGAGTAAATCCAGAGGACCACTGCAGCCAGTGAATGCTAAACTCTTTGCCCTCCCCAGAAGGAGAGCAAACAGAATCTGTTAGAAGCAGAAAATGAATGCCTGAGATTCCCTAGTATAAGGCAAGCATGCCCTTTAGGTCTGTTCCACATGTTGTTAAGTCACAAAGGTGTGATATTGCAAAGAGGGTGAAGAATGGTAAATTTGAAGGAACAATGTCATAATAAACCTACTAAGATTCCTTGCCTGTGTTAGTGCTACAACCACATCAGTTCTTAAAAAGATACATTTTTAAATGTTGTGCTTCTTAAGATATATACTGCTCGCCTCCCTACTCGCACACACTTCACCAGGTAGTTTCTTTCTCTTGTCTTATTTCTCTTTCACCAGATGGTTTTCAGGAACAAGAACTGTGTTTGTGTTTTGAATTTATAGCACAGTAAGAACATATTGAATTTAAAGCCATAATCTAATGTAAAGACATTCAAATTGCTACAAATAATAAAAGGCGGATATAAATTGTCCTAGACTGCATAGTTCTGAATACAAGAAATATGATTGAAGATTAAGTTGTAGTGACATTTTAGCTGTCTCAATATAGACTAAACAGAGATGGAATGCCTGCTCTGATCTTCATAAATTGAAGTTCAGCTCCTGTGTAGAGTTTGAAATGCCATTTGCATATGCAAATGATACAATTGTTTATGTAAATTGGACATTTATTCACATAGCAGAGTAGAAAATGTGCAATAAGCCTATGCACAATTAGTGCAAGCAACTGTGCTATCCACATATACAAAAGAAACCCTAATTACAAGAAGCAGCTACCAAATAACTTCCAGGTCAATGCTACACTTTCCATGCTTCAGCAGCATGCAGTTAGTGACATTACTTTAACAGCTATTTTTAGAAATTGCCAATAATCCAATAAGGAAAATAAATTAATTTTTAGATGTAATAATAGAAGATGGCAGTCACATCTCTCATACTGAGACAGGAAAAAAAGTAGAGACCATTTAATTTGGCATTCCTGAAAATAGTTCCAAGAGCCCTTGCACTCAGCAGACCCTACCTGCCGTCACCTCGCCATCACAGGCCACTCACTGTTCTCTGATGACAGCAAATACTTCTCCAACATATGCACACATATATGGTTGCAAACCGATAGATAAGCCAACAAGACACATACTCAAATTGCTGCAAAATAATTCATCCTTCTGCTTCAGTTATTCATCCAAAAATAATTAATACATGCAGACTTCGAACACATCATGCAGGTCAAGTTTGGCAGGGAGGCTTTGATAAGTGAGTAAAACTATGAACAGAATCTCATCTAGGAGAATAAAAGTTACCTCACGACAACTTTGAAAGTCTTTCTCATATTATCTTGTGATGAGATGCATTTCTTTATTCTCAATTTATTTCTCTGTAGGAGGTCCAGTCTGAAGCATAAGTAAAATGGGAGCCCCACAGAATGAAAAGGAAGTAAGGAGGGAAGGTAAATGTCTTATTCAAGGAACAGAGATACTTAAACAATGACCAGAATGTCTGTGAATGAACACTGAAAGCACATTTTTGATCCGTGTTATTTAGTCTTATTTAAGGAAGATTGATACAGCTATCAAAGTTATCATATATAATTCCTGCCATTTTTCATGGAAATAAAGAGTGTTCATGAAGTCATTTGACTCTGCTAGTCCTTCTTTACTCCTAGTAAAATTGAGTAAGAACATGCTTTTAAGCTGAACAGAAGTCCCCCTAACCTCCCTTCTCCTCCCCAACTATTCTTCTTGAGCACCCCTACAGGTCTATACACACTTTAGTCTTTACACTTTAGCAATAACACAGCTGTTCCACAAATGCATTCAACAACTGTTCTCTAATGCCATCAGTTTCATAGTGTAAACTGGCCCTAAAATAGCTGGAACATTATGTCCTTTACCATTATATCTCCCCACCTGGCTGCCAGATTGTTCTCTTTTCCTTTTTCGATGGATTAAGTAGAACCACAGCAATTTGTTGATTTGAAAACTAAGCAATCTCTTTAAACTGTCTCTGTGCTCATTCACTGCTGTCACTGACTCTACCTGAATTCATTTTGGAGCCTGTATTACAAAAGCTTTATTCATGAGGAATTTGCATATGCAAGCCGTGTTGATCAATAAAAGAGTCTCATTCCACATCTAGAGACATCTTTAAAGATTTACTTTTTTGGCTCAGTTGCTGACATTGGCTCCCTTCACTTGCCTTCTTGCCTGTCTTTTTAGGGACATAGGTTGATTCTGCAAACATTTCACTTGTAAGTAATGTCCTTTCAGAGATGCCCCTTTCACTGGACTGTGCAGAAATGCTAGCAATTATAGCACTCATCCAAGTTTTGTCAGCAGCAATGGGGCTCTATTCAAGTATCAGTGTGATTTTTTTTTGAAACCAGCAAAGAAAATAAGCCCAATTCCATTGTCAGAAACCAGAAAGAAATGAATTGACAAGAGACTTGACATTAGAAAGACATTCTTCTCTGTGACTTAAGAGCTCCCTTCTTCTCCATTGAGAGGTGTGGGGGATCACAGGCCAGCTGTTACGGTTTGGCTATGTCAGCTCTTCATTCAGAGGGAATAACTACAGTCCTGTTCTCCTTTGTCCCAGAGCAAGAAGAAGAAAAAAAAATATTTGTTACCCCAAACCCTCAAAATGGAGCAAAAGCTTCCACTGGTACAGGAGGGAACATTGGCAAGGTCAGCTCACTCTGCCTTTTCCCCTAGTTCACCAATAGATGGTGGCAAAGACCCCCTCCGAAGCTGCCACTGGACTTTGCACAGTTAATATTTTTAAAATCCTTTTAAAAAACATATAAAGTGGGGAAGGCAGATGCAAACCTCTCCTTTTGCAAAAATCACCTATAAAGAAGTTAATAATTTTTTATTTCTAATATCCTTGCACATAATTATTCTGTTAATGCTAGCTTTATCTTCAGATTTGAATGTATTTGTGTCTTCTTTTGTAAAGTAACAGTAGTGTTTCTCTGTAATTTCATTTAACAGAGTGTAAAGAGGAATATCAAAGCAAGCTCTTCTAAAATAGGCTAAGAAATGATACTTTTTCCTAAGAACTCAGCATATCTCTGCCTGAAAGGGAAGAGGTACCAGGGAAGAAAGACTCAGAGAGTGATTTTGAACTCTTGTTAGAGTATGTAACTCTAGTAGAGTATTTTGAAGAGCAGGCTTCTCTCTTCTGAATTGCCAACAGTCAGGACAACTTCATGTCGTTCAAGAGGCTCCACATAGCTGCATGCCTCCCTTGGCCACTGTGACAGGCTCAAGGCAGGAGAGCCAAGTATCAGAACCCTGTTATGCTGTATTTGGAGGTAAAATCAGCAAAGATTATGTTGGTGTGATTCAAACGTTTTTAAGGGCCATCTTTGTGCTTCAGGAAGCTATGCAGGAGACCTACTTCTGCCTGACTCAGGAACAGAGCACTGAGTGGCTGGAAAGCCACTAGCACAGGTTATATGTAGAACAGGGGTTCTGAATGTTTGCCAAGAACCCATCACAATACTGGCTGAAGTAAGCCAGACATGCTGGCCAAATTACATAGCACATAATAATATCCTGCCTGTCTTAATATGACATTGTTTTCAGTTCATGATGATGTTCACCACCTCATTTCATGATCTTGTGTAATGCTGCCAAAAAACGATTGTCCCATTCCACAGCAGCTTTTAAGAGATGGCCAAGCTTTATTAATCTTTTATTTGAAAAAAAAAAAAAAAAAAAAAAAGAGCTTTGGGGTCCTTGGGTTCAAATAGGTTAAAAAATGTGATTTTAGTCTCTTTGGTGTCAGGTTCACCTCTGAACACAACTGTGCTAGTTTCTTTTACCACATACCTTTGTAGGATGCTTCACATGGATTTTCTCTATTTAGACATTTTATTTATATGCTTTTTAGTCCTCTGCTTATTTGCAGTAACTCATCTCCAAACTAGGGATCTATGGTCTGCTTATTTAAGTAACAATTTGTCAATATAAATAACCCATTGTGCATCAAGCTTTCCACCTTGAAAATTAGAACTAAAATGATACTCAGGTGTTTTTTCCCTAGCAAGCTAAAGGAAACTTCTCCCACTGTTTTGCACAAAGAATAATCTTTTAAGTTTTTTATAGGCATTGGATTAGATGAGCTCCAGAAATCCCCTGCAACCTAAATTGTTCTATGAAACTGTAACTCCATAATTCATTCACCTATTAGTTTGCTTCTCTGGGTTATTTATGATAGAAGGGTTTTGTTTCTGAGAAAGATATAAGTTCAAAACAGAGTTTCTGTTCTTATCCAGTCCTGAGCTGATATATATATACATATATGACATATATATATATATATAAAGTTTTTATAACTGATAAAACACTCATGCTCCCAAAAGGCAGTATAGTGCACGCACTAATACTTTGCCAAGAGATCATCACAGATAATGCACAAACCTCCTAACCCTTGAAGTCTAGACAGCTCCATTTTTACCTTGGTAAGATGTCCCAGTCTTACTGAGTCACATACTCTTCAGTGTGAGATTTTCATTGTCTACAGGAGGGGAGGTGGTATCTTCACTAACTTCCAAAGTAGATGCTAAACTGTGGGATGTGTCCTGTGCCTTAATTCATGCCATCCAGAACCAGCCTATGCTTTTAATTTCATCTATGTATTTAGCTGAGACTAGAGAATGGCAAGAATTTGTACTAAGATTTTTTATTATTATTATTAATATTATTGCTATTATTATTATCATTATTATTAACAGAACAGGATAGAGAGAATCCAATTATGTTCCCAGCCACCATCTTATTTATTCTTCATTGACTTTTACAGATTTACAGTTTAGCAAAAAAACTAGGTGAATATGTAGTACACTGGACTGAAGAGTGATCACCCTTCTTAGCAATGCACTTAGAAGAAATTCCTTGGGAAGCGTGAATTCTGGCATCTCTTGGGCCAAACAACATAATGGCATGAGGGGAAAAAAGTGAAAACACACCTTCAGAAGTCAAAAGGTTTCCAAATCCACTGTGTTCCAGCCATCTAGCAAAGGCTATCTGCAACAAAGACGCATTACATGGAGTTTAGCGAGAGCATTATGGCTTCAGTTTGCGCAGGCAGGAAAAGGGGATTGCTTGTTTGTTTGTTTGAGTCAGGGCACATAATGGACGGAGTAGCATTCAGACTGAAGAGAAATACTAGGAACTTCAGCATACTCAGTATAATTATTCCTAAAAGCTCCACACTTGATCCAATGTCTATTTAAGTCAATGGGCGTTCTTCATTGACTTGGGGTGATAGATAAAATGGGCTATTAGTGCACTTTTTAAAAGCTTGGCTGAACAAACACATCACTAGGTGGTTCAGGTCTTTTTTTTAATGCCTTTCCTTCTCTCTCAAATACTGCATTTATCTCTATCCTTGTCCTTTACTGCAGCTTGTATTGTAACACTTTCACCTGCATCACACGAGGAGAAAAATTCTCAGCCTCTTTTCCTCCTAGTCAGTAACAGAGAATCTGCTCCATTAGTGTTCTCATGCCATTCATTTCTCACTAAGAAATTTTATCAGAGTATATATAAAGGTAGATTTGGGTACTTAATACCCAAACTTTTTTTAAAATCACTTTTTTTTTTTCTTTAAAATTCTAATTAAACTATGCTGTTAAAGAATTTCAGATCTCTCACTTTGAAGTACAGCAGAGTGAAACAACTGGGCAATAAGGATGGATTCATCAAATGAGAAGTACTTTGAATTCTTCTACTCATGCTGGACATTTCCCAGAGGAGTAAAGAGAGAAAAAGAAAACAACTTTAGAAGAGTCATCTGCATTATGCCAAATTGCCATTCCATTCTGCTTCTAAAAAGGTCTTGCTAACTGATGGTAGGTAGTATGATTTAATAGCTGAGATTAGGTAAAAGTAGATACCATGGAGAAAACACATAGCACACAGCAGTAATAAAATACATCAGCAGGCTCTCATTTTCTGCCCACATACTGTAAACTTGTGGGTAACTCCATATGTGTTAAGCACCCTGTATTCAATTCACAGACAAACTGAGCCAAAAAAAGCCACTGACTCTAGCTGTCTGGACCAGTAACACCTCCCACCTGCAATGGCACTTGTATGCTTTTTATTTTTTTTATTTCCTGTTTACTTGAGATGTAGTACACCCAGTCCTAACATCATTGTCCACATCAGGGAGCAAAGCATGGGCAGACACGTCAATGACAAATGCAGCTCATCCACCTTTCACTGTTGGTCTAGACTACCAAATGCGGATGTTTACCTGCTGTTTTACTTGCCATTGCACCACTGAACTAGAAATGCTCAAAACTAAGCAGTCCTTCTGCAGCACGATTCCCCAAAACAGCTGGAATTCCTACAAAGACAGCATTATTAGTTCTTACTAGTCCACAAAAGTGGTAGGTCAACATTTCCAGAAGCATCTCAGTTGCTTAAAGGCGTGCATGGTGGAGAATGCCATTTTTATTTGAAATGCAACAAGCAGTGTTTAACAGGAAAACCTTTGAACTGAAGGATAACATCATTTTCGAAAACATTAACAATGTTGCTGAAAATGAAATGTTGGAAATGAAACATTTTCAGAGAACACTGCCTTTCAGCTCCCCTATGCTTTATGAGACAACAGTGAGTTACAGCATAATGACCTTAGTGATAGGGAACACTCTGCTGACACAGGAATATCATGATTCTAAAAATATGCAGTATCACTTAATTAGAAAATTAATAGGTGCTGATGCTACCATGGTGTCTCAACTCAGTGTTACCTGCTTTCCTGCCCACGTATGCCCAGGGCAGTACTGGCAGATCAGCTCCCCTGCCCCAGCAGCAGGTAGCTGGAGGAACTGGGGTGGCTCTGCCTCCCTGGTCACTGGCAGCTCTCCTTCCTCTGCCCAGGATGAAGGCCAGTGCCACCACCCGTGTGAGCCTGGGAGGACCTAAAGGTCTGGGGAAGCAGAGAGGGAGGAGGGAGCAAAGGAGAGGAGGGAGGGACCTTACCCTCTTACACCCTGTACTGCAGAGTCCTACTAGGGTGCAAAGCTCTATATTGACATGTCCCACCTCCCCATGTTTCACCCCAAGACAACTAATTCCTAGTTTGAAATCAACTGCATTGCAATAATTTGTGGCAGAATATTTTTTCTATTATCAGTATCATTGTAGATTCACTAAATATGGCCCCTCACTAAGCCACCTATGTACCTCCTATACCACCAGCGAAGGAAGAAAAATGGAGAATACAGGACTCAGCATCAGGAAGGGTGTCGGCGGGGCGTACACATGCAACACAAACCACCCTTTTGTTATTAATGAAAGAGAACAACCATTTCATTTTAAATTAAATCATGAAGCTTTCTATTTGTCTGAATCATAGCTTTTTGCTGATACCCTCACTACTCACTATGTCTAGAGTTTCTGATTTTCCATCTGGATATTTAACAAACAACATAATTTGCCTCATAAATCTTTGTTAAGATTTTTTGAATGCTGGCTGCTTCCCCACACAGAGGCACACAAATGCACTCCTAATTCCACAGCAGAGCACTGCCTATCCCAGCAGGAGAATGTAGGTGTGCAGAACAACAACAAAACCAGCTGTAGCACAGTCCTGCAAAAATGAACATTACCAAAGCTGAGATAGATTCACCCTTCCCTTGAAATTTGTGGTTTATCAGAATGAACCCCGCCTTACACCCCTTGTTAAGGAGCAAGGAGAATGGTTTTTAAGGAAAGGAGGTATTTGGAACTGTTCAGAGAGCTTCCACTTTCCAAAAGCCTTTGCTTAAGGTAGAAGGATGGGTGAGCAAGGGAGGAGGGAAGGAAAGACTTGTCAACAGACAGTGAGGAGAGGAAATCAAGGTAAAATGCACTCTCATTCACAAACTATTGCAAAATATTCCAGAAATGAACGTGTTTGCTCTCCTCCCTCAATCCCACACCCCAGCTTTCATGCCAACATTTTTGAAATTAATCACAACACACTATCTTATCACAAAAATTAAAACCCTTGTCCTTCGTGTTCTTCCCCACCAAGGTCAAGCAGCAGTAGCTTTCAAGGCAAAACCGTCACTGTACAGTTACAATAGTAAATAAACAAACTAATGATTGCAAGCTTCTAATGAGGTCTTTGAGGCTCAATAGATCAGGTTTCTCAAATTGTGGTATCTGAACAAAGGAGTCTTGATAATCAGTGGATTTGTGCTTTACAGTTTTGAGAAGTTTGTACTGCTGCTCAAATGACGTGATCTGCTTTTAGATTTCCTTCTTAAGGAGCTTAACAGAACTATCTGTCCCTTCTCTTGGCCCTGCTTCAGGGAAATATTTGGTCACATAGTAAGTCCACTTTTATTCATAAATTCACCGAGGCATGAGTTTAAAAGCATTGCACAAAAATCCCAATGGATTTTAAGTATACATTACCTGAAAAGTAAATTTCCCTGACCAAAGCTTTGAGAATAGATTCAATGACTGAAAAATCATTTTGTGGAATATGGAGAACAATGCTTGCTGGACAAGCATCTAAGAAGATGCTCTTTGAAAGTATTTTTTTTCCTTCTGTTAAGTTTCCTTCCCAAGTTCAGATATGCTGAGGTAGCAGGTCTCAAAGATGTTGGCTAGACAGTTGCAGAATTCTCTTTTTCTTGCTGTGCTTTGACCTCATCTGATTTACATATTCTGCAGCTTATCAGCTTGGCCTGTCAAATTTGCTTGATATATGCCTTACTCTTTCCAGACTCTCTTCTGAGGGTTTTATCACTCCATTTTACTTCAGTGCACCTACTTCTCAAAAAGAGTTTGATTCTTATGCAGAAAAAGTCAGATTTTCCCTTGGTCCTTCTCTCCAGTTCAGCTGTCCTCCACAGAGGCAAGTACTCCTGATTGCATGGGACTGCAGCTTTGACTAGAGGAGGCACTTTTTACACCAACAAGCACCACAAAGTGTGAATCAAACCCAAAGGGTGTTTGACTGAGAATTTAGAAAGTTAAACTGCTGAAATAAGTAGTTTATAATTAAAGTACTGAAAAAGCCTTAACCAAAGAATCACTAGAGCAACACTATAATTACGCTGTCCTTCATATCCTGCCATTAGCATTTCTAGAAGTGACATAATAATAATGTGGCTTTTTTTCTCTTTAGGAACTGTCAGCTCTCTTTACAGAATTCAAGTAAGTTTATAAAGAATATCAGGTTCTTAAATGGAAAATGCAAATGATGATTTTTGTGTTAGAGACATGACAGTCACATTAGTAAGTTCATGAAATTCATGGCCATATATGTTTCAAATCAGTATAGCAGAACATCTTTCTCTTTCTCCTTTTCCTTTTTTTTTTTTCCCTATCTAGGGAAAGGGAAAATGACCTATCAATTTCTTTTGAGATCTCTTGTTAAGTGTTCAAATGTAGTATTTTTGTAGGAACACAGGCTGCCCGTACTTCCAGAAGCACACAGACAGCCCATTTCAGTCAACTAGTAGGAAGGTTTTGATCCCAGACCCCAAAAAGACTTTTTGTAGGTAGTAACCAAGCTTATAATAAGAAACACATTTTGGAGGATGTCCCAAGGACGTCCTTTAGGCTGCTGCTGCCAGAAGACAATGTTCCTTCTGCCCTGTAGCAAGGAAAAGACTTTAGTATCAGCGGTGGCTGTTGAATGCCTGGGACCCTATTTGGGCATGTGTTCTC
The DNA here is from genome assembly GCA_026546715.1 of Gallinago undulata. Lineage (NCBI taxonomy): Eukaryota > Metazoa > Chordata > Aves > Charadriiformes > Scolopacidae > Gallinago > Gallinago undulata. Next base: position 40,879,383 of record JAOTQQ010000012.1, read on the forward strand.
TGACCACTGCATCCCTCAGGAGGTGTAATTTGATTTGCATTCTAACACGTCCTAACACATTCAGGAGAGGTAAAAGAAAGGATGAGACGGTGTGTTACTACATTGGGGATGCTAGTGAGACTTACTGCTGATTCTGCTGGAGAGCTAATACACTTTCAAAGCACAAACTGTCAGAGTTGTGGCTCACAACAGGACATAAGGCTTTGGCAGCCAGTTCTGTTCTGTTGATTCTCAGTCAATCATAAGTGTTGATAAAAGAAAAATGTGTTCAGGAAAAGCGCATTTTTTTCTGTCAAACAAGCAGCACAAGTAGAATGGAGTTGAAATGAGATACTTCAATGTTTCAAATCTTTTGTGGAGTGTGGAACTGAAATAAGTACAAAAACAAATCTAAATGTGTTCTCAAATAGATTTTAATTATTTACTGCTTGAAACTAAATTATTATATTCAAAAAACTATGTGATGTTGATTAAATTGCATGAAATTACATGGTTAGGATATTTCATAGTGCCTGTGGTATAATTTGCTGGCTTTTTAAGATCATAAAATGTTACATTGCGGGCAAATATATCTCATTATAACAATTTTTGGGCAAGATAAGCATCTCACAAATGACACAGGCAGATAGCATTTACCTGTTACATATGTACATATAAGGTATTGATTTACCAAGGACAGACAGGAATGAGAGTGAGGTCCTGGGAAGATGTGAATTAGATGTGAACTAAATCTGCATTTACCAAGTTAGTGCACTACCAAGCTCATCTCATAAACTTTATGGAAGTCGGTGTATACTTGTTTGAGTCTAGTAGCTATACTTCTCTCATAGATCAGTTCCCACCAGCTCAGAGCAGCAATAGAGATAACTCACAGCTGACAAAACATGCCAGGAAAGTTGCTGCTGATAAAACCTTGAACTTCTGTTCTTTTTAGAAACCTGTCCAGAACCTGTGTAATGCAAGGTGGCCAGGGATTCTCACTCCCCGCCAGCCAAAACTCCTTCTTCCATAATAGGGATCACAGTGGTAAGAGATGGACTTCTGTGTAAGTCTCTTTTGGGCTGCACGCAGTGCAAGAAAGGATTTGTCTTTACACCAGAATGAAATCAAGTTGTGACTCCAAAATCTCCCTTTCCTGTATACAACCCAAACCTTCCTTTTACCATATATATGACAAAGGCCTCCAACACAAGCTAGTTGGCTTGTAAGATGAGGGAACTGGATCAAATCAGCACAACTCAGCTGTTCACCCAATCATTCTGTACAGCTTATTTTGGTGTGGCTAAGGGCTAGTTTGCATCAGATGGGAGGGAAAAGAATGAAAACGTGGGATGTTCTAGCATTTTGCTTTCAGTTTGAAATCCCTGTAGCCTTGTGATGGAGTTCTCCTAAGTGAAGTAGTAAGCTTCTGCCAACTGGAGAACCTCTTTCAAAAGGGCACATTGATTTCATGATGACTTAAAGCAGGGGAAGGGAAAGTTCATACAGTTGCATCTGTATGTCAGATGTCCTTTTTAGACTTTGGCAGTCTTCCCGCTGCTGTCCTACACTTTGCTGTCTCACACCATGACCAGTCTGTCAGACTACTAGCTGCCCTGTAGTGCACCAGAGGCAAGCTGACCAGCTGCTAACTCACTGCTTTTAAAAGTTGGCATACAACTCCATGCACTCCACTGGTGGTCACACACTCCTAAAAGCTGATTATCCTATTTAGCATTACAGCAATCATGCATTGTGTAACTGCCTAACACTAAGCAGATATCCTAGATTTCTCTGACACTTGACAGAAGAAATTATTCTCCTTTCAAGTCTCTCACTGTAGCACAAAGAGCGATGAACCTTGAGCAAATAGAGGTAGGACAGGGTATTTGCCTAGGACACATCTTAGGTAATGTTAAAAAGAGGTGTAACTTTTAAATAGCACAAGAGAGAAAGACGTCTTCTAATAATTGTGCAAGTCCTCATCCTTACTCTGGGCTGAACAGTATGGAAAACACTGAGACACTGAAGATATTAGAACTAGGACACTAATAAGTTAGAGATGAAAGTCAGAATAATTTTGCTATGAAGGAGCCAAAGAATAATAGAGAAACAGACAGAGAGAAAGAGAGAGAATGAGTCTCACACCCAACAGCGTTACGAAGGAGACCTGGCAGTATACGCTACAATAAAGTGTGTGAATGGATGATCTAAACAAATACAGATCCCCTGTGCCTGACAGAGGCTGCATTTTAGGCAGGAGTTAGTGAAGACCCTTTCTGAACCTACTTGGCTCTATCCCCACATTCTCACATGTATGCTGGGAAATTCACATCAGCAGCAATTATTCTCCTTCTGTTTTCAGATCCTACAATCATCAGCTGCATTAGCACATACCCCTCAGCTGTCCCCTTCCATTTGGCTGGCATTCAGGGCATACGCCTTCTGCACTTCAAGTGACCTGTATAAGGCTTCATATGACAAAGCAACAGAGAATAAGTTGGAAACTGCAACACCAGTGATGGATTAATGAGCCTTTGGCAAACCTTTGTACCTTCTGTTTCAAGTGCAAGGCAAAGTCCTTTGATCTTTCCTTATTTACCATATTTATGTAGAAGCATGTAGACTGAAAGACCAAACAAATAAATAAATAAAATTGCTCAGGACCACCAAAAAAAGAGATATTCTAGGAGTTTTTCCTCCTAGAAGGAGAATCTGAGAAGAAGCATGTAACAGATATGTAAGGCTTAATGCACTAATGGAAGGCTCTCACATGCCACAGCGATGAGTGCAGCCTCACAGTCTAGGGAAAATGAAATTATCCTTAGTTAGCATAACTGCAAATGCTATCTTTAGATATATACTGTGGGTGTGTACAGTATATATTTTATATACATATTATATATGTTTGTTTCCTGTTTTTTAGTCATGTAAGTGATTTTTCAAAATTGCCTAGGTGACTTCCCCACTTTAACTCAATTGCATAATTACTGAAGATGACAGCAAAAGGCCAAATGCTGCCCTTGAAATCATTTACTTCTCTAGGAATTACATGTATTCAGAAGACTACAGGGTTTTGCAGAGGCTGAATCTGCAAAGTCTGCATAATTGTACCAGCCTGGTCTGGCCTTTTGGATTTGGCAATCTGAATTATGCCTGCTCAGAGACTGTTGACAAAGCCTTCAACATAGACACCATTTGAAAAAAAAAAGAACCTCTTTAAAATAAATGGTCCATTCTTCTCCAATTACCTGTGCTGGGCTTTTCTCAGCATTTCTCTATAATTTGGAGTGAGTGCCACAAATTATTTTAGGGCATGTGTTCCATTGCAAACTAGCAGAACTTCTTGATCCCTTTGTCTTCCCCGTGGCAGTGCCATTTCTGAATCCCTGCCAACCACATTGGAGAATCACTGCCATGGGCTGTGATTGTAATAGTTCTAACAAAGATCACTGAACATTTCCTTCTTTCATTTCCAGCCATGTGGCTTTAGCAGGTGTCAGTCCAGAAGGCTGTTGTGCAGAAAAAGTTGGGTGCCTTGTGATAGTTCCACCTGAATGAACTATTCCTGAAGTTTCTTAAGTGAGGTGGGAAAGCCAGGTGGGAAACCATCAGCTTTTATTAGGAAATTATGGTAATGTGGTTGTGATAGAATCCAATAGAAGGAAAGAAACAATTTGACAGATGGAAAGAAACAAGCAGATTGTGCTTTGTATGTGGAGGGTACCACGTATCTACTTGCTTGTGCACTCCCTAACCTGCTTTAGCCACAATAACCACCTGAACATAAACAGTTTACATCATAAATGTAGATTGACTGGATCCATTTTGATAGAAGAGGGTTAGGCAATGCTGGCAGCCCTAAGTGAGTGACAGCTTCTCATACCACAAAGGGTGGTGATAAGCAGTTGTGGTATGAGCTACTGGTGGGATCTGTCGCAGCATATCTCTACCAGCTTAAGAGATAGCCCGTTTAAAACCGGAAAACCAGTGATAATGATCCTTTTTTTTTTTTTAATGTGAAATGTCAAAGCACAAAACAGATGGCAGTGAGGCAGTGGTATTAGAACAAAGTGCAAAACCCCAGGTTATGGTACATTCTTGTATGCCACAAAGATGGGGGGAAAGTGATTCCAGCTTCTGAAGCATCTGATAATAACACATGTGGAGTCTGAGTGGGAAACCAAATCCCAGCCTCCTTTACTCATGTGAGTAGTTTTGTGCTGAGCTATTCTTAAAATAATCATCAATTCCCGCTCAGTGCTTCTCCCCATAAATTAGTTTCTAAGATGTATAACAGCCACTGAAAGAAGAATTGAACAGGGGAAATTAACTTGCTTTTCAGTCGCAGAAATTTATCAAGTCTACATTTTTTACTGGGACAAAACCAATTCATTTAAGCATTGTCAAGATTCCTAATTAAAAATCCTCTACTCCCAATCGCAACTTACAAATACTGCGCTTAATTTGGAAGTTAATATTTCCACACATTTCTGCTATACACTGCTATAGTAGCTATGACTCTAGTCTGATAATGGGAGCACTTGTACCTGAGCCAGCAGTAACTTCCCTATTTCTGCGTAAAAAAAGAAACGTTGTAGAAGGGGGATGGGGAGGTTTGAAGCTGTGTTTATTGTCTGTATTTCAGCTCAATTATATGAGATAAGAAAGATCCATCTCTTTTAGACTTAGGCTAATGCATCAGATATTGCAAGCCTGAAAAGCTTTGTTTTTTATATTGTGAATCAATCAGCTTTCATCAGGCTACCTGCTGCCTGGCAGACCTCCATTAGTGTTTGTGTGAGCAACTCGGATCATAGCTCACACTAACAGAAGATCAAGCCTTCAACCAACTAGCCCATGAGTAGAGCTCAACTCTATTTTTCATTAGTTGTGAGTTGGAGGAGACCTCTTCCTTTAAAGACTTTGGTAATATAGACCGTCAGCATGTTCAAGGACCAATTTTCTGTTCTAAAAGAATATAAGCAAGATCATTCTGTTCTGTGATGGATGATTATGATTTCATAGGTAATCATTCAAGCCTGTAGTACTTTGACTGGATTTTTTAATGCAAACTACAGTATGAACTTGAAAAAAAAACAACTCTCAGTCTTCACCAACACATAACAGTTCATCTTCCTCTACTTATAAAGGAGTATTACAATGAAGAACTTGAGATGTGACAAATCTCCAATAAGTCAAAACTCAACAACTCTCTTACGTCTCAAAAATGTTTTGCTTTGAAGCAAATCTTATTCTGCCTTTATTATACATCAGTAACACCATTTCCTTACACCATCTCATCTTTGTTTGCCTCCTTGCTTATAGTATGTGAGACAAGAATGTGCACAAGAATAGTTGCTAATCACACAACAAGGGTTCCACGAGGGTTTCTGTGCACAAGCAATCTCATTACCTCAGCAGCCACTTTGTTGCCAGAGTTCTTGGGGATATTGCTTAAAAATAGACAGTTTTAAGAAGAGATCTGAGAGAGAAGCAGGAGACAACTTTTCTGATTTTTCATAGGAAAGGTTTTTCTAATCATCAGGCCAGCACAGGGGAAACAGAAGCTGTGAGTTTTAAAAAGTCAAAGTATATGTAATGGAGGATGTGATGCCTGCCTAACCACAAGGTCATCATGAAGTTTGATTTAAACCATATCTTCCAATAAAACAACTGAAAACAACTGAAAATTTGACTTTCAGATGTTTACAAGCACTTTAAGAAAGAAGCATGAAAAGCCTTTTAAATGGAGAACCAGCCTTTCTGTTCTTAGTTTTGTATGAGTTAGATATAAATATATCCAACAGTCAAAAAGCAACTTAAGAAAAGACAGTATAAACATTAAGGGGGAAAAGCCTCAATACAATAATTTTGTCCTGTTTTTTAAAGGTGAATTAAAATACTATTATTTGTCCTTGACATTTCAGAGGCTTTTATTGTACACCTCTCAGTTTAACCACCTTATTTTTACTTACTCAAATTATATGACGCTTTTTTTTTCCTGCTCTGTAAATGTAAGAAGAATAGATTATTGAGCTGACATCACTTGAGTAATTAAGCTGATGTTGGAAACCCATAATTTGACCTTCCGTGTGTTGCTAAGGGTTGTAACTTTCGTTAGATAAAGCACAGTTAGACAGTTGTTATGAAAAAAAATATAACTGACAGAAACAGCAGAACTAACTTACGCAAGAGTATTTACCCAGTGACTCGCTAAAACACTCAAAGGACAAAAGCTCACAACAGCCCTCCAGCCAGCAAAGTTCAAACACTCTGGAGGACGCTCTCCACCTCATGAGACTGATTCACCTCACTCCGAAGAGGGAGTAGCACAACTCAGCCTCTGGGGATACTTGACCTGGGAGGATCTCCAGGGATCTCTGAGATTGAGATCATGCATCCCATGCACACTTAACACCCTCTTCTAAACTACTGACAACTGCTACTCAGGTGAGCAGCTCAAGTGGGAGTAAAGATAGTCCCATTCCTGTAACTATTATATGCATTATATATGCATTAATAACCACTCTTTCACAGAGAGTAAATATCTAAACTTCTTCACACAGATCTAATTATCACATAGTATTTGATGCATGAGTTCAGTCCGTCTTGACGTAAACCACAATCACAGGAAATGGACTTCGAAACTCAATAGTCTCGTTGAATTTGAATTAATTCTCATGAGCACGCAAATAAGCAGGACTACTGACAGAAGGTTCAGAAAGTCTAGAAAGGTCTTCATTACCTGTTACAGCTATTGTAGAACATTAAATAAATAAATGCAAACATTCTTTCTACATATGAGATCCCATTAAAAAGAGTTCCAAAAGTCATCACTTCCTCTTCTAGTATTGTCATAGGGCTAGTGTCACAAATTTGGTTGCCCTGGAGATACAGGTTTGTTTTCTTGCCAGAGATTAAAGACTTACTGATACTGAAACAGCTTTAAATAAATTAATTTTACTCAACACAAACTCGCATCTATAAAAACAGCAAAAATACCTATTTGCCATAAATTTTGTGAAATAATAATATATTTTCTTCTTTCAGACTTAAACCTATACCTAATCACTGCTCAGGAGGGCACCTAAAGTAAAGAACAAATTAGCCACATTCCTGTATGACATACGTGTTTTCTTCCACCTTCCCTCTGAAACATCTAGTGCCAGCTACCTTCAGAGACAAGTTTGCAGAGTAGATCGACATGAAAGCTAATTTGGTATGGCAAATCCTCTGGGACAAATTCCGCCATAGTGTGCAGATGTACCATGACTCTGAAGTCAACAAGGTTGCATAATTTATATCATTATAGATTTGTCCCAGGTTGGTTGCGTCTGGGTTTTGAGGTTTTGTAGCTGTTCTTTTTCCCCTTTTTAAGCAGCACTTTATTGGATTTTAAGAAATAAACATACAAAAAATTGTTTCTTCTTTAGCATATTAACTCCTGGATATTGTGATGGGTTTTTTGTAAGGCTACTGAATTCAAAAAGGGAGAAACATCCCATTTCGTGAGATGGTCACATCAGTCACGTCAAGAAGTATGATGCAGTACAATGGGCAGTGATCTTACATATGCAAGTGCCTATTCTCTAGATCTAACAGCACAGTTGTTGCTTCTTCACCAAGTGTTGCAAGGTCCTACAAGCAAAACTGATAATATTGTCTCCAGCTGTATTACTCAACTTTAGGAACAATTCATCAATAAGAAACCTCTTGACCACCCGCCCCAACAGTCAGTTCTTTTCCCTTGTTCATAAATGCACACAGAAATGAATTTAAGTCAGAAGCAGTGATTTTTACCTGGAAACGATTTGAGAGCTTGTGACCTGTGCACACAGGGAATCCACTGATGGTCCAATCGGTCCTGGAAACAAAGGGAGACATGAGAGGAATGTATGGCCTTGTCATCAACCCCCTGTTCTCTGTCTTTTGAGTAGACACCTGTAGACTATTTGATTTCTTTCCTATTGATAAGTGATTTATTTTTACTCATTGCCTGCTAGAAAAGATTGTGTTCATGTGAGAATCAGCAAATACTTTTTTTTTTTTTTCTCCATGGGAACTACTATCCTTTTTCTCACGTTGTATTAAATAATCTTTTTTTTCCAGATTTTAACAAAGCACTAATGGTCACACAACCATTCCCTCTGCAGAGCTTTGATTATATTTACATCAGGCAATGATAACTCCACAAAAAGGCTGTTGTACAAAGGTAAACTTAAAAAACAATGAGTTTGCATAGTCAAGCTGGTGACAGACCTCTCATACCTGTTAGTATAGGTATGAATACGTGAATACAATTTCAAGCTGTAGATACAATCAACCTACATTTTACTCTTTTTTCCAGGACTTAAAATGGATTCCTTCATGCATCCTGAATCTAGCAAACACCGAGTATTTATTACAATCAATAGTGTATTATATTGTGACCTCTCAGCTGTAGCAAGATCTTTCACCTAGCAGAAATCATTCTACGTGAATGGCCCTTGAGCACAAATTAAATGAAAGTAGACTGCAATTGAGGGAAATTATAGTCATAACTGCTGTAGAAATGAAGTCAACTCTTTCTCTGCATGACCACAGCAAACAGTGCAGATGCTCTCTGCTATCATCATTGATGCAGGTGCCAAAATTTCTTCCTGCTAAAAGAGTTTTACTAAAATGTCTTTATCCTTAAGGGATGTGTAATCGCTATTACACAAAAACAAAGACAGAAACAAGCCTTGTAAATACAATTTGGTGTACTAGTGCCATTATAATACAAATGAGTGTCTAATGACAGACATTACTCTTCAGGTGTGAATAAGAATCCATACATTGTCTGCTTAAGAGATGCGGGTGGACTTGTACAAAACACACTTAAAGGTCTCCTGCCCCAAGGAGGCTAACAGAATCACACTCTGAGAAACCCTATACTTATTTAGAAAATGGAATGTTTTTTTTTTCCTTCCAACTGCTTCTTCTGCATAGATTTTGTAGTATATAATTTTTTCTCTACAAAGCTTATAAAAGCAAGTGATAGATCCTACAAAGTAGTAAATCATCAGAATCCAAGCTAGCTTGGCAATAGCCAAAAAGCTAAGAATACATAATGGAATCTGCTTGCCAACAGCCATCAATGGGAAACACAAAATATTACTACATATGACCATATTTATCAGAGAAAACTCACTAGCTGGTATAACATACTACAGTCAAAGGATCACAGAAAGGGCAGAGATATTGTTCTTCTGAGCAGAGACAACAACTTCAGGGCTTTAAGCCTTTAAAGAGAAGATCAAATTTAGTGGAGATTCTGTGCTCTCTAGGAGAATAAATGGGCCTTTCATGAAGGTAGAAATCTCTGAGTTACCTAAATAAATGAATGCACAACCCACAGTTCTCTTTTAGGACTCAAGAACACTGAATATCACTGAAGGGGCAACAGGCCACTTTATTTCAAAGACACCAGGCAAAAAGGAAAAAACAAAAAAAAAAAGAAATTTTAGGAAATGTTGGTAAAAAACTATTAAAGATACTTCTTCTTTAAAAATATATTTCACAAACATATCAATTTAATGAATCCTCCTTAAAAGCTAACTGCTATTACATGTCAAAGATTAACTTACAGTGCTGACTTCTCAAACACAAAAATGCAAATAAAACCAAAACGTGTTTTCTTAATTGAACTCTCCAGGAAACACACCCATTTACATCAATAACAAACAGCATCCTCTGAGGATGAGGACAGATGGATGACAGGCAAATTGTGAGAAGTCTGAACTGATCATCTCTAACATCACTTTAGGATTCCCTTCTCTTTGCATTCTGAAACTGTTAAAATCTGAGAAGAGGGGGAAAATATCAGAGGAAGGGAAACATCTTTTTTTTCCCCATGAAAAATAATAAATGCACAAACATACTATCTTCTTTATTTATGGCATCAGCTCTTTATTGAGACAGCAAATATTTGCCTTTTTTTTTTTTTTTTTTTCCCATTAAAGATTTTGGAAAAATGTAATGGAAAGTCAAATTACTATTTGTCATAGTCCTGGCTAAGTCCCTTTCATAGACAGTCATCAATCTGCTGTAATTGGACCCAACAGTTGCATCCCACACATTTCCAAGCCAGCTGGATCTGGAAAGATTCCAAATACTGTCTTTACTCTGGGTCTCTCTAGCAAATTTCTAGATACAGAAATCCTGTGTGAAGTCCTCTGCAAGTGATCCCTTAGTCCAACTGCCCAAGGCCTGGGACCAATGGTAAACCCCAACTCAACTCTGCTGTTAGGCACGTTCTCCCAGAATTACATCTACCTGTAGCTGATCTGACTCATGTTCAAAAAAAAACCAAACAGACATTCAAAGGAATTTCCTACAAACGTACTTTAATTTTAGCTAGTGCTAGAGCATTGCAATGTTTGTAAAACACACATGAAAAGATCTCCCTTTGGAGCATTTGGATTTGGTCTGTGTCCTTGAGGAAGGACATTCCACTTGCCCCTCGGCTCCTTCAGCTTTCTTTTTCCAGAAGCAGGTTGGACATACCTCCTTTTCTTTTATGGATATGTCTCCTTTACGGTATCAGAACACTCTTCTTTTTCTTCTTCCTCTATTTGAAATTTTCCTGTGTCTGCCCCCAGCCTCCCCTTCTTTATCAGCAGCTGAGCAGGGAACACATGAAAATCAGTGATTCTGCAGGTAGAAACCCTTTTATTCTACCACAGAAGAACAGTTGCTGAGACCTTGATTGGCCTTTTTCTGCTTCCCAGATGCATTCAGCACTACCATAAAATGGATATTCTTCTCTACATTGAAGGTAACAATCATAAATGATGCTCATAAAACAAAGAAGAATTCTTGTCCTGACAGGCATATTCCCTACGCTATCTCACTATTGCTCCTATCTTTACGTACCAGAGAATCAACAGACTGTTGAAACAGAGCTGCTGTAGCAGGGTATAAATAGCCTCCCTCAGCAGAGCACAGGCCATGTGTTATATTAACATGGTTGGGCTGTCTCCAATCCTCATCTAGCCACCTGTGGTAGACCTGTGTGTGCTGCTGCCCTGGTGGCTCCTGACCATCAAACTGCTGTTCCTCTTTGCTTTTGCTAATGGGCATTTATGGGAATGCATTTTGAATGCAATTAAAGAAGCATCTCTACCTATGGGCTTGCAATTTAAAACAATCATTTTGTGCTAATGTTTCTTTACAACGAGCATTGTCTCATATCATAATTCATCAGTACAAACATATAAACATGAAATTAAGGCATAAGGAGCCTCTCTAATGTAATGACCCATGAAACAGATAACTTCACAAGATATTATTAAGGGTTTTCAGGCTGGAGAACAGAGATACTCCTTCTTAAAACAAGAATTCAATACTTATCCCTAGGCTCTTCATTTGTCAATTTCCTCTACAAATCCCTGTGTAGCTATAATGTGCGTCCAGTCTAATTTTGAAACATCTTGTAAACTGAACCTTGTCTCAAGCTGAGGTCTCCAGATCAGGTAGGGAGGTCAACCGAACATGCAAGCCCCCAGCTACACAATCAATCATGAAGTCAGGATTTCAGGCTGTGTGTATTTTAAAGTGTATTTTAAATAAAGCAACACTGAAACTCTCTTAACCACCTGACCTGTTGGTCCTGATAACAGATTACTCAGCCAAACCCTGCTGACACAAAGAGATCCATTTAAATTACAAAAAAAAACCCTTTCTTCCTCTTCTCATCAGCTACCACCTAATAGATCAGCCTGTAAAACATAAACCAAAGAGCAAGTCAGAGACAATTAAGGAAGATTTTTGTGCATGCTCAGAGGTGGCCACACATGAGATCTGAGAATAAAATTCTGAAAGATTGATCACACCACAAAGCAGGAAACCTGTATTCTTAACATTATAATTTCTTTTCCCTCCCTCCTAACAAGTCACTTTCTGATACGGATTAAGAATTGTATTTTTCCTTATGAATTACATACACAGAAATTTTTTGCATTCTCCATGTAGTACCTCCAAAGCCGTATCTTGTCATTAGCTTCTTTCAGATTGCTCAGTATTTGCACCAATTGTTTCCATTCCTTGCTGCTGACTCTCATGACACTTGCCATTAATTTGTTGCCTAAAGAAATCATTCTGGAAATGTTCTGAAATAACTCACTTGCTCAGTGCATAAAATTAGGCACTTCTACAATAAAGGATGCAGCTTTATCAAACAGCCAAGTTCTAAACAGAAAGACTTGTGTCTTGATTTGATGCCTTTGGGCACTAGTCTGTCGTGTAAAGGAATCGTTAATAAAACAAGTATAATTTCTACACCTAGAACAATTCACTCTTCAGTTGGGAAAAAGGCATACCAAATCTTTTGAGCTAAATTCCCAAGAATCCCTGGGAAAAGGGCCAAGTAGCAAAAAAATCCATTTCAGCACAAGACCAAAGAAAGCAAAGTAGAACAGGTTTTCGATGTTATCCTCTAGATAACTGTTGACCTACAGCAAAACAAATAATAACCACTTCTAACTAATCAGGCTGCTGCCTTTTTCAGTCTTACTCTTTCTTTATCTATGCAGATATAGGGAGCTGACAGAATACTGGACTCCTTACTATGGTCACCTTATCCCACAACTTCAGACAGAATAAGAGAGCATTATTTTCATACGCAAACAACAAAGCAATATTATCTGAGAATTAACGTTTTTTACCTTAGGACAGAAGCAATCTCATGCCACCTTCTCCATACTAGAATTAGTAAATTACTTCAGCTATCTGAGAAGCTAAAACGTAATTTCGATGTTTCTAGGGAACAGGAAGAACAGGCCTATAAAATTCCTTCCATGCTGAACAGCAAAACCAGAAAAAACAGCAGCTGCAAGTGGTATGAGTGGCTTTTTGGCAGAAAGGCATCCCGTCATGCATCAGACCCACACTCATTAGTATTAGTGAGCATTGCTGCAGTCAGAATTAGCTATTATCCACAGGACTCAAGGATAACTTAGACCCAAACAATGAGAAAGCATATGTATTTTAACATCAGAATTAATGGTGGCATCAGCTCAGCTGCTCTCTTAATAGTTTACAGAATGCAAAACTGACCCCATGCAGAATGCCATCCTTTTAATCTAGTTGAAGACTTCCAAAATATTAAATAGAAAATATAACACAGTGTTGTCATGAGACAAAATAAAGAATGTGAAAGAAAAAAAAACATAATTATTTGGACCTACTTCTGCACAGTACTGAGCACATGCTGAACTTCAAGCAGTAAGCATTACTAAGCATTAAGAGGTCTTATTACCATTCAAGTAGCATCAAACAGAATCAGGCCTCTTAGGAGGAGATAGTAGCTACAGCAAAGGTCATAGCAGCATTTTTCATCAGTATATCTCAAAGCACCACATGAAAGAGGCTGGTATCATTATACCCATTTTACAGATAAGGAAATTGAGGCAAAAAATCTGTGAATCAAGACTTGAAAGACTTGACAAGCTACTATTAGACCTAAAAACAGAATCCAGTTTTCTTAAATCCTCATCTACTCTAGTCATGAGCCTTCCAGAAGAAAAAGAAGACAGCTGTTCTTGGACAATGATAAAGAACTGACTTTTCAGAGGTGCAGCCAGCAAGGCAGACAGATACTTGAAGCATATAGAAAAAACAACAACAACAACAACAACAACAAAAAACACCAAAAAAACCCCACTATATATTTTTTCCCTTCTCATAGCCAACACAATCACCAGATCAATAAGCAGCCTGGAGTGCTAAGACCACATTTCTTGGCCTGATTTCAGATAGCATCCCAGACCAACAAATCCAGCTACCCTCAAAGGGTTGCTCTGAACTGAGTGGGATTCCCTTCAGGCAGAGAAGTCACATGCACAGGACAAGTTATTGGATCAAGATATAATTACATGCTGAATTATTAATTTTAAAATGTTTAAAATTGCAACATCCCTTTAAATATAAACTATTTCCTACACAGTCTTGACAGTACTCTCGTTAAATGCTAATAGATGGTTCTATAATAAACAGAAGCTTAAAAATGAATCACATTTATATACCTTGGGATGTCATGAGTAACAGTGTTTTGCAACTTAGGAGTGCAGAGAATTATTTTTTTTGATGCATTGACATCTCCTTCTTGGCATTGAGCAACACTTCATAACATCTTACATTATAATTTTATTTCTTTTGTAACAAAATTTGTAGTTGTTCTATAAATTCCAAATGTTAATTGTATAATTGTCTTCTATGAGGATACAAGAAAATCTCTTCAGATTCACCTTTTTTTATACATGCAGAGCAATTACTCCCTTGTGTGCCATAACAACGTATGAGGTGTTTTTTCTTGTCAGCTAAAAGTAATATAACACTCCCCTCATTAGAAATATAAATATTTGGTTTGAAGAGAAGAACTGTAACCAAGCAATGTTTCCAGGAGGCCACATTTCTCATGACCTCCTGTCTAATCCTTCTCTAGGTGTGCACATCATAATCTATTCCAAGCAAAGATGCTGGCAATGCTGAGGTAACAGTTAATTAAATATTTGGTTGTAGGGAACTTTGAAATCCTTCAATCAAGGCACCATGCAATTTCAAATACAATTACATCCAAAATCACTGTTATCGGTTACTATAATAATATAAATTACATTAACACAGACTGCAGGCCTCTCAGTGCAAACAAACTTGAATTGCACAGGAGTGCTAAGATGAGATTCTGATGTTGGGACAGAGGCAGGTGACCCAGCCATTAAAAATGCACACTGTCTCAGCTTTTTTGCTTTGCAACAAAACCTTGGAGCCATACTACGGAATACACCTCAATTCTGACTCAAAAAACCCCAAAGAAGCCAACAACTGTTTATTGCTGCTATTCACACTGTTCCAAGCTCATCTTAGCCACTTGCTAGGGAAACCACATGATGTCTGCATATTTGTGGTGTTCTAGCTGGAATTAATAGCAGGGCAAAATAAAAGGTTTTACATGAATATTATACTTGGAAATACCAAGGGAAAGAAAACAAGATGTGAACCAAATTATTTACTCGGGTACAAAAGGATGCGTATAGAGATCCATTTTTAGTAATAAGGTAAGTTATTAATATCAGTTGTGTAGAAAAGCAGACAAGCATAATATGTAAGCTCTGAAATCTAGGGGCAATGTTGATTTTAATTACCTGACAGTTGTTAATTACCTGATTTAATTATTAGTAGTCACCTTGCATGCAGGGCTACAGCATAAACATGAATCAGAAGACTTAATTTCCTCTTTCTTTACAAGTTCTAATTCTGTCTACTGTAGGGTTTTACACAAAGTGTTAGTATTGCTAGCTATGACAATGTGACAATAAAATAACTTATTTATTTTATTTGCTCATCTAGATTTTTGAAACTGGCAAAACACAAGTTTAATAGTAACTATCAAATAAATTACATCAGTGCAAACTCCTAGAGGTTTGTGCATACAAACTACTGTGATCTAAAGCAAGGTATGAATTTAGAGATATAGTAGACTGATTGAAGGATTAAACCAGTGTATCTTAATTTGGGTATGTGCATGTTAACAGAAGACTATAGCTTCTATTTAATTTAGGCTAACACTTTAAAGGGATTTACTCAGGTACACAAAATAAACTCTATGGAAACTCTCAGAAATTGCCACACAGACAAATTACAATAGGCTACTATGTATCAGCTGATCTATGGCTATGGCCCATGTCAGTTTTCTTAGCCCCTAACAAATAGTGAGATAACCAAAGTTAGCTTAGCCATCTTTCCACAAAACCTAAAATAATTCAAATAATTTCTCATCTGTCTTGGACAGATGCACAGTCACTGTAGATCAGCTGATACGTGGTATCTTGTCAAGGCACTGCATTGGGTGAGGAACATGAGAATAGAGTAAAATTGGTGCAACTTCTGCACAACAAAAATAACTAAGTGACATAACTGAAATGGGATAAACTGTATTTTGTTCCGGTTGCTGCATTTTTCAGGGATCTATGTCAGCCTAAACCAACTGAAAGTGATGCCAATTTTCTTTATCTAGATGGAAACCTACAGAGCTGTCTACAAAACATAGCACTAGTTTAACTAAGCATGCATTTAAAATGACTAAATGTCACTCAGTTCAAATCACCACTTTTAAAGTAGGTTTATTTTAATTTGCCTTAGGTTGAGTAGGAATGGGTTTAAATTAAGCTAATATATTCTTAAATCAGCATGCTGGATCAGAACACAACAGCCATGCAGACATTTTCACCTATAAAGTTCTTAAAAATACTTTCTAACCTTCTCATCAGACAGGCCAAAATTAATACTGGTAAAGGTAGAAGAAAGTCCAATTAAGACCTCCATTTGTTGCCAAGAAGCTCTCAATTGCATTAGTCTTGTCAAATGACCCAAAGGTGGGAAGATCTGCATATACAAGGTTATTGTAAATATGTGATTTACTCCTAGCTAAAATTTAATCCTACCTGAGGAAATACTGTCAGGTATCCCAGAAAGAGTTAATTTTTACACTTGGAAGAAATTAAGTATTTCTACAGCTTTAAAAATCCAAATTAAAAATGTAAAACCTTTTGCTCCTCAGACTCAAGGACTACAGCTAATTAGACTGCATCATAATGCTCCCTTAAAACCAACGCATATTAAAAGAAGCGTATTTAAAAGGCTAGAAAAAAAACAACATAAAGTAATGAAATTAGTAAATTCTTCATGATTCTGCAAATCAGTATCAAAGGGTTTGCTGTCATTATCTTTTAACATCAAACTGTATAAAAGAGAATTTCTGTACGTTTTGAAGCAGGAACATCTCAAAAGAGATTTACTGGATATATTGCTTTGGTCGGAAGTGCCAAAATATACAGAAAAAATATTACTGTCCAAGATGTCCAATCTGATTTCTAAATAAAAGAAGTAATAGCCTGAGTTTCATCCATTACAGGAATCCAATGGTTTGGGAATCACTTACACTAAAATGACAGAGCAAAACATCTCAGCACATACAGGAATAAACAGGGCCTTCATCCAGGAAACTGCTCCCTGCTGAGACTCCTTGAGATCAATTAGATTCGGGATTGACATAGGACATGGCTTATTCAGAGCAGTTTGCAAAACTGAGGCCAAAAATCTAAAGAAAAACTTGAACAGAAATTCCTTTCACTGCAACAAAAATCCCTTTCTGCATTTTTTCAATTTTCCATTTTTTGTTGTTCCTTCTATATCTTATTGTAAGATATTAGGAAGGCCGAGGTTTATTTCATTCATAACATTTTTCATTAGCAAAAAGGAATATTATCAATTTTAAAAAATATTTAAATAAATAATTTTCCATGTACCACTAATACTCAGTGATGACTTCATAGGTGGCCAAAATGTTTCTAAAGAGTTAGGAATTTTGAGGGGAAGGTGTTCCCCAAAAGTCAGCCCACAAATTCCTCTTGTCTCCCAGGTGCAAACTTCTTTTTCTTTTATTTTCATTAAAAAGTTGCTCAGCATGCTTGGGAGTATAGGTGGCGTAAACTTGTGGTTATTGGAGAAAGGTCATTCTGAGCTGTTGTGATTCAAGTGTTGCATACGTTCTAAAATAAAGCAACATTCTCAGTGCTATGATAAAGGCTGATTCTCCAGCGCTTCTGGGTTTGCTGCTATTGAATCTATTCCTGATGTACAGTGCTAGTTATTCTCAGCAATTCATACTAACCTTGGAAAATTGCAGACAAAATTGAGAAGGGTCCCACTTTACTTAAATATGGACAGTATATCTACAGTTTCTAATCCATTAGCTTAATAAAACTGAATTGATTTAAAAAAAATAAATATGTGATTCACCATAGAGCTTGTATGCTTTTCCTATTTTCACTGCATAAAGTGAAATGCAAGAGGCAGACACTTTTGCAGCAGGGAATAGCACTGAGATATTTCATGGCTTTATAAAGTTTTAAATCAGAGGCCACCAGATCGTCCCATCTGCTTCAGGTACATCACAATCCATTACATTTCATCCAGTCATCACTGCACTGAGCCTCCTCTGACTTGTGTTTGTTGAATGCCTGGCTACCAAAGTAGACACCTGGGAGTTTTGTTTCAGTCATTACCGTTAAACTGCGGTTTCCATGGCCCCTGCTGCAGCTGCAAATGAACCCATGGCAAACATGGCAAACAAAATGTCACAGCTTTGTGTGGTACTCTCTGCAAGGGCATTTCACACACATTGCAGCTCCTTGTGTTTACATGTGAGACAAGGCTGAGGTAAGGATACGCAGCTACTTCTCAGTTCGTGGCACCTGAGGACCCTGACAGCAGAAGTGGCAGGTATGTCATGGTGTAGTGACAAAATCTGAAAAGACAGCTATTCTCCCTCCAGTAAACGCTGGTGCAGATGGCATTCTGAGTGACTGGCCATCAGACTCTTTCCTGAAAGACAGATGTGAGAGATTCCAGGACTATCAGTTCAAAAATGACTGGAGGACTGACACAACCCTAGCACCTGATCAGGTAAGAATAACTACAGAACAGTTTTATACAGCAATCAGAGGGCTCCTTCACTTTGCACCTATGCAGATCTTTGAAACTAGGACACTTGTAAAGACATTTATCTGTTCTATAGCTCCAACACAGCCAATACTAGCAGTTAGCTTCAGGTAAACATAGGCTTCACTGTCTCCTCTTCCTCTGCCAGTTGCCCCTTAACTTTGACAGTGCACTTGTATAATTTGAACTTTCCTGTATCACTGACACAACTGAAGCCTGCCAACTATTAACATACTTGAAGGCCTTTGAAGACAAGAGGCTACACTTTCTCAATCTGTTCAGCAACTGATGTAACCACAATCAGCATGACAATGCAGGTAGGCCCATGCAGAGGAGCATGTTCACCAACAGTAGGTGAAAATGGATGAATACGAACATGGCTGTTGAAATCAAAGTAATTCAAAGGACTTCTGAAGAAGTTGGAAGGAATTTAATGAAGGGATGTAGCCACTCCATCATTATATTCTTGAATGAGAACATGAGGAGACACAGCAGGGACATACTTTTCAAGTGTGAAAGAAGTGAATCTCCCACAGGGCCTAAGGAATGGAGAAGCCCTGATACTGAAATAAAAAGAAAGGGAAAAGCACAGATGTCCAGATAAAGAGTCCCACACAGTTCCTTCAACCAAGTGCAGTTGTGTTGTGCTGTGCCACAGAGAAAGAGCAGAACTGCTATCAAGTCTTTCAGAAGTGAGATGGAAAAAAAACAATAAAGAAGAATCACATATTTCCTTACAGTTTGACTTTCTAGTTCTCAGCTGCATCACTGCGGCTGCACTACCTACAAACACAACAAGGGGACCTCTCTTCCTCTCTTTTTTTTTCCTGTAGTCAGTCATTTCTGCCTTTCCCTGAGGTGCCACTGAATTCTAAAACTCAAGGAAGAATTTTGTCAGCAAGTAGGTAGGAGTGTAAAGGAAAGAAGAGGGAATAGAAGGCAAATAAGCAGGTAAATGTCAAACCAAACAAGCAAAGGAATCTATAGTACCAATATCAAAGCAGCAAAAGGCACAATGCCTGAGAACCTGAGGCTGATGTGATTTACCTTCATGCCTTAGGACATTCAGTTCCACATAATCCACTGTCAAAGTCAATTATAAATATTACAGTATCTGCTACTGGAACTGATCCAATGCATTCAGCAGAAAACATCAAATGCTGCCTGTAAGGTAGATGAGCACTTAATGACAAGGATAGACACCAAGATACGATCAAAATAAACAAGCTGTACAAAAGAGCAAACCAAAGCTAGGTTGCTTGTGTCTCTCGCTTTTCAATATCTGCACTTGATTTCTCAAGGGATTATTTTAAAATAATTTCTCCAAACGTAACAGCATTAGGAAACAAACAACAAAAGGTTTTTTAAGACTGGCCCATAAAGTTACTTTCCTAAGTCTATGTTAATATATCAAAATAGATGTAATTATTAGATTTTTAAAACACTCGGAGCCTGACACCTTCTGCTGAAATCAGTAACACTATCTATCTCTCACAACATGACTTTACCACTACTGAGAGGATGAGCCACTCTTGCATGTGATGAAGTAATGCTATTTGAAGCAGGAAACTGCTGGTAAGCATAGTGAGGTGCTTTGAAGAGTTTGAAATCAGGTTATGCAGTCTCTTTTTGTCTAAGATATACAGGCAGAACTGTTCATTTATTTAAACCAGAACTGCTCCCCGGATCTTTCCCCAGTTTTAGTTTTAGGACAGTTGAGCGAGTAATGATTTTCACTGTATCTGCTTGGCTACAAACAGCAGCCTGATGTGGCAAAAGAGGACCTCAGCCACATTTATTTCCATCTTTGCCCTTTATTGACTTGTGTACAGTTGCCTTGTATCTCAACACAAAGCCCCTAACATCTTAGAAATTCTAGCTGGCGCAGAGCAGCATGTGTGCTCAGAAACACATTCTGCTATGAGTGCATCAAATCTATTCTCCTCACTTGAAAGTGGCCTCTCAACAGGCAACAAATGAAGCTCTAGTTCTACCAGATGACATGGTGTCTAAAATATTAACAAAACCTCCAAAATGAACATTATGATCAAAATCATCCCATGGCCCAAGCATGCACTATGGTATCAGTCCAACCCCACCACCCAGGCTGACTTTCTC
Organism: Gallinago undulata; assembly: GCA_026546715.1. Taxonomy (NCBI): domain Eukaryota; kingdom Metazoa; phylum Chordata; class Aves; order Charadriiformes; family Scolopacidae; genus Gallinago; species Gallinago undulata. The sequence continues at coordinate 40,900,005 of JAOTQQ010000012.1, forward strand.
TCACCTTCTTTTCTTCTAGCATTAACGCACATAAGTAGGAATAGTATATATTTTAACTTAAAGTCCACTGCACATACTCTTTCTCTAAGAAACTATGGAGTGGGCAGCATAGTCATGCAGCCAGTACCCTGCCATATGAACAGGAAGTATAATGCCATACCAACTGGTGACATGGGTGGGAAAGGACTAGTGGATTGCTAAGCACATCCTCATCTAGTGTATAAATTCAAGAGAGAGAAGCAAAATTACTAGGAAATATATAGAAGTGCATTCATCACAGAGAAGAATCACTCAACCCTACTGTAAAATCAGAAAGTAACAGAGGAGACTGGATCAAAGTTTAAATTCTAACTTCCAATACCTCATTGAGCCAGGTCTAGACAATTATGACGTGCTGATGCAACTCTAACTTATGGGTAGCAAGCTGGTTTGCTGGATACATTTTCCTAGCAGATAAACTGCTATGGAACAGGCAGACTCAGGGAAAACAAAGCCTACAAGAACAGAAAGAATCCTCTGAGGTGATATTCCAAGTGATGGTGGATATCCTTTATGGAGCAAAATTCTGCTTTTACCATTCCTCTTGAGAACAGATGCAAGATTTGTTTCCAGGTCTGTTCATCTGACATCTGAGTACATTTGCAACATATTCCTATATTTCTCACTTATTTTTAATAAGAAGGATTTCAGTGAAAATTGTGGATAGCACAGGAAACTACTTCTAGACCACCTTTTTAGCACAGTAAAAATCTTTCTACACTATATAATTCCATTTGCTACAATGAATCATTATAAAGTCAGCTGAAGTGCAAGATAACATATCTTAAGAACCTTCAAAGAAAAAAAATATAACGGTATCTACCTAATTATACATCAAAGAATATTTCAGGAATAAATTTTGTTATCTGCAATGTTAGAAATTTTTTTAGTGCTCTACTTTAGTAATAATATAAGAACATCACTGCTTCAATTAACCATACTGTATAACTGTGCTCACATATCAGGGGTGTCCAAATGGCCTTTCACATGTCCACTCTATTCTTACCATTAGAGATTCTCATTCCATATTTCCCACAAAAAATATCTAATTCTTAATGCAGAAGCACTTCCATTGTGGTCCTTTTTAATAATTTCAGTGTTGTCACAGTTCAGCATAATATTTTATAAAGCTTCTTTTTGAGCTAAAGGGCATGAAGTTCCAATAATACCAGTAATGTATATTGCATTTATATCTCAGTTTCCAATTATTTTCATGTTTCTATTACCACTTTCTGCACAAAAATGTTTATACGGGGGCAGTCTCATTTTACTCATAAGAATACACCTAATTCTGACATCCATCTGCTATGCTGTCTGGAAACTTTTATTATATTTGTCACAGCATATTTAGAGGTAAACTTACTCTGTGACATTTCAAGACATAACAGCAGTTTCTCATGCACAGTAATAAAAATCCTAAAAATCTCCTATACTATGTTGAAAATCTGCCCTAAATCATAGATACAATGTTTTCCAAGGTGCTTTGAATCTGCATGTTATTTTGCATGTAAAACATTTAATCAAAGTTGATCAGAGTTGTGGTTAGAAGGGACTTCTGGAGGTCATCTTGTCCAAATCCCCAGAACAAGCATGGCCACCTACAGCCAATTGCCAGCACCATGTCCAGACAGGTTTTGAGTATCTCCAAGGTGGGAGACTCCACAACCTCCCTGGGCAACCTGTGCCTCTGGGCTCAGCTGTTCACTCAGTTTTTAATCCCCTTCACTGCCTACTCATCTAGCCCATACTTAATCAGCTTCTTCATGAGTATCTTTCAGGAGGCAGTGTCGATTGCCTCACTGAAGTCAAGGTATACAATATACAGTGCTTTTAAGTTTACCAGAACCATGACTTCTGCTCATATTCTATTATTGTTCATCGATACATTAATATTCCTGATGTGCTACGGTTAACATTTTTAAAAGTGAGTCGGTCAGATGTTCAGCATTTATCAATTGGTTGATTGCCCCTGAAATAAGTAGTCCATTGCTGCTTCCCCATTAGACCAGGAATCAGCCTTTAATACTAGGGAAGAGAAAGCAAGAAGCACAGAGCATCCAAGTTCATGTTTTCTTGTTTTGATTTTTTTAATCATTTTTTCTTTATAAATTCACTTTTCAGAGGCATCCTCGAGGATGTCTGAAAGAAGAGAGAATGTTGGGCTGCTAATCAGGATGGAAGAATGTCCTATACTCAGCAGTCCTTAAAAAAAAGAAACAGAAGAGAGGGATGAGAAAAGCTAATAGAACAAAAGAAGGGGTGGTGACACAATAACAGAGAATTCAGAGGCAACAGCTTCCATTGCTCCTCTGTTTTGATTAAACCCCAGAGCAGGCTCAGCTTGTGTAGTGAATGAGCCAAGGAATCCTTCGGAAAAAAAAAGCCTTGGCGGCACAGAACTAATTAAAAACTAACGGAAAACATATACTCAATGCAAAGTCATTAAGAACAGCTTAAAACTGTAGATTCCTTACATATTTTACATCAGTGCAGTTTCTTTCTTTCAAACAAACACCATACTCAAATTTAGATGTTTCCAAATTATTCACCCTTTTACATGCAAAATCCAAAATATTTTAAATAATCTTCCTTAAAAGTAAAATTCCTTTGTTTTTTTAACGTGTTAATTCTCAGAGCACAGGTGTAATAGGAGACAATTACAAAATCTCAAAGTAAAATTCATCTTTCAAAGGGTAAAAAGTAGCACAGTTACATAATTAAAAAGGTAGAGTAATAAAATAGTAATAACACTGGCAACTTCTTTCTAAAGCTCTTTGAAAGCTGTACAAATATTGATGTAGATGGAAGCACCATGTTTTAGCTGGAAATTGGAAAATAGTTCTAGTTTCATTTCAAAGGTTAATAAAGGCACACAAGGTTAACTAATTAGCTCAGGGTCACTCAGTTATACGATGGAATTTAAAAAGGGGATGCAGAACAGCTGTGCTTGGCCACTGTTTTAAAAACTGAAAACTGCTCTGAAGTCACATGTCTGCTACCTAGACTGCATTCCATTCAGGAGTACTATCTATCCAGAAAATGGATCACCTTGTGCTTTACACTAGCAAACAGAAGTTACAAATCTGCCAGTACAGTTCCTCAGTAATGAAACACGTATAACATACAGCATGGAACAAATGAAAACGCAAAGATCAGAAGATGTTTTGTCATTTTCTTACCTGCTTTTATTACTGCAGACAAATGAGAACAGGGTTGTGTGGAAAGACTAGATGATTAGAAGAAATGCAAAACAGAATCACCTGGATAAAATCAATTCTAGTATAAAAATGTGGCTGAGGATAGTGAAGTTGAAGGAAGAAGGTGCATGCTTACAGGCACTTGTTTGCTGGTTTTTAGGGTTTTTTTTTGTCAGTGTAGAACTGAATCTATTCTACAGCATTACGTACCAAGGTGAGAAATAATCAGATTCTATCCCACATCTATTTCCTCTAAAAATGTGGTAATGTATACCCAGGACAATACTGCAACACAATCAGCAACATCCTAGACGGGCTTCTTTAAAAGGGAAGCTTAAGAAGTATAATTCACTGGCATTATACTGAGATATTTCAATAGAGACACAAGAGAAATTAAACAAAAAATGGAAGGTGAAACTCTTCCTTGATATGGTATTAGTCACTGTCTTTACCTTTAAAGTAGGTGATAAGGGATGAGGCATTCCTAATGTTTGTTAATATCCTGTTTATGACCATTATACTGAATTTAGTTTCAAATTTACAATTCTGTTATTCCCAAAATGTCATGTATTTCTAGGTAACAAGAAGAATACCAGCTCCACATGACTGTACAACTTTCCCCAATGACAAGACCAAAACACCATGGGAATGGCAAGAAGTGCTTGGGAGAACCTAAACATTTAATATCCCAGGACAATTCAGATTCTATAATATGAATGTGGTTTACTTTCCATCAACAATGAACACATTGTTCTTTCTGTCCTTACATATCAAGCATCCTGATTTACTATTTTGTATTGCAATAGGACTAGATAATATCAGAATGATTCAATGGAAAATATTTTCATTTGTTTTAATGGTAATGTAAAGTTTTGACAGAACTCATACACCAAAGCTAAAAGGGTCTGTATTTTTAGAATGTATATGAAATTTTCATTTGCAGTAGTGTCAGTCTGCTAATCTTTATATCAATTCTTCATTTAAGCAACACATGTAGAAGATTTACACACCTACATATATTTCTTTGCTATAATTTTAGCCATTCACCTAACCAAAAAGATAGAACCTCAAGTGCACTGTAGTTAGAATTGTATGGATCTTAACAGATCCAGAAGCATATCTTCATGGCCAAGAAATAAGAAATTAGGAAACAAAGCTATGAAGGCTATTGATGTAGAAATTTACAAATGCAGAGGTATTATTAAGGATTTATCTGAAGCTACGTGATTTTTAATTTTTTTTTAAATCATAGAATCACAGAATCATCTGTGCCGGAAGGGACCTTCAAAGGCCATCTAGTCCAGCCCCTCTGCAGTCACAGGGACACCCCCAACTAGACCAGGTTGCCCAGGGCCTTGTCGAGCCTCACCTTGAATGTCTCCAGGG
>JAOTQQ010000012.1:40904726-41175743 GCA_026546715.1 Gallinago undulata
GGACTTAAAGCCATTGAGTACAACCCTCTGGATGCGACCATCTAGCCAATTCCTTATCCACTGAACAGTCCACCCATAAAATTTGCTTGTTTTAGAAGAGGAAAATTTTTATCATAAAAAAATGAACACCAATTCAAGGTGTGTTTTTAGAAGTCCAATAAATGAAAGATTTTCCTTATAGTGTTCTAAATGCTGTACAGATTCTCAGTCATCCTGTATTTTCCCAGTTCTCTTCTTTATTCCTCAGCAGAACACTGTCAATGCAAATCATATTAAGGCACCTCCACAGAAAAAATTAACACGTATATTCAGAAGATATTAATACATTTTATAACCTTGATTTATACAAGGCACTGGTAGGTTTTTTCACTTTTTGCACAGGTAATTGCAATTTATTTTAAAAAATCCAGCAGCTTTCCATCCTGTGACAGCAAAGCCTCTCTAATCTTTTGAGTAAGACCTTAAAAGGATACCCCACTATCTTCCTTTCTATTTACAGTCTATAATGCTAAAGCAAGAATATTTTTATTTAATTACAAATGAAAAATAATTTGCATAATTGGAGACTCAGAACCCACACAACACACTAGAGAAAAAACATATGAAGTAATGGAAAATAGGAAACAACTTCTGGATCAGAAAAGGAGCCAAAATAGGTGATCTTTAGAAAAGTGAACAAACCAGGTGCTTTACTTAAGGTCTTACAGAAGTGGATTTATTTTCCGAGCAAGTTACAAGATCTCTGATTTACACAATATACAAAAGCCAGAATTCTGAAAGAGAAGCATGCAAGAGCAAGCGCCTCCCAGTCAACATCCTGCCAATGAAGGTAATACATCTTTTACTATAGCTTACAACTCTGTGGAGCTGATAAAACCAATTTATGCCCCTCATCTGTCAGTCTTTCATATCTCAGGTAAGTGCCATCAGCTGCATCATGATAGAAGGGCTGAGTCTTTCACTCTGTCTCTGCACCTGAAAAGCTTTCACTGAGCAGATATTTAATAAAAAGGAGTATATTTCTGCAGAAACTTTTAGTTTTACTAAGGGGAATGTTTTTTTACAAAAGAATATTTCAACTGAAAATTCATGATCTGAATTCTTGATCATCCTCGTGGTGATGAAGATATTTCTCTGATACCATTTTTCACAACTTTCCTTCCACGCGGAGTTTGTAATATGTTCTTAATAAAAGAGTCATCCAAGACAGACAGAAAGACAGACACTCTTAAGGAATATTAAAACTGCCTATCACAGTGCACAAAGAGGACTTAAGAGCCTACTAAGGAATCTATATTCAGGAGCAATCACTTATTCAGAGTATGTATTATCCAAGTGTGTCAGACTTGGCTGTAAATGAAGAGTGAGCAGTTCTTAATTTGGTCATCTGTAGTCCCAAAACAGAGTTCTCAGTTTTCTGAGCAGGCTGTGCAGAGAAACAGGTCTGACAATCTTGGACAGTATACACTGAATCTGTCACAACTTCTTCATTGTTAGAGGCCCACAGTATGCCTCCAAATTTTTTTTTGACACCTAATCAGAATGGTTAAAACAATAAGATTAATAAAAGAGTCCTGAGACCTTCTCTAGCCCTAAGGCCTTGTGGCAGATGCACACCACATAGCATTTGACACAGATTCCCTCTGGGCCCCATGAATTGGCCCTCTGACCACAAGAGATAATTATTTTTTACCCTGTTCTCTTTTCAGTTCAAGCCACCTGAAACAACACGAGAGCTGCACATACTGATCCTCCAGCTTTCATTGTTCTCTGCCTGCAAAATTTTAAATCTAAAAATAGGACTTAACTATTCCTTCTATAATGATATGTCTCACTGAAACAGCAGGCAAAAAAAATGAGTATGCATTACCATATACTACTGCTGTGGCTGGTAGCTGTACTGTAATTAAAAATTGTTAATGGTTCTATTATAAGTGTCTAATTCATAGGTTTTATCATTGAGCCTTAAAAGATAATGGCTTCATTTTACTTCATTTACTTGAGTAATTCTGACTTGTGAGAGGAGTCCTGTTAATGAGTCACATCAATAAAGATGCAGAATTGGTCCCACATTGAAACTAACATTGACAGTGTAAACTTTAGCTGAAAGCCACACTTCTTTCTTTTCCTTCCTCTACCTGTAAACAAAAAAGAACTGCTTCATCTGAACTGAAACGAAAATCTGTAGATGCTCTCAGTTAATACTACATTTGTTTTCAGAAATTTCAGGAAATTTCTCAAGTGAGTAGTCATTACAATGTTATGATTTCTTTTGAAAAAGATCTTTGAAATGTAGTTCAGGTGGTTTTGCTCATCATCAGTGACCAGTGAACTTTTAAAGCAACATTCAAAGGATCTTTTCACAACTCTGACATAAGATGCTGAGTTTTACTCACTTCATACAATGCAACATACTCATTCATACTCAATACAACTCCAAACTTCAAATCCAGGAGTAATTGGTCAGATCCAAAAGAAATGTTTGTTTCTGGATAGTGCCTACATATCATGATTTTTCATTGGCAAATATGAGGCTTTTACACATACTGTGAATGTCTGCTCGACCATCTAAGGCCTAGTCTTTATCAGCCCATCACAATATAGATGAACTTCAGTCATTTGATAGAGATCTTATCTGCATTTTTATGCAGTGCCTTTACTGTGGGATTTCCCAGATCCACAAGGTACCCCTTGCACTTAACACTCTGTAATATTGTGTTTTTTCCTGCAACGATTTGTCAACTGAGGCAATAACATGTTTGTAGTGCATCAACAGAGATCTTGTATCACTTAGCATACCACCACATAGAAGTGCTAAATCACAGTGAAGAAGGATGTTTCTTTGAAGGAACTCCAGGTTGCTGAGACAAATAAAAAAAAAAATCCTGTTTCTTGTGCTAAAATGAACAAGGAAAGTGAATGTATATCACAGAAACTAGGAAGAAGTTTTTGTATCAAAACTGCTGACAGAAGAGTGCAACATTGAAGATACTAACAGTGCTGGAGAACTAAAGCAAAGGAAGCCAAGGCAATGATGATTCTGGTGATTTACCTTACCTTGAGGTGCTTATTTTAATAGGGATATTGAACTCATAAAACCAGATTAGGGCTTGTAGAGGCAAAGTTTGATCCTGATGAGCTAAAATACTGCTATAATAAGCCAGTCCCCCAACTCAGTCCTTTTAGCAATGCAGGAAGCTGCTCTCATCAAAACATCAATTTCAGACCACAGAGAACTTTCAAGACAGAAATTAAACACTACAAATGCACAACAAACCACAGATAACACCTCAGCATCAGAATATCACAGAAAACAATGTGGAGGAAAGTTTGACTCAGAGCTCAGAGGAAGGGGCCAAGAGCAGGACGACCAAAAGTGCTTAAGTGTGCTAACAGCTACAAACCTAGCTCAAGACAGCATCCACTGAAAGAAAAGCTAGGTTAGGCATGTCTTTGAAAAGCTTATCTACCATTTAAATTCCAGTGCTAACAAGTGATTAAAAAAAAAGGATCAGGAGGCCTCAGGCTGAGACTTACAGGAATCAAGGAATTAATTTTATTTATATGTATATACATCTATATGCATTGAGCACCTAAGAGGCTTTGACAAAAAAGCTAAAATTGTGTTGGCTAGAATAATTGGAAATTTTCCCCGGGGCAAGGATTTTCTTCCAGATCTTCAGTTACAAAGGAACTGGCTAAATGCTCTCAGAGCTACCAGACTACGAAAGAATGCACTAGTGAGGTGTGTATCCTTTGGAACAGCAAAGTCTCAAACGTTAGCAGTTTCCCTGAGTTGTGTCAAAGGGTTAAAAAACAAGAGGAATAGGTCCAAAACTAAATTAATACAGACTACAGAAAGGGCAATAATTCTGACCTGGGGGCAAAGAAAAGCTAGATATTGGGAATGCAAGTGTGAAATGGTACTGACCCCAGAGGAGGTAGAAATTAAATTCAGGGGAGTACATGAACTCTAGGGTATCTGCCAATTTCTAAACTGGTATTTTGAAAGACTTAGCACATGTATATTCACATAAAAATACTTCTAATGAATGTCTCAAGTTATCACTTGAACAGGTAGCAGCAATTATAAACATCAATTATAAACTTGCATTTATAATTACACATAGCACAAGCAAGTCTGTGTTTATGAAGCAGTGTGGACAGAAAAAGCGATCCAGACAGTTAATGCATTATTTGGACCTCAGTGGAACACAGTGCTCTCAAACAAATGACGCCAGTAGACAGAAACAAATACAAAATGGATCCAAAGGCAGATAAGTCCAGACTAAACTTGTCAGCATTCTTTTTTCAAGAGAGCTGGCTTTAAAATAAAATCCTTAGATGTCCTCTGTCCATACTTCAGTAAAATAGCTGATAGAGGGCTATGGGGGAAATTAATAAATAATGCTAGTGAAAAAAAGAGGGGAAAGAGGAGCTGTTAGATGGGTATTGTTAAAGAAAAAATGAAAATAGTGTTGGATAGCTGACAGTGTCAAAAGGGACAATTTGACACTGGAGGGAGCTTAATGGTAGTTACTCGAGGACCAATACTTGAGGGGCCAATTATCTTTAAATTTTCTTTCATGATCATGGCATAAAAATGAGTGGTATGATGACACAAAACAAAGAAGCATTGTCAATACAAAACAAAACCAAGTCACTGCAGAGAAAGTAAAAAAAGAAACGGTGATGTCTAGGTTTTCATTCATTCCTCCAAACAGCCTCCAAATAGCTCACCATTGCATTTTCACTGGTTTATATCTTACTTATGAATTTTGGCATTAAATCAAAGTAATATTCTTTCCAATCTGTTATCCTGTCTTTGACAGTAGCCACAGGCAGATTATTTATGCAACAGTTTAAACTTTCTTCCTTGAGATCATATTGATGTGTAAAATTCCTTCCTCACCTCTGGCAGGTAGCAGTTAGATTACATCCTGAAAACTTACACCCTGGATAATAGCCATTCCTTTGAATATTTCCACTACAAGCCAGCAGTACTGTTGTTGTGTACTAAATGTCCCTGAGAAATGGTAAGGCCCATCTAGAAACATGGCCATATATGACTTGTCAAAACAATTGATCGAGTCTGGCTGCTCTGTTCTTTTATTATTTCTGAGGCACGAGGGAGCTGCCAGCCACCTGAAAAATTCTATGCCCAGTCTTCTTTTCCAGCAGCCCAGCATGTGGCAGTCCCAGAAAAATGGGAAAATGGCTGTGAAGGGCTCTTGTTAAAGAAAGCAGAAAGGGGACTGGGACAGATCAATGATTCTGGAGGTGGCATTGAAGAATAGCCAAAGCTTTCCTTAATAGATATGGACAGACATATGCTGCATCATGTGTCAGCAATTTTTCCATTGCTTCAGGGAAGCATCAGATCTAGCAAGGATACTCAATCTCATTGATTTGGGCATGTTCAGTAAATCAAATGCCATAAGGACTAATGTAACACTGTGCAAGTGCAAATCCTCTGGTCAGTCCATTATGTGCTGGGCATGTGACCATAGAAGAGCCATGGTACATGACTCAAACACTTTTATAAGAAGCTGTGTGGCCAGCCGCATCAGAAAGACCAGGCATCACCAACATAAATAAATAATGGCAAAAAGGATTATCCACATATTAAGGTACCAATCTAGCATTCAGGTCACTAAAATTCAGTTTTGCTCTACAAAAGATGCTGTCTGTGGTCCAGGGCTAATCATCTAGTGGTCCCTCAAGGTCAGTTCTGTTCACTAGATTAGGGGCTTGATAACACTTTCCTGCCTGTAAGGATCAATACATTAAGGATTCTTAAACATTCAGATCATATGTTACTGGATGATTAACCAAGGTAGTGAGAAATGTCAGACCCTTTTATTAATCCCATGAATTTCATTGCCTCAGTCTCCAGGCAGTGAGGTCACGTTTGTGTAAAAAGGATTTCCTGCTATCAGTTTTGAACTGAAAGGCTATGATCTCCTTATGAACCCTTTGTTCTTGTGTTCTGGGACAGTTAAATCAGTGCATCTTCTTGACCTTCTCTAAACCATTAATAATTTATACACCTCTTTCATTTCACCTCCTATTCATCTCTGCTCTTACGTAAATACCCTAATCTTTTTAATCTCTGCATGTATGGAACTCTTTCCACTTTCTAATCATTCTCATTACTATTCTCTATTTCCTATTCACTTACAGCCTAAGTGAAATAAAGTGACCAAACTGAATACATATTCAAAAAGGAAGGTTACTGATGCTTTTTGCAAGATGATATATTTGATTTATCTCTAAATTTCAGGATCCTCTCTTATTTTTTCCCCTTACGTGTGTAGATGTTTTCAATAGGAAGTCCACACTGACAGCTTAGTCTTTCCTCTGAATATAGCTGCTGTTCATTTAGGACTCCTCAGGGTGTGCAAGCAGTTCAAATCATTTTTTCTCAATGTCCATTAATATTTTCTTACTTTATCAGTTGTTGGAGTACAGACTTCCAAACTGTAGGTCCCTGCATTCTGTACCCTGGCATTTCCTCTGTTTTGCTCTTATTTAATTTCTTCTTTCTTGTGTCAGCACAGCTGTTTCTTGAGCTTTGCTGGAAAAAACTGGGTTTTTTCTTCAATTTTATTCTGATACTCAAATAATAAGTATCCCATATCCCATCTTGTACTGCTACCTTATGCTATTGCTTTCAATGAATACAACCTGATCATCTGGGCACAACGAGAAGACTGGTCTGTTTAGCTTGGCATTTCCTTATCTGCTCCCATGAACTCTCTCGCTTATCCGTTTGGATTTTTTCCTGACTGTTAGCCTTCCTTTCTGGTTTGCTTTAAATCAACGCTGACCATGCTGATTGTCAACTGTGCCACATCATTATTTTGTGTTACCCACGAGAATGTGCCCTCTTCCTCAAAGTTTTGTTGATGCTGATTCAGTTAAATCCAGCTGCAATGCAGTATAGACCAATAATCTGAAGCCAAACACATACTTTGCAAAACACACCTGGGGCTCCCTAGTCAGAGCTCTTGCCTGCGTGTCCTTCAGGCAGGCACTTCTCAGAAACATGTGTGATGTCTTACAGGTGACCGTTACCAGAAGTAAAGTCTAATCTCACCTTCTGCCAGGACTGAGATGTATTAAGTCTGTATTGCATACTGTCTTTGAATTCATCATCCAGTTGCTTATATGCCCTCAAATAGACATCTGTGTCTGCCAAGCAAAGAGGCTTTCTAACCAGTCTTAGTGATGCCTTGAATTTCACATATGAGGCATCGTCCATTTCATATAAATAATCCTAATTAATTATTATGACTCAATTCTCCATAAATAAAATCTCAACCACACTGCTCATTCATCATCTCATGTAAGAGATAGCTTCATGTGGCACTTACTCCTCACAACCTAATCAGTGCCAGAGTATAAACTTTTTTACTCTTATTAATTCCCACTTTCAGAACAGTGTTGTGTTAGAAAGAGAGTGTGCACATACACATCTCAAGAAAAGAAACAAATACAATGTAGTCCATTGGTGGTATCCACGTCACAGAGATGCATGCATTGCGTTCAGGAAAGCCAGCTCAGTATCTGCTGCCAGTAGTGACTCTTGTTCCATGTTGTAGCTCTGGCAGTCATCCAAGTGTAATTAGAATGCAGCTTCTCTGATGAGACTGCTCCCAGTGCTGGTACCTGGAGGTGAGCTGGTGAAAACATGTGTTTGCAAAAAGCTCAGTTGGTGACTTTTTTCTAATAGCCATTTTTTGTGCCTCAATGCTTTCTCACAACTTCTGCAAGCTGCTGCCCTAGCAGCCACAGCATCCTTGCTTTCCAGCAGGACAAGTACTTAAGGCAAATACTTCAGCTATAATATTTTTATTCTTCAAATGCCTGTTCTTGGACCCATGATTTTCCTTAGGCTGTATCACTATGTTTTAAAACCTGTCTCAAAGGCTATTGGTAAGAGTATGCAGTATCTAAGACAGCTATTCATACTTATAGATCATTGACTCTCTTCATATACATCAGTCTTACATAGTCTTAATAGCTTATCAAGGCCTGACCACTATTTCCTAGAAGTCTGCAGAGTTCACTTCCCCTCACCTTCACTTTGTCCATCTTTTCACTAACATTCTCTTCACAGTACGTACTTATAAATTGTTGCACCGTCATATTATGGACTTGTATTGCTTGCTCCTTGATGCCTCTTTTACATTCAAGCATGCCATCAGTACTCCTCCTAGGACTTTTTCTTGTGCTTTGATTGATGTTAGAGGCCTCACCTCGAGTACTGTGTCCAGTTTTGGGCCCCTTACCACAAAAAGACATTGAGGTGCTGGAGCAGGTCCAGAGAAGGGCAATAAAACTGGTGAGGGATCTGGAGAGCAAATCTTATGAGGAGAGGCTGAGGGAGCCAGGGTTGTTCAGTCTGGACAAGAGGAGGATGAGGGGAGACCTTATTGCACTCTATAACTACCTGAAGAGGGGGTGTAGAGAGGCAGGGGTCGGTCTCGTCTCCCAAGTCACAGGAGATAGGACAAGGGGAAATGGCCTCAAGTTGCACCAGGGGACGTTTAGATTGGATATTAGGAAACATTTCTTCACCAAAAAGGTTATCAAGCATTGGAATAGGCTGCCCAGGGAAGTGGTTGAGGCACCATCCCTGGAGGTGTTCAAAAGACAGGTTGACAAGGTCCTCAGGAATATGGTTTAGTGATTTTTATATCTTATTTCTTATTTATTTTTTTGTCAGAGTTAGGTTGATGGTTGGACTAGATGATCTTTAAGGTCCCTTCCAACCCAGGTGATTCTACGATTCTAAGTCCTTCGAAGATTGACAGATACTCAGTTACTCATGGCCAGCAGTGTTAACCCAATGATAACAGTAAAGGTCGTTGCATTGCCTTATTATGCCAAAACTTGTACTTGACTTCACCAAAAATGGTATTTTCATCCTATAGTAGATCTTACATCCTCAGTCTCTGGATAAGGCTAATAACTTATTTTCAGGGTGACTTCTGTACAGGTTCTGATATTACCTGAAGAGTCCCTCATTTCTTGTGGAAGTACATTACCTCCATAGTCTGTTGTAATTACTGTACACAGTATGGTAGTTCATTGGTATATTTGCCAGTTCCTTTCTATGGGGAGTTTAAAAATATTTCATTATCTCACACAGTAAACATGGGAATATACCTCTAAAATAAAAGTGCAGTGTAGGTGTCCTCTTCCTTGACATATATTTTCAGTCTCCTATTTGGATGCTGCTAGACAGTTTTCTTTCTTCCATCAAGGGCTTCATTGCTGTTCACCAGTGGGAAGTACAACTGTATTTGGACTACTGGAAATTCTAACAAATAACATATCATTTGGGGAGAAAGGGTTCTTATGGACAGTATGCATTTACTTCACTGACTTCAGAAAGCTTTTACTGTCTTTTATAACTTGGTAGACACCCTTCTTAAATATAGCCACGTATCAGCTGGTATCATAATGCAGCTGGAATTTAATTGCGTGCCAGTCTAATAACATCACTTGAGAAATTATTTTACATTAATATATATATTACATGATTATATATATAACATATATTATATAATATGTATATTAGTTTGGGGATTGCTCACACATGGCAGACACCTCTTCTGTAGGCTTCCTTCGTTACTCACACTACTGCTTACTGCTTCTATGGTAGTTTCAGTTTTGGGATAAGACAGATTTCTAATCCTCATCCTAACCCACAGACTGGGCTTTTTTATTATTACATTTCTGCTTTTCATAGAATCATAGAATCATCTGGGCCAGAAGGGACCTTCAAAGGTCATCTAGTCCGACCCCCCCTGCAGTCAGCAGGGACACCCCCCAAACTAGACCAGGTTGCCCAGGGCCTCATGCTGCTTTCCGATGTCAGCCCTAAATCACACTGTCAGCCTCAAATGTCTCCTACTTCCTGGTTTTCTTTACTTTGGGCGAGTAGATTGCTGGGGTTTTTTTTCCCCTAGTGTCGACTATTGCTTTGATAGTTTCCCTGGATAGCGCAATACTCTTGGTTATTGGAAGGTATGTGCTGGATGTATGTCTCTTGACAGTCTTCCCCTAGAAACTTGTCTCCCACACACAAGCCTGTCATTAACAAGGAATCTTTAACATTTCCAGAGTTTCATGGTGCTAGAAGAGTTCTCAGCTCTTGGTATAACTATTCCTTCTTCTGCCTGACTTTAAGTATAAAATAACAAAAACATCACAACAGCTTCTTGTCTGTGATCTTCTTCTGTGGGGTCACATTACTTATGGGTACTTTTATCAGTCTTCCCCGTGTTTCAGGCACAATAGCAGCTTATTCGCTTCTCTTCCATCTTTTCCCAAAAGGATAGTAAAAAAAACTTTTACTGACATTTTTTTCATCTTTATCCCTTTGTGCATACACTCAATTACTTTTTTAACCACTTCCTTATTTGTGTAGGTTATTCTGACTGGAAATCCACTGTCACATTTTCAAAAGTCCCTCCAGGCTATCTGTTTACTTTACTCCTAGCTTTATTTTCTAGTTAATCATATTTGAAGGGGGAGGTGTGCCTCTCTGGAATTATTGCTGCTGACATGTTTCTGCATTGTGTACTGGACAATAATTCAAGAAGACTCCATGTTTATAACACTAACTTGTTTTTTTAATAAGCAAACTATTTACACAGATGCTGAGACTGCAATTAATACCAAAGCCACGTGCATGCAGATTAGCTTGTGTGGTCTTTCAGATCTCCCTGCAACCTACGTTCTTCACCCTGGTTCCACACAGATTGCTGTACTGACTTATATCTATTTACTTTCACAGCCTGAGGAATTGTATGTGATTTAACAGCAGCTAGAGAAGTCAGATGCTGAGCACTTATCAGTAGCAGAGGCAGCTGTTATTCCAATAAATCTGTCTTTTCTAGCTTGGCTTTATACTTAGGTACTCACTTAAGCAAGACTGAATCTATGTTAAACAGAATTCCTCTCAAAAAAAAAAAAGGTGGGGGTGAGGGGTATTTATTAAGTATTTGCTCTGGCAACTTTATGCATTTACTAGGAAAGCAAATTTTCAGAACTTCGTGCTCATGTTGCACATATTATACAGGCACATGCAAATAAAATTACCCATTTTGAGTATTGATGAGCTTTCATTAAATCCATCACGGGTCTTATACATCTTATCTCACTTGGACTGTGTCACCCATACACCCAAAGTCTGTGCCTAATAAAGCAGTGTATTATGCCGATAAAAAAAGCCTTTAACATATTCAAATTTACTCTTTGATCATAGACTATGATGGTATTGCCAAGATAAGGATAAAAGGCACATTTAAAACTACTTTAGCTTAAATATTTAAACATTACTATTTCTAAATTAAAATATAAAAAGATGTTCTAAAACATATGAGCTACTAAAAATAAACTGTAAGCTCTTCCTATAGTTTTTTACTCAAGCAGCTAAACATGACAAAACATATCACAATATTTTGATAGGACATTAAAACATGACCGTTAAAATGTGGTATCTACTGTGGGGGGCTCTTCAGTTAATAACTCCTGTGTTAATCTAGAAACATCCTGTATTAATTCATGCAAATCTGAGGGAAAAAATGGTAGTTCAGTACTTACAGTTAAAGCATTGTGTTATTTAGTGTAAATCAGCAATGAAAGATTCATTTCCCATTTAAGAATTACATAAACAGCTATAAATAGAAGATATGGCATCAAATACAAAATGAAGATTATATTGCCTTTAAAAAAATCGAGCTAATTTTCATTCGTAGGATGGCTGGAGTTGGAAGGGACCTTAAAGATCATCGAGTTCCAACCCCTGCCATGGGCAGGAACACCTCCCACTAGAGCAGGTTGCTCAAAGCCCCATCCAACCTGACCTTGAACACTTCCAGGGAAGGGATATCCACAGCTTCCTCAGGCAACCTGTTCCATTGTCTCACCACCCTCATAGTAAAGAATTTCTTCCTAGTATCTAATCTATATCTCCCTTCTTTCAATTTAAAACCATTACCCCTCATCCTATCACTACACTCCCTGATAAAGAGTCCCTCCCCATCTTTCCTGTAGGCCCGCTTTAGGTACTGGAAGGCTACTATAAGGTCTCCTTGGGGCCTTCTCTTCTCCAGGATTAACAACCTCAATTCTCTCAGCCTGTCTTCACAGGAGAGATGCTCCACCCCTCAGATCATCTTTATGGCCCTCCTCTGGACTCAATCCAGCAGGTGCACATCCTTCTTGTGCTGAGAACTCCAAAGCTGGATGCAGTACTCCTGGTGGGGTCTCACAAGAGCAGAGGGGCAGAACCACCTCCCCCAACCTGCTGTCCACACTACTTTTGATGTAGCACAGGATGCAGTTGGCTTTCTGGACTGCAAGCAGATACTGCTGGCTCATATTGAGCTTCACATCCAGCCAAGTCCTTCTCCTCAGAGCTGCTTTCAATCCATTCTCCACCCCACCTGTATTTGTGCTTGGGACTGCCCGGACCCATGTGCAGAACCTTGCACTTGGTCTTGTTGAACTTCATGAGGTTCGCATAGGCCCAAATGCATTCAGTCTTACTAAAAAAATTACATATATGTAGAGGTATATTGCATTTTTCCAGGCAGAGAGACATAAGTATGTTTTCTTACTTCACACTGCAGTAGAAGTGGCCACATCTGCTTACCTCAGAAAGCAGATGGATGTTCAAATACTGTATCAAAGTATATATTTCAAGGAGAAAATTTAACTGCCTGGGTGTCACATTTTAATTCAATATAGCTGAAGCAGGAAGATTAGAATTTTTAAAAATTTCCGGAGTTAATTGATTGATGAAAAACAGCTTCCAAGAACAGACCTTTATTCATCTCATTTCAGATACCCTGATCTGAAATTCATTCAGATTACCTCAGGTCATAGAAAATGATAACTAAGGACACACTGAAGTGTGCACTGCACACTTGCAGTTTCTATTTTCTAGCATTTTCCCAGGATTTTAATTTACTGGAGACACATGACCAGAATACCTATTTCCATACAACTACTTTTAGAGCTTCAGTCAAGAAACATTAAGAGCAAGTATTTCCCCACAGTGTTTCTGTGAAGAGCAGTAATAATCTGGTGCCACTTCCCCCTCTCAGGGGAGAGAAACTTTTTACAACTCTCAGCCACAGACAAATGGGAAAGCTTCTCAGCTGCAATGATAAACATTTTTATAAAGATGGTTATTGATGCAAATGCTTCCATGTTTTCTGCCAGATTAGTTTTCCTGCCCAATAGCTTATACAGTTGAAGAGGTGTTTGCTAAAATGATAGCTCCATAGATACAAACAATTTAACAATAAAAGAACACCAGCATGAATTCTGTAACATGAAATCTATACACATCATAAGTTATTGTGGATCTATCTAATTTTATCACTGCTGAATGGTTTTAAAATGTTGGATTCCTTTCACTTGTGCACCCACAGCAAGAATATAAGTGTCAACTCTTTCAATTATAGACACCTAATAGCAGGCAGCCAAATTGTCTAAATAGTAAAAAGGAAATTGAAGAGATTTAGGTTTTGAGATAGCAAGAGGCAATTACAAACATAATAAAAAGCATAGATCTTTGGAACGTAGTTCAAATTGCACCTTTTTAAAGAATGATCTATGACACATCATATTCAGCAGCTCCATAGCCTGTAGTACACCTTGTCTGAACTGGGTACAGGCCTAGACAGAACATATACATTTTTCATAGGGATACTATGAGATGGGATATTCCACACTGAGTAGGCATGCCACACAGCGACTACGTTTAGCACTTCATGAGGCATTAAATGGAAGACAAGGAAAAATACCTTTCTAGTCACCCAGACTGGGTGAATGAACAAACCTTCAATCTGTGAATAATTGAAGGAAAAATCAAAATTCATAGAGAACTTGGGGCTGTGTTTAGTGTAATCCTAAAATGTATGCTATTGACACAAATTTATATTAAAAAATGAATACTTGTTCTTCAAAAATAAATAAACGTTTTGCAATAGAACTTCATCATCTCTGACACTGATGATAGTGGTTTTATTTTGTCATGAGAGTGATGGACTGTGACCAGTTTTAAGCAGGCCATATCAAGTAATTATTATCAACATCCACATATATCCAATTGGACAGGTAATGTTTTTTCCTCACTAATATTGGTTTCCATCAGTTCTGTGGATAGATTGTCTTTTTGTCTTCTGGAATGTTCATAATACTATTGGGAAATTGATTTCTAAATTAAAAACGAGGCATGGTCATTTATAGTAAACAGTGGTTTTTAAGATACGGGTTTTGGAAGTCAGTTTCTAACATTAATATGAACTGTCATTGCAAGGAGTTTGCTGAGTATAGGTACAGCAAATAGGACAAGCAAAGTACAGAAAAATAACATTATAGAAGAGGACATTATTAACAGAACAGATAAAATGGGATGCCAAATACTACACATTGCAAGGAGTCAGAAGGTTTAAGAAACCATGAAGTTTAAATTATTGTTTCACTTATAGCTTGGTGCTGATAGTAAATTGTCAACTAAATGGTATCATCCAAACAAGCGGTTAGCTTGTTTTACTACCTATATATATAGGCAACTGTGTAGAAATAGCCTAAAGCCCAGGGTCAAGCTGAATTTGTCACTTCTCCGCAGTACTTTCCTACAAAAGCCTATTCAAGGGTCAGGTTTACAGTAACCCAACTAGTGCACCTAGGGGAGAAAGCCCGTGTACTTTTGAAAGCACGTAAGGTTATGCTTACTTGCTACATGGATGCACTGTAGGATATTGCGACTTCTTTGTCCTCAGGTTGGCATCATGTCAAGGAGGTCAGCAAAACGAGACTGCTGAAGTTTCTTCCAGGAAGGCTCCACTGAGTCCTACTGCAAAGCCAAAAGGGATGTGTGAGCTCAATCTGCAGCTTGAGGAAAATTGCTTCTAACAGAGACGTAAATTTTCAAAGCTTTTTGGGGCCACCCAGCTCACATACAGTGTGTAGGTATGGCCAGAGGTTATTAACTGTTATGATATCTTTGTATCTGCCTGCTAAGTTACTTATATAACAAGTAGGACACATGACCAAATATCACTCTACATGTTCTGATGACTATTACTCACACATTTGTCCTTCCTTAGCTTGTTGCATTGCCTCATTTAGGCAAAGAGCTCCAGGGCCTTATCATGAGAATGGTAATTAAGGCTCAAGACCTTACATTCAATTCTGCTTGGAACACAGACTGTCTTGTGATATAGGTCTGTATACAGGTTACATTCTCTCCAAAAGATTTCTTCTACACATTAACCTAGCAAGATTATTTGGAACTAGGTGGTCTGCAAAAGGTATTCCTCTGACACTATCTTTCTTCTTTTTCCTGTTTTCTTCTTTGGAGTTGAGAAGGTACCCAGAAATGGGGTCTTGCCCACTTTAATCAACTCTTCATTTCAGAATCAACCAAAGTCAGTACTATTGGCAAAGAAAAGAATGTAACATTTCAAGAGAGAGTAATCTTACTTGCAAACCATCATTAATCTCATTTCCATTGCTTGTTTGCATTCTGGAAAGAACACTTTTATGTTGCCACTATACCTTGTAACAATTATCGTCTTCAGATGTCTTTTTTTTTTTTTTGTAAACTAATGATTTTTATTCACAAATAAAAGTTGGATTGAATGCTGGCAAAGCTACCAAAAGAAAAAGCCTTTGAAGCAAGAGTATTCTGGTCATTGTTACCCTAAGAAACCATATTAAAGGCTTTCCCCGATATTCATCCTAACACTGGAAACAAGAGGTATCTGCTTCTGGAGAGCTGTGGAATGAAGGTGCCACAATATTAGCAGTATCACAGCAAGTAACAGACAGGCTCTGGTATGACAGAATAATAACAGAAAATACATCTATTTCAGGGAGAAAACATAATAATTTGTGATCAACTCCACACAGAGGAGATAGTGAAAACAACTTCTTAAACTAGCTTCCTAAAGAAAGATGGTAGGATATTAGCTTACCCCCTCTTTCTCCTGAAAGAAAGTGCATTACACAGAAGATTGATGAACGCTGTTTTAAAAAAAGGGTAGTTAACTTTCTACTAATACTAATAACACTTGTCTCTTCATATAAAGTTTTCCATCTCACCTGCATCTCACAGCACTTTGCAAAAGTTGTGGTTTACACTCCCTTTCAGCCAGGGAATTCAAAAGCAAAGCATTATCAAAGTGGGGTCACCTCTGAGGAAACACCAAAGGAGCAAAAAACATGCCCAAACTGTTTCTGTTGCTGCCAAGAACATTCACCTCCTCTGTCCTCATCCTTGCAAGTTCACACCCAGAGGAGGCCGCACATCAGAGTTACAGAGGGAAGGGGTAAAGGTAAGCATGCTCACTCGAAATAAGCAGCGAGGGGAAAAAGAAGGGTCAGAAAAACCCTGGAGGAAGTACAGTTTGATATAACAGAATTTAGAAAGCTCACACAGTTGGGAGGGCCAAGACTCAGAGGTAAAGATGGTTCATTAATATTTATATAGACTGTCAACCACCTTGGGAAGTAGACCACAGATATGACAACCCTGTACTCCACTAAAAAGTTAATTCCAGTGGGGAATATGGTATCTGTTGCATAATGAGTAACATTTCACCACAGTCTAGGGCACAAAATAAAGAATCATCTAACTGAAGCTACTCAGAAATTTAGTAGACAACAGGCAACTGTCTAAAAAAAAAAAAATTGTTTGCTTTTCCCACAAGTGCTAAATGAGAAAAGGCTCCCAGCTAGTGGAAGACAGTTGAGGTCCACCTATCTATATGAAGAAGTGTCTTTCTTTCCTTTATGTCACTCTTCTATAGAGGTCAAAGAATGCAAGAAAAACTCTCTCCTGTGCACTTGCTAGAACTGAGTACAGAGTTTCTCTTCCAAAATCCTTTAAGCAACACCTTCACTTTGTATCCACCACTAGTACAATCTATAATCTACCATATGGAGCTCACAATAGACACTCCATTGGCTCAGCAATTCTCTGAAAAACACCGTTTCAGCCACTAAATCTACAGTTTTAATCATCTTACAAAACCAAATCATCCCCAGTAGTGAGCCACCACCTCCTCAAAGTTCAGGCTTCATGGAAACAGTGATTGCATCTATCTCCCCAAAAGACCTACTCTTTCTTAGACAGATGAATTTAGGCAAGATTTTAAATACGGAACAGTGCCCCAGTTGTTGCTTATTTGGACCAGAATTCCTGTGAACCATAAATAACAGGTTTGAAACAGAACTGTTATCTGTATTATCTGGTTCCTTGTTTGACCAGAGACTTCCATACTGCTCCTACGATATGTTTTATGGGAACCCATCTAGTACAATTGAATTTCTTGCTACCATTTCCTTCACACCAAGGAAAAAAATAATAAAAAAGGCAGGAACCTCAGCAGTGCAATTTCCAGATAAACCCACTGTTTAAATGAACAACAATGCCAAAACCTTTTATTTCTAAAATCTTTAATTCTAGCAACCCTTAAGCCTTGCAAAATCAATTGCATCCTAGAAAGAAAGTAAAATACAGTAGATCCTTTCCTCTTTTTCATAGCAGATCTCTATTCTGTGCAATGCTCCCCCCTTCCCACCTGTTTAGTGATGTGGGAAGGACTGCAATTTCCTGTTGTATCAATCCCAAGGAATGCAAGTCCCTGCTAAGAAACACAAGAGTTTTAGCTCTGCTAAAAATCCCTGTAACAAATATGACCTTTAGAAAAACAGCATGCAAGAGGCTTGAGGTGTTTAGTTACTACCTAGCCACATAGAATGTAGCACATAATTTTGAAAACCATCTTCTTTTCACCAGACATTAATTCTATAACCTCATATTAATTTTATCACCAGACATTTAACACTATCTGGCCAGGCTCCCCTATGTCTTATCCCTGTGCAGCCATTTACACTTTTTCCAATTTAAAATAAAGAGTAGGTAAGGTGGCCATCCAGTACTGAACATCTGATTTGTAATAGCACAAGGTGATCTGCATTAAAGATCTTTTTAAAAATCCAAATTCTTAAATATTGTTATAGTACCACATAGAAAAATTAATTAAAATGTAAAGCAAAAATCCTACTCGGAGACAAATATTTTTTTCCTAGCAAACTGCAGTTTTAATCCAGGAGAAGCCTAAAACACATTGATAAAAATAATCTTTCCAGAGCAGACATAAACATTCAAGTAAACTTCTGTTTATTTTTACTATTGTTTGATCACTGTTGTCACCAAGAGCCATAGTCACGAACCGTGAAGTCACATTACCTTAACTATTAAAAAAATAATACTTACTAGGTAATTGAGCTTACTAGTAGCTCAAAGGTTTCAGGGCAGAAAAACGGACAAAATTGAGACAGAAGTGTGGTGTCTACCCATAATACAGTGTAATCCAGTGCCATACTTCTGCAGTTAACAATACTATTGAAGAACACAAACCATATTTGCCACAGAATTTTGCTTTGTATCCCATATCTTAACTCCTTATCTTGTCTGCATACTTTTATTGCCTTGTATAAAAGAACAATATCTACATCTTACTTCTTCTAAGGAGAAAACATCTGGGGTTTTTTGCCTTCCCTTCAAGTCTGAACTGTCTTTAGTTTAGTAGAGTTAAGATGCATGTGGGGAAAAAAAAAAGAAAAACCTCAACATTATTCAACAGTGTTTGACACGTGTACAGAACTGGGAAAAAACATATCTCTGAAGAGCATGTGCTATCGTACTGTGACATTATATTAACAGGTGGTGATAAAACATGACACTATGTGAAATGATGATACACCTTTGTCATAGAGAGAGTTAGCTGCTTTGGAATAGTATTGCTTGCTGGTCTGAGAAAGAAAAATTCTAAGTTATCAGGAAACTTACAGGAAGGCTGCATCCAACATTGAAGAAAATTACTTGAAAATAGTTTCAACTTCACTGCCCAGAGCATACATTAAATGCATTATCTGTATTGAGCTCTGCTGCAGCTCTAAATTTAGTGAAATGTGGTTTTCACTGAGGCTAATGAAACTGGTAATCCCTATGGAGAGCAAAATTTCAGCATTTTCTTTATTCAGTGGCTTCTCATTTTCCAATCAGACCACCTCAGGCTATGATTTATCAGAGCTCAGAAGTTAAAGTTTGAGGGCCTTTCTAAATATGTGGATAGAAAACCTCTTTGGAAAACTTTGTGTTGAAGGAAGAAGCGCTAATGATACCATCACACTGCTATAAACTCAGAACAAGGGTAGTAGCTACCAAGTCACTGAAATTGCCTTCTTTTGGCTGAGATCTAAAATAGAAGTGTAATTAGCAAAAGCCTTTCAAAAGATTATTGGGGTTTTTGTTTGTTTTCTTTCTCCACAAGAGGAAATGCCACTACTCCTGTTTCAGTGGGATATGAAGCTACAGTACTGCATACTGCCAGGTCATGTAGCTGTAAACCTTCCTACCGGCTTAACTGGGCATGCCACCATAGTTATATTGAATTTGCTAGATGACACAACTTGGAGCTTACACTGGCTTCATGCTTTTGTGATAACTGTATGTCATTATAGAAACACCTACTTCCCCCTAAAATTGGGGTGGTACAGATCATTCATATCCAACTGGCCCTAACTCAGCAGGAGCAAAGCTAGCCCACTAAAACTTTTCAGAGCAGTCTAACCTAGCCATATGAGTGGGGTTATTTTTGTCCTGTGTCCAGGGTGGTTTCCCTCCAAACTAAAAGCTCTAATGTTGGATTTACTGTATCATCATGTACACAGATCCAAAGATCAGAAAAAACCCCACCTGATGCTCAGTAAAGTTATGAGGATGGGACTTACCTCTAAATTAAAACATCTAAACAGAGGGTTCTACATGTGAGGTGGATGTCCTCACTCCCACTGTAGTTAGTGTAGATCTAATCAATACAGTTGATAGAACCCAAAAGCAATTCAACTCAGAAGTCTGTTCTCAACTTGGCAGCTCATAAAGCCAGCATGGCTAAAAAGCACTGTTTCTGTGGTCAACTTCATACAAACGAATGATGCATCTGTCAACCTACTTCATTATTTCCGACTCTTGAACCCAAATGACCAAGGACCCACACATACCAGGATCAATCACACAGGTTTTTTTCACAAGGCTGAAATTCACAACTCTACATACCGTAAGGGACACTCCCACAGCGTCATCACTATCTGTGTCTGTACTTCATCTCGTTGTCTTTACTTCAAAGCACTTAAAAACAAAACAGAAGCGTAACAGTTCAGATTTGGTTTAACATCACAGCTGAAATGGCAAAATTTCCTATTAGCATTAAGTCCTCTTGGTGAAAGATATAATGGCATAATCTATGCAATGCATCTAAAATAACCTAAGTGCCTGAGGTACTGAGCTGCCTGCTGAAACATACTGATCCTATACATCCTCTAGGCAGCCTTTCCTGACTGACACCTAAGAAATACAGTCTGGAATTTAAATCTCCCCCTACATGAACTTCTCAAGATCTCTGTCCACTAATTACACCTTGGCATTACAGCAAGGTTCAAGCATCCTCTCACACATGACATTTAACTGAAAATGGTTCACGGTTCAGGGAAAGCTTGGATGAAGATGCTAAAGATATCCCCTGCAGATCAGCTTAAAAGCTTTTTAGCTTGGTTAATAGATGAGAGCCTGATTGTATTAGTACCAGCTAATTGATTTTGGGAACAAAAACTCATTGCCTTAGGTTTAGCCTATCTTACAACTGCCTTATAGTTTGCTGGTAAAACTGAATAGTCAGTGACCAAGTCTTACCAGATACAGCAGAGACTGGAAATTGGATGTTTTCCAGCCCAGCAATTGGTATAGGCACTATCTGGATTACGCAGCCCCTTATTAAGAAGTGTCAAGGATTAGCCAGATATAAAAACACATGTGGGATTAGGGATTTATTTATATAGGGAAAATCAGGAAAGTGTATTAACTAAAAATGTTACTTTAAAGAGAAGCTGTAAAACTGCATTAAACCCTAATGTGGATGTTCTCCTTTAGAATTACATTTGAATGATCTAACTTCACTGTAGAAGTATATTAAATTAAATTAGGACCACTTGAATTCTGGATAAGAAGGTCCTTGGGGGTTTTAATGATGTCTAACTGATCTATTTCTAAATCACATCTTCAGTTGACTCACATTAATTTTCATGAATTGCTCCATGTAGATAAGTCTCAAGTTCCGAAATGAGGAAATCCTACAAAAGAAAAATGACTGCTAAATTCATCGCAACAAAACACTTCTCAAAACAGTTGCAAAACAGCTTGTTCATTGGCAATGGCAACAGCACATAATGACAAGGACTCTGGATCTACATACCGAAGGACAAGATTTAGTAACAGATTCTCAAATAAGTCTTCTTGTGACAATGCCCAAGCGAGGCTCCCTCTACACTTCTCATATAGAAAGCTGCTTGCTCTATAATTGTTGTTTAGCTAGTTTTACACCAAGATTCTTGATTTTCAGAAACTCAAACTATTTTATAAGGCGTTTAGGCCAAGGTTAAGACTTATAATTAAAGAGCTGTAAACTATAGACATGTCAAGAAAGCAGCTTTCTTTTCTCTTTGGAAAACTCTTGTGGAATTAAGACTTCAGCAATTTGGTTGATAATTCCTGATATTTTACCTATTACATCATCATTTTCAATAGAAAGGAAATGTAACTTGCCTATTTCGGAGCACTGAACAAACCAACAAAATGCAGGGGCTTGCATTTATGTACAAGGTAGAGAATGCAATCTGTCTCTGAACTTTCTGGAAAACACAAGGGGCTAGACACAGAGGATAAGGGGAAGAAAGCGTGCCAGCTTTGAAATTGAAGAGAAAGCAAATTTAACCCAGACTTCCCCAGTGTCTGTGAAACGCTAACATCCAAACAGACCTTGAAATGAAACAAACAACACTGCTTGTCAATTATTGTAGGGTGACATAGATTGCAAAGCTTCAGAGAGCATGATTCTGAGATTCTGGTGTGCTGTTGCCCATCAGAATATCCTGATTTTAATTTCCACTGTGAAAAATAAAATCAATTATTCCTTTTTCGGACCCTGAACTAGTAATGGTTTAAGCACATACCCAAATCTTTCTGATTTATAAACACTGTATGTTTTTCAGGACTGTGATTGTCCTTTTGTTATGTGTTTGTGCAGACCCTTCCATGACAAATATTACAAATAAAATTGCAAAAGCCTGTCTGGTTCAGCAGAAAACCCACCCTGCTTTCTGCTGACTTAACCAGCTGAATTAGCTCCAGAACAGCTGAACAAGTCACAGCGCCTGTAAAAAATAAGTTGGACCATGGGGCAGAAGAGGAAGCAGGGAAGAACAGAACCTGAAATCCTCCTTTCAGCAGTAGCAAATTGTTAAACGGATCTCATCTCTCTGCAGGTCTACAGACCCAAGTATGACACCTGAAAATAGGCAGGCCTCTCTGCCTTTTCCCTTGCTTTCCAGGGGCATAATTCTGCTAAATGTGTCAAAAGAGCTGTTATATATTGCAAGATTTCAGAAATTTTTCTTTTTGTTTTTTATGTTCAAGTATTTGTAGAAACTCCAGTGCATTGAACAAAGTCTTATAGGGAAAGTCCTACCCAGTTAATAATAACCCCAATGCTCTCTGATGCTAGTCAAGAGTATGTCTCCAGACAAGACATTTTTGTAAGACTTTTCAAAAAGCAATGTCTTGCTGTAAAAATGAAAGCTATTTCTTTTCAGTTTCCATCCTCTCAAAAACAGCTTGTGCAGTTAAACTTGAGTTCTTTCCAAGTACCTTCTTTTGACTAGACATCGCACTCCAAAATTTAAAAGAAAAAAGGTCTCCTCTATGAAAGTCAATATTAAAAGCTTTTAATAAAAAAACATTTTACAACTTTAACTGTGAAACTGCTATGGGAAGACTATATTCTCAGGATGCACTGCAAAATATTTGGGGGGAGAGGTACAGAAATTTGTCTGGGTTTTTCTGTAAATAATTATCAATATGCGCTGGCAGACTTTGCTGTAATGCACTAAAATGCAGTAAAGAAGAAATGTTACCCTTTTCTATCTATATTTAAATTAGACTTTTGTTCAAAAGCCCATTTCAAATCAGAAGGTTTTTTTGCTTAAACCAACATGGGAAGAGAGGAACTATTTTAAAAAGAAATCCCCCCAAATGAAAAAGAGGATTATCCAATTTTATTTTCTACCCAGTTTTGATTAAAACTCAGTGATAAAAACCCTCATACGCTATCCTATGTAATAAATTGATATATAAGCAGCATCTGCACAAATTAAATAAAATACAAGCTTTCAATGCATATTAAATATCACACACCAAACTCATCAGCCTTCCACTGCAAAATAATACAAATACAGGTATCACAAGATCCCATGTGACAGTCTTTCATACTGCCTTCTGCTCTTTTCCTGTGCTAGAAATACTCTCATGACAGGCTCTTTTACAAAATTTATCATAAACTGATAAAATTGATGGTATTTTCATTCTGAACATTACAGCTCTACACCCACAGTAGACTTGTACTGTGGTTTTATTTAAGCAGTAATGTATACCCATTTGCTATATCTTCCCGTTGATTGGAGAAAGGAAAACAGATGTGTGTGTGTGGAGGAAACGTAAGTGTAGGAGGGAAGGAAAGCAGAACCAAATGTGAACTCCTGCATACAAAAGACGGTGGTAGCAAGTAGGGGGTGTAACATATGATGAACACTGCTCTTAATCTAATTTTAACACTCTCTTGGACTGGTAAATTCATTACACTTACACCACTAAGATTCTCTTGCAAACAAGGATGGGAATGTAAGAGTAGAAGAATGGTAGGAAGGAACTACAGTTAGAGAGCATGCATGGACAAATCAGCAGATAGCAAGCAGGAATACAGAGATGGTTGATGGATGAAAAGTGAGAAGGAAGGAGAAGCAGAGTGGCTAGTGACTCTCTAGAGACTGAGACTGCCCTGCTGAGCTCTGCAGCAGTGGGACTGTGGCTACAAGACAGGTAGAGCTTACGCTGGGTATGATATGAAACAGCTGGAGACTGAAGAACAGAATCACATATGAGGAAATGTCATTTTACTCAAATACAGACATCCTGTCAGTTACCCTCCTCAGTTCCTATTTTCAGAGTAACACTTGATTCCCCTGTTCAAGGTAACAGAACATGGAGGCATACCAAGAACCTTTGGAAATCAGAGTTGGACAATAAATAATTTAAAGACCAACAATTATGGATACTTTCCAAAGGCTAGCTGTTAAAGATCTTGTCTCAGCTTGTCTCTAAAACAGAGACAATACCTAGCTAGCTTACAGAATTCATTGAGTTATTGGCAGTAAAGCTCTTTTCTATACATGAGGTAATATAAAAGTGTTAAATATTATTATTGTTACTATTGCTAAGAAAAAACAATAAAATATAGTATTGAACAAAGGGTAGCACGCTGTAATATTGTTAAATCCTACTTGAAAAAGTATCTTTTTCTGTCAATAGTAATAAAAAATATACCATAAAAATGAAAACTTGTAAAAATACATCTCAGAGAAGTAATCTAAGGAAGGTGTGAGTGATA
Source organism: Gallinago undulata (assembly GCA_026546715.1). Classification (NCBI taxonomy): domain Eukaryota; kingdom Metazoa; phylum Chordata; class Aves; order Charadriiformes; family Scolopacidae; genus Gallinago; species Gallinago undulata. The sequence continues at coordinate 40,929,326 of JAOTQQ010000012.1, forward strand.
TAAGAAATTGGCATTGGTTCGCTTGGTTGCTTTTATGCTAAATGACTTGGAGACTGGGTTGAATACTTTAGACTGCTATGAAATTCTCTGTTAAGGTTGATTTGTCGAAATTCATTGCTCTGTCAGAATTTGGTCATTTATGCATCTGCTGGGGAGAGAAATAAAATATTACAAACTCTTAAGACATTAATTCCTGCATTGTAATTTCTTCAGTTTGATGCCACCACAGACCACCTAGATGTTGTGAATCTCTTTACCGCCCCCACAGGTGTCTGGACCTTTCTTTACTGTATATAACTGAGAGGAACAAAGACTACGCTGGTTTGCCACTAAGCAGCATAGCTTGTATGTACATACCCGAGCTAATATAACTAACCTGCTTGGTGACTGATGTAGTTATGTTTTAACAGTCTCTCTGAGACTCATCCTGCTCTGAGCTGGACTTTTGTCAAACAGCCTAAATGGAGCTCCAGACCCCTGTCTGGCTACACTATGCTTGGTACCCAAGGTAGTTGTTTTAAAGCCAGCTTAGGTGGATCACAAGGAGCTATAGATGCATCGCTAGATTGCAGTGTAGATGTATGATGAGAGATGACCGTAGATAACCATCAACTTTAAAAATTAAAAAATGCTCAGCATGAGAGCAGGAAAGAGACAAAGACAAATTTTTAAAGGAAATAAGATTTTACTTTCTGGAAATTGCTATTTGGACATAAAGCCTGATTAATGACAATTTAGTAATGGTTTTAGCATCTAATCACATTTGCTCAGGGTGGTTTTGGCTCCTACCAGTGCTGGTTATTCAGTAAATTCCTAACCAGGGAAATACATGACATTTCCTCAGTCTTCCGAAACTTTGGTGGGAAGATTCCTCACAAGAAACTGATCCCACTCCAAGAGGTTCTTCTCAGGAATGCCACACAAATTTTGAAGATTTCTGTTTTTACTCTCCCAGTCAAAAAGTTTGCCGATTTGCTTCTTTAGCTCAGCATCTTCCACAAGCAAAAGTGGTAAAAGCCTCCTCAGATGGGAGCACTACATTTTTATGGATGCATTTTTATCTCACTCCATGTTTTTACTTTCTTTAAGCAAAATATTCCCACAGGCATCCTACATATAAAACTCAAGTCCTTAGAAAAGAACGCAGACAAATGTCGAACCCAATTTATTTTAAAAGTCATTAAGTACTTAAAACATTTTAGCATGGACATAAATCCCACCAGGATTTTTGGGAAGGGAAGGGAGCGGAGCAAGTCAATTTCTTAAGGATTTTATCATTATAGAGGGAAAGAGTCAGGAACTTTGTGTGTAATTAAGGGATGAAGGCCACAGGAGTATCAAACCCCTTTTTCAGTCATGAACTGATCTACAGCTATGTAGGCAATCATGTTATTTCATTAAGATGCAATTCATTGAGAAACTTAAGTCTGCCAAATTATAACCATGAATGATTCTATTACTAAGACAGAAATATTGGAAGCCTTTTATCTATTGGGATAATAGCTATTCAGAAAATGAATAAAGGTTTTATTTTAAAACTTTAAATATTTAATATGGATATGATTTTTAAATTAGATAGAATACTATCCTTAGTTTGATATGAACTGCTTTAGCAAGCTATCTTTATTTACTTAAACTGACCTGTTCTGAGATTTCTATTAATCATCCTCTTATTGTACAGTCTGACACAGCAAGTCATTCTTATCATGCAAATCGCCCCAAAGAGGTGAGGAATCATTGCATTTCTGGGCAAATAGGTATACTACAATGTTTTAAAACACTTGAAATTATTTCTGTTCATATTCTAGCAGGAACAGTAACAGTTTCACCAAAGGGCAAAAAAAAATGAAACTGAATGTTAGGGTTTTGTGCCTCTAGAATGTACTTTACTTGTTCTTTCAGTCTCTCTAAAAGATCAAGACCTGTGTAATTTGTTTCAATTATAACATTGTTAGTTCTGAAGTAATGTCTATAAAGATCTGCAGTGCTTAGCAGCAAGAATTATTAAGGACAGTAGGAAAGACTGTAGACATGAATTTAAAATAAAGAGATGTATTTTACAAATCTCATTTTGTTTAGTCTTTTGTCACTGCAATTAGCAGTATATTAAATGGCTGTGATAAGAAGTTATGGTAATAGATGAAGCTTTTTTTAAAATTTTGAAGTCAGGATATATTTGAAAGAATTTGTTTCAATAGTATATCTTCTCTCACTCTTCGGGGGGGAGAGGGGGTGTGTGTGTGTGTGTCTTACTGCAACAAAATATATGTGAAAATATAAGGGCATTTTACTCCAACAAAATATATATGAAAACATAATTGCAAAACTGCAACATTTGTTAAGGCACTTGGGTATATTTGACATTGGACTGGGAAAGATTTTTTTTTCCTCTCTACCTAGCCTAGAAAAGATCAGATAACAAATTGCTGTCCTTTAAAGTATATCTATATCCATCTATCTATATACGCATGATAAATATAAAGTAAAATATAACAAAATATTTTTGAATAAGTTGTTTAATAACTTCCCTAGGGAAGCAGTCAAAACCCTGTTATTTAAAACTAAAAGGCACAAAGCACTGGAAAAATTTATGTTAGAGAACCATTTTGTAGTGGCAAGGTGATGGGCTACGTAACCTAATAGGTCTTTCCTATCTAGATTCTGTGATTCATACAGTACATGAAGGTGACCAATGACTTTTTTTTTTTAACCAATAAAATTAAAAACATTATCTTACAAATACTCTGTCCATTATTCTGGGAGACAGTAAGGTTGAGAAGTCTGACAAGTCCACTAGTGGTTTAAAATTGTAACAAAATCAGTTATTTAGACTCATTTTAAGTACCTCTTCACAAGTACTGCATCATATTTATTCTTCCAAAATACTACATTTTCTGACATGTTTACATGTGATCATGATTGAACTTGCTGTATGACCAGAGCAAAGTGAAACAGTAAAGTCGTACAGGTAAAGAAACCATATGCAATAAGAGTACTTAAGCCCAATTTGAGCTGTAAATCTACTAGTCAAGTTAGAACAATAAATGATTGATCACATCGGTGAGAATTCCTGAAATAACACAGTGCCCTGGAGTCTTCCCAGCCTAACTTGGGGGATATTTACCAAAATGCCTAAAATTAACACTGTCACCTTGAGCTCCACTTGTAGCCAGTTATGAGAAAGCTGTTCTGTCATGCAATGCAGGCCACTTACAACCCAAAAGAAAAGAGAACTAAGAGGGAGCCTCAGTTATTGATCCCTGCCCCAACAGGGAGTGTCTGAGACTTTCCTTGGAGCCCAATTGCAAATCATTCCTTGGAAACATTAGCAGATAATGCTCTTCAAGACCCCAGCTACTTGCCTATTACAGCAGAGAGCTGTAGCTGACCCCACAGTGATACACAACCCAAGCTACTGCTTTCTCCTCTCAGCAGGGAACAGAAGGGTCGTATACTGGAACCATACAGAGTTTCTTACAGCACAGAAAGAATCATAATTGGGCCATGTGCTGGCTATGCCTACCAGCTACTCTTTATTACCATTGGGTGAATCTTGATTAACTTTGTGTTCCTCACATGCTCACCTCCCTCAGGCTACATCCCATGCACCTTCTTGAGAGCATATACACCCCCAGGACCAAAAATAAAAAAATCCGAGATCCACTTCTGTGGGCTGATTCTTCCAAAACAAATTATGAATAGTTCTTACTGACAAGAGCAGCTTAATCCTGTTTGGAGAGCGATAATAGAGTTTCTTGAGCACAATGACTAGTATTATACTGGATGGGAGTAGGAGGGCAGGTGATGTCTTGCACTTTCTCTGTGCTTATGTAACAGCATGGAACAGTGCACAAATCCAGCCCTTAGGCTGTTCAAAAGTATCTTATTACTGTCCATCATTTTATAAACGCTTAATAAAATAGTAGCATCGATGTATAGCATGATATGCTTACAAAATGCAACTTTGGGGGAGGGAGGAAGGGAAGGAAAAGATATTTATGGCATGCTGCTTGCATCTGGGTTGCTGAACAGCAGAATTATATTAAAACTGCATGCAAGGGAAATGTATACTAAGTACATATAGAAAGCAAAAATATTCCCACCAAACCTCAGAACAATGCTCATATATTTAGATATATTTTTCTTTGCATGCATTAAATTCTCTAGGGACTCAATTCAGCAAAACACTTCAGCATAAGGTTAGCTCTATGCACTTTAACGGGGCTATTCACACGCTTACAGAGAAATACTAGCTTAAGTGCTCAACTTAAGGTTTAGACATTTCAACAATTTTAAAATTATAGTCTTCAAATAAAACATTCCAACACAGATTTTATAAAAATGTATCTATAAAAATATTCCCAACTTGCAAGTTGTCTCCCATCATCCAGCATCTGCAGAGATGTCCTCACCTCATCCATTGCTAGAGAGAATTCTCAAATCTGACTCTTTTGTCATAACCAGACATATAACCATATTACAAATACCCAACCTAATCTCTAGAGGGAGCACAATGATTTTTTTTCTTATTTTTTCTAGGAAAAAATTTGGATTTAAAACAATACACCTAGAAAACTGACAAGAAAGGTGCTTTCTTGATCCAATACCTAAACCAAAATGCTTCTGCAAGAAGTTCACTCTGATTCTGATTAATAGTCAGCAGCATCTTGCTGCATCTAGGAGGACAGGACATAAAAGACACAAGTCTAACACATACATCACCATAAGTGTGCTCTAGCAGCACTTCACCTCACCTCGATGGAAACCTTCACAGGAAAATCTACAGATTTTTCTCCTGTCATAGCCCTCATTCTTCTGTCATGGATTCAGCCCAGTCAGAATCCAAGCAACTATCTTCAAAAGAATTTGAAAACTCAGAGCAAGAAATGCTTAACTCTATTACTGTAGGCAAGTTGCTTAGATTGACTAGGTAGCTAAGCACCAGGAATGCTCCTGCTAATAAGGATTTCATATGTGCTCCTTAAGGCACTGGCATTTTTCTTTTCTTTCCACAATAGTCACAGGATAAAAGTTTCAGATTTAAAATACTTCTTACATTTCTCTACAACTGAAGTAAGGTCTTTCACAATTATCATCATAGTTTTCTTCCTTACTGTTTCAGGTATCACAGTCAGTACCATTACAACACAGCTGAAGTGCAGGAATTAGTATTATTAATGGTTTAAGGATGGAAGATCAACTCCGTCAACCCAAAACATCTGTCAGTCTGCAGTATTCATCTTCAGAGCACTAAGAAACCTAGATTTTATTAGTTTTAGGGACAGACATTCAAAATAGATTCTAAAAAAGTAAAACACACTATCACATCCTTACAGTTCTTTTACTCTATGTGTAAACTCTCATTGTCAGGAGACAGGACTGGGGCAGCTCGTTGCTCACAGTAGGAGACCCTGCACTAGACCAAGAACATAAACATTGCAACAGAATAGCTATTTTCAGTCCTTTTCAATATTTATATGCCAAAAAGTTTTCCAACGAAGATCTAGTTCTCCACAGTCAACCTAAGGTCATTGGTATCGGGCTTCTTTTTGAAAACTCCTTATAGGTAGCCATGATGGGAATCCACTGACCACGTTTTGAAATCTGTAAGCAGTGTTGTTACCAAAAGAACTGGCTCCTGTGACTCTATTCCTCCAGCTGAAAAAAAATGCTCTGCCACATGCAAGTTAGGCCTAAGACTATTTTTCCAAAAATTCAGAGTTGACTAGACACATGGGTAGAAACACAGTGTTTGTTTGCTCACAATGTATATATACTGATGAGCTTGTTTTGAACACTTAACATCTTGACTCTGCTAGCAGTGTATTATTTATAACTCCAGAGTATTTCTCAAGCCTGGCGGATGTCTGAAAATAAGGACTACATAAGCATAGGAAAGGAGGCAATGCCAGTAACTATGTACTAAGAGGCTCAGAAGAGCCATAATAGCATTCTGGCCAATTTAAATATTCATTCTTTCCTTGTTAACATAAAGCCTCTCCACATTCAGTTTCTCAATTAAACAAGAGGTGAAGTGGTTTACATACCAGTGCTTTAGTGAGATGGAATCTAATTACAGTTAATCTCCCAATATACAAAAGAGTGGCTTCACAACAGTTAATAAAAAGTGATGCTTCGGAACGATGAGAGTACTGCTTCCAAAATGAACTTAAGATAAAGCACAAGAATATCTAATTTCCAAATTAAAAACCTGCATTGAGAGGTATTCTTTTCTCAAGCAAGGATGGGTGGAATAAGTTATGATTATATCTCTCATCTTGGAGGAAAAGAAAGCTTACCATACACGTTTCTTACAGACCCAGCTTGCACTAGTGCTTAGGAAGCTGAATGCTTTTGCTTCCTTATCAAGAAATTAGGTGACATGGTGTTGGCTCTATGAATAAAAGGATAGTAATATCACATGGAGACAGAGGAACTGAAATATTTATTTTTCATTTTTTAATCCTACTGGGGATCTCTGGTTCTTCAGATTGTTCTAATATGTGACAGACAGAGAAAATTCTTTGCCATCATAAATTAATATGATTCAGGATTGCACACCTAAAAGCACTCAGGGCTCGACCTTGCATTTCCAAATTTTTAGGAGTCTCTATAGTACTCCAAAACATAATTGTATTATGCTGACAGACAGGGCTTGTAATACTCTGGAGGATCTGACTGATCTTCAGAAGCATATCTCTATCTCAACTAAAATAGAGAATTAAGTAAAAGAGGGTCAGTCTTTGTACTTAATATTCACAGCTTTCCTAGTTTCTGGCTGTGAGAACCAGTGGTGACTGTATTAATAAAAAATTTCTCCTATCACATTACAAGAAAAGACATAAAACTTTTACTTGACAACTCAGGTTAGGACCGTTCACACTAAGCTACAGGCCACAGTAGGGTGGAGGGACTACAGGAAATGACACTGCATTTTTCCCCAAGCTTGAGAAAATAACTCGAATGCTGCTTTGAACACTGTCTTCTCCTTGTTGCTGCCTAACACAATGAGTTAATGGAGAAAACAAGGAAGTCATAGACTAATACAAGTCACGGTTCTCCCTAAAAGAAGGATAATTGTTGCAGAAATAAGAAAAGATTACCATGCCTAATAATTCAAATGCCAGTAATTAACAGCCCAATAAAAATTGCCTAGGATTTCCACACAAATCTTAACATCTGCCTGCAATAAAAACCATGGAGCGCATCTCTGCTTCAAGTGGAAGTCACATGAAGGAGATGTAAGTAGAACCAATTCAACAAATTTAAGAACCTTGTATGTCAAGATAATGGGGATGTTTGCTCTAAAAATGAGAACCATTATCTTAATAATTCCTGAATTTATTCTTAATATTAATAAATAAGATACTCTCAAAACAAAAAGTTGTGTGACTAAATAAATAGGTACAGTCTCGAAACATAATATTAAATGTGTGATGCTGTATAAACAAGAACAGTGTGTGATAAAAAGACCTTTCAGTAAAGTAAAAAAATTCTTGGTAAACAGCAAAAACATACCATGACGCAGGTAGCTTAGTCACATTCTGCATCCAGCTTGCCTGTGTGGACTTGGAAACCTGTATTAAGTGTATGTAGCAAGACTTTGGTAGTGGCGAGACTGCAGGGGCAGCCCCAGTATGAAGAGATACGGGACTGCCCTGTGCTGGGCACCAATGGTTCCGGACAGCTCTGCAATGGATTTACTGCAGGTCAAATCTGAGCCAAGTTAGTGTCACTTTATGAAAACATTCCTAAGAAAGAAAAGAAAATGCCAGCTAGAGAGAGGAGGAGGGAGGGAACATAAAGAGTTAGAAATAACAGAGGGAACACAAATATCAGAGGAAGAGGAGGAAGGGGAGGAATTGCTCCATGACAGATACTCTCTGCAGTCTGTGAGCCACTACCTTTATACCTTACTCTTGAAAGACTGTAACTACACTCAGAAAAACACATCTCTAAAATTAATATTGATAAGCTATTCACAAGATTGTGTATCTGTTAGATGACTGAGGACAAGAGCAGGCATGGAAGCTGCCATACAGCTTGGATGTTAGTGCTGCCCTGGTGTGTCTGCCCCTGCATTAACAAGGCATACATTAACACGCTAGGTTATAGGTCTGAAAGGGCTCTCAGCACAAATCTTGAATACTGTAGATACTGGTCCACACTTCAGGCATCAGTACAGGGAACAGCTGGAAGATTTGTCCAGTTCTTACCCATGTGATTTTGATGGTCAACAGTTTGGCTATTCTTACCACATGATCTCCATGGCAGAAAGAAGCTGTAGCAACTCTGAGCATAGTCCTTTGTGCAAAATGTATGTGCATCTGTTCTAGCTCAGAAAAGACTGAGATCAGAGTTACCACACAGTTCTCAGCAACTTTGAATGGTCTCAAGCAACACTGGCTCCATGCAAAATTGAGGGACAATATCAACAAGATGGGAGAAGGGAGGAGGCAGGCAGGGTGTATGAACATACTGGGGAGTAGTTATTAAACCATCATTTGTAAGGTACTTTCCTGTCTTCGTGTTAAAATCTATTTCATGCAACCACTCAAAGTGTTTTTAAATACAGAAGTACAGAGAATATAAGAGACAAAAACCAAGAACAAGTTCTAGAAGACAGAATTCACACCAGAAAACACCAAAGAGGCTTTTTAAACTTATGAGAGGGTTTGTTACATTAGGGTATATTACTCTAGCTGATTGCCACATCAAGGAAGGCAATAGTCGCATAATCTGCCCAGTATGTCCTGCAAGCATCTGGCTTCAACAGTGGCTCGGGTGCTTTGGCAGGAGATTTATCCTCTGGTCCTGTTTTTGCAGCAGCACTTCTATATAGTCAAATAAGTAAAGGGTCTATTTTTTTTTTCCTCAGATTTATGTGGCTGCTTTCCTTTAGCAATTAGAAATTCTCTTTTAGTGAATGAATTTGAAATACTAACTGGGTTAAGTCTGGGAGCACATATCAGTAACTGGCATAAGTATCAATAGGGATTTCAGTGTCCTAAGACCTATAAAAGTGGAACAAACATTTAAAGGAGATGCATAAAAAGAGAGTTTAGCCATAAGGATTAATTATTGTGGGATCAATTTCCTAAAGACAGGATTTTAAACATTAAGATTCATTGTTCCAGACACATCTGCAATTAAAAAAAAACAATAATAAAAAACACATGCCAGAAATTCGACTGGATAACAATAGATCTGGGATTTAAACACTACAGTCATCTACAAAAAGATATGTGCTAAGAACTCAAGACCTACAGATTAGATATCACAGGACATAATATCTCAGTTCACATGTGGATGGAAGTAATTAAATGCCTCTTAGTAACTTTTCTGCAATACAGCAGTTTTTCCATTTTTGAAGCCTCTAATCATTTGACGCTGCTACAGCAGCAGCCAAAATATTCAAGTAATATAAAGCCATAAAGTAGTCATTGCCAAATTCTCTTCTCAACAATGATGGAGTCCTCACTTTAGATCTGTATGTGAGAGTGGGTTGAAATTACACTATCCCAAAGCACCCATAAGTTCCTGGTTTGTATTGCATTGTGCATTTCGGCACAGTTCATTCCGCAAAAAAAATTACTTAAATTCTTTTGCAATTCTGATGCAGTTATTAATGCAGCAGTTGACTAGAAGAATATCTACAAGCAGTCTAGAAAAACAGCAAAGGGACAATAATTTGTCTGAATTGCTAGCAACCGAAAAGCATTAGAAACAATCCTTTGTAAAATAATTTCTCTTTCCTTTAGGCTATGCACATTTAGACTACAAACCCAATTATGGAAAAATACTGCACAATACTTACAGAGACATTTTCAGGCATGGGGAATTCTTTGCTGATATTATACTACACAATCTTCAAATTTTTTTCCAAATGAATTAGTTATCTTTGATACGGTAGAAGAACTTTCTAACTTAAACAACTTGCTCAAATTTATCAGCTAAACTAAAATCAGAAGAGCTAAGTTTTGATGAATTGTTTACAGACAATGTGCAAACAATACCCTCTTCCCCTTCCTCTACATTCAGTTGCTACCAGGATTGTAGCTCTGGAATATTCTGGTGAGGAAGGCAGTAAAGAAAAATACAACTCACAGGCGATCAAAATCCTACCAACAAAAATCTTCACCTATTTCAACAAGCTTTAAACAACAGCATAAAAACAATTTTCCTTCCTCTCTGTCCCTCTGTTCTGTTTCCATACATCTTGCTCCGATGCTGTAACATGCAGCTGCTGTTACAGCTGACAGCAGAATGCCTCCTTCCTGTATTCTGCTCTCCCTTCTCACTTCAATCTAGTGACAAAATTAATCTTAATTGCAACTAAGCAGTAACAGATCCCATATATTTAAAACGGATATATCTCTCACTTCACTCCCCAGAGGTTAGCTTTACCCTCCAGCTAGCTCCCTTAGCAGCTTTGCTGTTCCAACATGATATTTTAATAAGACCTAGTATCCACAACTTCTGGGGACTTAGCATTCACATGCTAAACATCACCCTTCAGCTATTTGATGGGCCATTTAGTGATGTCCCTGAAGAAAATGGCCTTTATTAAAATTTTATTTTTTTGCTGATCATCCCCAAGGCAGCACATTCCTTCTAACCAGAAGGAATAAAATGAAAGTTTTGCAAAAACACCTGGCTGCAGCATTTGCCAAGAACAACTAAGTTCTGGCTAAGGTGCTTGCAAACACCAGAGATGACAAAACGTAACACTTCAAGAAAGGTGCTTCAGAGGACCACAGGTTTTAAATGTTGCACAGCACTTATGCATGTGGGTAAGAATATATATGTGTATAATGTTGAGTATGGTATTTGTTTTATTTATTACAAATAAAGGCCCAGTGTGTGCTTCTCCCTCAGTTTTTCTAACAAGGGATGGGGACTTTGCAGAGCTGGTACCAGCCCACCAGAGGGAAAAACCCCATTTCTCCACAAGAAGTGAAGACAAGGTTGATACAAAAGGCAACTGGTGGCAGAAGAATATACCAGGGGTTGGCTAGGGAGAACAAAAAAGCATTGTGATTCCTAGCAGGGCCGTGTGTGCAAACCAGAGCGATTTTTACCACTGTGCATGGCATGGGAAAGGGAGATTAAGCAGAATAATTAAGACAGGAGAAGCAGAGGAAGAACATCAACACGTTTAAATTATTGGAAAGGAAGAGAAGAAATCACCAGTAGAACACTGTGAGGAGGAAGCCAAGTTTCTACTGTTACCGAATTAAATGCTATATGAAGGCCTTGTCTAAATACAACAGTTGCACCATTTTATTTCAAATCAATTAAAAACCTCATTAAAGTTGCACAGGTGCAAAGCTCTTTGCAGACAACCCTGTACTGGTTTACAACTGGCTTAAGTGATTTACATATACCCACAAAGGGTTGCACCTGCTTAATTAAACTGATTTTTAAAATTATTTTAAACTCATGTCACTTTGTCTATATGGAGACTAATAGACAGTTGTTTTTTTTAAATGCATTAAACTTCAGATTCTCAAGGATAATTATGTTTTCTCTCAATTAAACATGTCATACATTTTTAAACAATGATCATCTGAGCACATAGCTGAAATCAAGCATCCTCCACCAGATCAACTCATGCTCAACTATGATACTTAGACAGCCATATTCTTCAGCTCAGGAAGCATTGTATTATTAATTTCTAAAGCGATTCTCGAAAAAAAATCTTAACACCAACCATTAACTTGTTCACCTTCAGCAGCCCAAAGTTGGAAGGATTGTTTTAAGACACTTCGTTATTCACCTTAAGCCTGAGCTGCTCCTCAAACATGTTTATAAACTAAGGTACTTACTCCTGTTAATAAACACTGCTGAACTTTTGCCAATAAAGTTTGGTGAAAAGTATGAATTGTCCCCACCTATTGTGAGTTCGCACTTCTGATTAATAATGTATTGCCTGGAGGGGTCCATATGCAGTTTTTTTCATCACAAACTTCTTCTGCCATTCTTTCAACAGCAGCCTGAACATCAGTGATACATGAAAGCTGTGCTGAAGGATGAGGAGCTCCCATCTGACATTTTCCAGTATGCAGCTCCACAACTTTCAAGATACTCTGGTTTGTACAACCATAACATGAATTCTGCACTTGGCATTATCCCCTGAATAATTCCATTATTAAGGAAGCTTGAAAATGAAATGATCTTTTTTCCTTAAGGCATTTAGCTACTATTTTGCATGCTCAGAATCAGAAACTGAATGGTTCATAATCACCATGCGAAGTCAACTCCTCAGTCACTAATATGGACATTTTTGTGGTTTTTGTGTTAAAAAAAACCCACCATCACACAGAATAGAAGAAATCAAACCAAATTATCTTAAAACAAATGGAAAAACACAAGAGGATAGGCGTGGGGGCAATATTTTTTTAAAAGAAGAGATTAAAAAAAAAAATCCCTGTCCCCATCAAACTATTAGTATGGGTTGAATACAGTTTTCAGTACATGTTTTGCAGCTCCTCTACAGAAATGTACTTTCCATTGCTGTCATGGCAGCATAGTATCAAAATCACTGAATCCTTCCATCTAACCATAGGAGCCTATGAATTTCCATCTGTGCGCATTTGTTTGATCCATTTTATTGTAAGGCTACTAAACCTTATTTAATTTGAAAATTTAAACAATGTATTTAGAGAAACATTAATAAAAGCTCTTACTAGAACTGTGCTTTTGCTGCCACTAAGTTTCATTGCCCAAGCTCTGAGGTATTCAACAGTACAGACTTTTGAACAGTTTGAAAATAAATAGGCAACAAAATCATTTGTTACCAATGACAAAGAAACACTTTACCCCTAGTCAGCATTCAAATAAATCACTTTCTGCCGCGGCTTGTCCATGCTCAAAAAATTGTCTGATATACCTCCTGTCACTATAGTCAAAATGATATAAACTCCCTGTTGGATGTAAAAGTTATAACACTGAAATTTAAAGTAAACACCATATAACCTTACTCATACCATGATCTGCAATAATTTTTAAATAAACATGGTTCCCAATCAAGGAAATTTAGCATTGATACTAAATTTTACATAAAGAGAAGTTTTGATATACACATCTTTTTCCAGTTGACATGCATCATCAATCCTTTTTGGCTCTTTTAACTTCTAGAAAAATAGTCAGACGGAGAGGGGGAATAAGAAAAGACAAAGGTATTCTACATACAATGCTAACATTTAACGCAGCTCCTCTACTGCTTTGTTCAGCTTGAACTGATCTTACCAAAACACAGGATCCCAACTGTGAGAATGAAAACACTTCATTGTCATTAGAAAAGTAGACCAGGATTGAGCCTGCTGCAAAAATCAGTCAATGCATTTTAGAAAACATTTGATAGTTGCAAATTTCTAGTCACATTTGCTCTTTGTTCATGGGCCAATTAAAAAAAAAAAAAAGTCCTTCACTTGAAATGCCAGTTGGTCATCTCATCAGAAAAGCTGCATTGACAGCATTAGAAAATGGACAAACGTCTGAGTTGATATTTAACATGTGATTGGCCTATTTTAACAAGAATAAGAAAGAACACAGTATTAAAAAGCAAGCAAACAACCAAAACCCTATTAAACGAAAAACACAGCAACATAGCCTTTTAAGAGCCAGATTCAGCAAAACCGAACCTCAAAACGTTCTAGAAGTCTTCCTAAGCCTTATTATTAAAAAAGCATGTAAAATGGAGTCCTTTAGGAGCAATAGTATATCAAAGTGCTCATATGTGCAGTAACTCTGCTTTCAAACCCAGTGACCATATCACAGCTGTTGACTGACCCAACGATTAAAGAAAATAGTTACGTTCTCTACAAATGGTTAAACAGAGCTTTCCACTAAAAAACAGCTTCAATAGAAAGGCTTCCACTTTGTTTACAATGAAACCTACTGCCTTCTTCCACTGGCAAATAAAATTAAACCAGAGACAATAGCAAGGGCTAATTAGAATTATATTAGTTGGCTATGGCCCAGTGTAGTTCCTATTGATATTAGTGAAATTGAACTGCAAATCTTCAGGATCTCTAAAGAGCCATTTTTGTGTAGAGGGAACGCGTAGAGCTTGGACAACAAGTCCCAAGCTATTTAATTTCAAAAAAACAGCCCTACATAGAAGTTGCAAAATGAGTTGTTGACATAAACTGTGCAGACGACCATATACTTTTTATTTCACTTATGCTTAGTATCATACTTCTTCTAAAAGCAGCAGTCTCCTACCGTCTCAGAGCAGCATGAAGGTCAGCAGGCCCATTCACGACTGCAAAACTTCACTTTCTACTTGCAGGTTCCAGTAAATATTTTGAGGAAGTTACAAGACTCCCAAGTAGCATTTCATCATAAAAACTCACTTTGTGAGGAAAAAAAAAAAAAAGGAGGCCAAGGCTTCCATTTGCCGGTGTCTGCACCAGCCTGGAAGGGTTTACAGCAGTGGCAGGTGGGCCCAGACACCCTGCAGGTGGCCTCAGCGGGGCAAGAGCGGCCAGCTCTCCCAGACCTCGCTTCCACCTACTCCTCCCAGCTGTCTGAGGGTCAAACTGTGGCACCGCGCTTGCTACAGGCGGCAGGACTTCCACTGGGGTAATTAAACATTTGAAACACACCAGTCAAAGGTACATCAGCCACAGGGAGGCACCGCACTGAAAAGCGAGCTCGTACCGTAGAAGACAAACAAAAGTCAGCTCCTGGACTACCAGGCGGGCGACCGGCCCTCAACACCAACCCAGGGGCCCCTTAGGGGAGGAGAGGTGAGCCCCCAGGGCTTCCTGGAACCGGACTGGCACCGCTGACTGCCTCCCGCCATAGATGCGCGCCCCACAGCGACCGACGCCACAGAGCTCCCCTCACGAGCAAGAGCCGTTGGAGGTGTTAACAACCGTTGGAGCAGCCCGTCGCGCGCTCAGGGGCTAGGACACACCCCCACCCCGTCGACTACTGCTCCCGGCGGGCGCCGCGCACCCCCCGCGCAAAGCATGCCGGGAGCGGTGCCGCCCCACAGGCCCACACGCACTGCAGCGCCCTGCTATGGCGCCGCCGGCTATCGACAATCCGGAGGGCGCCCACGTGATCCGCCCGCCTAGCTCCGATTGGAGTAAACCGCCACTAGTCACTCCCGCCCCCTTTTTTTTTTAATCCCCTCCAATGGCTGGCGGCGACTGCAACGTCCCCGACGCGCGCTGCCATGCCTTCTACTTCCCGCCCCTCCGATTGGCTGCCTGGTCTCGTCCCGCCCCTTTTAAATACCTGTCGCTCCGTGACAGGCCCTCACGGACTTCCTGTCAGAAGGGCGACCGCGGGGATTGGTCCCTCCCACCCTCGCCTTCTCCTCGGAGCCCCGCCCCTCTCCCCGTAGCCCCGCCCCCCCTCCGTAGGGCGGCAATGTCAAACCGCTCGCTCGGACGCCCACTCCCACAGGCAACAGCGCGCGCGCCCGCTGGCTGGCGCGCGTTGCGTGCCCACGCACCACACCCCCGCGCGCGTGTGGCTGGGACGCATGCTTTGCGACCCTCCCCCCCATCGGCTCTGCCCTCAGCCTGCGCGCGGCCGCTGGCCCCTCCCACCCGCCAACCCCCGGCCTCGAGCCCAGCCCCCGGCCTCTCCTCCGTCACTGGCCCCGCCCGCCCCGCCCCGCCGCGCGCCGCACTGGGACGGTGACGGCGGCGGCTGGAGGTAGAGCCCGGCCCAGAGAGGAGGTGGCGGGGAGTGTGTGAGGACGGACCGCTGAGGGAGCGGGCGGAGCTCCACCCCTCGCCGAGCCTCCCTCTCCCTGCCCTTCCTCCCGCTCCCTCCCCCATCCTTCCCCTCCTCCTCCTCCGCCTCCTACCCGCACGCGCCAGGCGGAGAGGCTGCGAGGGAGCCCCGGGTACAACATGGCGGAGCACTCGGCCCCCGACAACAAGCACAAACCCGCTACCAACTCCGTGGCGCCGCTCAACAGCCGCGCCGGGGCGGGTAGCGGCGGCGCGGCGGCGGCGGTTGCCGGCGGCCCCCCGGCGGGCGGAGGCGGCCTGTCGGGGGGCCTGTCGCAGCCGGCGGGCTGGCAGTCGCTCCTCTCCTTCACCATTCTCTTCCTGGCCTGGCTGGCCGGCTTCAGCTCCCGGCTTTTCGCCGTCATCCGCTTCGAGAGCATCATCCACGAGTTCGACCCCTGGTGAGTCCCCGACGCCGCTGGACGGGACGGGACGGCGAAGGCGGGAAAGCCGCCCCCTCATGGGGCGCGCCGCGGGCGGAGAGGTGTTGGGGGGTGGGGGGGTAGCACCCCGCAGGTTTCCACCGCCGCGGGGCCGGCGGGAGGCCCCCGCCGCCCGCTCCCCGCTCCTCCACTTCGCCAACTTGCGCCCTGCCCGTTTCCCTGGCCGCCGGGCGGAGAGAGCCGCGGAGGGAGGAGGAGGAGGAGAGGGAATGGGGAGAGGAAGGTAATCAGACGGGACACGCTGTGGCAGGTCGGAGGGAGCCCGAGGGGCCGCGGTGTGCCGTGGGGACGGGCGTGAGGGGGCCGGCCGGCGGGAAGGGACGCGGCGGGAGCGGGCGGCGGTGCCGGGGTCGCTTCGGTGTCCCCGCGGGGCGGGAGGGAGCGCGGTGGCGACCTCCGGGAAAGGGCGGGTGGGGGTGTCTGTTGCCCCGGATCTGGCGGAGTTGCGGCTCCGCCGAGGGGGCACGGGGAAAGTTGTGGCGCCGACCGGAGGTGTGTGTGGGGGGGATTGCCAGGCGGGAATCGGGGGGGCTTCGGCGACCACCGTCGCCACGAAGGGGTTGTACGGAAGGTGCCCGACGCCCCTGTCCGGGTTCTTCTGTGGCGGCGTGGGGTCTCCAGATGTGCGGCTTCTCGGAGTGGTGTGTCCTAGAGCCCCCGTCGGCCGGGGCGGGGGGAGGAGGGCGAGGAATGCACTGCAGGAAGTAATCTTCATAAAAGTGACTGGAGGGATTACAGTGAAATGGGTGACATTGATTTACTGCCAGGTGTTTCAAAGCTGCGCTTCTCAGCCCAAGGACTTTTGCTGTTTCCCACGCATCTTGATTTTTTTCTAAAGATTGCTTTCCCTCCTATAGAAGCTGTCTGTTCTTTCCCCTGTTGGAGGGGGCTGAAACCATTTTATGTGTATAATCGAGAAATGCTGTGCTCTTCCTTGCAGCGAGGCAAAGTGAAAGCTGATGGGACTTGTGGGGTGGTTCTTTTAATGCAAAAACGTGACAATGAATTTTTATATTGGTGGCTACTTCATCCTAGGAATCCGTGGGGTTTTTATAACTTTAAGTAGGGTAAGGGGCAGGTGACCTTGGAATAATTAATGCTGTGGTTTTAATTTAATTTTTTATGATTCGAGCCTTATTGTTAATTTCATGAAGGAAGGAGATGCTTCATTTTGAAATGCACGGTAGATGCTTTCTGTTAAACTTAATCTAAAATTGTTACTGAAATGTACTTATTTGCAAAGCATGCACTCCACTTTGATACTTTTAAAAGTACAACTTCCTCTTTTCTGGCTGTTTTTTTTCTCCCCCGTTTCCCCCACCCTCACCCCCCTCCCGTCCAGTGTAATCCATTCACAAATCATGGCTCAGAATAGTGGATAGAGAACAAGGAATTGCTTTGTTTTTAAATGCTGTCTGAAGTAATACGTGCTTTGTGATGTGAAAGCCAAATATCTCAAAAATATCTTCAAAACATCAAGTAATTGCCCATAATTTCAGTGTTCTTCTGCAAACACAAATGAATGGAAGGAATGCAAACTTTCAATTAATAAAGTTAACAACGGGGGGAGCACAGTTAAATATATCTGCAATGAGGCTATGGACCTAGGGTTGTATCCTATGGAGTAGTTCTTGGGCTCTTCTAATCTAAATTTAAGCAAAAAGACTTTCCTTTTTATGATGGAGGAAACTTCTTTTTCTTTAAGCATACAACCTACATTTTGTACAACTTTATCTAATTTTGACAGTCAAAGCTCATCCTTGTTGGATAAATGGGAATTTTACAGTGTTGAGTTGCATAACTTTTATTATCAATCCTTGAAGGACAGTGAAAAAAATGATGTGGGAGTTAAATTCATAGTCATGATATGGTTGTAAAGATAAACTTCTGGTTTAGGCAATGTGTAAGTTGGTGCAAAGTTATCTTCCTGAGTATATAAACAGAAGGCATTGCTGCCTATGCTGCTGTATGTACATTTGCTAATTAGAGAATAGTTGAACTTGACAAAACTCATTGATTTTAATGCAGGTCTGTGAGAAGCAGTTGAAATGTCAAGAATCATGCCAGTGTCATGTTGCTGCATGCCAGAAATGGTAGAGACAAATGCACTTAAGTTAATTAGTAGGAAAGAGAACCTAAAATGGTAGGAATTGAGGAAAAAACCAAAGAGCTTTCTCTATTGCAGCAGCAATATTGGTGAAAAGAGTGAAAAACGATGGTGCTCTTAAATGCTGTCGAGTAACTAGGCAGGAATGGTTTTTCACAGTTGTTGGGGTCTTACAAGTCTGAATCTAATGTGGAAAAGGAGCTTATGAAAAGAGATTAGCAGCAGTGCTCTATTTTTATTTTTTTTTAACCACTTCTTTAGCAGCTTGTCCAGGTAAACTGTATTTTAAATTTTTTTTTTTCAGAACAGCAGCCATAGTATTTGCTAGTGAAACAGTTCCATAGTTTTCTCAATTTCTCTGGCATTTTCTGTCAAGCTTGCACAGGATATCTTGCAATGTGTCACCTATTCTCTAGTATTCATTTTGTGATCAAGAGAGGAAGCTCAGGTATATTTGATAAAATGAGGAGCATTAGGCCAATCCATTATTACTTTGAATAGAAAAATACTTTTGCCTCTGAGGTCTAGAAAGCTTTCTCATTTACTGAGGAATCCAGTATTCTGGTATGGACATAAGAAACATAGGATATCTGGGGTTGGAAGAAAGGGAGATCTGCCTTGGGTTTTCTGCATATTAATTGAATCAGTACTACTTTTTTGCTAACATCCCTTGCAAGCTGCATTTCTGATGATAAATTTAGGTTTTGATTTGGGACCAGGAGGTTTTCTTGTTTTGTAAAATTAGCCTTTGAGAATTACTCCAGTTGGCTTTTTTTTCCATAAATGACCCAAATGTAGTACAATAGGCCAAGGCAGTAGGAAGAGGACAGATTTCGCTTTTGATCTCCATTATAATACAATGTCTGTGTGAGGAAAAAACAAACTTGTATCTTGAGGTCACCATACTGTCACTTAGAAACCTGCAGGCTGTTCATCATAACTAGGATTACTGTTGTGTTTTTTTTTCCACACCGAATACCTCTTTCACATAGGATTAACACTTTGCTTTGATTTATTTCTCATGTCTTGTTTACTTTCCATACTTGAGCTGGTACAGAGACTTTGCAAAATCCGTGGAAGTTGTGGCAGCTCCTAGGTCAGGTGAGCCAATAGATGAAGTTGGTCAGCATTGACTTTAAGCTGACCTTTAACTTCAGGATTTCACTGTCAGGCCAAGAACTTGAAACATGGACAGAGGTTTCATGCCTGGAATTTGGTTCATCTGTTGGCTGGTTTGGCAGCTAGGTGGACCAAGAGCGTAATTTCTGTGTTATGTACACAAAAGTGCGCCGTGAAAGCTTTTCCTTAAAGTACTACAGTGTGTTTAACTCAGTTGTCAGGCGAGGTTGTTCTTTCTGTCAGATGTTGCCTTAAATGCCAGCATGGCAGCTGAACCAAGGCCACTAAAATTATGGAGTACTTGAACAGGCAGTACTTTCTATGCAGTGATTTGTCTGAAGTAGAGCTCCAGCGTGCCAGTATGCTATTTCACGCACACACAATATATAGATCGTTATGTATATATATAAGGTAGACATACCTAGCAAGACCATTGCATCCTGATACTACTGCTAACTAGAACATTACCAACCTTGGGTACGTCAGTTGTCTTCAAGGAGTGCTATCAAAATAGTAACGTTTGTTCTGTTTGCACTGTTCTTTCCATTAAATCATACATGTGAGAACTATAGCTGAATCGTTAATCCTATCTCATGTCATTAGATCAAAGTTTTATTTTTCCCTGAGAATTTTAACAGCTTGCTAAACACCAGATTAACACCAGCTACCTTAGGAGTGAAAGAGCTGGTTTAAGCTGGAATACAGAAGCTCGTGTGTCTGAGCATGAGACCCTCTCCGTACTCGCTTGTGCATGCAGGAGGGAGCACCAGTGCGATCTGTGTCAGTTACATTTCCCTACTTACTACTGCCAGGAACGATGTCTCCTGCTGGCCTGCCAGTTCCTGGTACTGAACAGAACTCCCAGAATCTCATATACATCTTTACCTCTTCCAAACCGACAGCATTGATCGCTCAAACCACCAGCTTTTTAGCTGTCCTCAGGGTGACCATTGTTTATCATACCTCACTGAGGTAACGTAATTGTGCTAGTGGGAAGTATGGTTTGTATATATAATAGCAATCTGCTTTCTTATTGCTGATACCATCACCTACCATTAGTGGACTTCAGTGAATGGGAATAAACTGGTGAAAATAAACATAAGGTCAGTGTCATTGCTTGCATTTCAGAGGCAGAACAGTTAAAGGAAGTTAGGATTTTATCTTGGGCACAGCTGAAAAGACAGATTTTGCTCAAATCATGTTTGCTAGATGGATTCTTGAGCTGTCATGAACTTTTTTCATTAATGAAAGCTTAAATTAATGCCTATAAATATGTTATGAAAGCTTTATTAAAATACAAAGTGTGACTCAAGTGAACATTAGAAGTGGTGTATGGAATTGATCAAATACTGGAGGTTGTGTAAATGCATTGATTTTGTTGGGAGAGAGTAAGGATGTGGATTTGTGTTGTAGTTAGCTGACCTGATAGTTGCTTTTTAGCAACTTTTTAGCTTTTAGGAGTACGAGCTCTTCTCTGACACCCCCTGTGCAGTCCTGCTTTTTCCTTTGTGCTTGTTCTAAAGTAGCCATGGTGGGTGAGTTGATTCAATTGTCAAAATACTGTAACATTTTAGTTCCCTGAGCCTGCCCACTGTCAGTTTTTATACTGCAGTTTAGTTTCTTATTTTTGAGGAAGAATATGAATGTTGTAAGGGAATGTAAATAACAACTGATTTTAGAGAATTTACTGGGATTGTGTGATGGGGTGGAGAATTGCATACATACCAAACCAGAGCATGTTAAAACACTGGAGCAACAGGAGTGACAAAAAAAGGGGGGTATGTAGCAGTGAATGAGAGTACCTTTAACTGTTGTTCATAAGGGGAAAAAAATTCATGCAAAGAAGATGACAGTGCTGATAATGTTAATTAACAATGCTCAGTCTGTGGGCTGTGGTCAGATGTGGCCCACCCAGATAAGCAATGGCCAGATGAATTATCTGCTATTGACTCTTCTTGCTGGGCAAAGAAACAGCAGATTGCATAGTAAATATGTTGTTCTTGACGGGTGGCAGCCACTGTCATCTCCAAACTGCTATCTTTCTGGAGGCTTTCAGCCCATCACATAATCTTGTTGAAGGTGAGTACATGAATGTGGATCTGTTTAGGAAACATTTCCCGCCCACTTCAGGATTCTTTTCCAAAACACTTTCTTTTATTTGTAATCTTTGACAACTTCCAGACCTTGGGGAAAGCATTTGATTCCAATATAGTTTCAATATAATCACTTTGGATTGCTTTTGAGATGTTGCAGATGTCATGAGAGTCATATTAAAAATTTAGTATAGTATCTTCATTTGCATGCTTTTTGATCCTATGAAATGAGAAGTACTCTGTTTACAGGAGTAAATTTTAAAAGATTGTGTACTTACTATTAATGAACCATTGGATTAAGTATTTTATGTAAGATATAGACATATTACATATGAATGATGAAAGTTATTTATACTAATAACTGTAGCAGGATTTCAGTATTACTACAGGAAGATGTGTCGTTGACTGTACTGAACTACTCTACTGCTTAGGAAGTTGTGGAAATAGATATTAGAAATCTAATGGAAGGAGGACAATCTGGCAAAAGAACACTGGACAGAGCTGAAGGCATAGCAGAGACTATGCTTTGTGAGCACGGAGGCCTCAGGTTAGATCTGATCAGTTAGACTGATGCAGCTGAAAAGCAGTTTACCATGTAGCCTCATAAAATAATATTCATGTAAGAATTAAACCTTTCCTCCAGCTCTACTAGTGTTTTCTGCCATCTTTACTTATCAGGTAGTGTTTCTTTCCTCACATGAAACTTCTAATTGGGGTGAAAATCTCACCAGTCTTCATGTGGGTGCAGTAATGAAGACATGCATGAGAGGGTAGGAGGGGCAGTGTTCATAAAATATATGCAGAGTATGCCTGAGTACAGAGACTATCCCTACAGTCTTCTTTTGGAAAGCATAAGAGGTAGGACTGAACGTGCGCAATGTGTTCACTTTTATTGATTTGTTGATAGCAGAATGAAACTTGAAAAGGAAAATGTGTCAGAATATTTGACGTAGACTGAGTTGAACTGAACCAGCAAGTTTAACTTTTAATGCCATGATTATTATTTTTTTAAATGGTCTTCAGCAAATACTCACAAACACTTGACTAGCTAGAGCGAATGCTGTGATGAAAATCCTTGAATGGACTTTTTTTGGCAGATATCCTATTATTTGAGCAGCTTAATATGTTCTGTTTTCTAAACAGAAATATTATTTGATTACATAAGGTTAGAGTGGTTTATAAAGGTTACCTTTTGCCTTGTATCATAATTCTCTCTCTAACAGCCTCTGGTTTTGGCAGCCTGTAATCCTAATACTCATGTTTTTAAATCTGTCCCATGTTGAACTGGTGGGGGAAGGGGAGAATAAAGATTTTAGATGGTAAAGCTAGCAGGATAATTCAAAATCATGTATTAATAGTTTTTAAATGGGTTGGCAGGTAGTTTGGGTTTAGGAAGGCTTCTTTCCTGTTCCACAAACATCTCTTCTGATTCAGTCAGGTTATTTCCCATTTATTGTCTATCTGTGCATGTGCTGCAGAGTTTCCTCCTTAATTTTTGAAAACGCCATTCTTGCAAGCCCTTTGAGGTACATTTGTACTGACATTAGGGCTAATCCTGAGGGCTTCTTTCTACTTAACAGAGCCATTAAACTGCTGCTTTCAGAGCCTGTGGAGTCTGCATCCTGTAGCAGGACATGTGCAGATGGTTTTTATTATTACTAACTGCTATAGCAAAACTTATTCTAATCATCAATCATCACTTAATTGGAGGAAAAAGTGAATTTAGGACAAGTATTGTTATAGTTTCATAGTATGTCCAACAAATAGATTTCGTTTCTGGCCCTGTAGCTGAGCAGAGCTTGTCATCTTCATCTGAGCTGTTGCTGGGAATCAAGCTGAGGTATTTTTAACGTGGGTAGCTGGTAGATCTGGACTTAAGAGGTACCATGAAATTGACCCTAATGCTGCATCACACCTTACATGAGTTGAAGCAGCCTGAGGAATGAATTTAAGGACATAGATACAAACAAAATAGATCAGCTTCTGTATTTCTCAACTTACTGCTGCTTTCCCAGGGTAAAAGCTCCTTTGGCATATGGAGAATTAAATGCTTCCCATACTTCAAAAGTTCTTGCTGTTAAGTGAGGCAATATCCCTGTGCTTTTGAAAAAAAAAATGGTCTATTTTAAACAAGGAATAACTCAGCATTTGTACACGAGGGCTTCTTACAGCAGGAAATGGTATTTAAAATGTCTCTCTGCTAGGGGAGACCCAAGTCCAGTATCATATGCTACTTTTAAAAGGGCCTGTCTAGTATAAGTCACTGGGGTATGTGGGCTGTTATGATAATGACTTCCGGGTGTTGCAGTGCTTATCATATAACTTTCTCTGGCAATTGATTTATATGTGTTATGTTAGTTTGTTAAAGAGCATGTTGGAGTTCTGTTCAGCTGATAATCCATGAAGAAAGAATTGCAAAACACATTCTCAAAACTTCCCTCATTTAAGCAAAAAACCCCTTGGGCAACTACGTTGGAAATGAAGTTGGGACTTCAGTTTGATTATTGTTTTTTTGGTGGTGTTCTTGATGGGATTGCTGTTATCTTCTAGACTGTTTTACACAGTATTCTTTACATTTATTTAAAGAGTGGCTCACTGTATGCATGGACAGCACCTATCCTATTTGCTGAATGGTAAACAGGTTTTGCAGAGGGAAAAATAGCATATAATTACGTAATTTTAAACTGTTTCTAGCACACGTGACTGGGCAGCCTACATTTTGTTCATTCTTTGCTTTATTCTTTCAGTATCTGTGTTCACTTTTTGTAATTGGTATAATACAAATGGTAGTCAACTACTTTAACTCCAAGGAGTGTGATTTTATTTATTTTTATTGCAATCTACCCAATACATGGATATTTCAAGGGAGTCTAGCTATGGGAAGCATTTGTTTGAGGATGTAGCTGACTGGGAAGACCACATGTTGAACAGAATATTTGTATGCTATAGCAGAGGATTTGAAAATACAACAATGTATTTTGTTGATGCAGTAGGAAAATATAACAAAACAAGCCAACTTGTCCTGAATATTTTTTTTTTTATGTTTATCCAGCTCTTTTTTTTTCCCCTGTAGTCTTTTGCACATGTTGAATGTGCTTCCTTTCTATTCGAAACTTATCCCAAGCAGCGCTTGGAAGTTCAGTTTAATAACGTGGAATTTCATTAAGTGTTGTTTGGAATATATATCTTGAAAAAGGCAGTTTTTATCTTCATGGCTGAAATATTTGAAGTTTATCATTTGGGTATTAAAGTCCTTGAAAATGCCTTTAATTCTTTCTCTGTCCATAGATAAAATGCCTTAAAGTTTCAATTCTTCTAATTTAGAAAGTCAGCAAAACAAAATTGGAGCTTTGGCATTATTATATTGATATTAACAATGGAATAAATGGTTGTCTCTTTGGCTTGCTTTACTGTAGAACAAGAGTCATAAAAGACAATGTTTGAGTTTTCCAAGAAGTTGTGTAATGCTACTGTGTTTTGACTATTTTAGCTTTTACAGGTGACTAGATTGATTTATCTAATGTCAAATGTCTGAAGTAATACTTGAAAAACTGTTGCATATGTCTCACAATTCATTTTACTCTGTAACAGTTTTAATCTTTCATTTGCCAAATAGAAAATGGGGTTTGACACTGGAGATACTGCCTTAAACATTTGCAGCAGTATCTTAATTTGTGATGTCTCAGGTCAGCTGGTAATGACAAATGTAATTTTTCTCCTATGGCTAAACGTGTTCAGAAGCCAAGGAATTTTTAGTGCTTTAATGTTGTAGTCCACCATTACTTTACTCACGCCCCCCACCCTCTCAAAGTAAAGCCAAATTTTTGCTTGGGAGAAGACTGGATGATATGTTTTGTGTCAAATATGTCATGCTTGTAACTGCTTCATCACTGAATTTTATTTTCTAGCTTTTGCTTTAGTTAGTGAACTTCAGGGTTCCTTTTTCCTAATGCTTCCATCATACTCTAGTTTCAGCACAACATTCTTGCCTATGCACATCATGGTTTTGCTTTGTGATAGTACGCTCTGTACAGTGTCCTCTGCTGCCTTCTTTCAGGGTTATCTTCAAGAAGAAAAAGCCACAGAACAGCTTTAAATGTTAGTTGAACAGTACTTTTACCTGAGGTGAGGAGTTAAGAAGTGTTGTCTTCTATCTCAATATCTAATGTGCTGTGCAGGAGTACCCGTGGATATCATTTGCACATTGGAAAACACATGGATAATTATTCCAGAGGTTCCTTTGAGAACCTCCAGGAAGCTGCTGTCGCTGATAAGATGGCAGCTCACTGTTTTGAGTAAAGTCTGACTCTGAATAGCTACAATATGACAGGTGCTGCTAAGCTTGCTTTCACCACTATAAATTTGCCTTATTTGCTTCTAATTAAGTGGAGCAGTTCTCCCGAATTTCTCCTCATCTGTTGGACCTTTCCTGGGATAGTTTTCTGCTGTGTTGACAAGTTAAGGCAACTCACAAAAATCTGGTAAGCATGAGTTTCAGGATCTGCAAGGGATGCAGGGAGAGGGAAATCCCCTTTTCCAGTGGCAGTGAGCTGGCACACATTGTACCCTGATCCGATCTCGAGTATCCATCAGTCTTCTGACTGACTTGCCATGAGTTATTGAGGGATGAACACATCAATAGTTTCTGCTAAAGCTCTGCTGCTATGCTGCTGTAACTATTTAAAAGTTCTGCCAGAAGTAAGATTGTCATTGCTTAAATGGTTACATGGGATGTTTGGGATCTAGAGCCAAATCCCTTTTTCTGAATCAGGAAGGCTAACTCTAGTTTTCTAATTCAAATGTGTATTTGTGGAGAGTTGAGAGGGCATGTGGTCTGATGGGGATCGAAGTGTGAAAAGTCCTGGAACAGGCCAATTTAATTCTTGTCTGGAGAGTGAGGAGAGACAAGATTTAGGATTATGTGACCTAAGAACTATCCCTTGAGAATTTCTGCTTGGTCCTTCCCAACAACTCTCACTTATCCCTTGCAATACATCTCTTTTCAACTCAGCCTGAACTGCAACTGATGCTCTTACTTTAGTGTCCTCATTTCTCCATTCCTTTTCATAGGCAACCAGATGTTCATTTCACCGTGTCCCATTTTGTGTGGCAATGAGGGAGGAGCGGAAGGCATGGTACCTCCAGTCAGTACTTGTTATTTAGAAAAATGGCATTAGACATTAAACTAATCTCTTAGTGTTCATTAGTGTAAGACCAAGAGGCTATAGCTACCAGACTGTACGCTAATGTAGCCAGCGCGTCAAGGAGGTGATGTGTTTTGGAGAGGACGTGCTCCTGGACATAGGATAGATGAGGCAGTAGTGGGTTTTAGTCTATGAATACATCTGAAATAGAATTGGTGGCAGAAAGGCATCACAGCTTCAAAGCATATGTATGAAATATTAAGCCTAGCTCATCTTAACAGTGTTCTCCCACCTCCACTTTTTTATTGTATTTTCTTTTATTTAACAGCCCCGTTAAGGTCACTTCTGAACATAAGTTGGATTTTACTGAAGTGACCAAGGGGCACAGTGAAATGGTTTGATAGCTACAATATAGTAAGAGTAAGCAATACTAGAAATTCTATCATGTAATGAGAAAACAAATGTGTAACTAATTTCATATTGTACATGACAGGAATTTAATATTAATTATAAATACTGTCTTAAATGCTGAGCACTGTAGTCACTGCATTACATTTAATCTGTAGTGTTTCTGTGAGGATACCTAATAAAAAGCAAATAATGTTTTGTCATTACACTTTTGTGTTTCTTTTGCATAGTCTGTAAAGAAACATTGGTAACCAGTAGGTACACTTCTTAAAAGGTTGAATTAAATTCAGTGAAAACATGCAGTTTTGATTTAGACTTATTTGAAACAATATGAAAGGTATAAAATAAATGTAGTGGATGACTGATTTTTAAATACTGCTTGCCATAGTTATCTCAGAATAAATAAGACATTGAAAGTGGATCAAGAATGCAAAATGTAGTTAGAAACTCCAGTCTGTGTATTGCAGGGAAGGATGAAGACCACTTTCAGTTGTCATCTGCTTTTCTGGTCTTTGTTTATTTTATTGGCAACATCCAGTTCTCGCATCAGTTTCACCCGGTGTGAGAATATGCAGTCACTTTGCAAACAGCTGGAAGTCTTTCTGCCCTCATCTGGAGACCACCATCCCTTCTGTTGGACTGTATTAATAGATCATGTGAATACTTCTAATCTGCTTAAGGGAAAAATCAGGTGAAATAGTTTAAATCATCTTTAGAGTGATTGGCTTTTTAACTGTGATTCAAGCTAATTTGGGCACAGAAGCAGATTAGGAGAGCTTCTGCACTCCTTAAAACTAGCAAAGCTCTGATGAAGGATAACTGCCACAGTCAAATTTGGGTGAGTGTTTAATTCAGTATAAGGCATCCTGGAGTTGTGAATTTTTAATATTTTTTTTTCTCCCCTTACCCTTTTGTGCTTCAGGCAATATTCATGCCTTTTCCCCTTTTCCTGTTCAGCTTTATTTGATTAATGCATAATTGGATCAACCTCTAGGTTTCTGCAAGCCTTGGGCGTATTATTTGGTTTGGTCCACAGGTAGTGATATATCTCTATATAGATATATATATATGTATATGTAAATGTATATGCAAATACCTACAGCAGAAAATTACCAGCTATGTGCCTGATGAATGTAATATTTATGTCTATTTATGTCAAGTTATTGAAGGGTTAAATAGAATTTGAGTAGACATATTTAAGTTAGATAAAATTTGGTCTTTAACCTGGCCTCAATCACTGGACAGAAATTGTTCAAGTTAAATAGACTGTCTTGTTCTGCTCTGATGATGCTTTGTATTATCCACTCTGAAACATTAATTTTTATTTTTGTCAACATTCACTGTAGTAAAATGTCAGTAAGTCAATATTGCAGCAGATGGAGCTGAACAGTGCGCTATGAGAGGCCCAACTTCTTAGACTAAATATAATCTACATACAGAAAGGACAATTGAAAGAAAGCATAGTTGGATAATATAGGTAAAGGAGCTAGTTGCAGGAGGAAGAATAGCAGGTGCATTAAGAGGTGTACTAAAAAGCAAATACGTAAAGAATATTGGAGGAAATACTATCTTATTTTAACTTGCTAAACTGAGTTAGACTGCTGACATGCAACCACATCACTGTAGATTTCTTTAAATTTGTGTGAGCTAACTAAAAATTATGTTGACATAATCTGTACAGAGTGGTTTGATATGTAATGTCCAATTTGGCTGGATCTACTCTTTGTAATGTTACACAGAAGTTCAAGCAACAGGCTGTGGGTTATTGAGAGGTGAAAACAATAG
This sequence comes from Gallinago undulata, assembly GCA_026546715.1. NCBI lineage: Eukaryota > Metazoa > Chordata > Aves > Charadriiformes > Scolopacidae > Gallinago > Gallinago undulata. The sequence goes on from JAOTQQ010000012.1 coordinate 40,958,183, forward strand.
TTTGTTAAAGCTCTTCTACAGTGATAAAACTGTTAAAATGATCTGCCAAAAATAATATTGTCACTGCTTAAATGCTTATATGAGATGTTGGGGATCTAGAGCCTTTTTAAGGGTCCTGTTTACATTTTATCATGCTTCGTATCTTACAGGGTAGAAACAGTCTGCCAGGCTACCTTGTGTCCAGAGTGATTCCCTAAATTTCAGTCATGAGAATAATTCTAAAGTTGGTTCAACGACATTTTGGTGTAACTAGTACTTCTATAGTTGCCACTGCATTGTAGCATATAGATGACCTTATTATGTAATAGAGATGATGACTGTGCCACATATGCCCAAATACTTAAAATATAATTAAAGTACCCCCAATGAATAAGAAATACCCTTTATTTTACTCTGTATTTCAGACTATTACAAAAATTAGTATACTTTTCTGGATACATATGAGATCTTGCTACAGGATAGCAGGTGGTATGTTTGACATCAGTTTCATAAGAGTCCACTATAGCTGTTTGGGTGTTACAGGTTGCTTTGTTCTGTAATAGAAGACCATGACAAAAGTGGCTTAGGAGCCAACCATCCTCTGTTTCTTCTTATGAAGCAGTCATGTTCGGCCCATTGGTTTCTAGTATCACATTTCTCACAGAAAGAATATTTTGCTCCTTAAAATACATTATTCAGCTAATTGCCTTTTGAATTCCTTCCTGCCAACCTCATTTACCAGCCTTTAACTTAGAAGGTCTGAACCTAAGCTGCCTCCATCATGTTAAAAACAAGTGCAGCATGAATCTGTTTCATCCAAAAGAAACATCCTTCTTAAACACATTTTTGGATTTGGTGCAAAGCCTTTAGAATTGCAAGACGCAAGGTTAAGGTGCCACAGAGTAGCCCAATAGCACTCAGGAAAAAAACATGTAACAATATAGGCCCTTTTGAGTTTGTGGTAGTTGATATTGTTTTGAGGAGAGAAATGATGATTCAAGAAGCTGATGCTGCCAAAAGATATGGAACCAACACTGCCATCAGTGCTGATGCCAGTCCTAGTGTAGTATCTGCATTGAAATTGTATGTAGAGAAGAAAATGACCATTCAATTTTTCCATGTAGGAATTTTGAGTTACTCTGTTTGCACCTTATCATTGAAACCTCTTGGGAATTTTGACTGTCCCAAGAAGAAATGGCATCATCACTTTTTTCTTAGGTCTGAAATGTTGTTGAATGTTATGAATGGAGAACTTCACTGGCAAGGCATGTCTTTTAGTATTAACTCTTTTCTTAATAATTGCCTTGAGACATGGAATAATTCAAAAGCAAGACAGAAAAAAGACATGAAAAAGTCTAATAGGCATCAGAGGAAGCGTCTGAAACTGTGGGCAGATATATGCCCACTACAGTGATGATGGGGAGCATATTGTGGCTTTAAATGTGGTATATTGTGTGAAAAATATAAGCTGTGGTCAAGGAATACTTTAAAAACCTTGCAGCTCTTCAGCAAAAATATTGAAGATGCCCTGGGCTCTCTGAAGAAGTGACTGTATGCTCCATGTAGAATTTCGTATCATTAAGCTACTTTCAGCATACAGTTCCTGATTTTAGCACTTGCTAAGTGTGACATCTTATTGCAAGCAGTGAAAATACCATGCCAAGTAGTGGCAGTAGGAATGCTGTAATCCTTCTTAAATACACTGGGGACATCCTGATATTCTTAATGGTTATTCTGAATGGTTATTCTATAACCATTCCGATATTCCTCAAGATTTCCATTGAGTGTGGTTGAATGTTAGACTTGAAAAAATAGCTGCCATTCTGGTTGTACTAACCAACTTCTTTTTTTTTTTTTTCTGCTTGGGCTTTCTACTGTTCTTCCCAATCAAGGAAGTCCTTTGGCTCAGAATTTCCATCTTTTCTGAAGTTAGAAACTGCACATCACTGCAGAACTTCCTGCCATTTTATTACTTCAGCATACTAATTATTATTTGTATAACAATGGAATCTTCGCCATACTTTTCTGAGTTGAGAGTGTTTGTTCAGAATTAGGAAATCTGAAGTCAAAAGTAAGATCATGACCAATTTTGAACCTGAGAAAACTCGGAATGGTAGTGCTGCTGCCAGTTCTGTCATCAAACATGAAACTTCTGGATGTTAACTTGCAGGATGTGTATTTCTCTCTAATGGCCCTACTTGCCACAAAACCCCTGAAGATCAGTTTGGCCTTTCAAAATTTAGGGCACTCTTGGAAGCTTTCACCAAATACTGGATATTAGTTGAGGCTTATCTCAGAATACAAAGAGTAATTACATATCCATATATTTTGAGGTAAAGCCATACAGACTAAACCATCAAAAATTATGTACTTAACCCCCAAAAAAGGACAGAATTAGGACAATATTAAACTGTGCTTCAGCTAAAGCTGCTGCTAAGTCCACTAGAAAGAAAAAATAATCTTCTTTTCCCATCAACTTCAGTAAAAGACTGTATGAACATGTTCCATATCTCTTGTGAAAGACTGAGTAGAGTTAATGTGTTCGTGACACATTTGTTGTGTTTGTTTTCCGGTGAGGTGCAGAAGTTCTGGTTGAGTGTACAGAGTGATAACATCTTCCACATAAAACTCTGGTAGCTGTGCAGCTAGAGAAATTCTAGAAAAAAAATGTCTGTGGACACCTAAGTACTTGATTATGTATAAATTTTCTAACTGGGGACGATTCATGCAGTGTATTTTTATGTTTGAATTAAATGTAAGACCTAATAAAATCATTCTGCTGACATCAGCTTAAGCTAAAACGAAAGGAACGTAAGATTTTTCTGAAATAAAATGGCCTGCTTGCTCTTCCATTTTGTAGAGTTATGTCAGTTTTGGCTCAGGTAAACAGAGGACCACTCTGTAACAACCTTGGTTTTGGGTTGTGGGCAGTAGGGGAGGCTCTTTACATGTCAGAAGTGATTTTGCCTACAGGTATTGCTGGTATAAAATTCTGATCTTGATTAGTTGAAATTAGCATAAATGCCCATACATAATTTCCAAGCTTATAAACTCAAAACAAGTAAGCATTTTCATGGTGAGAAATACTGCTGTAGTGCGTTGAATCCATTATGTGATTGATGGGTTACTGTACTTCCATTTTAAAAATCATATGCAAAACTCTTTGTGTTAATTGCTTAGTCGTAGTTACAGACTTGAGAATAAGTCTTTCAGGTTGCACTGTGATATGTAGGCAAGCAGGTGTTTTAAAATTTAATATGGAATACTGTGTATATGTTTCTTTGTTTCAGTGGAAGTTACTGAACTTTCTCATTAGATTTTCCATAAAAGTGTTACACTGAATAAATTCTTCCTTTGGATGCAAAGAATATGTCGGATATGGAGTCAATCTGCAACTTTTTGAAGAATCTTGACTTGCCATCTCTAATTAGATGCTGTATGGCAGAATTGATTCTGTAGTCTACATTTGCATTAAAAACTGACTCCTAGAATTGCTCAGATAACTTGTAACGTTCAGTTAGTTTGTATCGTGTTATTTTTCGGAGTTTGCAGATGTGAAAATTTTGTGCATCTGCAGCTGGAGACTTACAGAGCACAGAAGCCTTTGTAATTGCAGGCTTAGAAAATTTTCAACAGATTCTTCTAGTAAGGAGATTACTTATTCCCAGATGGCTATAAAATGTCTTGCACAAAGTCTAGATGATGGGGCAATAGTAGTGTGAAATTGATAGGGTTTTAGACATTCAACAACATTCCCCCAAGAAGCAACGCTCTGATCTTGCACTCTCTTGTCATGGGAGGGTCAAATGAATTCCGTGGCCATCAGTATAATTTGCCCTAAATGTTGTTAAGGTCTGGATGAAGTAACTGCATTGCTGTACATGTGCTGTTTTCCTATATGTTCTTACAATCTAGGTAGGCTGAATTTTATTTGAATGTTCATCTTAAATAGTACTTTTGTCAAGGAAATACTAAACTTAGCAATGTCAAAGCCAAAGATCTCTCCTTACAAATATAGCAGTAATTGTTACTGTGAAGTGCTAGAGAATCCTATAGCTCTGGGATAGACCGAGTGATCATTGTGAATAGCATTAATTAATCACCTTACAGCATTACTGTGTGTCATCAAAAAAGCAGTTCATGGGGTGAAATAAAAATCAAATCCAAGCATGAACAGATAGTTAAGATTACGTATTAGCAGCACATAACATATAACTTCACAGGCTTTATTTTCCAAGCTGCCTAGTTAAGCTTTCCAAATTAATGTTGCTGCTAAAAAAATTAACTGAGCCTCTGCTCAGTTATTTTGCTTTTGCTGCTTGTGCTCTGTTCTATGCTGAAATTGAAATATGCTTTGAAAGTGAGAACCATGTCTTTATTAACTTATCTTCAGTTGTCTACTGAACCAGCTATAATATAGGTATCTCCAATAGTGCCACAAAATTAACGGTACTGTGCATAGAGCACTTTTGTGACCATCCCCCAAAAGGTTCAAGCTACAATATCAGGCTAATTTGGTGGTTGAGACTTTGAATTCTGAAATGTACAAAGACTTTGGATTGTTTGACGATTCCTTTAAAGCTTAGCTTGGAGGAGGAGACAGTTCAAACAACAGACCTGACAGAAAGAGGCAAGGAGAACAGCAGAGCATCACTTTTCCTCCTAGAACATCAGCTAAAATAAGGAAAGTCAACACTTACTGGTGTTAGTCAGTCGGGTCCTTAAGAGCTCTTGTTTGCTGGATGTTAGAAAGTGTGGTTATCTTCCTCACAACGTGGACTAAGAACTTGAATATTCATCTCAGTCTTTTGAGCTAAGTTCTTAATTAGGCATGTGTTTCACATAATTTTGTTCTTCATTCTTCTCAGTTCTTTCTCAAATTGACTTACCTCAAAAGGATGAGGGAGGGTGAGAGAGAATCTTGGGGGATGGGTGAAAAGTTCCCATACCTTGAGATTAGATGGATGTGAGGGTTGAGAGTGGGAGAAAAGGGAGCCTTTCCTTCAGTCTGGCCCTGTCACATAGTACTACTGCATCCTGTTTTGTCACTGTAACCAGCAGCATACTCGAGTTTATTTTCTGCTTGGCTAATGTCTAGCCAGTCAGAAAGGGGCTGGATATAAACCTTTAATATCACCTATTCTTGCTGCTGCTGGAGATGGAAGAACTGAGGAAAGCAATGACACACAAGCCTGAAATGCAGCCCCTACCTGGCACTGGCTCTTCTTGTCTCCATTCTGATTCCTCCCTTAGCTGCAGCCCCTAAATCTCTGATCCTTTGCGTGTTTCCCAGGGCTGTTTTACACCCCTATGAAACCTATAGACAGTTTTAGGTACCACAACAATACTACTGTATAAATACAATACCACCGTGCTGAGTTTCAAACACAGTTTGCAAAGTACCATGATAATAAGAAGGTTGTGTGACTATGGTTTGGAATGCTCACTGTTTGTTAGTGGCGCTCTCCATTCTGGCCGAAAGGGAAACAGTTTTACAAGGTTCAATCTTGTCCCTAGAGGAGCAGAGCACTATGAAGCAGTATTGGAGCATAGTACTGGCATCATAAGATGTCTAGACCATACTGTTGAGTGCTGCCACTTTGTCAATGTTTTGTGAAGCTGACTTTGGTATGCAGCATCACTCACCAAGTTTCTCCTTATGTATGCATAAGTTCATATTTACATTTTTACTTTTGTTTGAGGTTACTATTAGGAGGTGGAGTGAGTACCTTTTTTTTTTTTCCAATGTCAAAGTGAGGTACTGTGGTTAAAGTTCTAAATACTTTTTTAAGGTTTCTGTGGTCAGAAAGCTATTTCTTTTCTCACATAGGTCTTCTCACAGTGAAAAATTAATGAACCTACAGTATTGCTAAGAATTTCTGCTGTGAAGACATGCCCAGCTGTCTCTGAATTCTTTCATTTGGGGAAAAAGAATCAAACGCTTTTTGAACGAAGAGGTTAATAGATTTGTATCTATCCAAAAGTATATTAGGAGGGAAGATTTAATTCTTACCTCTTAAGTGGTAGAAGTAGAATGCTGTTATGTTGCATTTCAATTTTGGGTGGTAATTCATTCTTGTTAAGGACTTAATGGGATGCTGCCAAAGCACAAGACAGTTGTTCTCATCCTTCTGAAGTCAGTTATGAAGTTTTACTAGTTTGAAACACGAGGGGAATGTCAATATGTGTTCTTCTTGCCTATTTCATCTGCTTAACTAATTTTTTAATGCTCTAAAAGTAAACATTACTCATACTTTTGTAGCCTCTGTGAGTTTGAGTCATGATTTAAAAGTTTGAAAGTAAATGTTTATGTTAGTAAATATATATGTTTCCTTTTTGAAGTTCTAGGATAAGAACCTTGAATGGGTTTTCAATGTGTTTTAAGTCCGGTCTGTAGCTGACTGGATTGTATGTGTCCTGTACGACATGGAACTCCTGCTTTGTCTCCTACCGTGCTGCAGGCACTTGGCACTAAAGAAATTAACAATAGACCTTGCTATACTAAGATAAGAGGCTAATTTTACAGGTACAGCATTTCATAAATCACATTACAATCGACAGTTCAGAACTAGAGAATTAATTTATATTTAGAAATCTATTCGAATGGGAATAGTTGCAGGCTTATTAGAAACAAATGTCACATTGCTGTTTGATACAAGATTTCTAGGTCAGAATGACTGATGTTTGTGTGAATTTTCTTATATAAACATGAATAATTACTTTTGAAAGGCCACAGTTTTATCTATGCATGTATCCTTTATAACTGCTTATTTAACACATAAGAAAGTGTTCCTGAAAATAATGCACTTTTATTTTTTTATTTACTATTTTCAATGTCAATTGACTGATGCAGTGATAGTTCAGTCAGTGGAAACATGCAAGTTTGCTGACACCTGGACTTGAATTTCAGTTCTTTTGTTCTTTCACTGTGTAGTTGAAGAAATCTGCTTGTGACCTCTGTGTAGTTATACTTCAGATATTAGACTTGGTGTACTGATTAAACAAGTAGGAACTTGATGGGTCATAGTCTTGAATGACATTAGCTTTATTCTCTTGAAATGAGTTAGTTCAAAGTAAACCTGTGATATTTTGGGAATCCTAGATATAGAAAAGAACTTGATGCAGTTTTAAAATTTGTGTTAGAAGTGATGCATGTTACTGATATAAGTGGATACTTCCATAAAATAGACAAAATGAAAAACACGGATAGGCTTTTCTAGTCTTGAATACTAACTGTCTTTGGAAGTCTTTTATGATAATTTGCTCATCTAACCTGTTGTCTGTTACAGTATTCCATTTAGTCATGTGGAACCACTTACCTAATGAATACAATCTTTAACTCTTCTTTAACTACTGAATTTCATGTTATCTAAATTCCAATTAGAATATCTAATTAGGAGGGTTGGGTTTGTGGATGTTGGTTGTTTCGGAGTGTTCACCCAGGCTTTTCTAAGCCTAAGCTTTCTTTACAAAACTTTACAACATCAATACACATAGCCTTGTTAGTTTGGCATTTGAATGATCATGAATGATCATGTTACCCCATCAGTTTGGGGTAACATGCACTGCAATTCTTCTTACAGAAGTCTGAAGAATTTGAAGAATTAATAGACTTTGTAATAGTTGAAGGGTTTCTAAAGTTATAGAAGTTGGAAAAAGGATGTGCCAGAAAAGTGAAAGATTAATGCCTTGATGGCGATCCATCAATGTTTTTTAATGCTATATGGGCAATGCAGAACTGAAGGTATGCGTGGAAGGGCTTTTGTTCTACAAGGGATTTTGTGCAGCAGAGAATGTATAAGCTTCAAAGATTAAACTTCATCTACATAGAATCTATGTTCTGTAGATTCTTATTGATTGAAAGAAGGGAATATGCCAAGAATGTTAATTTGATAGTGTGAACAAATAGACTGATTCCCTTTGGTGCGTATCATTACATTACATTGCCTCTCAATGTTACGTGAAATAGAGCAGCAGCAGATGTAGTGGGTAACTATCCTGCCTCAGAATGGGACTCTTGCATTGATTATTCCATGATCGTAATTCTGCTAAGTGATATTCTGGATATGGTAAATACTTAATTGATAGACAATATTTGAAAACTAGCTTTGAAAAGGAATGCAGATAATTACAGGAGTGTTTGTCACTAGAGCACTTTTTTATGTTTACCAAAAAAAACCCTCCAAAATGGTAACATTTTATCTGTGTGTATGCACTGGCTGTAGAAATGAAGAAAATACAGTGATTAGTAACTGAGAATTTATAATGTACTTCAAAACTCTATAGATTTAGAGAGGACCATTGTATTTACATACTAAATGAGATGCTCAATTACTTTCTAGGATTTAGAAAACAGATTATTTAAGATATGCCTAAAACTTAGGTTCCTGATTTATTTTTTTTATTCCCCCACCCCACTTTCCACTATTTCTTTCTAGGTTTAACTATAGATCAACGCATCATCTTGCATCCCATGGGTTTTATGAATTTTTAAATTGGTTTGATGAAAGAGCATGGTATCCACTGGGAAGAATAGTAGGTGGAACTGTAAGTATTGTGATAATAACTTAAAGATGAATTTGCAGTAAGTTTTTTTAACTTTCTGTACAATTTGACATTGATAAAAGGAGAATCTTAATAAAATATGCTTTTAATTGTCAAATTGCTGCAGAGGGAATAGAAAAATGTTTTAATTTCTAGCTGCAGGAGACAGTAAGTCAACATGCTTTAGTCTTTATCCAGCAGCATACTGTGGAGAAGTAGTACAGAACTGAGTTTTACTTCCTCACATATGAACTTCTAATAGTAATAAATAAGGATATTATGACTCTTGTAATTCTGGTGCATGACATGAAAAAAGAAAAAAAATGTCTTTTCGAAAAGCAGTTATCTAAATCTCTAAAGGTATAAGTTTTAATCCAATGATATATATTAAATGGACTTCATGTGTGTATGGAAGATGTTAGGATTTCACTAGGAAGAGACCTTTTGAAATTAAATCAATGGGGCACCTGTATGAAGCATCAGGAGTAGGTAAGACCGGAGTCAGTGCATGACAGGAAACGTGTACAAAAGAATATTACCAAATCAGAGTACAGTATCATTTATTGATAGAATGGTGTTAGTAACACAGTAACACAGCCATGTGTTACTTAATGTGCAAAAGTGTGTTAAAACTTTTTAATTATAGTACGTGAAATTTAAATGCAGTTACAAATTTTTTTGTAGCAGTTCGATCACTGTTTGTTTTAGTTATCTTAGGAGTACTTACTACTTTTTATGTGACTTATTTATGCATTTTTTCCATACTTGTCTTGTACAAAGTTAAAAACTTTAGGAATTAGAATTAAAGTGTTGATTGCATGCATTATTTTGCAAGTTGCATGATATACTATGTTTTGATAGTTTATCTTGAGAACCAGCTCTCAAGGATATATGCAGGGGAACATTCTCTCATCTGTTAATTTAATTTAGTACAATGCCCTTATTAGCTTTCAAAAGAAACTAAGGCAGGTGAAGTACATATTAGCTTTTCTAGTACATATTGATTTTTTTCTAATGTTGATAAATGTGGGAGGGTAGAATTCCTATTAAGAATATTTTAAAGTTCTCCAATATTCTATGATGGGTTCAATAGATTTGTGTAAGTCTATGCTATCTTTCCTGGGGCACATCTTAATTCAATTTTATAGGACTTTATTTTAATCTTTTATATTCAAAGATGTCTACAGATGTCTTGTAAACATATAATAAACTGACTGCACATCAGCTTTTCAGCTTGAAAAAAATATAAAAAAAATCTTTCTCTGTAGGTAAAAAGAAGTGAAAGAGTGGCATGTTATATTTCGGAAAAAATGTATAGGGCTGGGGAATGTTCTTGGGTTTCTTGTTGTATTTAAGGTTTTTGGTGTTGGGTTTGTCTTTTTTTTTTCTCTTAAAACTGTTAGCTGCTTGAAATTCTCTCACAAACTTCTGCTTCCATACCTTAACGACAAATTCTTCTCATTATATGATAAATGTCAGGTAGGATAGCGTATTATCTCTATGCTGCTTATTCATTTACAAAATGGATTATATGCAACTGTTAGCATTTGGATAAAACTTAAAGAATCTCTGGTATTCAGCAGTGTTGTTCAAAACATCATTAAAATAGTATTAAAGTAATTTCGTTAGTTTAAGCTGATACAAGCACTGAGCAGGTAAAGAAGTGACTGTTTCATTGCAAATTATATGCAAATAAACATACTATGATTGTTTTCTGCAATAACCTAGTGGTTTTTGCTTTATTTCCTCCTTTTAGGTATACCCAGGACTAATGGTGACAGCAGGCCTTATACATTGGATTTTAAATATGCTTAACGTGACAGTCCATATAAGAGATGTATGTGTGTTCCTAGCACCTGTTTTTAGCGGCCTTACAGCTATTTCTACTTTCCTGCTCACCAGAGAACTGTGGAACCAGGGAGCAGGGCTTTTAGCTGCCTGTTTTATTGCCATAGTTCCAGGTTACATATCCCGATCAGTAGCAGGATCATTTGACAATGAAGGCATCGCTATTTTTGCACTGCAGTTCACATACTATTTATGGGTAAGTAATTGCTGTGTCTTTTGCTTTGGAAAGGTTTTTTTGGTTCCTCCTTCCAACCAAATGACTGATTTTGCTTAGAATCCATTGAATTCTCATTTTCCTCCCTCTCATCCCTCTTCCCCTTGGCTGTTGATCAGGCAAGTACCAAGAAATCACATGAACTGAACCACTTCATAACCATGCTCTTTAATTTGCTATCTAAAAGTACTGTTTAACTGAAGTATGTGTGTCCTGCAGTAGTAGTAATAATAATGATAAGTCTAAATTTAAAGCAGAAATGGTTGTTTCTGTTTTTTCACTTTGGAGGTATTATGTGAGCATCAAACATTAACCTCCTTATTTAGCTGGTGAAAAGCAGTAACCTGACTATAAAGTGCTTTGAATTGTCTTCTGGAGAAGCTTTTCACTGTATGGAGGGTCTGGGCTTTGACTTAAGCATCCAAATTAAATACCCAAAGCTGTCCAGAGCAAGATATTAATATTGCTTTCATGCTTAAAAAAATAGCCTTGCTTTAGCCTGCTTGATAGGGCAGCATGTCTTTCACTCCTTAGTCTGTATGTAGAATTGCATCTGTAATGCAGTTTTGTATACAGGAGCTTAGGCAAGGTGGAGTTTTTCTGGACTGCTGCATCTGTTTTGGAAATACCGCTAGTAGAATAACTATATTGTTAATTCACCGTAGAGACTGTACGGTACTGTCCCTTGCGTGTTCCTTGAATGCGTGTACTTTCATTTTTAATGTCTCCATGTGTGTACATGCTCCATTGCAGCTTTTCCCATGATTTTGTCAAGAGTTCTACTTTTCATAAGCGCATGCGTACTCTTAAGTTTGTTTTTTTTAGCTTCAGAATATTTCAAACTTAGGATATTGTTGGTAGAAGTATAATGTAATAGAAGGGAATTCAAGTTTTTCATGACTGAGTGATTGATGTTACATAAATGGAGCTTTCTAAAATCTGGACTTAGAATAAACTGCAGCTGTAAAGGTGTACTGCATTAGATAACAATACTAGAATCCATCTATGTTGATACTTTATAACAATTGAGGCATGATAGCAGTTATCTGTTCTTATAACTGCATAGTGCGATAATGGTTGCATGAATTCTTGTGGAACTACATGTGAATCAAATATAGATAACTTTCTCGCTTTATTTAATGTCATGTTTTCATTCATATTTTACCACACCACAATCACCACCATCAGTTTGGGACAAAATCATATTCCTGGGCCAGTTTATGGATCTCGCTAAACCTTTTGTAGGTTCTGGGTGCTCTCCTTAACCTTAAGGGATGTTTTTAAAATTACAGAATAGCTCTCTTGTCTATAATTGCACTGTTGGGTCTGATGCCAGGCAAAGTCAGCCATGGATAGTCTACACTTAGTCTTTGACTTACTGTAACGTCTTTGAGAAAGGAGCACAGAGGTGCTGAAATAACTTTTCTAGTTCAGCTCACAAAACAAGAGTGTTGCATTGCATCCTGCCTCTGCTTTAACTAGAGAGACAGATATAAGTGGTTTTGTGTGTGAATGAATGGCACTTGTGGTTTGGTTGTATGAGCATCAGTTCAAAAGCATACAAATATAACTTGATCTGTGCTAAAGAAGTTCTCTTGACAGTTGTTTTGGAATGAATTTTTGGAATATTGTCCAGTATTTGTTTGTAATTCATAAATACTTGGTTATTTTTAAAGGTGAAGTCTGTGAAAACTGGGTCGGTCTTTTGGACAATCTGCTGCTGTCTATCCTACTTTTATATGGTAAGCATTTTATATATATACACTAGCTAAACTATTTGAGTAGGGCGTGCATAATCCATATGTTGATGAAGAACAGAAGAAGATTTTAATCTTTGTTGGAGCCGTAATATAAAATCATTGCTTCATATTACTAATAAAACCTTAAATATATGAGTAAAAAGGCATGATAAATATTTTGAAATTTAAAGTATTTAAATAAACACAGTGAAAACAATTTTTTAAAAAACTCTTAAGTAGCGCAACTTTACTTACAAAATCATCCTATGCTGTGAAAATGTTCTCTGATTCAGTGGTATCTTTGTTTTGATGCAGGTGAATTAAGGTGGAATTTGGTATTCTTGTGTATTTGTGTAATCATTATTAATATGCAATTATAATAATATTTAAAATTTATGGACAAAGTGACACATATATAACTTTGAAAACTATTTCTTTGGGTATAATTATGCCATAAAGTAAAACCACCATAACAGCTGAATTAATTCTGTCTCAGATTAAATGATCATAAAGTCCCTTTTCATTCCTGATCTGTGAAAATGGAAGCTGTTACAGAGATGTTCCTAAGGGCTAGCAGAGGGGGGAAAACAGTTTTAAAACTGAGGACATAAAACTAATAGCAAAATGGAGAAAAATTGTTTCCCCCCTTTTCCACCTTCTGAAACCTTAGACTTGAAGAATTTTCCTGTATGAATCCATCAAAGTTCCTTTTTTCCTATGATAAACTTTTCTCTTTTTTTTGTGGCTATTTGACAAGCAAGTTAGCCACAAACAAACCAGTGGTGGGGCAGTCAGGCTAACTGCTTGATGTTGGTTAAGACTGAGGTCTCAAATAGTGCTTTTCTACAGTCAGGTAACTAGGCTTGCAAGGAAAAAGGTTTTTATGAACCGTTTTGCATGCCTTAAGTTAAAGTACAAAGTTTATTCAGAGGTTATCTGGATGCTGCCTGGATTTCCTCTAGCTTATAATGTTCATTGGGTTTTCTGAGCGACTTTTGCTGTTAATATAGCAAATAAAAACCCTGTATATGTTGCCAAAGAGGATAGCCATCTCCTGTTAAGGGTACATTCTTGCTTAAGGGTACCATTAAGGGCACTTCTTCCCCTATTTTTCCTCCATTTTGGCAAGTCATTAAACAAACAGCCACTTCTTTATACACATAGCTTTGCTGTTTATATACTGTTATAGTGAAGAGATCCTGTAGGTTTGGTACAGGCTTAAGTGCAGTACAAAATCAGGCAAGTAAGTTTTTGAATTGTTAAAATTATTTTTGTTTTTTTATATTGTGCCAATTTATTGACAAGATCGTCTAGAAGTTCTCTTCATAAATATGCAGATTACAAACATGATACTTTCACAGTTTCACTGGTGAAAAATCACACAGTAACAAGTTCTTTGCATCTTAGGCTGACTAATGTCTTGTTCTTTGCTACTTGCACTAGAGGGAGGAGGGGATGGGACGTAGAGTGCGCATGATGACAGATCATATGGAATCAATGTCATCATCGTGACATTCAGTTCTTGCATGTAAATTAATGTGGGTTTTCTTTTATTTTACTTTTGAATGCAGTCAGCTAGTGAAAGGTTAAGATTTGTCCGTATCTTCCATATTTTCTCCGTAGTCTCAGTGATTAGGTGATATAGATTTTTATTGCTTACAGAGTGCTTACTTCATCCCTGGTGGCTTTCCATATATTGTATTTCCCTTTGGAAAAAGTTTTGTTAAAATGCTCTTCTAGACATTTCGCTTAGGTAGATTTTTAGGACAAAGCGCAATTGTACTATTTGTTATATAGTATTCATTTGCCCTTCTCTGATGGAATTAGTTCTGTTTTCAGTGTAAGGTGAAAATGAAATCAAATCACAATCTTGAGGAGTTTGCATGGGGAGTTTGGGGAACAGCTCTTTGAAAGAACAGGTATTGCATGGACTGACAGAAATCTTTCTTGATAGTTAAATCTGCTTAAAATATATACCTAATTCGCAATGGTAAATTGACTCATAGGATTGCATTGCATTCCATAAGGTAAAGAGGTTTTTCCTTGTGTTTATATTCTTAGTATTTATTTGACTTCAGTAACTTCTGCTTCAGATAGCGTTTTATGACAAGGAGGTAAAATTAAACAAAGCTTTACACTGAAGCAATCCTTGTATGTTTAATAGCTTGTTTTCATTCTTTATGCCAGTCTATGAAGGTACCTCAGTTCTGTTTGAAAAGTTCCAAAGTGCATCTTCAATTCAGTACAATCTTTGGTGCTTAGATTTAATTTGATGTAATATTTTGATAATTGGAGATGCAGGTCTCTGGTCCATACAAACTGTCTGCTACCTGCTTCATTCAAACCTTTCCCTAATTATAACAACATCCTAATTGCACATTTGTTCTTATTCTATTCTGTATTACATATCTTCATATAATATTTTCTCCTATTAAATAAAATTACCTGTGTAAACCATGATGCTTCATGCTACTAATTTGGCAATAGGATCTTGACGATCTGAAATGAGTTTCTAGAAAACTTCTAGCTTTCTAGTTCACTTGTTTCACATTGTCTGAATTGGTTACCCCGAATTTTGAAAGGCTGGGTTTTGTAGTATTAGTATCAAAAACCAGTATTACTTGGCCTTGTCCTTATTTTAGAATCTGTTCTACAGAACATAGTCATTTGGGTTTCTTTTTTGGATTCTAGGGCTTTAAAAATAGTTGCATGAATCTAAGCCCTAAAGTACAATTAAAGTTAAAACAACATTAGCTACTGCATTCCAAAAATGAAGATCCAGGGTAGGCATGGTACATATGGGAGAAGTCTAGACTGCAATTTGACAAAGGGACATGTGTTAAAATACAGATTGTCTAGTCAACATTAGCCCTTCTAAATATGTTAGAAATTTAGATAACGCACTGTAATGATAGCTCATTAAATCTATCTAAATCAGCAATCAGTGATACATTGATAACATCGTAGTGTTTCAGTTCCAAGTACAACGTCCCAGCACTTCTCAAGTGCTGCTGTTATTATTGTGGTGTTGTATGAAATTCCACAGTGCTCAGCCCCCTTCCCTGTGCATCCACACCCTGCCTTTTGTTTCTTTCCTTACACGGCAGCCTGCTCCAGGAGTTCTGCTCCTGGAGGGGTGTACCTTGCTCCCTTTCTCCTCTCTGCCTGGAGATACTGTTACCTGTCCCCAGCAGAACATGGTGCTAAATTTGTATTTCTACTTGGGAGTCATGCCGCTGCCTTGTGCTGCAGCCTTTTCACCATGGGGAAGACACCTCAGCATCACATTTGTCTTTGCCAGCATGACTGTATTGGATTGGGAGGAGGCAATAGAGGAAGGATAGCTTTGAGAATCCACCAGCCCATTTCAAAAGTCTTTAGTACTTTGATATGTGGGGGGTTTGTTGAGTTTTTATTCTTTGTTGATAGTAAATATTAAGATTCTGGTGGTATTACTGGTACCTCTGGCTGCTTGTCTAAGTGGAGTTTGTGTTTTCTTGGTAGACTTTCAGAATGTATAAATCCAACATTGGCTATCCTAAGAATTCTGCCAGTATTTTCAGATCTGATTTCCTGTTCCGTTCTTCATAGGTCTCTGCATGGGGTGGTTATGTTTTCATCATCAACCTTATTCCACTGCACGTGTTTGTTCTGTTGCTGATGCAGAGATACAGCAGGAGGGTCTACATTGGTAAGTTTTGTTTAGTGAACATTCTTAAATGCTTAATCATGAGTTATGAAATTAATTATATGGATGGGTTTTGTATCAAGTGAGAACTAATTGCATAACAGGTTGCATTTTATTAATTTGACTGGTGATTATAATCAATTATTCTCTACAACGTGGAAATGAGGGGTTAAAACACATGAAATCTTGGAATTGTAAGTATGGAGCTGTTAATTTTCTTCTTTCTTGTTCACTAAAAAGAAAAATAACAATTGGATGGTTTGATATTTGTGGAACCCTTTTAATATATTTTATAGATATATGTCTGTAATAATGTTTCATATTTTTCCTTTTCCTAGTGTGTTAAACAATTGCTATTTTAAAAGGTTGTGCAGCAGAAATTATAAAAGCATATAGTATATCGTGACATATATGATGAGAAAAGACATAGGGAATTTTAAGCAGCCGTGTGTGTTTTATATAACCTAGACTGAAAAGTAGTGTAAGAGTCTGTCCACTCCACGTGAATCCTTAAGATGTTATTGGGTTAATGGGTCAGCCTTCCTTCCAGTTTCAGAAATTTATGAATAGTGATCTTAGGAGACTTAATTTTTAAATTTGTTTGCCTGACATTTAAGTAAACTGTCTTTAGAGAAACTTTACCAGTTAAATCAGTTGGCTATGGTGTAGGTGTGTGAATGAAGTAAATAATAAACAATTTGAATATTCAAAGATTTATAAGATAGCTAGAATATTTTTGACTCCTTATGTGAAATCTTTATGATAGATAGTTTGAGAACACAGTATGAGTTGATGTGTAATATCACAGGACATCTAATATTTGTAAATGTATTTTTGTTACCTATTTTAATACTGCTTTATCTTTGTATTTTTAATTATTTTAATGCCTTTTTTAGTGCCTACTGCAGAAATTATATATATTTGAACCATTACGTACTATAATAATTACTCAATTAACTCGAGTTCAGTTTTGTATTTTTGTTACAGAACCTATAAATACTGGTTTAATGCTTTTTTGTTCATCTATTTATGTAATTTGGAAATAAATTATTTTTAAAAAGGAAAAAATATCTAACCTATTTTTTATGTTAGTATTACTTAACTTCTTCACTAACTGCTTCTTCATAACGCAAGGGGAAAGCGATTTATCTTGTTTAGCTTTTAAAATTGTTTTATTGAATATTTTCATTTTCCAATTTCTATGAGTTAGGCAAGAGAAAAGTAAATCTACTAATTATAAAATCCTGAAGCTACATGGTAACCAGAAACAATAAAGAATAAATGCTCTTGCCTTTTCTGCTTTCAATGAACTAGTCTTTGAACTAGTCTGGGGAAAACAGTACTGGAGGTTTGTATGAATTAAAGGTTTTGGCAGACGTTTGCTTTGCAAATAGCTACTGTGTTTTGAGATGTTATTGCCCTTCAGCTGTACTTCAGCAGAGTTGTCAGAATGAAAATGTAATTGCTGCTCTGCTGTTTCATTGCAACTGCTGGCTTAATTTAAGCTTTCACAGGA
The DNA here is from genome assembly GCA_026546715.1 of Gallinago undulata. Taxonomy (NCBI): domain Eukaryota; kingdom Metazoa; phylum Chordata; class Aves; order Charadriiformes; family Scolopacidae; genus Gallinago; species Gallinago undulata. Next base: position 40,975,711 of record JAOTQQ010000012.1, read on the forward strand.
AGTCTTACACACATAGAAGGCTGTACATCTTGCATTAGTATGTGATTTCTAGGTTTGTTTAACAGGATGTTTTTTTAAAACAGGTAAGAATGTTCAAGTACTTCTGAGAGGAAATTCAGGTGTTCTTTACTTGCAAACTATTTAGATAGGAAAAAGAGTTTACAAAGGTTCATTGAAATAGGGAGAATAAAGATATTTTTGGAGTTTCTGTGATACGCAGTGGCTAGTGTGCCTGTGGCAGTCTCCTAATTCTCAAAAAAACTACAAATGTGCAGCTAAAATTTGTAAACTATTGTCAGCCAACAGTAGCTAGTAAAATCTGCATCCCTTTTACTACTATTGAGACTTTGGGGCGGGGGGTTTTAATCTCTAGATCAGTTGCTTGATTTTATTTAAAAGTAGCCTAACTTTTTTAACAACTGAATGTTTAGTCTAACATAATAACGTAAATGTAGAGGACAGTATCTAGCAGCACCAAATTTTTAAAAAGTGATGGATTCCTGGCATATATTTTTCATATGTGTGTTCATACACCAAAGGAAAGGTTAATGGGACATGATCTGATAGGCCTGGCAGTGTAATTCAGAATCATTTGACGACTAAAAATTTCCCAGGACGTGAACCTTTTGCCAATTTTAAAATATTTTACTGCTTGCATGCAGATGAATTTATCAGCCAGATAACTTCTGACCCACTTGGCATCAATAGTGATCGTGCTTCCTACACTTGAAAGCTTAAGATGTGCTTTTTTTTTCTTTTTTTCTTGACAGTAGTCAGTATCTTTCATTCAAATCTTACTGGCTTAATAATTAAGAAGTGCTTATGATCCCAGTTTATTACCATTAGCAGAGCTTGTATAGGTAAAAAAACCTTTATTCTGATACAGGAACTGTTGATATTATGTTCTATTATTGTACTTGTAGTTTCTCTTGCAGTTCATAATATCTTTAAAAAGTAAATGGGTTTACATTTGGAAAGGTACCAATATATATAGATTTAAGTTATGCTTTGCACACTTGAGAGATTTGGTAGTTTTCACTTCAATCTGGTTTGGGTTTTTTTTCTGTACAATTTAAAGTTCTGTATACTTTTCAAAATGTTTAATAACAAAACACCCAAGGACCTTCCAGAATTTAAAACTTAATTTCAGTAACTTCTTGTTCTATGTATTGGATTTTATAATTTAAATAGAAAGTAAGCATATATATTTATATCAGCTGCTTCAGTGTTCGAAAACTTCAGATGATTAGTGTTTATTTCTGATGATTATAATCCATTAATTGAAAATGTGGTCAATATTGGATTGTACTCTCTGGAGAAATTTTTCAGTAGGTTTTTCCTGTCTGTGCAGGATTGTTTGTAAAATGAGTTTGTCCACAGTAGGTCAGAATGTTTTTGTTGTTGACCTAGTCAAAGTTATAACCATGAGAATGGATTGCAGGGATCAAAATCAATTTCTTGGTTTTGCAAAGACTGTGCAAACAATAGAATGTAAAGGAACATGGAAAGCTTGAGATGATATATCACCTTGATATAGCCAAGTTCCTAGAAAAATTGCATTGCTGGGTAAATCACCCTCTTCTCCCCCCAGTAGTAGGCAGACATATGTGATAGCTTTTTGAAAGAAGTGGGAAGTAAGGAATGGAAGAGGGAGAAGGGCATAGAAAGTGTAACAGTTGCAGGCCTAGGCTACAACTGTTAGACCTACAATGGTCTAACAAATGTGAAATGTAGTGATTTATGCCAATCACTGATCTTCCACAGGATGGCAGTGTTGTAACACTTTCATGGTACAATAAATGATTTATGTTGTAGTGAATTCTTCAAAAATTGAGCATTCTACAGCAAAAATGTATTTCAGTGGCATAAGAGGGAACAGATCAGTAGCTAGGCAAAGTAGTGAATATAGACACTTGAAAGAGTACACCAGAGAAGACAGGAGATGGTTGGAAGTACCATCACAGTCACTTCTGTGACTTTTGGAAAGCCTGTGATATCCTGGGAGCATAATACTCCAGTGAGACCACACAGGTGCTATGGAAACAATACCACTGGTAAATGACGGGCTTCCCAAGCCTGTTCTCAGGGAGGTTGGCAAGGGATTGTATGAGCACAGAGATCTCTTCATAAGATTGAGGCTGTAATAGAGACAGCGGTTTATGATTTGTAGGAGTTTAAAAATCTGGGAGGGGGATTATTGCTGTTTGCCACTGAAGGAACAAAACTTTGTTTGAACTTTAGGTTGGCTGGTTATGTCAAATGTGATCAGACTTAGAGTTGGTATTTCTTCCTTTCCCTTCTTTCCTTGACTCTGGAATACCAAAACCCTATCCAAAAAAAAGTACATGAATCTTAATACATACATACTAATCATTCGTATTATTAATATAAATTATTTTCTTGGCCTCTACTTTCTGAGGGGCTATGAGTCCCCATTGTTGATATAGATCCTTTAATGCATATGCTTAGAATCAATTTTTAATTCTTTTGCTTTTCAGTTTCTCGGCATGCCTCTGCTCTTGATTTTTTTCAAAAAAAACCAACCACAAAACAACCAAAACCAAGCAAACCTCTTTGCATTTTCCAAATAGGCAGTGGACTCTTAAATGTTCTTCTTCTTTGAGGTTGGGTCTCTTCAATTTCTCCTCATATAGAAATCTTCTTTTGTCATTTGTTATCTGAGAGCTATTTCTCCCACCCATGACTCACAAAAACAAGATGGGAAGAGAAAACTATTTCCAACTAGCATCTTAGGTAGATGGTTTATTTCTCTAGGAGGAGAAAAGACAGTGCAATTAGGAACAACAATACTTTGCTACTTCCTCTAACATTCAATGCAATTTATTCTACCCAAAGGAGGAAAAAATAATTTGGGTGGCTGAAATATTTAGAATGGCAGGGTTCTCTTTGAGTGTCAGTGAAGTTGGGGGGAGGATGGACTCTACTGTGGAACCAATGCTTTTTGAAATGCGTGTATTCACCTTCTTCTCACCTTTCTCTTCTTCCCCTCTCCTTACTCGTTTTTTTTCTAGCATATAGCACTTTCTACATTGTGGGTTTAATATTATCGATGCAGATACCTTTCGTGGGCTTTCAGCCAATTAGAACAAGCGAACACATGGCAGCTGCAGGTAAGAAAATTAAATGTCTGCCTCCAAACAGCCTGCTTAGCACAAGAAAACCTCAAACCCTTGCAGCTCTGTTCCTTTGTGTTAGAAAGAACACATACTAACAAACCAAATTGTTAAAGAAAAAGAGGTACAATTTAGTGTCTGTAGGGAAGTTTTCTTTCAAATTGACACATTATACTCCTTTCCGTGAGGAGGTAATGGAGGTAAAATGCCTCCATAGCTCTGGATCAGTTACATGTTCTGACAAGCACTTATTTTACACATTGATAATCTCTACTGTTTTGCAATATAATGTTGCCTTCGAGCATTGTACAATTGAAACATTCCTTATTGGTAAGCACAGATTTTACTAAGCAATTTGGCTTTAGAGTTAATAGTCTTCTGTAGTTTTTCAAAGTTGGTTAAATACAAATGACTTAAAAATCAGCCTTCTGATTAGTAATTTAAATAATTTATTTCAATATTGTTTGATTCTTTTTATTTCTTTAAACTAAGTTGTTTTTTCAATAGTTAAGTCAGACATCTTGATTTCTTGACAACAGTAATCTCTACTGAGGCTGATAGGTTTATGTTTAACTGCACACACTGTTTGTGTGATGTAGTTTAGTTGTTAGATTCCTAAGGTTTTTTATTATGTATAGTCACCTATCAAAACGTATTTAAGACAGCAATTGGAATATCATTAAAATTTACCAGAAAAATACTTTTACGTGGAGATTTTTTTCAACAGTCTGAATATAATGTAAAGAGTAAATATTGTCAAACTGTATTTTGCGTCTGAAGAATTTTGCATGTATTTAGTCAATAGAGTTAGTTAAGCAGTTGGGTTTTTTAATCATAATCAATGCAATCTAGTTTTCAGTTGATTTTTCTCCCTTGCTCCAATTTAATTTGGGAGCAAAGAGGGCAGTGGGTGTTGGAGCTCTTGGTACAATAAGCAAAGAATATTTTGGAGAGCATTTTCTTCCATTGCAAGTTTCTGTCATTGCAAGAAAGTGTAATCCCTGTTAAGTATTAAAAGCTGTTTGTCAGAAAGTAATTTTATACTAGTTTTTAGATGTAAGGGTGTGTACCCTACATTTATTTTTCTAATTCATCCGTAGTCAAAGTATGTCAATTGTTTGAACAGCTGTTACTGCTTTTGAGCATTTAAACAAAAACTTTCCTCTTTCTTTAGGTGTTTTTGCACTGCTGCAGGCGTACGCTTTTTTGCAGTATCTGAGAGACAGATTAACAAAGCAAGAATTTCAGACATTGTTCTTCTTGGGTGTCTCACTAGCTGCTGGTATTGTATTCCTGAGTGTCATCTATTTGACGTACACAGGTAAATACATGTGAAACTAGTTTACCTTTGAAGCATCTAAACTGGATGATCCATATTTGGTTTACAAGTAGTTGCTGGCAATGCCACAACAAATCAGTGTGCGTGTTACTCTGTATTACTGTGTGTTGGGATTCACTGTGCTTTCTGGGCTGCAGCAAAAGAACCACACACCTCTGTAGCATCATTCCAATATTTCAGGTTTATCTGTAATGCCCATGATGGTGTAAGAACTCAGACTGGATGAGGAACATAACTATAGCCAAAGCATATTATGAAGATACGTTTAGCTAATCTGTTCTGAATAACATTGATCACTCAAAGTCATATTGCTTGCTTTCTGAAATACTTGAACCTGATTCCTGTGTGTCTGGAATTAAAATCTGTAAGTTCTACTTTAGTTCTGTGGTTCAGTCTTCAAGAAGTCCTACCCAGTCTTTCAAAAACAAGCTTGTCTTTGCTTGGTTGCCATCCCCAGATGCCTCACTACTGTCTCCTGATTCCACAATACACTTCCTTGGTGATCTAATACCACTATATTTCCTTCCTGTGATGAAGAAAAAGCAATTTTATTTTCCTAGCTAAATATATGTCTCCCATGCAACAATTGACTTCTGCTTGGTTTAAACTGCATGATCTTAATATTATACTTCAAATACAGTTGTGTTTTGTCAGAGTTTAATTTTGGAAAAACACACTTCCCTGAGACCTTAACTTGTTTTTATTTTAACTGACTTCTTTCTTGCACTTCTTTTTAGCAATGTTTCTGGCATAAATTTTTTTTTTGTATCAATTGCTTAACATTTTGGACTGTTTAATAGCAGTTTTTTGTTAATTATGATACCATTATTCCAAAAGAATACTTAGCATCTCTCTTTGTTTGGAAGTCTTCTAAAACTTGATGATTTATGATTTGCTTTTCAGTACATATGAGCAGGTCCTACTAAATAATTAGTAAAAATTTTCAGAATGGCATATCACAACAAAATGCAGCTTCTAATCTTAGTGTGCCGCAAAATATGTCTTCTGTTGCAGTTTTTAGGAAGTGTTGGTTTCAACTTTCAACTGAAATTCACTTATCGGTTTCAGTGCTTCACCAGATGGAGCAAACCTCATTGCCTCAGCTTCTCCTGCCGTGCTGTGAGATCTGGGCTCCTGACCATCTTGCAGCACTCTAATCCCTTTCTGCTTTCTTAATAGTCCTCTTGCAGAAGGGTGCCCGTGTCTGGACCCTGTATCCCAGGTGCAGCAACTGGAAGAAGTGGTTTAAGGTTCTGGATTGAAGTCCTGCCTGCCACGAGGCGTGTCAGCTACTCTCTTCAGTTTAGCGCTGTTCACTCTTTTGGCCTCTGGGGTATTCTTACTTTTTACCAGCCACCAGCTGGACCCTGATCCACTTCGAGCTTGTCAGTACAGCCAGTTTTCAATCCATCAAATGGTGTGTTTGTCCAGCCTATTCTTCAGCTTATAAATGAGAAATGAGGAAAATTGGCATCCCTTATCACTGTGGTGGAGATGGTGGGTAAAGATCACGTTGGCCAACTCTTTCAGCACACCTCAGTTGAATGCCATCTAATCTCATGTTTTGGATACGTTCAGAGAAGACCGTAATCGGTAGTTCCCCATCTGCTGACAGCTCCTTCTTGTCCATGTAGTGGGTTGAGAGCAAGCTTTACATCTGAAGCCTGAGGGGGAAACATATGTCTTGCAAAATATTGACTATAGTATTTAAATGTCTAACCTACATATTAAACCAAAACTTTCAGATTGTACTAATTTTAAATATGGTAGAGGGAAGGCTTACTGTGTCATGCACAAAGTCTTGGGTAATAAATAAAAGGATTTCACTTTCTCTTTTTTCAGTTTGTCTGTATCTGTCTTCAGAAGGAGCTGAAACAGATGCAAGGAAAGTGAAAATAAAATTCAAGAAGAATCTTACTAATAACTTTAATATTGATTTTTATCTTTCCTCTCATAATAAGTGTTCCTTTTCATCTTATGAGGCTTTGTTTTAAAAAAATAATATCTAAAGCTTATCAGCATGTCTAGTAGCAACTTTTCTATTCCATGCCAAAGAGTAACAATTGGAAAACAGTGCTTCATTGAGTAATACTGTTTTGGCTATAGATTGTTGCCAGTTTCCCACTCAGACATTTCAGAAGAATTAAATACTTTCTTATCAATTAACTTTTCTTTTTCTTATACTTCCTTATGGCATATAGGTTGCTATCTGTCATATTCTTTGCGAAATATTTTCATTATTATTGCATTACTTTGATTTTGGAGGTGGTGTGTCTTAATACTCAATGAGTACAGTGTGATCCTGTGAGAGCATGTGCTTCTAAAACTAGCTTCATGGTTGGTAGACTTTATAGCCTGCCTTATGCAGTAGTTCATATCTATTACAAGTTAATGAAATTTCTTTGGTTTTGTACTGGAAAAATTACAACATTTAAATACCTAGGCAGCAAAAGGTTTTTTTTCCCCATTCTCTTTTTCAGGTTATATTGCTCCTTGGAGTGGCAGATTTTACTCATTGTGGGATACTGGGTAAGTAGGGATAAAGGATATAAGGATTTAGATATCAATAACATTCTACTGGAAACTAATAATCTTTTGCTCTCATCATCCTCGAATCTATTTAGTTTATCAGTCAAGGAGATTAGAGTCGGCTTTAATCAGTTATCTAAAGAGAGCATTTGAAGTTACTGTTTCATGATCTTTGCAACCTTTTCATTAATTTGTCTTATTAAACTTCTTACTTCTTTTGGAAGTCTTTGAATATGTAAAGGTATGTTTTTTTCTATATGAAATGGAGTGCTTCTTGGCATAAAACAAACAAAAGTTGTATCAACACTTGAAGGCACATTTAAAAATAATTAAGAGCCTTAAACTTACGCTATTTCCATTGTGCAACATTGCATGACATCGCAAAGATGTTGCACATGTGATCTTGCATGTTGCCTGTTTACTGTGTTCATACATCTGTTTTGCATATACAGATGTCTACTCTGAACAATTCTGGTCTATTCATGTATGTTTTCATGGGTAAAAACCCATGCTAGTTAACTCTTTGTTTTAGTAAATGTTTAAAAATCCAATCTTGGATTCTGTAGCCAGCCAGGACAATAGAAATAAAACTGAAGGTATTTTTTTCAGACAAGTTTTTAAGGTGTAATTCAATTGATAGATTTTTTTTTTTTTTAAGATTAAAAGTAGGGGTAGGAGAACTTAAAACTTTTGCAGTTCTGTTTTTTTTCAAGCTCCTAAGTGCATCTCATACAGATTTTGTACCAACTCTGTAATAAATATAGTAGAATAAGTGTCAGTAAAGGAGCCACAGATTTGTTTGAAGAACATCTACATGTTGTTCTGTGCCTATAAATGAAGTGGTCTATAGATATACAAAGCATTAAACTTTTGAGGGCTTGTCTACATTAGAAAAGCATATCGTGTTAAAACACGCAATGCAGTTTTGAATGAGCACTAGATCTCAGTGAAGAAAAGGACCTATGTTTGACATCTGTGTAGCACCCGGATTAGGTCCGTACGTACAGCTGTCTTTAATATAGCACACAGCTTTGTCCTTGTCTGCACTGAGTGTTGGATGTGTTGTTTAGCTGACACGTATTTCCAAGTGTAGACAAGGCCTGATTTACTCAGCATCTAAAAGGGGGAGGGGCATCAGTTACTGGTCTGGTATTTAAAACCATAACTTTCTGTACTAAGTAAACAAAGGTATTCTGTGTAGAGGAGAGTTTTCAAAATATGGTGTTGAAAATCTAGTAGACTTACTGGCACGGATGATTATGTCTTCAAAATTTAATGATGGGGCTTCTATAGCTGCGTGTTGTCATTTTGATTAATTAGTCTTCATATTTAGCCATAATAATAATTAAAAAACCCATAATTTTCATTCTTATAATTAATATTTAAAAAATTCTTTATATTGGTGTTTTAAATAACTGTACACCAAATACTTCCTAAATACAGTAAGACCTGGGGACTTTTTGGTATGAGAGTTTCATCAGATTTCTACTGAATAGAGAGAGCACTTGCCATTTTGAATTGAAATGCTTCCTTTGAAATGAGTTTCAGAATTCCTAATGTTTACAAGTTTAAATAACTTTATCTTTTCAAAATAATTTGAACTGAATTTTTTTTAAAAAAGGTATGCGAAAATTCACATCCCGATCATTGCCTCTGTGTCTGAGCATCAGCCTACAACATGGGTTTCCTTCTTTTTTGATCTGCATATTCTCGTGTGTACTTTCCCAGCAGGGCTGTGGTTCTGTATCAAAAACATCAATGATGAAAGAGTCTTTGGTAAGAAAAAATATTTTTAAATTGTTTTGAAAAAATGTTGTCTTGAACTTGATTCTGTTTTGGTTTTGTTTGCTCAAAGCTGATATGTGGCTTGTTCTAAAAGAAGATTTATAAGTGATGTGTTTAAAGGTGATAATTAGAAGTTGCCTGCACCCAGCAGTACTTAAAACCATTTATAAAAATGTAGAGATTGGTGAAATGGTAATGGAGTGTTGTCCCAAGAGGTGGGATGGAAATATTTGTCAGTCTGGTTGTGTTCTGTGGCTGGAATTGCATGCTCTTCTACACCCTGGTCCTGCAAACCATGCGTTGGGTGCAGTTCCACAGTGCAGTTCAGCCAGATGAACAGTGTGGTGTACAGGGAAGGTCCTAATCCTGCACAGGTCACAAGGCACTGCCCCTTCCCGGGGTGTCTGTCACTCGTCCCATCACAGGTGATGTTTCAGAATGCCTTTTCTTTCCAGATTTTCTGCTATTTTAGTGAATGGAATCGCTTGTTGTGGGACAAGTGCTAGATAAGGCACAAGAATAAGAGGAGGTGTGGGGTCTCCCAATGTCAGTGACAACAAATAGTTTATTTGTACAAAGCTGTACTGTGAAAGCAGACTTTTAAGACTACGAGTGAGGATGTAATTTGAAGTTGTGGCCCATATGGAAGAGTGAAGATCACTCGGGTCTTGGGCTTTCATAGGGACAGGAGTCTAATAGAGTTGCCTCTTAGTATTACCTAAGAGTATGTGGGCAGTGTGAACATTTACTATGTTAAATCCCGTGACTCTGGGGTATTCTGTGCTCTGTGGCTTACGACGAGTCCCTGTCAAGACCAGTGCTGGGCGACTCGCTGGCAGCTTCCTACTTCTGCATCACCCATTTAGGTCAGCATAGAGAGACCTATGAATGAGAATGGAGAGCTGTGCTACTTCCCTACAAAATAGAAAATATTTCTGTAATGTGACACTGATTTATCAGAATACTTGATGAGTTCTGTGGCAAATGTTTCATGAGAGGATATTTTTAAACTTTAGCAGACAATGAATAAGAACTATTACTTGAACAATAGATATTCCTGACCAGTGCATACAGGTTTGTTTGGGGTTTTTCTCCCTCCTAAGAAAAGTGTTCTGGATATTTCTTACTATTCTGAAAATCTTGGTTTGTGATTTTTTTGGGAGGGGAGTGGAGATAACATTGTTCAGGAAAACTTGCTTCAGAATAGGGCTCAGAATATTGTATTATTTGTCTGTATGGAATTATAATGTAGACAAGCCCCCAATTTGTCCACAGATATCCCTAACTTAAATTAAAATTTGATATTTACATGAAACTCTAACACTTTCTTTTGCTTTTTCAGTTTCAATAACTTGTTTGATCTAGGGCTGTCTGACCTTTTTAACCAAATGAAGCTGCCAGTTATTCCAGTAGTATTTTTGGTGTGTGATATTAAACTTCACTAATAATGTATCTTCTGACACGTTATTAATGAATATGAAAATGGGGTTGCTTTATTGTTAACAGTTGTCAAGATGGACTTCAGGAAGGGTTTTAGACTTAAAAGGGATAAACGTTAATTGAACTGTATCTCTGTAAATTAAAAAACAATGAAATGCAGGATGTATACCCAAGGCTTTATATGCACATATGCTCGACCCGCTTCCAGAAGTAGTTTTGTGGAGAGCATGTACGTGTGCAGTCAGAGCGAGTGTTATTTTCTAAATGTCACCAGTAGATTTGTTTCTTTGCAGTTGCTCTGTATGCAATCAGTGCCGTTTACTTTGCTGGTGTGATGGTTCGGCTGATGCTCACTTTGACTCCAGTGGTCTGCATGCTGTCTGCAATCGCTTTCTCCAATGTCTTTGAGCGTTATTTGGGTGATGATATGAAGAGGGAAAATCCACCAATAGAGGACAGCAGCGATGAGGATGACAAAAGGAACCCTGGCAACCTGTATGACAAGGTGAGGGGAGGGACCAGAAGTTATTATTAAAAACCAGCGGCATTTTTTGTCAGAATGCTTTAAATACCACTAGAGGTCTGAATCACTAGCATTTAAATTTAGAACAAATATTTATGTTGGGAGAAAAAAGTCAGTGTCAATGTAGAAGTTGTTCCTTCCAGCTTGGTCGGTGATGAGCCTTTAACCTACAGGAAGTGTCCATTGTTGACTACTAGTTTTCTGTACTTTCTGCAGAAGCAATGGCAGACAGTTGCTTGCTCTCCTTAAGTAGTTATAGCAGCTCTCTGCCTCTGAATGCTTACCTCTTGCATTTCCTCTAAGACATGGTGAAATTAGAAATATTTTTTCATAAAATATATTATTCTTTATTAATAAACTTGCATACTCTCTTGATGGTGAAGAAAATCCTGATAGGGAGTAATTTTTTCTATCTCTTCGACTTTGTTATAAGGACCCTGACAATGCATAAGCCTTGGGTTTCCCCCCTTTTCCTCACAAGAAATATCTGTGCCTTTCTTTTTTCACCCTGCCTTATAAAAGGGCATCATCATACTGAGCCAAACCAAGGAAGTCATGCATTGACCCTCACATAATAGTGTTTTTTTCTTCTGAAAGAGGCTTTCAAGGAATCATCAATTTTTGCAAATTGCTGGATTGTCACAATATTCTTGTGCATACTTAGTTAATTTATGCTACAACTTGGTCTAGCTTTATAGTATCCTGGAGCATTTCTGGGTTGTTTGTGGTGAAGAAATAGGCATGGGCTCCATTGGCAAGAGTGACAAGAATTGCCATAACAGATATATCTGTGTTTGTTCAGGCAGGCAAAGTGAGAAAACATGTATCTGAACAGGAAAAAACAGAGGAAGGACTGGGTCCCAATATCAAAAATATTGTTACTATGCTGATGCTGATGTTGTTGATGATGTTTGCTGTTCACTGTACGTGGGTAACTAGCAATGCGTACTCCAGCCCCAGCGTTGTTCTCGCTTCCTATAACCATGACGGGTAAGTAAGGTCTACAGCTCTGAAAATAATAAAGGGCAAAAGCCTTTCTCTTCCTTTGCATTAGAAATTTGCTTTACCTTCTTTTAATCACTTCTTATTATATTAAGGCAGAATTTTCACTTGAATAAATAATCCTTAATACTCTTAATTTTCAAGAAGATACAACAGTTTCTGAAATATGTAATGTAAATGCGTAAAAATAATCCTACCCAGAGCTAATAAAACTGGTTAAAAAAAAAAAAAATTTTTTTTTGAATCAACTGGGAAAACTTGTTTATGAATATATATTCAACTAGAAATGCATTTAAAATGCATTTAATGCCTTTTGAAGATGCAGATATATCTTCAAAAGAAGTTCAAGTTCTGGCCGTCCAGCTGTCGATGGATTCAGTTATGAATGCTGGTGGCTGAATCCCTCAAAGTGAGCTGAACGCTTAATTGTGAGCCCACATGGATCACTGTGTGGTTAATTTGTTACTAGTATTTGTACCGATGCAAATAAAATGAGCTCTGTTTTCTAGCACTCGGAATATCCTAGATGACTTCAGAGAAGCCTACTACTGGCTGAGACAAAACACAGACGAGCATGCCAGAGTGATGTCGTGGTGGGACTATGGCTATCAGATCGCAGGAATGGCTAACCGGACAACCTTGGTCGATAACAATACTTGGAACAACAGCCACATAGCCCTGGTAAGGGTGGTGATTTTTCTATGGAGTAGAAACACCAAAATGTTTACATTGCAGTCGAAATTGTAAATGTCTGTTGTTAGATAGTGTGTTATTGGGAAAATTCCATAGAGTGGGAAACACAGAGGTGGGAGGAACACAGTTTTTGCATTTCTTACACCTCAAGTATAAAGAGTTTTGGGACTGGAAGGGAGGGATCAATTTTGCTTTTGGAGTTTCCATTTTGTTTCCTTGGAGTTTCCAAAACTTCACTTCTGCTTCAGTTTTTCTTCTTTTCTTTGTGGGAGGACAGACAAAATCTAATGTCACCATTCCCCTTGTGATTAGTGTTTACGTGGTATCACTGCTTCACTGGCATTATCCAAATAGGGGTTGTTTCAGTTCAGCAGGTTCTTTGCTGACTGGGTTTTTGAATGACATGTGAAAACTGACCGTATGAAACAACAAATTTTCAGGCAGCTTGGAAATTAGAGAAAGTTTATGAATGGCAATGGGAGTGACGCAGATTTGATGCAATTTTGTCTTCTCAAATTGGCAGTTAGACAAAACATCCCTTCAGCCTTTTTCAGAAATAAAAAAAAAAGCTCTGCGTTGTAGCAGGACTGCAGTCTTACTAGGTGCTGTGTCCTCATCACTCAGTGATGACGTCAGTCGTCACTCAGAGTGGCTGTTTCTTCCCGTAAGACGTGTCGTGCTATGTGTGAGGAATTTATTAGAGTATTTTCTTGTCTTGTGTCCGTACCTAGTACAGCAGTTGGACCATGTCTGCAGACAAGCAGTGTTTAAAACCAACAAATTAATCAAGCTATGCTTTGAGCATCCCAAGTCCTGAAAAATGGGCAATGGAGAAGGCAGGGGGGGATCAGATGAATATGCTTTTGACAGGAGCACAGAACTCACATCAGATAAAACCAAGCTTGGGAAATTGTACTGCTGGTGCTAATATCAAACAAGCCTTCCCATGTACTCTTAAGGTATTTTTCTCTTATTTTCGTTGTTGACCTGACAGTGTGTTTTAGATGGACGTTCAACTCTGATAGCTCTATGTGCCTCCCACTTCTAAAAGAGACAGAAGTGCAGATACTATATCTGACCCACCTGATCCCTGCAGGACAAGGCACATCAGATGAACAGAGAGACTGGAAGTCATCTGTATTGCTTAAACACAGTAACCATACACGTTACAGCAATTACAGTGATGGTTTTTAATAAAGAATTCTCTCAATTATGACTGCTGGCACCATCAGATTCCATTTTGCAATGAACAGTCCATCAAGGGGGACCCAAGCAATATACATGTGTTGTGGCGAGTACCTGAACTTGTGCAGTAAATGAGGCGTGCGCCGGAGATGTGTGCCAGATGACTTCCTCCTGCACAGAAATGGAAATCTGCCAAAGAACTTCACATTGATTAGGATAATGGCCAAGAAGCTGAGGTTCCCAGTCTTTTTGACAGATTGCAGCCTAAGCTTGGAATTTTCTAATTACAATCTTAATGAATCTTACCAATTCGGGTGCAATATTATTTATATTATAGTTACTCCCTTTTACTACAGCGATACGTTATTGTGCCTTAAGTACAAGAGCTTCAATAACAAACAAAACTACTGAACTGAATGCCAGCTACTGCCCTAAGCGAATTAGTTAAGTGTGGGAAGTGACCAGTATGGAAGAGGTTATGGAAACACACTTAAAAAGCTTTTCAAAACCAAAACTGTATTACACTTGTAACTCAAGGATGTCTCTATTCTGACATTTTCTTTGCATAAATTTACTTTGAGCTCAATGCTGAGGGTGCCACTATGCTACGGAGTACAATGCAGTATGGCAGTGGAGGACAGAGCTCAAGGGGAAAAAAACCCAGGAAATTACTAACATTTCAAATAACTTAATCACTTTGGGTTGTCTCTAAAGCTTTGAAATTAAGTTGTAATTAGGTATTTTCTGCAACACTACGTTTGTCAATACAGCTATGACTTGAAAAATCTGTAGGTGCCACAAAAGGAAAACCTTTATTGATACGTTTTATGCTCAAAGCATTCATTTCAACAGGCACTTCTTTTACAGAAAACATTTCTGTTTAGGTTTGGCTTTTGAGTTTCTAAATACTCACAATGGGTTTTCTTTATCTAGAATGAAAATACAGGCTTTGGTTGGCACGTATGGATTCTTGGGCTTTGCTCTGTCAGGTATTGATCTGTGGATCTGCTTGGTAGGCAGCTGTGCCAGAGATTTAAGATCTTTTTGCTATGATACAGGTGGGAAAGGCAATGTCATCAAATGAGTCGGCAGCATATGAGATCATGAGAAGTCTGGATGTGGATTATGTTTTGATTATTTTTGGTGGCGTGATTGGCTACTCTGGTGATGATATCAATAAGTTCTTGTGGATGGTGAGAATTGCGGAGGGGGAGCATCCCAAAGATATTCGGGTAAGCATTCTTGGCTAAATACTGTATTTCTTTTATTTCTTTATGTTTATCTCTACCTTTTTTTTATTTCTTTTTTTTTTTTTTAATTTTCATTTATGTTGTTGCTTTTCTGGTAGCGCTTATTGTATCAGAGGGAAATCTCTACTACTTATTGCAATTTTATTTGAAAAATGTGTTATGGGTTGTCTTCCTAGAACATTAGGAGTGCAGAGGCCTGTAGTCCAGTTTCTTTCAATATTTATGGTTTTGAAAGGTCAGTAACCTCAAAAACTTACCACTTTTTTTTTTTTGCATGATACTAAAAGTACAGACTGTCTTTTGTAATTCTTGTGTGCATGTCTCACTGTGCACCATCATACTTTAAAAAAAGTTTGAGTGTTCAGACTGTTTAAATAGTTGGCGTTAAAAATTTCTTCAAACTCTGTAATAGTAGGAGACCAGTTAAAGTGTTAATATTGACTTATGTAGAGTTTAAGTTATTCAAACATCTCAGAGATTGCAGAAGTCTGTAGTAATATTTGCTTAAGCCTAACAAAAACTTGTAGATACTGAGCACCTGTTTTACGGAGTAGCCCCCATGCATAATTTGATCTTCTACTGGAGATGAAAATGGCAGATATTTTTTGTTTAAACACTGGGCACATATGAAGTTTATGGTAACATTGCAGATCCTGTACATTAATGATACAGTGCTTTTCACCTTTCTGAAGGATAATTTTGGTAGATGCCCAACTAACTCTTAAACTTTTGAGATAGGTTTTCAGGTAACTGCTAACTGAAATGACAAAACTTGTACCAGCACAGTAAGATGGATTTAGGAAGATGGGTCCGTTGGGGTCTGGGTTACAAGCAGATAGTTTATAAATATTTTACCTTTGTTTTCTGTTTTAAGACTAACTTAAATTGGCTTTTAAACTGCTGGTCAGTTTAGATTTTTTTATGAAGGCTTTATTTTTGTGGAGAAAGGAATGAGAAATGATCTTAAATGGGGGTTTAGTTTATATTGACTCTGTTTATCTTCTTTTCTTTTTAAAGGAAAGTGATTACTTTACCCCTCAGGGAGAATTCCGGGTAGACAAGGCAGGTTCTCCAACTTTGCTGAACTGCCTCATGTATAAAATGTCCTATTACAGATTTGGAGAGATGCAGGTTAGTGCTACAACTTCTATGGAGTCTGAATTGAAATGTGAGAAAGCAAATGTTATTTTGATATATTTTTCATCTTCTAGATTAAGTGTTTTGTAGTAGCAAAATCAGAGGTAAGAGTCAGCTTTACAGATTAAAAGACACCTTAGGCATGGTCTATTGTATTGTCCTTAGAAAAAAGCATTTCTGCTGCTCACCTACAATTGTACTTCGCTTTCTGCCGTCCTTCATGTTGCCCAGACAAGCATCTTAATTCCACTGTGCAGCGCGTTTGCTGGAGCATTGACTGTTATGTTGGGGAGAGCTTTAGATTTGTGTTTTGTAATAGCAACACAGAAGTGGAACTGCTAATTGACTGGTTAATCACTGTCAGAATCTACCCCATTTCTATCCAAGTCACATCTGTGTATTAAACAACACAGCACTTACATAATAAAGGGATAATTCTCAGAGACAGTTGTCACTCCCCTTTGGGATCATTAAGCACATGGATGTAGCTAAGTCTGCCTGGTTTGCTGCTGTCTTTCCTCTTCTCCACTCCCCACCAGGGGCCCTTCATTCTGATGCATTAGCACAAGAATCCTTTATTCAGCTAAAACTGAGGCCAGTGGATCCTATTTATAACATGGGAGAATCCAATTTATCTGATAAACTTAAACATGAACTATTTCTGACACGTGTGGTAAGCCGTGAAAGTGCACGTTATTGTCCCATAGGAGAGCGCAAGTGCGACAGGAAAAGGGGTAAAGGTTTTAAACTAAAAGAGGGTAGATTTAGACTGAATTTAAGGAAAACTTTTTTTTTTACAATCACGGTGGTGAAACACTGGAACAGTTGCCCAGAGAGGTGGTAGATGCCCCATTCTGGAAACATTGATGGTCAGGTTGGACGGGGCTCTGAGCAACCTGATCTAGTTGAATGTGTCCCTGCTCATTGGAGGGTGTTGGACTAGATGACCTTTACAGGTCCCTTCCAACCCAAACTGATCTATGATTCTACACAAGCAGCTATGCTAAAAAGCCACCACAGGCTGCTGTGCCTCAGACTTTCACTTAAGTAGCTTCTCTGAATGCAGACTTGATATTTCTGTTGAGACATGAAGTGCTATCTCCTGCAACATCTGTAGGAGTAAGGTTAGATGTGTCTCTTTCGCTGTTGTGAAAAGAAATTGAGATGTTTTTTCTGTGTAGTAATAACCAATGCAAGAGAAGTGTTGTCCTTTGACTAGACCAGTTGAAAGTGTTGCCTTGTGGTATGAAGCACCATAGTTTGCAGTGATGGGTGTTGCTCGTTTTGTCTTGAACTAATACGCAACTTTAATTTTTATAGCTGGACTTTCGGACACCCCCAGGATTCGATCGCACACGCAATGCTGAGATAGGCAACAAAGACATTAAATTTAAACATCTGGAGGAAGCCTTTACCTCAGAGCACTGGCTTGTTAGAATATACAAGGTGAAACAACTAGACAACAGAGAGACATTGGATCATAAACCTAGAGTAACCAACATTGTACCGAAACAGAAGTATTTGTCAAAGAAGGTGGGTTCCCAGTGAGGTGACTGAAAGGGGTCAGGAGATGGCAGTTTATTTTTAACAGAGAATCACAGAGCTGGTGAATTATGTATTCTCACTGGCCAGAATGTTACGGATACTGTTCATGTTAGTGTCCAATATCAGACCTGCCTGCTGGTAATAATTGTTAATTTACTGTCTGCTTAACTTAAAAGCATGTGAAGACACAAGGCTAGATTTTTTTTAGGCAGAATGCTAATTGGAAATAGAGCGTGTCACTGGCTGTTACAACTCTTAAGTCTTCATGTAACTGGAAGTATAATCTCTAAAGTACATCAGTTCATGTTTCGGTATCTATGGCTCACTAAGTAAATACTGTGGAAGTTGCTTTCTGACTTTGTTTGAAAGTAGTGATGCCTAGAAGTTTAAAAATGGCAATTTTGTATGAAATAAATTAAATATGAAACTTTTGTTGACGGAACTTTAGTGTCTGGCTGGTTACTGTTTGAAGTCATCTGCATGGTTTTAAAACCATTAGCTGTGGTGTGCTACTTCAGCCTAGTAAGACAGACATGTTACGAGGGAAACCGAGGAGACCCTTAGCAGTCCTCTCCTTCACAACATCTGTTTTCTATATATTCAAATATATGTTGCAAAAGGAATTCCAGAATCCCATCAGAAACAAACATGTAACAAACTAAATCATTACAGGCAGTAAGCTTACACTGCGTGTGAAGTACAAGTAAAGAATGTTAGAGGGCAAAGATGCTAATTTTTCTGATTAAATAAGGCATTTGGGAGTTGCCACTGAAGGTAGCCTTACCTTGAAAGGAAATGCTAAGCTTTGCTGTGTCTGTGGTACACTTCAGTGTAACTCTGGATCTTGAGTGACAAGGAAGGCTGTGTTTATTAATGATAGATGCATTGACCCCACTTAAGCTGTGGCCGTGGCGGTTCTCTGTGTAAAGATAGTTTTGATAAAAGTTGATGCAAATTCTGATCCATCACCAACTCCTGCAGTACAAACAGACTCTGCTTCCCACTAAGAAATGGGAGAACCAGCAAAGAGCATGGGGCGAATGTCTAAATTAGGATTTCTTAACTGCATTCTGAGGGCCCCTGAGGAGCCACAAGTTTTCAGCAGCAGTTGCTTCCTTACTGGAAATTCAGTCCCTCTCCTGTCACTCTTCCCTGTTAGGAATGACATTGCTCAAGCTCAGAGGTATTACATATTAGTACGTATCTATCTCTCTTTATAATATTTTTATTACTGTTGTTATTATTAAAAAGAGAGGATTTGTATTTAATTAACATAATAAAGCCTGATGGTAAGCACAGCAAGTATGGGAGCTGCCTACTGTCCAATTTGTTGTGGTAGGCCTGTTGAATGTACAACTCTGCCTTCCAGGAGCTAACTGGATTTATACAACTTGGAAGTTAATTTTACCTAAGACTAGCATTAATACTTCTCCCTTTACTACCTTAAAAAAAAAAAAATCTAAAATATGCTGATAAAGACACAGGAGCAGAAAGTGCTAACTAGTGTGCAGACCAACAGCAGAAGACTAAAATGTTGTTATTCAGTTCTTCTCTTGCTTTTGCAAATGCTGCTTTAAGCAAATATAACTATTTATCTAGCATCTTGGTAACTTGTAAGGGAACCAAGGAGTGCAAAATATACAAAAAGGTATTTCCAAACAAAACTAAAGTTCTACACCACTTCTACTCTTTGGACATATTAGATCTTTATTGTGTTGGTTAATTATTCATTCTGCCTCGGCACAAGCTTTGAATTCTACAGATCTGGTAGATGGGGCCTGCAAAAATACATCTTGTGCAAAAGGAAGTGCTGGGCAGGAATTAATAATCCCAACTTTAAAACTAGTAACTGGGTAATACCTAGTTGAGGGTTTGCCATTTGAGCGCTTTAAAATCAATCTAAAGATCAGGCGTTGAAATGCACATCATTAAACCGCGGTCAAGACTAAATCATTAACTAATACATTTTATTCTGTTTTTCTTTTTAGACCTCCAAAAGGAAGCGTGGCTACATTAAGAATAAACTAATTTTAAAGAAAGGCAAGAGACCCAACAGGAAGACAGTTTAAATACACTGTTCTGATTGCTAATACGAAGCAGTTGTCCTTGAGATAACCAGTCTTTGCCTTTAGCTCAAGTCATGTTTCACAGCAACATGAGGGTACAGAACCATCATTGGTCCAGATTATTGTACAAAATTTTCAGGCAATGTCTGATTAAAAATATTGGCTTATTGAGAACAGCTGTTTTAGATTTGTAATGTGAAGCAAGACAGAGCTGCTATCCAAGTCTAGCAGCATTTTTTTTATTGGTACATATTATCCTTCAAATCTGTTGAGAATTTGGACTGACTGCACCAAAGAACCCTGTAATTTGGTCCTTGGCACATGCATACTTGTCAATCTTTTTTGGAAAACGCTGTTCAGCTGAATAGCAGCAGTACGTAAACTGGAATGGTGAAACCTAAAAATGACCTGTTTTCAACAATTTTAAGAGGAAGCAAAGCTCCCTGAAATTCAACTTTCAAAATAAGTTTTTCCCATGAGTATTTTTCAATGGTTTTGCGTTGTGTTTTTTGTTGTTGTTTTGGTTTTTTTTTTCAGTGTCCTCTGCAGGCTGGGTTTGATCTGGCATGTAAGAAGCAGAGCTGCAGTTTTCACAAGAGGTGGCAGGACAGATTAACTGGGTGCTGGTGGGGACTGGACAAGCTGCTTTTGTCTAAGGTGGGCCGGTAGCGTCGCTGCCCTACGCCGTCCTTGCCGAGGTAGACCAGGAAACCTTGCGCACCCCTAGATACAAGGGCTAAATTTGTATCCTCCTGCAAAATCTGAAACAACAGTAATGAATGCTACAGTAACACACAGCTGAGCACCCTGTGCTTCAGAACAGAAATTAAACTATTTTAGGTAAATGTTTACATTGGTAACGCAAGTATAGCCCGTTTAATGGAGACACAAAAAAAAGGTTGACAGGTATCCAAACCCCCTTTTCTGTGGCTATTGGAGGGAGAGGATTTGCAAACCTCTCCCCCCCTCACTGCCTTTCTTGTGAGGGTAGAAGTTTTTCTGGAAATCTGTTTCTCTGCATTTTTATTTAGAGTGCTTAAATCAATTGAAGAAATTCCTGCTATAGTGCTATTTGCTTTGTCTGTCTTTTATACTGTTTTTTTAAAGAAAAAAAAGTGGTAAAAACTGTCAGATTAAATGCACTAAAATATAAATGGAGACTGAACATGTTCACTTTCCGGCTATAGGAAGACTTTATACAGACTTGAAAAATTTTCTTTAATTAAAATGAAAGGGTTTTGCAGTTTGTTTTCCTGCCACAGGTTGTAACTTTTTATAGAAAAAAAAACTTGCATCAATAATTTGATGTAAAATGCAGAATAGTATGTACCTTTCATGAAGAAAATGTAAATTTACAGTGTTCTGTGAGAATGTTACTGCTGACTTCTTTCCCAAGGTGTAGAATATTTTTTTTGATTTATGAATTCATTTTTGACTCCAATGGTTTATACAGACCAATACTACAGCTGCAACATTTTCACAAAGGTAATTAAATCTGGATTTCTGGCCCCCTGTCGTTTGGAGATTTCATTTTATTTTGTTGCTTTAAAGCTCAATGCAGACCAGTTGTTGACTGTAGGGGAAAATAAAGTTAATTCAAGTTTTGTGTTAAGGGTGTTCTGTCACTTTTGTTGTGATTAATTTGATAACGTGTTGCTTATACTCCTAGTGATAAATTAGGTCATTCCAACTCCATAAGGTAAATCTGCTGACCTCATGAAGTTGCCGTAATGAAGCCACAGCAGCTACTTACCATCCCTGCAGCTTACGTTCATTCAGCCGAGCGTAGGGCATGGGTTGTACTGACAGTCAAGGTGGCTGCAGTATTTTCCGAGAGCAGCCACCCTTCCTGAGCATCCTTATGCGATGCAGGAGCTGAAATATCTTTCTTGCTGCTTCCAAGCAAACCTGCATCCTGCCCCCTCACCACGGCTAAGAAATAAACGATAGAACACGTGGAAGACCATCTGAAAGGCAGCGGAACAGATGCTGCTGGTCAGGCTGGGCTTTGGCAGTAACTCAGCCTTGTTTTAAAGCAAGGCAAGAAAAGGTTGCCCTCCCAGCTTTAGGTATCTTTACAGTTCTGCCAGCTTGTTTTCCATCCAGTGTTGCTCTTTTTAACAGAGCAGAAATATGTGACTCCTCTCAACTTCTACAGCATTTTTGAAGTTATGTGAAAGAAAAATGAGCTAACAACAGGGATCTTAGCCAGCCTGGGCCTAAATTGCCTACCACTTACCTGAGCTTTCGTAAATAATTTGATTTCAAGGCTTCTGCCAATGTTAAATGCCGTGAAAAGCTGGAGTCGTTAAGGCAGCCACTTAGTTACAAAGAAGAACTGGCAGGTGGTGTATCACCTTCCTTGGTTCCTCAGGAACCTGCTCACGAGGTTGGTTACCTGGTTCTCCACCTGCATCTGAGAATTACTCAGCTAAACTAACTCAGCCTCTTCACTTGTATCAGCCCAGAATACCAGTATCTTGTATAATTATCAAACATAACTCCCCATAGTCATTTTTTTCCTTAGCTACAGCCATCCTTTTGCTGCTCTACTAGGTCAAATTTGGAAGCATAATTGTCACAGAACACTAAAATCTGAAGTAAAAAAGTGCTTCTGCTACGCTTTGGTCTTTGGTTGCTAAGGAACTAAAACTGTGTGTCTGGGAGCCAGCGCTGCTCAAGTTCTGTATCACTTCATCATCACTGGTGAAAGCAGCGAGGGCAGACGGCACTACTGGTAATCCCAGAAGAAATATTTTGACTTGTGGAAGTAATTCCCTAACGGGGTGGGGAGAGAAAAGTCATTAGTTAAATATCTTGACAGATTTACTTTTGAAAACCCAGTTAAATGCTTTGACTCAGCCCTTTGTAGATATCAGTCCCACTCTGAGTAAAAACTGAAAAGAAATCGTATTTGGCTGTGAGTAAAACTCTTTAAACCCAATGTATGAAGTGCTCCAAGCTGCGGCCGTGCAGCAAATGCAGGGAGAGGTAAGGAACACGCCTGGGGAGAGTTTCTGGCCCTATTTACAGCCAGTGTTAGTTTTAGTTTTGGATTAAAAACAAAGTGTTCTGGCACCACGATTTCCAACACTGTGGATGAATGTTTAAAATAAACCAGAACACTTGAAAACAAATAAATCTAACACTTGTAAAATGTAGACCAAGATCTATGAAGCCTCGAAGCACATTTTTCCTCCCCATGCAAAGTATCCAATGCTGCAATAATTTCAAGCTGTATTTTAAGAGGTACCTAATCAAGAATCTCTGTTAATGACAAAGATTAAATGAAGTAACAGTTTTCAGAAACAGGTGAACGCCTTACCCTATATCCCTTTTATTTATCAAAATAAGGCACGTGTTTCCCAGCCTTTCCTAAAGCCAGTATGATGCTGCCCAGCTCTGTTTTCCCAGTTTAAACAGAAACTTACCTGGGGGGTGTCTGGCAGCAGGAACAGGGGGGGAAACCCCACCACAATCCAGGGCTGAGCTGAGAGGTCGCTTCTCTGAGACAAGAGCTTGCAGGTGCCCTGGGTGTCACACCCACCAGCCCAGTAACTGACACCAGTAACTCAGGCTTCAACAGAAAGAGAAAGGGCATCCCACTACTAAATGAAACAAACCTTTTATTCATGAGCATTTGTCATTTTAAATTCACAAATTATGAAAGGAAGGCAAATCAGAAGAGACTGCCAGAGCATCTTTCAAATGATAAAGGTATAAATTTTCTTTCTGAACATTTCTAATTTAAGAAAGAAAAAGGTTGCATAGGCTTTCTACAGGTGTGCACACAAAAAAAAAATTGAAGTACATGGATGTTTTTACATTACAATTCAGAGTGTACATTGGCTACTTGAAAAGGAAAAGATTCACTTGCAAGTCGGCTACTGGAACAACCTACAGAATAAGGCTTATGAATGTTTACTTTTCAGTCCTGTAAAATATACTGAACACGTAACCATCAAAAAAATAAGATGACGCGTGTGAATCTTGTTCTGGAATCTCTCCCTGATGGGATCTTTTCAGAAAGGGCTATTTTTATGTTTGTCTCCTCCCAAGTTACTTGGGGAAAGAAAGGGCAGTAACGGCACCAGGGGATTCGTCACAGCATCGGAACAAAACGGAACATTTCTCAGAGCACAAGTGGAATGTTCTGGGCATGCAGGAACAGCCAACCATGCAGACAGAAAAAAATCTGCAATAAATTACAAGCGTAAACTTAATTCAAATGTCTCCTTCAAAGAATGGCTACAGCATCTTTGTTGCCTCGACAGTCCTACCCTCTGAGCTGGGAGAGGTCTGCTCTCCCCGGGGCACAGGCCCGCTCGCCTGCCTCAGAGAGGTTTGCGATGGCTACTCCTAGTGAGCGTGGGGCTGCTGCTTTGGGGCGTGGAAGTCAAAGTTCTGGGAGGATGGTCCACGTGTTTAATTTTGCATTTCCAATTGTTCTTTGTGATGTTAGTACACGCTGCAGGAATACTGCTACTTACTTCTCAGACTAACCTCTAGAACAAGAGCGGATCCACAACAACGTTAATTCTTGCAGGTGATAAAGTACACATTCTCCTGGCCATGCGTGGTAGCGTTCCAGTAATTGCTACTGCAGCATCATTTTGGTTTTGTTACAGAAAAACACCAACTATTCCTAAAGATAAGATTTTTTTCCTTAAAAAAAAAAAAGTGTCAGTTACAAAACCAAGCTCATGAAGTCCATGTCTGTGTTTTTTTTTAAAAATAGGATTTAAATCATTTATAACGTTAATCTTTCTAATGTGCAAAAAAAGATCATAGAAGCAGACAAAATAACATTTAGGAGGAAAAAGGAGCCACACCTTCATTAAATAGGGATCTGAAGTTCAAATGTAAAGATCTATTAAATATTATGTTCCCATGAACAACTAACAGCATGTTTCCTTGTGCACACACCTCCGTTTAGCCTTCCGAGTTGCTTAAGAGATTTTAACATCTAGATTTTAACATCTACCAAAAATAATAATGATAAAACGCAGGATGCACAAGAAGAGGTGGAAGCAGTGCTTTGACCTACATGTACTTGTGTGAATTCTATAAAGCCTAAGTTCCTGTATTAAGAAAGCAGACAGAAGGCACAGAATGAATCCGCACTGCAGAAAGGCAGGCATCCATGCTGCTGCACCTTAGAGACAGGGTGGTTTCCTTACGGGGCGCTGCAGAAAGCAGCGCTGAGCAGGAGTCAGCACATTTTACATTTGCCTTTTGTTGCCACTTCTCTCAAAACCACCTTCACTTTCAACAAATACAAACTAAAAAGCAACGAAGCCTTAACACGCTTTCAGAATCCACTTTGTTAGTGTCACAGTGGTTACCACAAAGCAAGATCAAGCTACAGGATTGTTTGTTTACTCTTTTTTTACTTTACAAAAAAAACAAAAACAAACTACCCCGTTTCATTAATTTTACTAATAAAGTTATTGTCCCAGTGTGATAATTTACTAAAATTGTTACTTTTACATCAGAAAATCATTCATCTGAGAGGGCTTGTTACATCACCTCTACTCATCCAAGTATCTCATCCAAAAGCAATCAACGGGGCCAAAAGCAAGAGAAATCACAACACGGGTCTGCCTGGAGCCTTCACAGGGAATGAAGGGCTCTGACCAGCCCAGCTGCGGCTGAGTCCCCAGAGCAGCACAGGGAAGTCACCCCCCGGCTGCTGGGGAAGGGAGGCTGACACCCACCACAGCAGCACGGGAGGACTGGACTCCTCTCCCACCTCACACCAGATGGGCTTTTTAACCTGAACACACCAGGAGTGGGTTGTTTTTTTTCACATGGGGTGGAAAGCTGAGGCAAGAGTGAGCTGGGAACACCACCGGCTACATCTGCCAGAAGGGATTCCATGGAACATATAACTGTATAGCCCCAAATCACGGGCGTGAGAGCAGCCAGAGAACACTACGCAGCACGATGGATGACCAGAGCAGCTGGCTCACCAGTGACCACAGGTCAGTAAGAACAAAAAAGTGAGGACGCAACGGGTTCGTGCCAACAACGTTCTCGAGAAGGTATTGCTGCTTCCAGTAAGATGGCAGAGAATTCCCACTGGAAAGTGACAGGAAACATGCTCTTACATCAGCGTCCCGGGGAGCGAGCGCTGTCAGGGTATCATTCTTGTGTCAAAGTGAGTTACTCGATGACCGTTTAGACAGGACGACTGCCATTAAGTGACACGTCACATTTTAAGTGCAAAACATTTTTTGGCAAAAGTGAAAAGTAGAAAAACCTTAACCGGTAACAATAAAAAAGTATTTTCTTAAATACTAGCATAGGGCCTGATCCTGCAAGCACACAACTCGGGGAACCCCGGCTGAGCCCAGCCAGAGTTCTGTGCCCTAACACTTAGAGGAAAAGGTCTTTAAATCACTGTTAGTGTTTATACTTGTTTACATGTAGTGTAAATAACACACACACACTGCGTGTATATCCGTGGGTACCTACGGACGTGTGCGCGTGTGTTTGTGTATCCACACACACAAAATGGCTCCTGAATAAACTTGAGCTTGTGGTTATTTTGAGATGCATCGTTCACGGTACATCGCTTCTCGTTTGGATCTTCTGGTAACGACCTGTTCAGAGACATCCTGAAGTTACAGACTGGATCACTTTAATGCCTTTAAGGTGAAGTTATGAGGCAACCGCTCTATTCCCGTCAATGGGTCTTCCAGAGAGGATTCAAGTACAGCCAACCATCGCCCTGCAAGGAAATTAGGGAGAGTTTACAAGAAAGACTGATACATCCTGGATCTGTGTACCTCCACATAAAAGCTAAAATAACAGTGATCAACACAAGAAACCACCCCATCATCTGAAAATTTTCTACTTAATGAACATACAAGTAATCCAGGCAGAAGGGGGAGGAGAAGCAGTGGGAAGATGCAGTGGATGAACTGCTGGTTGGAACAGCTGGACGTAGTGGTTCACTGGAGGATACAGGCACACGGGGATGCCTCAGCCACCCCCATTTTCCTTCCCCCTCTCCTCTAAGAAAGGGCAAAGACGAACTGAGTAAAATCTGTTTCATTTCAAGCAGATGAAATCCAAGACTGTGTTTAAGGTGTCCATGATTACTTACACGGGACAAACATCCCCAGAGCACATTCACAGAATCACAGAACTGTAAAGGCTGGAAGGGACCTTCAGAGATCCATCTCGCCCAAGCCCCTTCCAGAG
This sequence comes from Gallinago undulata, assembly GCA_026546715.1. Classification (NCBI taxonomy): domain Eukaryota; kingdom Metazoa; phylum Chordata; class Aves; order Charadriiformes; family Scolopacidae; genus Gallinago; species Gallinago undulata. The sequence continues at coordinate 41,002,548 of JAOTQQ010000012.1, forward strand.
CAGGCTGGACAGGAACGCATTCAAGGTGGGCTTTGAATGTCTCCAGAGAAGGAGACTACACAACCCCTCTGGGCAGCCTGTTCCAGTGCTCTGCCACCCTCAGCAACATTGAATTTAGATCAAGATTAGTGGGGGATGCGAATACACCGCATTTGTAAATTAAGGTGTGGATTTTAAGGCAAAAAAGCATGGCTTTAGGTGCCTAACATTAGGTACCAAAAATTCAAGTAAATGTAACGAGTTTACAGAATGGCAGAACGGCCATGGGGCAATCCGTTGCTGTTCTTTTAAGAGCCAAACTGGCAAAAATAAAATTGAAGTAGTAAATAGATATATACAACATTAGTCCATGGTGAAGACCACAGAGAAGCAGCCCCAAGATACTACTGGGTCTTGAAGAACGTACCTCTTTGGCAAAATATTTTGGTTTCCACGGCGTTGTAAGAGCCGCGCGTTGCCTCTCCTCTGCCCGCTGCCTCTCCTCAAGGCGGTGCTTGTGTTCTGTCGCTGCGTCAATATTACCTTCTTTCAGAGAACTGGTGACGTGCTGCCAAAGGTGCCTGCGTGACAGAGGAGGAGCAGAAGCGACAGAGTGAGAAGAGTGAGAACTTCTGCCCCAGCTGCCTGCCCGGCCAGAGACCAGCGCGGGGGGCGCAGACGGATGCCACATCACTGTGCCATTTTTGCAGGTCAGGCAGCTCGTGAACCATCGCTTTTCCAGGATATTCATGGCATTTTTCAGATTTACTCAACTGCCAGTATTTTGCCATGCAAGTTAACTTTTGTTCAATGTTCCTGACTCCACAACCTGAGTGGTTTTCTCAAAGCAGATGGATTTATGTTTGTCGTTTCCTGTTGACATTCTTTACTGATGATCCACCACCAAATGACATGTGTTTATTCTGTGTTTATTTGCAGTTAATTTTTGAATTATAAGAGAATGTTGGCCCTCAGCCAGGAGTACATTAAACTGGGACACTGGCTGTTCCCACCAGGTTACTAACAGAGGAACCGATGCATGGATTCTAGGGAGCCCTTCCCTGCTGTGCTCCATACTCCCCATTAACAATAATTATCAGTATGGAACCACACTTGGGTTTCCACACGACTGACTGCATTCTGATGCGATGCCTTCTCACACTGCATTCGCCTATAGCACAAACTCTCCCCAGAAAAATACTGAGAAGAAACAGACTGCAGTATTTATGTATTTCCATAGCTGTTTAAATGAGTTTCTGTTTACAATCTGATAAAATGCATATCCCGCAGAAACATTGGACAGTTGTAATTTGTTTACTAGTATCCAAAAAATACAATAAATACACTACGGAGCTACTGGTTCCCTCATTTACTCCAACCTTTCTGTTTCTAAACTGCAGGGAAAAAATTAGTGTGATAAGCAAGCGTGTCTAGGAAGTAGGAAAATGATCCTGACCCCACGGAATGACTCAAGACATGCTTCTGTACAATAAAGAGAACGTATTTACAGATAATAAAATGAAGTTTAACTCATCTTTTTAAATCCTCCAATAAAATGTTCCTAAATTCAATAAGAATATTGATTTTTCTGAAGATAAGTGCCAACAGTTATTGACAGTGAATAACAGAATAGGTTTTTTACTAATGTACCTAGTCAGGCATGTGATGTAGGTGCTGGGAGCCTTAAAACCACATGTGTGTATTTATATCTCACATTGCATCATATTTTACATATTTTTATACATACGTATATATTCTAAAATATATAAAACATGAAAGTCCAGTGTAAATTATAAGATGCCATATTACTTGCAACAAACTGACTTAATCTGACTACTACAACCACTTAAAAAAGCAGGTGCAGACACCGCATTACCATTTTGCAAACGCTCATCAAAACGCATACAAGCATTTTCCCCCTCTACAGCACTGACATATCCCTCACTAGAACGTCATTTACGTTCCAAAGAACCAATACACAGCTTCAGCTGGTTGCACCCAGATTAACGTGCTGCAGGAAGCGAGGCGTTTTTGAACCCCACCAGTTAAAGCCGCAGCTCTGCTTCCCCGGCCCCTTGCCGCCCGCGGCTCCGCAGCAGAGCCCCGCGACGCCTCTGCCCTCACCGTGACTCCAGGGGCCCTTGCTTTGCGATCGGCCGAATCTTCTTCCTGATCACGGGCAGTTTGTTCGTGTCGATCACTTTGGTTTCTCCGTTGCTGTAAGTAAATTCCAGCGTCCCGTTCCACTCTCCCTGCGCCTTGCACACAATGGTGTTGGTGGGATTGTGTTTCACTTCGGCTGTAACCCTGATTCAAGAGGGCAGACAGACAGACCAAGGAAATAACTGGTACCGTTTGTTATCAGCACGCAAAAGGCTACAAGCAGCTTTTTACACCTGTAAAGTAGTTTTTCAAGCAAAAGTAGTGACGCTGTCTCCAAGAAGAAAGACTCAACCCAGGGAAGCTCTGCTTTGGGTGACATTCTCCCAAAGGACAGCAGTGACCCAAGTGCAAACCCTGATACGGCTCTAACCCAGAGCTGTTCACCTCGTCAGGCTGAAAAACAACAACTGGGATTCGTGTGACACTTTCAGTACACAGGTTATGTTCACACCTGAACATAGTGCTGTCAGACACCTACATCAAAGACTTCAGGTACCTTAGTCTTCTTCTTTAGCTCTGCAAGTTTACTCTCAGCTGCCGAGAGGCAATGATTAAAGCTCTTGAGCGGTTTGAGAGTGAGCAATACAGATAGGTAGGACTGGAAAATCAGAAGGCAGAGAGTAGTTTTGTGTGACTCTCTCTATCTAGGAACATGCACACACGTGCTTTAGCCAGCCATGTCAAGTAATCTGCAACCTCAATTAAGTTTTTTAATTGCTATACTAATACAGCACAACCTTCCTAATTTTCACTCACCCTGATGGCACCAATTATTAATCTACACCTTTTAGAAAAACCCCTGTCAAAACAGCCCATGTTGATATTTGTCAGAACACAGAATCGAAATGGCTGACACACATATGGAAGAATAATTAGACCAACTGAAACAAACCCCAGGTAAGTGTGCAAAACCACAGCACCCCAACAGGCGACGCAGCCTTGGCATGGAGACTGCTACAGCCCACCAGCAGAACGAGAGAGGGGTCTGTGTATGTCAATCATTGGGTCACCAACCTGAGCCTGGCCGTGAGACAGGCAGCTATCCTGCACACCCGCAATAAAGAAGCACCAAAGACAAATAATATTTTCATCATCTGTTTCAGTGCAGAAGTGGGAGTCCCCAGTAGGGAGCTACTGCTCTTGGCAGTGAAACTTCCATTTCTCTCTTCCTTACAGAAGCTCCACCTGCAACACCACCCATTCATCTATAAGACTCGCACAGAAGCAGCAGCAGCTGGTGTAGCAGAAATATTGCCTTTTCTATGTACATTTTTCTAATCCTGCATTTACAGCAATTTTTACAAGCAACAAAGCCTGGAAGAATACATTCACTTTAGTTTAATGAGATAAATATATCCAAGTCAGTTAAACGATATAAAATGTATAACTACAATAAACTGTGCTCTGAAGCTGTAAGTCATCTCAGACACTAATAGGAAAAGAAATTCAGATATCAGCCTATAAAATACTCCAAATGAAAAACCAAACAGATCCCAAGAGCCTTTGTATTGAAATTCAGCAGCAAATAAACAAGACAACGACAGTAATTCCTGTACCTGTGGACCTTCCCTCCATAGAATGGCTTGGTGTGGAACGTGACCGTGGCAGAATAGCCCGTTCTGGCACAATTGATGTTGACTTTCCCTCCAAGCTCCACCCATGGGATGGTAAGTATCGAGCGAGCGTAGGCACTAGGCAGGGTGAAAACATACTCTTCTTCATGTTCCATCAAGTAAAGAACACCTATGTAGGAAAAAGGTTGAAAGTGACATGATTCAGTGATAAGACCTGACAGACCCAATGACTGCCATCAACACGTCCTTCCACAGAAAGCACAATGTCCAACCCACCCTGAAGGAGGGTACTGTCATAAGGAAAAAGGTCTGCCTTCCAAAACAAATTTCTCAAAAACAAGTATTTTCAAAAGCACCGCATTTGAATGTCTACTCTGGGGTCCTTCACAGTACCAAACAGCTTACCAGAAAATCTGACAGGACTACTTATTTTGTTTTATTGACAAGCTATAAACTGTTAAAGCTGGGGGGGGGACAGACGGACACACCCAACATCTGCTTGCAAAAAGCCATACTGAATATTCAGATGCTCACTCAGCTCACTCCAGAAAAAATATGGGCATGGCCAAGTGGCTCTTCAGTTCTCCATTCAATCAGACACAACCAGGTCACCTCCACCAATTTCTTACTGATGCATTTGTTGGTGGGAGTGAAAAGCTCTTGAGGTCTGCCGGGGTTCAACTTAGGACACATGCTTAAGGACGCCATCTAGAAATTTATTGTAACTTTGCTCCTTCATTTCCAAATGCCTGGTTTCCCACACAGCCTTTGCAAAAGCCTTGCGTTATCAACAAGGGACCACCAGGCCCCCTGGTCTGTTACCACCAAGACCAACATCTCTCTCATGCAAGGAAAATTACTGGCAATTCTGTTCTTTAAATGTTCCTCCACCCTCAGGATTATGGGGTTTTAACTAAAAACAACAACATGGAGCAGCAGTAATTTTACAAAATTATTTGGAACTACAAAGAAAGTCGCATGTCTGATCAGATCTTAGCTTCCCCTGGGGTTAAGGATACAGCTCTACCCCCACCATAGCTGTAGTTTGTAGTAGTACGTAAAACCAGGTGAAGAAGACCTTAAACCTTGCACATAGAACGAGATCATGCCAAATATCTGTAGAATATTTTTGATTTTAGTGTTATACTCTTCTGTGGCCCATTTAATAACTGCCTAAAGGCCAAAAGAATTACACCTTTGAAAATAATTTTTCACATCAGAGATTGAAAATTACCCATCACAGGAAGCACTCAGAACCCAGAAATATTAAAAAAAAAAACCTGGGGAAATTATCTTCACATAGTAATAGTACCTGTTGAGAAACAAGATGAGCTTAAGCCAGTTGCCCTTCACCATGGGGCAGGCAGGGGAAGAACACATGGGTAGCAGAAGTGATTAATTTGTCTGTCTGTTTAAGGGAATAACGACACTGATTTTGGAAAGCGACCCAACATGTAATGATGAAAAAGCATTAAATAGGAACAAAGCATTATTCCTGCCAATATAAAAATACACCCAAACACTGTATGAAAACACAAACCTAAAAAACATTCAAAATTGAAAAGAACAGTGCCTTAACAGACTCATCATCTTAAATATTGGTTCCAACTAATCAAACGAAACACAGGCACAGGAAGCTCAGCAACTTGTCGCTTCTGCCTTCTGCAACTGCTCCACAGGAAAACATCTTTTGCAAACCACAACAGTTTTATGCAGCTTTGCTCAGGAGTTCTGCAACCTCAGCCTACCAGCAATGACACAGCCAGCCCTCCCGCTCCGGCGAGTGTGACAGAAGTGAGCTGGAGTGTGCAACAGCACAAACACACAAGAGCCATGTCTTAAAAGGACCTTTAATCAGTTTGCCTCGGCTAGTTCCAAGTTCCTCGTGTCAGGTGCTGACACACACACACACATATCACGAAGCCTTTTAACTGGATGATGATATTCACAAGGGATCAAAGAGAGCTAATGGGCACTGATCAAACGCAGACAGGAGACCTGACAGTCTGCAGCGGGGCACATTCCACACACAGAACTACAACAGGTTTTACACCCCGCCAGCTTTCCTTTCTCCTTCTCTTCTTATTTATTCTCCACCTTCTTCATTACAGTCATGGGCAACAGACCTGTAGCAGCAATCAGCTGTGGGGAAATGTGACCTCGTGGTTAGCACCACATTTTCCCCCGTTTTCATGGTCAAAGCACAGACAGAAGCCTCAAACCATCCAAAGCACAGCCGGCCTGAAAGCACTAGCTTCCAACATGACAGTTTGGGGGATTTTGTCATTGTGACATTTTTGTGTTTAGGGTTGGTTTTTTTAAAGACAAAAGGTTTAACAGCGTTACAGTGGGCATGCCTGGGGGAGAACCTCACTGTATTTCCAACCCACACCATCACGTGAGCTTCTCCAGAGCCTCCTACTTCCCCGGGCCCAGCCGCCTTCCTCTGACCGTCACTGCATGTCCCCAACGTGAGAGGTAACTGCCAGGATAAACACTATTTCCTTCGGGGTTAGCATAGCTTTGCTTTTGTCTCTCCGATGGGATCGATGGGTTTTTTCCTCCGCAGCTGAGCGGGAGGGATGCAGAGCTCTAACCAAGGCTGCCAAGCACGCTGAGAGCGGGCAGCAACCAACAGCGGTGACCTTCAATGCAAATATTTAACCACCACAGCAGGTTAGAAATTAAAAACTGAGCCCAGCTCTCTTGGCAGTATTTTAAGACCTGGTAGCGTATTTTTTAATTCCTTAAACGCTTTGAATAAATACATCTTTAATGAAGTGCTATCTCACTTGAAATACGACTCCAGCTCAATAATTATAACCTAAAAAAGAATAAAGGGAAGATCTGAAATATCCACAACTTGGTACTGCTTTTAGCACTAATGTGACCATTGGTTTCGCATTCCATCGTTTGCAGAGCCCGCGTGCACAGCCTCCTTCACCCGAATCAGCCTGAAGCTGCACCGCCACGTCCGAGCGGAGACCCCAGCCCCTTCGGGGAGAAGCAGCCCCAGCAACTCTGGGACCCAGCGCCCGTAACTGCCACCACAATCTGAATTCATGTCCTACGCCCTGCCAAGCTTAAATCTTGCGAAATCCAAGGCAGAAAAACTGAAATCTAACAGTTATTTTAACAAGCGTTGTGTACTTTTAACCTCTGCTTATACGCATCATTGCATTTTCATGGATGTTTAAAGATACCCGCTGGAAAATACACAGCCTAATTTTCTTCCCTTGCTTACCCACTCTAAGGGATTACACGTTTTTAGTTTAGAAATGGCTATAAGTAAATAGATGCAAAAAGCTGCAGAAGATTCTCCCATTTTCAGTAACGTTTCCTTCTCTCATATCAAAGAATCATTTCAGAAACTGCAAATTCCTTTAAAAAAAATCTTAAGTGTTTCTAGGCAGCTATTGTGCATGGGAGAATGCACCAGATAAGCACTCTGGGGGGAACAGTGGGGTTGAGTAATGTAGTTTATTAGAAAAAAAATCCCACAGAGAAGGGTCAACTGTTTATAAACAAGCATGGAATTTTGAAATTCCCCCTTGAAATGTCCTTAAAGCCGATCACTCCTGCTTTTGACTAAACCAACATATTCACAGTCATGCTCCTTCCCACCACTCCTCGGCCTGCATTAAACGAAGTGATGTTCACAGCATATAATTTTCCCCCTTTGACTATTCCACGTCCCTCACTGCTGCTGCAGCTTTGTGAATTGATTTTCCAGTAACCCGTATTGACAAATACCCAGAGGAGGCTCTGGATCAATAAGCTGCAGAAGAGGCATGTGAAATTTAATGCTTCCCACCCATTGTATGGAGATCAATCTGAACAACAAATGGTACGTGGGACACGAACAGCCTCGGGCACTTTCCTGATTTAACAGGCTCTTTGCTCCACATTCTTCGGAACAGGGCAGGAACGGGACCGAGGGACGTGTGGGATGAAGGCCACATGGGTGCAGAGCATCACCAGCTGCGCGGAATCGCAGGGGAAAACATGAGATGCCAGACCCAGGTTCTTACTGTCTCAGAAACATTCCAGCGAGCTGCGCTGCACCGCTCGTTTTCCAAAGGCTGGAGCCATTTGCTAAATTAAGTAACGAGCGCTGTGCCATATGGAAACTGTCCTGAAACCACTGGGCTAAAAAATATTAATACAAAAATTAGTACTAGGGAAATATTTAGGTAGCTCTAGTTGCGTGGAGCAGTCAATCTTTGGGACTGGTAAATTAAAAAGTCAGTAATGCCTCAGGAACAGAAATTATAGACCTCTACATCCATAAACACATACTTACACATATATTTGAACAGAAAAAAAAACAACAACAAACCAACAAGAGAAAAAATGTTCATTGCTTTCATTTAGATTTACCCTGGAAAGAGCACTGAACCTTTTCCCTACCTATCAAACCTTTTCAAACTTGATCTGAATTTAAAAAATAATTTTTGGAAGCCTGTATCTTGCTAGTTTTTAAAACATTTAGTTATCAGGAGTGAAAACACAAGGCGTAACTAGCCACTTGATAATACAGAGCAAACCCCTTAAACATACTTTATGCTCTCTGCAAAATTAACCCATAAATCAAAGGTGACACTTTCTGCTGGATTTTGCTGCTTTGGAACAAAACCCAAGAGCAGAAAAGGAAAACACAGAGCCCACACCAAGGTGTGCCCACCACAGCCTTTCCCACTAAAGCATCCTTATTCCACAACCAGTATCTGTTTGAAGATTCTTTGGACCACATAAAAAACATTAAATATTTACATTGACTCTCCCATCCCTTGCTAATTTAAATCCTAATGTGATCCTATTCATTACACCCTCTTCTCCTTCGCTCTCTCATTGTACATAATTAACATTAACCAGAATTAGGGACTACGCACGCCACATGAATTCTTTTATGCAAAACACCCTCTCTTCTATTGAGGGGAGCTTTTTCATGAGGAAACTCAATGCAGAATACACTGAAGAAAGGGAGGCGTGTTACATGGTGAAGAAAAAATTGAGATATTTCATTAGAAAGCCAGATTTAGACTTCTCATAACCCCAGATGAAGGGCCAGCACATAAAACCTTCTCACACAGTTTTCCAGCAGTGCCTTCCTACTCGTTCTGCAACTCACTTTGAATCAACAAACAAAAATCACAGATAGAAAAAAAAAAAAGAAAAAAATCCTCATCACCTTGAGGTGCAACATACACCAAAAAATTCTACAATAAAGATACCGAGCTGTACCCTTTATCCCTTAATTCTTTAAATTCTTATAGAAGCCTTTGTAATTCCATGACATCCTATTTCAGCTTCTCCATTGCTGCTTCTAACGACAAAGCACAAAAAGCAACATGCTCTCTCTCTCTATATATCTAAGGACATTATGACGAGTTTAAAAAACACTTCAAAACCACCACAGAACCATTACTGGTGTGTTCCTTACACAATACAGGCCCAAAAACTCAGTACTACTTTCTATCTGTGAATAGCCAACTGCAGTAGTAAAAGCTCCATTGAACAGTGTGAAAGACACACATAAAACTGTTCAGCAGAGAGCAAAGTTTCAAAACACATCAGCATCTAGCGGTTACCTTTTTTTTGGTTCAGCAATCTTTTCCCCACTGACTTCAATCTAATACAGAATTTATACTTGTGCAAGCACATGAGAAAGAAACGTCTGCAGTAGATTCTAATTTTGCACAGCTTAACAATTCTAGACACCAACTTAATGAGGAAGATTTCCCTGGGACTAAAATAAATTTAAAAAAAAAAAACGAACAAAATATAGTTTCAAATGAAGAAACCACACTGTGAAGCAAACATTTTAAACTGAGGCTGCCGGGTTTATGCTGCCTGTTTTCAGGTGATAGAAAAGCTTCAGTGGTACAACTTCTTGCTGCCCATTGCCACAACATGCAACAGAAACGCTTGGGCTGCACTGGAGTTCCTCCACCACTTCCCAGAAATGCTCTCACTGCGAAGCTGCAAGCTTCTGCACAGCTTACATCAACAAAAAACAGGGATGATGGCTATAAATCGGTAAATCCAGAAGTCCTCCCAAAATGCCCATCATAAAGACAGCCGCAAACCTCGCAATAAAAGAGTTCACCGTTGCAGATGCTCCCCAAAGCCTGCCTCCACTCCTGGGATATCTCCAGGATTGTGAAAAAAGGGGACAGGGGAGAACTTATTCTCACAAACACACGTCAAACAATCCTTGGGGTAGGGGAGTGGTTAATTCCTGGACCCTTTCTCTCTCAAAACTGGGACACATAAGGACTCTGAAGTCTTAAGTAATCCCCACAGTAGACACCCCCAATCCCAGGGAACCATGTGTGCTAGCAGCAAGAAAAAGAAATTTCCCTACTCCTACATAATCTTAAGTGACTTTGTGTTTAATTTTATTTCCATTAAATAGTGCCCTTCACTGAGAAAGAAAAAGTACTAGAAACGAATACGTACCGGAAAAATGGAGCAAGTTAAACCAGTGACTGGGACTGGCAGCAGCCCAGTCAGGAGACAGACAGAAAGACCAATTCCTCTCGGACACTCCCTTCCCAACTTCCTTAACTCAGTATTAAAAGCAAAATACCAAATTCCTAATATGGAAACATAAAATAGCTGTGCTATTTTAGACTGTAACTATCACAACAAGATCAAATCCAGTAGTAAGGAAGTTTCATGGCTCATCTACAGAAAAGGGTGTATCTTGTCATCAGAAAAAAAGCTACTTTAGCCCTTTCTACTGTTTTGAGTTTGTTCTTTAGTTCTGGCTAGTAGATATAGAAGAACATATCTGTATGTTTTCACATAACTCTTTTGTTATTAATAAGCAAACCCAATCACTACATTTTCCACTCTACTTTTTTTACTACCTTTAATATCATAGTATTTAAGATTATGATGACAAAAAAAAGCATTTGCTGGAAGTTGTCCTGGTGCTTCTGAGACTACAGTCTAAAAACTAGATAAGAAAAACCACTAAAAACCATACAAAGGAAATTACCCTCAAAATGAAAGGGGACTAAATTGCTTAGGAAAATTAAATCACTACATTAGCAGTCAGTAACAATACTGGTACAGGTGTATTTATGGGTTCAAATAATCCGCTGAGAATTTGTTATGATTCCCTATATTTCTGAATTCACATTGAGCAATGACTTATGACGAAGCAGACTGTAAATGTATGATATGACAAATTACAATTTATAACTCAACTACATGACTTTCCATAAAGCTTGAGATAATACACTAACTTTATACTGCAGAAACCATGATCCTTTGCAGAAACTATGAAAAAAAGAATGTCAGGCTTAAGTAAAAATGTGTTTTTTCCTATAGCTTTGTTCCAGTTGTAAAAGTGTTCCACACGGAATCATGTATTACTTTCAAAGTGAGCAAGAAAAACAAAAATGTTCTTACAGAATATGCTGTCAGCAGCCATTTGCTACTGCAACTTAACTGTATTTGAAGTACAGTAATTTGTTAACAGACTCACAGAAATATAAACACATATTTATATACATAAAGTTTGTATCACATTCCGTCAGAACATGAAAAAGTTAGATGGACCCTACTGATTTAATTCCAAATGTCACAAAAGCAAATAGGCGTAAGGTTGAGATGAAAGGTCAGAGGGAGAGCGAGCAGGAAAGTATCTGGATTTCTGCAGTGTTGACAGCCACAACATTAGCTCAAAAGAAACAAAATAAAAGCTGACTTCTTACCTTCCCCGACCATAGAGACACCTATGGACATGCCCATAAACTTGCTTTTGGTCCATACGTGAGCGTTCACACACATTTTCTTCTCTTTGCACTCACAATAAAAGCAGGATACCGGCGGATGATGGGATACTTGTTCCGCTACAAACCGCAGCTTGTAGCACGTGGACTGGTCCTGGCCAAACTCCTTGGTTGGGTCCTTCGAAACCGTGGAGGCACCATTAGTTCTGAACGCTTTCACTTTATCTTTAGGCACATCCCAGGAGCAATGAAACGTTTCACCAATTATAGGGTTATAGGGCTTCTTGGCAACCGCTCCCTTTCGGCCTTCGTGAAAAGCTGTTAGATAATACTCCACAAAGCAGATAATTCTGTCCTCGGGAGTGGCTCCAGCTGCAATTGACAAAAACAGGTCTGGATGGGCCATGAAATTTGCATACATCTCCAGCAGGGATCTTTTCTCCAAAATAAATGTTGGAAGCACTACCTGTATGCAAAGCAGACAAAGGCAGATATGATTTCCCCATGATCACACTACCACGGGGAAAAGGGGGGGAGAACAGTTAAAACAGCTGCAATTCTGGCCCTGCCAAATTTCGGGACAGCGTATTTTCCTCCCCTACCACAGCAATTTCATTTTCTTTGCAGTGTAAATAATGGAAAAGCAGCAGCCTCGATAGCCATGCAGGCTGCTTCCCATTTCATTATGATTCTCAACAGCAGGGACGGGCTGTTCCGCTCACATGGAAATCTGCCTTTTCCTCTCCTCTAACAAACCAACCATTGTTCTCCTTGTTTACAGGACATAAAAACATACTTCAATGTAAATTAATTTACAGCAAACATCAACAAGCCCAACTAATAATAACCCTCCTAAAAGGGAGGGGCACACCTTCCCAAGTCACTACAAGATGAGTATTTTATATAAACATACACAGCACCAACCTGTAAGTGATGGAGAGTGTAAAGGGTCCATCTATCCCATCTGGGCTCCCAATTTCACACCTGGACCCTTGACCACCCAGGGCATATGTATTAGGTCCTTTCCAGCCTCTAACAAACCAAGCCAACTAGATCCAACCAAAACCAAATCTCATAGCTTGTGTTTCCAAGGATAAAACTATGCTAAGGACCATTCCCAAGAGGCTATAGGCAAGAAAAAGAACTCCCTGTTTGTCTTCCTCTGTACTACACTGTCATTGTAGAATCACATCCCCTCCATCTCCCAGGTCAAATCCCTTGCCACCCCTATACTATCCTGTCACCCCCAGGCACAGGGCATGTCCCCTCAGTTTCAGATCATACCATACTATGGGACACTGACTGCCTTCACCTTATTTCAGATAAAGTGGAAAAAAACAAGAACTGCAGAAACCATTACATCAATGTCCTGGGACTACAGAGGCACCAGGGGGGGCAGAAATAATCTGGGACTAAGCACCAGGCAGTGTGCACTGGAGGGAGCCAGCCCCAAGTGATTTGGAAGCAGTCTTGACTGGCTCATCTAGCAATGCAGATGTCAGCAAAGTCACCCTCTCAGGAATAACACTTTGTTAGAACTTTTCAGTGAAACACAAGATGGATGAGGACTACATGACCTAAAATAATTTATTTCTCTCCCTTTCTTCTCTCCCACTTTGTGCAGGACCATCCCAGGGGAGCTCAGAGATCGCTCCTGCATGACCAACAAGGAACTTCTGGCAGACCTGAATTTGTCTAGAATCAAAGTGGCTCAATCATGCCAGATGCAGATCAACAGCTGTCCTCCATTAAAACAATTCTTCTGCTTTCCTCTTTAATTCTTCATTGTGTTTACTTCTTCCCTTTCCCAAAAGCAAGGGAGCAGACAGGGAGCCATCCTTCAATCATAAATACATTTGCTTTCCCCCCTGCCACCCCAGCTTGCTGTTCTAAGTGAGAGGAAAGTACAGTTCAGTCCTTCTGGATCCCACGGATAATAAAATAGAAGCTGCCAAACTTTTATTAATCATTTAATTCTTTTCAAAGAAAACTTGTAAACATGAAAAAAAAATCCAATCACAATGGCTCAAATGCAGTCGTAACAGCTACACAGTTAAGTCAACGTGCCACAACTGCAAAAAAATATAACTGCTCGGCAACACACACACTCATTAGCTCTCTCCTTCTGTATGTTATTTACACACACATAGCCTTTTACAGGCTAATAATTTTTACAAGTTTAGATATAAATCAAGCAAAGTTCTGTCTGCAATATTCCTCTGACTCTGCTCTGGAAACCTTGAGGACTCTACATGGTCTCTGTTACCAGCCTAATGAGGCCCCAAAAGATGCAGGACCTTAATTTTACACTATGCGTGGCAGACTCCAGAGTGCCGGAGGCAGCCTGCAGTCCCCATGGTGGTGTGACAGCGAGGGGCTGAGAAGACTGGTTTTTAGAAGTGAAATCTAAAACTTTGGAAGGCAAAGTGGAAAGGCAGTAAATTTTCTTTGGGTATTTTTAGCTCTTTAAACAATCCTGTCTTACTTGCAGCACTCTCATTCTGACCAAATATTCATTATCCGATATAATCTTTAAAAAATGCACTTCAGCATTACTGACCCTCAAGAGAGGATCTCATTTTTATATAAATTGTACACTCCAAGATCAAGTTATCAAAGGAGAAACTGACAGCAAAACATAGGGAAAAAAATACCCTACGCTCCATCACGTCTGTCCAGAAATACCAGCAGTGACCACCATTTCACTGCACAGCCTTAACAGGGCAGGGAAACTCCTTTGAATAAGCAGCACCCTGCACCTCGGTATGTCCCAGTCTCTCTAGAAGGAGTGACCTTTATTAGCACGGATGGAGGAGAAGAAAACTACAGACCATACTTAAGATAACGCAAATTCTGTGGTGCAATGTTAAGACTGTTGTGGTTTGATACTGTTGATTTGATCATATAGTCCCCATATCCACTCCCACAAGTACTAGCTGTGTGCTCTGCAGCTACGTACTTCATACAGCTACACCAACACAGCCCCTAAATGAAGTGTTAGGAATCACTGGACTCTTATTATTCAGTTTCAAGAATCAATTTAAAATCTGAATAAAGCCTCAACTCCAGCTCAAATGATCTTGCTTTAAAAGCCCAACTAAAATGGAAACTAGATCCTTAATTATAGCAGGAAAGAACCCACTGCAAAGCGCAGAATAATTGAATAGTTTCCGCAAAAGGAGATAGAACTACAAATGAAAAATATTTGAGTTTTAAAGTTTACACAACTCCAACAGGCTTACCAAATATGCCTAGAAAACATTGCTTGTTGGTAAATAATCTCATAGCCTCAACGTTTCAATATGTAACGCCACCCCACACCAACATATTAAAAAAAAATAATAAATCACATCACACCAGTCAATTTATTTTTTAATTGGCACTATCTTGACTTTTGCAGAAATAAGCAAAATAGAAACAAACAAATTCGGAAGCATATGCCATTCTTGTTGCCAGTGTTGGCCTGACATGCACTTGTGCTGGTATTCTAGCTTCCAAAGGAATGAGGTTTTCAACTTTCTGCAGCCAAACACAATGCACTGCCCAGAAAAATACACTTAGGACCTACATTCTTTATACTGGCTTTGCAGTGGACTACAACAATTTTTATTTTTTTTTTGTAATTGCATAAAAAGTCAAAACTGCCTTCCTCTGAGAAAAAGTGGGCATGACTACCAAACGGATGTAAGAATTTCTCTAGAATAAATACCAAGTTGCTGAAGTCTGAAGCAAAAAATCTCCCAACTGCATTCTAAACTGCTCTAATAATCTCTTCTTATTCTGTCTCAGGCTTCAGATGAAAAGGAAGCAGTTTAACAGGCATTCTTCCTTTTTCATTGAGGTTAAAAGGGGATATTAGCTCAAAGCTTGATCATAATCTCCTAGATTTGAATTCACACATACTTAATTAGATCTGCATGCAACTGAAAAAGGTAAGAGCATGACTTCTTAAGAACAGAGATATTTATGCCCTCTGCTATCTACTGTGAGGCGAACCATGGGTGTCCGTACCATTCCCTACTTTTTTCAGAAATCTGACCAAGGTACCGCACGCTGAGATGTCCTTCTCTTAGAGGTACAAAACCTTTCCACTGTGGTCTGTGTTGCTGTGGAAATAATACAAGCTATTTTCTCCTCACTTGCATTTTAAAATTACAAAGTAAAAGTATATTGACAAGCAAATTTAAAACTTACAACATCGTGAACATACTACAATGTTAACTTACAAAAGGTTGATATTCTGCAGAATTACTGGCAGCCCTTTTTACACAGAATGGCAGCCCTTTATTTTTAGCACATGTGAACTGCATAGGGAAGGTGAGGGAATGCAGGGGAGCGATCACCCATCTGTACAAACTGTTAGTATTAATTACAACCCATTAGATGCCATTTGCCAACAAATTTATCGGGCTGTCAGTGGTTTTTGGCGCTATTTTTTCATTTTTTTAAAGTCCAAATAACAATCAATTTAGAAACTTATTTTTTCCCCAGCAATTCCATTTTAACTGAGGTTTAAAGTCCTAGCCCAGTCCAAGGCATCGGTTTTGTATTATGTTTTGGTGCTGTGAACTGCACCCACCCAACCCTCTCTAGTGCCTATTGAAGTCTATTTGGTCACCGCAGAGTCTATCCTGTTCTAGCAAATCCCCATGCAGATCTAATACTTCATGGCGGCTGTTTTCCGTCACAGCAGATTTCTACTGTTTAACTCCCCATTAAAAGGCATGGCAACATGACACATTTCACAAGCGAAGCACCTCTGCAACATTAAATGTGGCTATCATCACTGTGGGAAACTGATGTCAGCGCAGGCAAGGCCAAGAGTGACTATAAAGCAATCACCCCGTAGGAAGAGGAAAAGATGCTGTTCCCTCTGATATGGCACATGAAGGTAATGATTACGCATCCAGAACTCAAAGCCACCAAGGGCTTAGAAGAGCTCTCTCTTGATGTGTGGAGCACATTACAATCCATAACTCACAAAATGAACCAAAGAAACAACCCTTGGGAAGAAGGCACAAGAAAATAGAAACAGATAAAACATCCCCTGATAATAGCAACTGCTGTGCCACAACCACTTCCAGCAGAAGCTGACCAGCATCAAGGCTATCTCAAAGCTGACTTTCAGAGGAATAATGAAAAATGAAAAGAGTACAGGCAACAAACCAAGCTTTATCATCACACGTCTGTGGCCCAAAGGGCCTCATGCCAGTAAGCAAAGTTAATAAAAAAAGCAGCCAGCTGTCTTGTAATTTTTTTTTTTAATCCTCAAAATGGTCAGAATAGTGATGTGCACATGTGGCATGTCTCATTAATACTCATCATATGTGTATTCGTGCATCACACAGACTAGAGATAGATCTAATCTGCCATATGCCTGTTCCTCTCTTCAGACTGTGGATATTATATATACATATTCATGCATGCTAATATTTTGCCATACTATAGATCTGATAATATTCATCACTATCCTCAAAAACTGTGCTCTAAGAACACTATGTAAGAAATAGGTTATCATATACATTTATCTTCCTACTTTTCTTATAGGTATCTACACTTCTCTTGTATACAGGAATTTCTCTTATTTACATTAATTGTGTGTCTTTGGGATTTGGCTTCCCTTGCCAAGACAAAAAGATGACACTGGAAACCAGGGAAGAAAAATCTTGTTTGTTACCAAAGACAAAATGTTTTGAAGACACAAGAACAACACCTTAGTCTAGCTTAAACATTATGGACTCAGACAGCCTTAGCAAGAAAGAGAAAGAGCTATGAAAAATTGAGGACTGTAAGAAAAACAAAACCAAAAATGAACTCTACATAACCCCAGACATACTAAGAAGTGACAGGTATAAATTATTCACAAATGAAATGATGAAACTTTTGTTCTATTTAGAACAAAACATCAATTTCTGTGCAGCTATTCAATAGTTATAGTTAGCAACAGATCATGGGATTGCTCAGTCTTAAAAATGTAAGCATTTTTAAATATTGTCAATTGTTCCAGGGGAAGCAGAAAAGACTATATTGAGAAAGTCTTATTTTGTAAGAAACTGATACTAAAATAGATTTTGACTAATATGTAAGATCAAAAAGGAAAGCAGATGAACTCTTCAGCATATCAAAATGCCCATGAGAAGAATCTCCTGCAAAGCTTCTTCATGTACAAGGCTGGTCATTCCAAACATTTTTTATTTGTAGGGAGTGTGTCAGAATGAGCTCTTATTTGTGGGAAGTGAGTTATAGGGGTTTTCTTTGTTTGGTTTTTTTTTTTAAGTAGAAAATCTTTGTGGAAGGACAGGGTACTCCACATCTTCACAAAAATCCACTTGATTATTTATTAAGCCCCATGAGAAGGTTTCACTGGAATGTGGGACTACTCAAAAATAGGCATTCTCTGCTTCCAGAACATCTACCTCATTTCCAAAACTTGACTTATGGGAAATTTCTCAGACTCTCTGATCATATCAGTACAGATAAGCTCATAACAATACTGGTTCCAGGACCAGAAGGATGCACAGAAGGTTAAACTGGTGAGCTGCTTAGCACAGGCAAGAACAGTGACACACCAAATACTGTCATTTCTTTACCGTCATGGTTTTTTGGAAGCTGCCAAGTAATTAAATGGAATCGAATCCACAAAGCAGTAACTTGAGCACATGATCTCTTTCATCAAAACAACTGCAGTTATTGTTCCTCAAAAACCTCAGTGCACCCTGACTTAACATACATGTGGGATACATATACAACATATGGTTGCTTTGAAAGACTTATAAAAGGATATGGAAGAGTTTTAGGGCTTTTTTCCTTCTTCTTTTCTTTCCCTTCCCCCCACCCCATTCCCTCATACCTAACATATGTGATGTGGTCACTTCCTGTGAAAGCCTGCTCAGCAGGAAACCGCACTCCATAGCTCTCTGGAACTACACCTTTATAAGAGGCAAACTTCCCTGCCTGTAGGGGCAAAACATGCTCACAGGAATCACACATGTGAACGTGCACACACACAAAGGATGAGAAGAATTAAAAATAATGAACAACTATAAAAGAGATACAATGTCCGTACCCTGGTAAGGTCCATGCCAAGTTTGAGTTGAGAGATGAGATGGAGAATTACACTACGTTGATCATCCATGACTCCTAAATCCTCCTCTTCATTATCTTCAGTATCTGTCATTTCATCTTCAACTAGGATCAACTCTGAAGCTGAATGCTGAAATGAAAAGAAACATCACCATGTGGACAAAAAGATACAGTATGGGTTTTTTCCACTATGTCTGTTTAAAAATGGAGCCGTCTCAATGGAACCAAAGACAGCCTCTGTTAAAACTAAGAAAAGATACAAATTTAAAATAGAAAAATCCAGTGATGGATTCATAAAGTATTTTGAATCTATACTCAGCATTCTTGTTTTGAGTACCAGATGCTAATTTAACACATTATCTTCTCATACTTATATTGCAGTGATGCCAGACAAATATCATAGCATATTAAAGTAATGGGTCTTCTACTTATTAATTAGAAGCACACAGACAAAAATGAGTCTTCAAGAGTCTGTTTCATAAATCTCTCCAGCAAATATTCATACTTCATACCTAGATGTTACAAGACTTGATTTTACACTATTTTTTTTTCCTTTCCTCTACCCAACTTACAAGTTACATATATCTAAGAAAGCCAAGACTATTAACTGAAGGAGATAAAAAGACTACAATTAGAGTACACATCTTTGACAAAAAAACAAAGACATTAGATTTTGGAGGTTGAGGCCATGCCATGAGTCTTTATGACATTTGCAACACTAAGCTGCTTCGCCGCACAACAATCCCAATACCCAGTTTCCAGATATACAAGCTGAATATCAAGAGAGAGGAATCATACCATCCCCCTTCAAGAGAAACTTAAAATATCACAAATTGTTATCCCTTTCTGCTCTAATTTCTCCTCAGGGTTTACAATATATTATTAACAATAACCCAAACAGGTGGTGGTTATTTTGTTCAATCCACCAAAACCACTCTGCAAGCCTTCCAAATATGTATTCAGATAAGCTTTGTGTACTTAAAAAAAAAAGTTATGGAGTTATAGATTATGGAGCTGAAAAATTTATAGCCCAGCATTTCATTATTCCCCAAGGATTCCATGCTGTAAATGAGACAACACTACCTGCAAAACTTCGCATTCCCTCATGCTAAATAGCATTTCTGCAGAAACAGCTAGTTCATAACAATTTTCAAACATTTTTCATCTCACTGCAGAAGTCTTTACAGATTAAAAGTTTCATTAAAACCAGCTGATATTCAGAATAAAGTTTCAAAGAATATTTCTGAATGCTCACATTAGAGACCCCTCAGGTGAAGAGCAGCTTGTGTAAGGAGAGTGTCTCTGAAATTTAGTTACTACGATGTTTCCAAGGTTTGAACACAGTGGTTTTCTCTCTTTTTTTTTTTTTTTCAATTGAATAAATGTTTAGTTAGCTATTCCCAAAAGAATAGCTATTTGGTGAAATTCAAGGACATTTGAAAGACATTATACTATTCCTTTATTTAGAAAGTAGAATATGTAGATTACATAAAACAGAATCTGGTGAGCTGCAACCTCAACAGCTTGGAGCTTTTCAAAAGGACAAAACCACACTTTCTTCCTCCCACTCCCTCAGAAAAAAAGGATATAACAATAAGCCCTTTTCTCCCAAAATGCACAGCATTATTATCCAACTGACACGTTACTGAGAAGTTCAATTAACAAAGAACCTGATAACGTGATACAAAATTAACAGTCGGGGAGACAAACAGCACCGAAGCCTGGCTCAGTCGTACAGGCTTCGATTCACTCGGAGGGAGCGTGGAAAAAGCAGTATCAGAACTTACAGCAGATGCTTCCACAGGAGGTTTCCCTTTGATCCAGCTTGACCTCATTGAGAGCACTGAGCTACTGAATAAGTACTGCTGCTTCTGTTACTGCCATGAACCGAGCTCGCGGCAAACAAGCTCCAGCAGGAATTAATAGCGCTAGGAAAAAAAAAAAAGCACGGGAACCTCCCCTCTTCACTCCCACTGCCTTTTTTTTTTTTTTTTTGGGCTATCCGAGGAGTTGGAGAGTGTGCACCAGATGTCAATCTGGTCCTTGCGTTTCCAGTCACATGGCACTGAGATCGGTGAGCTTAACTGCACACAGCTCCAACTGGGAAATGGTGCTGCTGCTTCCCAAAGGATATCCTGCTGGGCTGTTCTCCAGGTCGGGGGCAGGAGGGAGGGGACACAAGCGTGCATGAGTGTGCACAAGTGTGAGAGAGAGAGACAACGTGCTAGCAGGTAACATGCTTTCAACTGATCTTACAACAGCTGTGTAACCTTTAGTTGCTAACAGCAGCAGAAAATAAACAAATTACACATCAACAGGTTTGCAGACTAAATCATATATTAAGAATTTTCTTTTTCTCCTGAAGATTGCACATTCAGCCAGGGGCAAAAATCCTTCTTTCTTTCCTGCTAAAATAGATCTTAGGTTTTCCATGCTCTTCAGAGTGTAACTAACAAAATAGCAACTGCCCCTCACTGATGCTCTACAAAACGTTCACAGTGAGGGCAAGCAACCCTATAAACAGTTTAAGTGCCCAAGAAAGTAGCATTTGCATTGTTTTAACTGAAGGACTTTTTGCTCATCAGGGAGGTTAAGTACAATATAACATTAGGATCAAGCATGTTTAATGACCATTCTGCAATAAGAACTATAATTTTCATTATCTTAACTATTGCCTTTTCTAAGAACACGTGCAGGGCACCAAGCATCCAACAACAACTCTACTACTGGAGCTATCAACCTGCTACTGACCTTCAGAGCATGTAGAATGACATCAGCTGTCTGCACCTTTTCTCGCTTTCCAAGAAAATAAGAACTGAAGCAGCAGCTTACAATTTATGTCAGAGGAACTGAACAGCAGTCACCTTCAGTAAGCAATATCCTTTCTGTATTTCCTTCTCTTCCCATTAGCTGTTCTAGGTAATTAGCGAATTGCTTTTTAAAGAGAACAGGAAATAGACATTTGTTTTTTAACAAACACTTATTTTCTTTTAAAAAAACAACCATGTAAGCACAACACCGGGTGTGTGGACATACAGCCACAAAACACAAAGCTAATGTATCTTTCAAGTGTCCTATGACA
The DNA here is from genome assembly GCA_026546715.1 of Gallinago undulata. NCBI lineage: Eukaryota > Metazoa > Chordata > Aves > Charadriiformes > Scolopacidae > Gallinago > Gallinago undulata. The sequence continues at coordinate 41,024,174 of JAOTQQ010000012.1, forward strand.
GTCCAATCAGGTTTTTAATTCTTTTTCTTTCCACAGAAACAGTACACAGTTTAGTAGTAACCGACGTGTAAGCATTCAGCACAATGTCAAGTGATTATCCTTTAATGGCAGCTCTTCTGAATTATCAGACACAGACATACGTTCCTTCCTCCCTCCCCCTCTAAAATATAATGGCAAAGCTGAACCGGGGGAGCGGTGATCTGCTCCGTTCCCGTGTGGTCAGAGCCCGCTGTAAAAGCCATGGAGCTGCCTGGGCACGAACAGCGCGGCCAGGAGGGGTGCTAACCCTGAGAATCAAACACTGAACCACTCATAAAAGAGCATCAAAAAGGGGCTTATATTTAAAATCATTTTAATCAAAATGAGTTTCCAACACTAGGCTGAAGCACTAAGATTTTTCACAAAAATCTGAATGGAAAGCAACAGATCATTTCCAAAAATCCTCTGAGGGGATTAATTTCAATGTCTAAAGGCTGAAGACATAAAAACACACACTGGCAGAGATCTATTTTAAACAGGTCACTTCGTTAGAACTGGGATTGATTAATTTAGAGAGGTCATCTGCCGGGAAACAAAATGGATGTTCTACTCAGCGGTCTTCATCAGAAAACATGCTGATTCTTTCTGAACAGATGAAACCTAAAAGGGAAAGAAACTTTTTCTGAAGAAAACATTCTGCATTTTAAAAAAAGTCTTCAGGAAAAAGACACTTTGACAAGTCTGGGATACAATCACAAGAGTTAAAAGTTATGTTTCTGTCAAAGGGCAAACCCACCTCTATTATTCCAAAACATCTTCACAAGTCAATTTTGCTAATTAACTGCTGTGTTAGAAATTAATTTTTAGATAGTTAGTTCAGTTATAAGGCCCCTAGCTTGATTTTCCAACACGTACCACGCAACAGCACTGTCAGGCATGAGATTGGTCTCCTCTTGTTTTGCTTGTTGCGAGGGACAAAAAAGAATATACAGAATCCCAGTATCATTTCAGTTGGAATGGACCTCTTTCCCTGCACTGTGCTCAGGCAGGGACACCTAGAAACAGTTGTCAAGGACCATGTCCAGCTAAGCTTTTTAGTATCTCCAATGATGGAGACTTCACAACCTCTCTGGACAACCTCTGCCACTGTTTGATCATCCTCACAGTGAAAAAGCATTTTCTGATGTACAGATCAACTGTCACGTGCCCACTGCCTGTTGTCCTGTCACCGGGCACTATTGAGAAGACTCCATCACCCTGACTTTCACTGCCTCCCATCATGTATTTATACACACTGATAAGACCCCTCCAAGCATTCTCTTCTCCAGGATGAACAGTCCCAGCTCTCTCAGCCTCTCCTCATGTGAAGGATGCTTCAGAAATTTCATCATCTGTGTGGATCCTTGCTGGACTCACTCCAATAAGCCCATGTCTTTCTTTTACTGGGGAGCCCAGAACTGCACACAGCACCACAGATGTGGCCTCACCTCTGCCAAGGAGAGGGGAAAGATCCTGATCTGCCAAGGAGAGGGGAAAGATCCTGATCCACCAGCAACAGTCTTCCTAAAGCAGCCCAGGATGCTGTTGGCACCTTTGCCACAAGTGCACATTGGCTGGCTCATGGTCAGCTTGTTGTCCACCAAGAAACCAAGGTCTTCTCTGCAGAAGCTGTTTTCCAGCCAGCTGGTCTCCAGCCTGTACTGGTGCAGGGGCTTAACCTCAGATATCCCCAGATGCAGAATTTTGCATTTCCCTGTGTTGAACTTGATGAGATTCGTCTCTCTCCAGCCTGTCAAGGTCCCTCTCAATGGCAGCACAACCCTTTGACCCATTAGCCACTCCTCCCAGGTTTTTTTATCATCTACATCTCTACATCTGAGGGTGCACTCTGCCCCATCATCCAGGTCATTAATGAAGATGTTGAACAGTAGTGGCCCTAGTATTGACCCCTGGGCTACACCACTAGTGTATGTGTCCAAGTGGACCTTGTACCGCTGATCACAACCCTCCAGGCCTGGCCATTCAGAGTTTTTAATCCACCTCACTGCTCACTTATTTAATCCGTACTCTGTCAGCTTGTCTACGGGAATGTTACTGAAGATAGGGTCAAAAACCTTACCAAGGTCAAAGCAAACAACGTCCACTGCTCTCTGCACATGCACCAAGCTAGTCACTTCATTGTAGAGGGCTATCATGCTGGTTAAGCAAAATTTCCTCTTTGTAAATCCGTGTTGATTACTCCGGATCACCTTCTTGTTCTTCATGTGTTTGTAGATGTTTTCCAGGATTATTTGCTCCACCACCTTCCCAGGAATTGAGGAGAGGCTGAACAAACTGCAGGTCCGCAGATGTTACCAGAGCATCCCCAGACGTTCTTTCTTGCCGTTCTTGAAGACAGGATTGAGATTTGCTTTCTTCCAGTCTTCATGAACTCTTCCAAACACTATGACCCTTTAAAGACAATAGATGGTTGCCTTGCAATGACATTGGCCTACTCCCTACATGCTCATAGATGCATCCCATGAAGCACCATGTGCAGCTTAAATGCCACTTAAACTGTTCCTCCTCCACCAAGGGTAAGTCTTCCTCTAGCCTTTCCCTCTGATGTCAGAGGCCTGGGATTCCTGAAGGCTGATGTCACCAGCAAAGACTGAGGCAAAGGCGGCATTACATAACTCAACCTCTTCTCCATCATAGTAATAAGCATGTGTGTCCTGACAGGGAAACACTGAGGACTTCTATAGGACTCATAAGGCAATTCTTTATATAATTACACCACAATATTCTAAGACTTTTCATTAAGGCATGAAAAAGCTTTTATGTAGTACAAAAAGGACTGTAGTCAGGAGCAAGAGGATAAATATTAGGAACTTAAAATATCTGTATAAAAAGACATCATTTAATAGCATTCCAAGGGAAGTAGTCCTTAAGTCTTTTTACATTCAAAAAGTCGCAAAAGATACTAAAAAAATAACACTGTATGAAACATTTTTGCATTGAGAGAAAGATGGAATAAATTACTTGCAGGTTTTGTTCAGAAGCAACATTAAGCAGAATTAGTATTTTCAGACTAAGCAAGGATTGCCATATTTTCTGTAGACTCATCTAATTACAATTAGTTCCACTAGTGCACATAGAAGTCAAAGACCTCATTTTGATTTTCAGATTCCCTTTGTTAATGATACAGGTTTGCAAGCATCATTTACACTTTCACTTGTGTAACTTGAGAGCTTGCAAACAGGTTTTCTGTAGGTGTAAGATTAAATATAACTCTTAACTTTAGCACATTTACACTAATGTGACAAATTGGCCTCATAAGATTTTCACTACTCTCAAAACTCTTTGTACTCTACAGTCTCTTTGTAAAGCAGATATAGTAAGAATACTCCAAAAGCAGTAATTTATAATGAGCTGTTAGCTTCTTGCAGGGCTTGTCACTGTATCAGAATCGACAAATCTGCGCTAACTTGCATACATCCGTGAAAGTGATTACGTTTAAGAATAAAAAAACAAACAAACAAACAAACAGTGACCTAACATCCTTTTAAACAGAGATGCTCATTTGGGTTACCTACAGCACTGTAACCCTGTTAGGTGCTAAGTAACATTTGTTGGACTACTTTTTCACTACATGTTCATATCTTCTTCAAGATGTAAATTTCTATTTTCATAAATCTAAGGCAGTCAGTCCTGAAAAACAGCTGAAAAGCAGCTAATTCCCAAGCACAGACTCCACAGGAGAAGATTAAGTACCAGCACCAGTCCACACATCTTGTGAGCATCTTTCATGAAATGAAGGCTACTGAAGTACAACATTGTTTAATCTGAATCCTAAAACACAGGAGGACTTTGCAGTATTGCGTAAATTCAGTAAGAACTCGGAATAAATATTTTTCATCACTGGCATCACCAGAAACAAACAGCAACATGACACTACAAAAAAGAAATGCACAAAGAGAAAAGCCCCATGGACATGTCCTAAATTGAAGCAAAAAACCTTGAAGGCTAGCATAAATCACAACAGTAAATTTTATGCTAACCTAAAACCACAAGAAATACTGTATCATATCATAAACAATTTTAACAGATCCTATTCCCAATGCAATACAGATATTAGTGAAGAACAATTTTCTGAAACATACTCAGTTTTGTTTTGAGAATCAAATTTTTTTAGAAGATGGCTATAAATACAGCATCTGACGCATCTAAAATAAGCTACTCAGAATTTACAAGCTAAGAAACCACACAGTGTGGCAGGACAGTTTCCCATCACTTGCCAGGCAGGACTTCAGAGATTGTGAGGGGTCCAAAGGTCACATTTATAACTTTTGGGGAGCTAAAGACAAAAGACTTCACTGAGCTGCAGTTTGGTAAGGGAGACTAACATGGAGGAAGGTATAGCAAAAGGCCATACTCTCTATACACCCCCCTGTATTAAAAAGGACCCTCTCTAGAATGAGATTCTGAAACATTAAAAAAAACCACAAACCAAACCAAACCCTCCCCCCCCCCCAAATCTGAAGAACCAGGAGCAACTTGGCTCATACTCCCACTAAGAAGGGAAAGGCAAACACTTTTTGGTAAAGGACCCAGCAGGCTATTTTAGTTAACCACCATGTACAGCACATGGATAAGGAAAGGCATCATACTCAACCAACCTTTGCTCCCGCTAATAAAATCCCTAGAGAAACTGCAACAGTCTGTGCAGAGATGCTGTGGGACCTCCTCTCCAGGACTTGACTGGACATGGCTCTGAGCAAGCTGACCCGAGCAGAGTGTTGTGTCACAGGACCTCCGAGGGTCCCTTCCAAACTGGAGTGCTCTCTGATTCCATAATGGTTTTGATTGCAAAGCCCAGTAACTGAAAAGTTAGGAAGTAACAGAACTGAAGTCACTCAGTCAGCTGTAATTCTCTTTTATGTCATTTTGTATGCTAGCTATGCAAATTTATGCCAGAAAAATGGTATCATGTTAGTCAATAATATACCATTCACATATGCACAGGGCACAAAAAAATGGACAACTGCAAATTTAACCTTTACAATCATCTGGTCTTGCAGTACTAATCTATATGTAAATCCCGTTCCCACAGTGCTATTTCTTGTATGCAATATCACATGCCAGCATATTTATCAGAAGAAAGAAATTGTAAACACGTGTTAATACAAACAGTATTAACAATCTTTTCTCAAGGCAACACACTTATTAAACCATCCTGACTCTTCCTGCAATTTCTTGTCCCATCCTCTATACACATTCTCATTGCTGCCACACACACTCTAAAAATAAAAAATAAGAAAAAAAAAAAACAGGCTCAAGTCTTTCTAAAGAAAAAGAAATCATTACAAATCATACCAGAACACTGAACGTATACATGAAACAAATTGAGCCTAAAAGACTGTCATCTTTTATACAGCTAACTTCTTGAGACCAGGAGAAATCTCTGCATGTAATGCTTCTAAGATTTGTTCTCAGCCTGATGAACTGCTTCGTCCATCTCAGACTGTGATGATGACTGTGCAATCTCTACACTATAATCTGGAAGAATCCTACCTCCTTCATCTTCTCCTTCCAACTCCTCCTCTGAGACAAAGTTTTATAATTAAATACTTTCATCCTAGCTGTTTCCACATTCCCGGCTTTTCACATAAAGAATCACTCACAAGCAGAATACCCTATTTTCTACCAGCAAGACCAGATGGAAGAGCTGAAGCCAGTTTGGATGATGGTTCACTACACAAGATAAAGCAATACCAACCCGAGGCAAATACTTGTTGTAGAAGAGTTCAGCCCAACTACCATAGTCCAGACAAATTACTGACAGTCTTAATGAGATGGGTAAGCTTACTAATGAGCAGTATTGCCAAACCCACATATATAAACATACTAAGAAATAAAACTGACAGCACAAAGCAAATCAATTGGCACATAACAAATCAATTAGCACACAATCCTGAAATAAAATTAACATTGGCTTCAGAGCTCACTTTGCAGAAGGCACAGGTTTTATAATCCATTTTAGCTCAATTTTTAAGCTTTACTGTAAAGGAATCCAAGTTCTTTACATTCCAATGATTATTTTTCACTTAATTTCACTATTAATTATAGAATGCCACATGAATCAGAGCCTCATCTTTATTCAAATTAGATGCAAATTTTGTATTAAAGCTTCATATTTTCATTTTAACCAGACTATTACTCCCAAACATATGAGATTGATAGCAGCTGGTATATATGCATTTTGGAGGTGGGCGTGACTCAACAAAATGCAATGGCTTTGGCTCAAGTTAAATTATTATTAATTATTTGCATAAACAGTTTTACTAGTTGTTTGTTGACAGAGTAACTATTCCAGAAAGCTAGCAAAAAATAAAATAAAAATTAGCTAGATGATCTTAGTCATTGTCCATCCTGCAGTAGCAGGCTTAGGGTCATTTAATTCTACTTTTTGTGTAATTGTACGTTTAATCCCTAAATATACCCTCCCTTGATTATCCTTAAATATACCTTCAATTGATTATCTCAGATTTCATTTTTCAGATGGTCTGCTAGTGAATGGATTAACTGGTACCGTTTTTGCCTCGTGATTAATTTATCTATCCAAGTCATTACAGGCCATTTACTGTGCTCTTCAGCCTAAAAACTACTTAATCATGCAGAAGGCAAAAAGCAGAGCCCATTTAGAAATCCTGTAATGTCTGTACTGAACAGTGAAAGGGGACTCTCTGTAATACTGCAAATGTTACTTTCCCACCCTGACATGTTCTTTTTCCGTTACTGCACTTGTGGCTAGCACTGCGTGTTCATGGCTAAGCTGATCTCCCAATATCAGTTACAGAGATTTACATCAAGTACAAAAAGGAACCTGGAAACAATAGGAACAATTTGCGCTAGGAAACAATCCACAGTCCTGGGCATATCTGCTGAGACACAGATATATATAGAAAAGGTAAGACTTAATTAGAAATAATTTCTTGTATCTAGCTTCATTTCTGAAACTGCAGGAGCACTTTTTAAGTTATTTCTTAGCATCTCTAACATGTTCTGTAATAGCTCCAAAGGCTATTATATCATCTGTAAAGGATGAAGCATCATCATATTAGGATGTATACTAACCTACAGACAGAAAACAACTTCAGCTTGAAAGTGACTATCACTTGAAGAGACTGGACAAGAACATATCATCTTTTAAAATTAAGAACTAAACAATTCAGCACCTCCTGTAAATAGCACGGTTCCTTCTTACGGTTAAAAACATCAAGGATAAGATCATCTAGGGGACTGAAATATCTTTAATAACTTGGACTTGACTGCCCTTGCAATTACTATCACAATTAAAACCTCGTTTAGCAGTTAGATAATCAGAGCTAAAGCCTCAATCCTACAGAGCTAAAACTTCAATCCTATTAAGAAGACACTTCAATACAGAGCATGTGTACAGCTTCTCATGCGTACAAGCATGGGAAAGTTATGGACAGGAAAGCAGAGGGACTGTGTAGATATCAGATCCACAGGATGGAAAGAATCAGCTGGCATGGCATTTTAAGGCATAAAAATCACATGAAGAGAGCTATAATGCAGATGTAGATACAGCATGACTTTCTAATATTTCTTAACTAAACTGTTATATCAATAGAAAGTGATTCCATCTCTCTCAGGTCCTGCACGAGAGCAGCCTGCCTGTTTCCCATTCACATTTAGCTGCCAGGGGAAGCGTTTGGCCCCCGGTTGCATTTTGTCAGCTCAGAAGGGGAATTCTGACACCCAAAATGACAATTAATTGAACTGGAACAGTAGCTCACACATGGAAGTGATTCACAGCTTTATTGTACTTAGGCACCAAGTTTATTACAACTGAGTTTATTATGAGACTCAATATTTCTAATAAATTTCAGCATTTCTTGAAAGGAATTTCAAAATTAGAAACTCTTAAGTGAAGGAAGCAGGGTCCTGTTTACCACAGGCTGGACACAGACCAAGTTCACGCCACAGCTCTGAAGAGTGTATTCTGGCATATTCCATACCAGATTTGTCCTGTTCAGCTTTAAGGGAAAAACCCTAAATGCCATCTTGAAATTACAATACAGATAACGCAAGAAAGTCTAAAGTGGTTCACCAGAGGATGCATAAAAGTATTTTACATCAACTCAGCCCTTATCCCTGCTTCCACCTGATGTTTCAGGTGGACAGAACAAAACCAAAGAAAAAAATCAAAAAGGAAACTTACAGCCCCAAAAAGGACACACCATAAAAAAAAATATGAAAAATAAGAGGAAAAAGGTGCTTGATCTGGCATTTCACTGTCAGGTATTTCTTTCAGTGAAGGTAACAGGCTTTAACTTCATGCACTCCTGTATCACAACCCTAAAAGAAAGCTCATCTGGGAAGATGAAATAGCAACATCAGGAAAGGACATGATAAAATAGGCACAGGTCTCTGCCACAAAATCTTGTATTTTCTGAACTAGCTTAAGCAGTATCTCAAATTATAACCCTGCATTTGGAAGGAAGAAACACCCTAAATAACAAGAGTCAATAAACATCAACACATTCTCTAAAAAGAAGAATCTTCAGATGCTACATTATTTCACCAGGGGAGAAACTCTGCATTCCTGAAACCCTGACAGTGCAGCAGACCAAAAAGAAAGGTTTTACATTAGTTATCTACGGCATCAAAACTCAACTTCAGAATTTCCTATATCCCTCAAGAAATCTTAAGCATTCATAGAAAATTGCATCAGATGAGCCTTGTTATTCCAGAGGAGAATTATAAAGATCCATGCTTCTTCATAAACATATAAAAAACATGGCAGAGAACAAGTTATTGGTTTGTTAATGACATTGCTTAATGCACTGCTGCAAAGTGTCTACATGCTGTGCTGAGAATTAACACAGCTATCACTAAAGACACTCAGTCACGTGGTCATGTTGCCAGGAAACAGTTCCCATGCTGCCACTGGGACCCTGCTATAGGGGAAAGATTCCACACTCACCCCCCCCCCCAGCCCAACATAAACATCTCTGTTTTCTTTTTAAAATCACTGCTGCTGCACATAGCTAAAATTATCTTTTCCTTATAAATATCGTTCTATAATGTAAGGCTGAGTCGGTTGTTCCCTCAAGGGTAGTAATTTAATGGCTTTTTCTATTTCAGACCACAGGTCAATTCACAATTTGTTTGGTTGGTACATCTACTGTATTATGCTGAGCGATAGCAAAAAAGCTCTCTCCCATTCCTTTGGGGTATAACTTCTGGCTAAAAGACAGAGGTTATGTCATAAAAAGTACAGATTTTCTAAAATAAAAATCTAGAATCCAGTCAAAGAAGGAATTGGAATTAATTCTGACAGCACTGATAGAGGAACCAGCACTCTCTTCTCCTAACTTCTGTAAAAGCAGGACACATCTTTTGGCAGATATGTTCTGAAAGCTGAGCCCCATTAATTACATGACCAACTTCTTCAGAAATGAGGACCATCTAGTGCCCAGTGTGTTGGTTTTTTTTTAAAAGATAAGAATCATTAAGAGAAATAAGCTTTATTTGAATGACACGGGGAAGACACAGGTTTGGAAACAGCTTCCAGGAATGAATCCTGATTCAGGCCACTTTCTCAGGGCAAAATCAATTTCTGCTTAATAAACTGTATTACCACACAAAAATCACATGCAGGAGTCCAGCCACTCCTTGTTTGTTGCTCCACCAGTCCACAAACTTACACTTGCTGCTTCTGCCAAAAACACCATCTTAAGCTGAACTTATCATAACTCAAAATTATTATTTATTCTCTTTTCTCTCCCCCCCCCCTCCTTTTTCCTTCTTTTTTAAGGGCTAGTGCCCCAGAGTTTCCAGATGCAGATTGCTGATTTCAGGAGGATTGCCCACAAAGCACTGAGGATTCTGTACTACAAACACTGATGTATGCTCCCTTGGTTATATCCAGCTCTTCAAGGGTACTCCCTTCTCAATAAATCATGAGTTCCGCAAAGCAGTACCTCAAGCCACACACACAACTCAGTAGTATCTCTCATCAGCAAACAAAGGGGAGGAGATTGGTCTTTAAAAAAAAAAAAGTAATTTAAAACAAGTCATAAGTGACTCAACTCAACTGCAAAATGATACCCTGAGATGAGCTGAATCAGCTCCTGCTCTTTATGTTCTTGCTGCAAAGCCCATGTTTCCACATCCCATTTGGCTTTACCAGGCCAAAAAAAACTCTGATTAAACAAACTGCAGGATATCAGTGAGTAAAGCAGTAACTCCCAAAACAATATTCTTAAATAACATCTTGTCTTAAAAACACACTACAAGAACTGCAGTTCACTTATCTGAAAAAGAAATTACACAACTTCCTAATAAAAAGCAATTACAGGTAATTTAAACATTGTGATTAATGGACACTAGGAGTAACAGAATTTGAAATTACTTTCTAAATATAGATCTGGAAGAAAACCAAAGTAACACATAACATTAAAAAAAAAAAACCTGTTTTATCCTTGGATTTCTTTTGAACTATATTCAATTCAAGATACTACAAAAGAACTGGAAAAACAAAGAGCTTTATTGATGTCCCCAGCCATTACACATTTTGTTAAAGGTGATATAATTTAATTTAAGCCATTCCAATTGTCAAAGAGCATTCACTAGTAGAAAAGGGTTTCTTCAGCTCTCTCAAGAACTTCTTCCCAGTTCTCCCGGTCTCACATGCTTCAGGTGCCCTACAATCTGTGGGGTCTCAGAGTGAAGTGTTTTCCTGGTGGGCAGCACTGGTAACCGAAGCAGACAGCAGAAGCTGGAGAAGTTTGGCATGGTGAGATGTGAGATTTCAGTGCATGAGATGCCTGATACGCAGCAGTGAGCCTCCTCAAAGAGTCGATGCTTCAGAACTGCCCTTTACCAAGTAAATGCCACAAAAGCACAAATCAACAGGTTGGTGCAGGACAGTGTGGGCAAGTTCTACCCATAATTACTTAATGGATAAAGGGATCAGAAAATAATATAGTTTTCAACTATATTATTTTTCAACTCAAAGAGACACCCAAGAGAAAAGAGCAACACGTAGCAAGCAAATGGTATGGTCCTAGTGCCTGCTGTTTATCTCAAACCAGCATAAAAAACAAAGAGCTTTTTCTGTCACGAGAAGACAGAAATGTGTACTGACAGTCTGTTACTTGGTTTTATGACTAGAAAAGAGACTGTACGCTCGCCACAGTCCACTCTCTGAAGTAGCTCAGAGAACCAAAAGCACACACCAATATCGTCAACATATTTTTCTAGTTTTGAGTGCACTTTTGCATGAAACTTAGCATTTTCACAACTAATTTCAAACGAAGTGGATACTATAAAAAAAAAAAGTAAACCAAGTAATTAATAAAAGCATCTACCATTGTACCTGGTTTGCATGTTTGCAGTGTCAAGTCTCAGGTATCACAGAAATGGCCTATAGAGACCTAGCACGCTTACCTCCGTATTTGACTGTAGTGCCTGTCCATCCTGGGCTGCAGATGGTACTATTGCCCATGTAATGCTGGCACTAGCAGATGATAAAGAGCTGAGGGCACCATTTTTCAGTTGCTCTGTGGAGTGCGACTTGGGCCCAGGCCATCCCAGGATACCTTCTGAAGCAGAAAATGAGTGTCAATTTACAAGAGACAGATGACAGATTTCTTCCATTCATCTCACCATTCTACTAATACAAATGAATTGCTATCTCTTCTCCATGCGGTTTTACTTCAGTAACAAAAATACCCTAGCTTCCTTTATTCCAATTTATCTGTGATAAATTTGAGGTTTTTTTAAAGTCATCAATGAAGGAAGATTTTGAAATGTTACTCCCACCACCAGATGGAATTATGCATAAAGATTATACAATCTGGCACACCTTGGTAATTAAGTAAGTATTCTCTATCCACTGTTTTCATAGTTATGAAGTTATGTAAGTAAACACTCCATTTCTTCTGCCTGAAATCAAAGTTTTAAGCTGAGCTGCTGTATTTTATTTCTATCTATACTACTAAAAGCTCTTTCTAGACTAAGTACTAAGTACTAAAAATCTTTACTGGTCCCATGACCACAGTTTAGAAGAGGTCTGTTAGAAAGATACACATTAAATATCAATCAAACAGAACTAGACATCAGAAAAACCCTTATTTTTGGGGATCCTGATTTCCAGGATGGGCCAGTATTTAAGGATGAGAAGACAGAAAGAACAATAAGCTAAGGCAGCTGCAGAGTTGTTCCTGCTTTAATGCTCTGAAATCAGCATCCAAATCAGTAGCCCTCAGCATACGGCTTAAATTTCAGCTATTAATTACACGCTGCTATAAAATGCAGAGATATGGATAAGAAAATCACAGCTCTTCAGTCATTACTATAATTTGTATATGAAAACACAATTAGTGCCACAGGGAGGATCTCCTCATCATTGACAACTTTTTTAGATGACCGGAATCAACACAAAGTACATTAAAGAACATGCAGTTTCTCCTCTCCATATCACAAGGGGTTACCAGAGGTTGCCTCTTAATTGAAGTAAACAGTTTGATCTGAGTAAATGGTTTACTATTATAAATAGGCCACAAATTCTATAGCTAACCTCTTACCAAATTCTAAAGATAAAATAATTACAGAACATTCCTCTCATCTAAAATGGCACTAGGTTACAATGACATGACAAAACTTCAGGTATACTTGCTTAGCGTGATTTTGTGGCACCCTCTTTTGCTGAAGAGAGCATAAGCAAATAGTTACATATAAAATGATTTTCAAAGATCTGAGTAACCAACAGGGAAAAAAAATCCAGGTTTTTTTTTCCATTTAATATACATTTCACACAATGACTGAAATTTCCTACTGCTAAGGGAAGAGCACCTCTGTGGCTCTGCTGTCAGGCCACACACTGCAAAGTTTTTTGGGCTCCAATGACTTTGAGAGTTATGCCAGTAGATGTTATAAGTCCCAGTCAAGTTATATGAACCAGGTGAGAGAAAATGCAACCATCAAACAAAAAGTCATTTTGTTGGATTGGCTGTACACCACGCATCAGGAAACTAGCATCTGCCCCCATTCCAAAGATGGAGTTAAATCAACACACGCTGTTGGTATCTCCTTGTTTGTTCCTCAGGTCTTAAGCAATTTGCTGACAGGAGCAAAGGATACCCTAAGATCCCTCAAAACGAGCTCTGATTCAGAGGATAATCTGAAGATTGCTTTGGCAGATCCAAAATGGACTCTCACTGCGTGGGAGGAAGGAAGGATGAACATTAAAACTAAACTGGAAAGTTTCAAATAAAAATTTGGGTTCCTTGGAGGGAATTCATGTGTCTCGAAATAATTTTTAGAAATTTACTCTTTCTGATGTTAATTATTATATATTTCAGAAAGGGAAAAAAGGCAAGAAGTTAAAATAAACTTACTTCATTTTTGAATAGTGACAAAGAATTTTATGGAGTGTGCCTATGCTTCTCACTTTTTGTTACTTTGAAGTAACAAATCTCAATCTGTCTTTCTGTTTCTCCCTGTCAAACAGCCGAGTATTGGATTATTGATGCTATTTTCATAACAAAGACAGACTAGAAAAAAATTAAATCGAACAGACTTCTCTTTATGCCAGTCTTTGAAAGTAAGTCATCTGATCATTTCCTTGGGCTACCCATTTTCCCTCTGCACACACAATCTATTTGGCCTTCACTGTAAACAATTATTTTTTTAATTAACATTTAATTTATAAAATTAATTTCTGTAAATAAGCACATGAAAAAACTCTGCCTTGAATAAATACCTCACTTCAGGGGAAAATTTTAAGTATGAATGTTTACTTCACCACCACTTGCGTATTTCTAAAAAAACTATGCCAGTTTTCCTCTGCAGTATAAAAACACCATAAAAAGACTATTTACTTTATCTTTCTCCACACATTTTAGAGACTCTCTTACAGAAACAGAAACTGTTAGAACTATGCAAGCATGTTTTTCCACCCGTCCTAAGGGCAATGCTACCTTCATGAAACAACAAATCTTGTCACTTAATCAATTTTTAAACAGATCTTAGCACATTATGACCTAGCCAACACCAACAGGATGCCAAGAGTTAAGACCCAAAGGATAAAGCACATCTGTTTCCTCAACACCTCTGCATATGAGAAAAATTGTTTTGTTAAATTCTGTTTGCCTGGAACTTGACTACTTTGCAGAAGAGACATATGCAGTAAAAGATACTAGTCTAATGTCACAGAAATATAAATAAATAAAGAAGTCAGCTCTCTGAATGAGCTGAAAAAATTCCATGCCTTGTTTCAAAGTGCCATGAGGGCACCTTTGATGATCTTTAATCTACAAATCTTAATCTGAGATGTCAGCATTCTCATATCATCCCAAGGCAGTTGCTATACATGTAATATAGCAGTCTTCTTTTCAGACAAAAGCAAAGTACGAAGACAGAACTCATCAGAAATAATCTTAAAATCAACTAAGCTAGAATAATACATATATATATATGTGAAAGGACGCAACAACATGGCTCCTCCTTCACTCAGATTATCAGCTGTACATACAAAATGTTCATCTGCACTAGTAGAAATTACTCTCTTTAAGAGTAGTTAAGTTTTTAAGACAAAAGCTAAACATATTCTAAAAAAAGTTTATCTTCAGAGTTAGATAACCTGTACTGGTGCATGGGGTTATTCCTCCCTAGGTGCAGAACCCCACACTTGTACTGGGTGAATTTCATCAGGATCGGTTTGGAGATGAATCATCAATTGGATAAGAAAAGGAAGAAACGGCTGCCAGTGTTTTGTTTTTAAGCCAGCTTTTTGCTCTGTTCTCAGTCACAGCCAAAGACAGCTGACAGAAAGGTAAATTATTTCTTTGATACGTTTCATAATTCAAAATAAATTCTCCAGAAAGGCAGTCACAAATAAAATAAAAGCATTCACAGCTACACAGACACTTATTTGCTGTAAGACTATGTATAAGCGCTACACTAATTAAAACTATTTGTTTCTCCAGTAAACTATCCAAAAATTAGAGAGGCTGTACCACATACACAACTAGTAAAAACAGCCAGATCTCTTCTACCTGCACAGTGTTGGTTCTGTGGTTGAAAACCCAAGCCTGATTCCTCTGGACGTTCAGCGTACACGTACACACAAAATCAGAGTTCTTAAAGAAAATACCCAAAGATGAGCTTCTTTCCCACTTCTCTTCCTCCCTGGTTGTTGCGTGTTAATCACCAATTTCCACTGTGATGAACAACACAGCAGACAAATCCACCAAAGCTCAGGAGAACACTTCCACATAATAAAAGTACAGCATCCAGAAATAACCTCCTCTCCTTTTCCTTTAGCAATGCTACAGTTCACAAAACCCACTTCTATTTGAGATGGCACAATAGGCTGTATCCCACACAAATGCACTCAGGAGGCACGCGTTTCCCTTGAACAGGTGCACACAGGAGGAGGGAGGGAAATTCTCCCCAACAAAGAGGCTTACAGGATATTCTTCAATTAAGCAACATTGATCATTTTCTTTTCTTGGTTTTGATTTTCTAGGTACCTGATGTATCTTCAAACTACATTTTGCTTGATAATTGATGCATTAAGTATGCTTAACGCCTACCTCAATTCTGTAACAAAAACCTTTCTATTTTTAAGTCCTCTGGTCTTAGTTTATAGACCTAAAAAAACCACTTATGTTTCTCCTGGCACAACTGTAAACTAAGATCTATTGATAGTACTCTTACAATACACTGCCCCTACACTCTAGCAAATACCCCCTTAACAACGCAACAGTTGGCCTCAAGCAGAGACCAAGATTAGATGTGGATTCCTTCCCCCGACAGGGATGGATGCGACACTTCTGTCCTTCTGCTGAATCCTACAGCAGGCTGAACCAGCAACAGCAAGTGGCAGCTCCACAGCTGCTTTTCACATTACAAAGACAATGTTGTATTTGCTAATCCTCTACAGGGACTAGAAAATAACGTTATCTTCCAAAGCAAGAAGAACACAGACAGAATAATGTATTAGCATTTAGGTAGAACAGCAAATTTTGATTATTCTTGACAGAATCAAGTATAGTGATGATGCATTCAAGGGAGACCTGACTGATCATGTTAAATTTAGTAAATTATACCAGTAATGAAGAATATGGTCTCCCCTAGCTTCTTTTCTCACCCTTCCCTGCCCACAAGCATTTAGGGGGAGAGAAGAAGGACATGAGGTATTAAGCAAGAAATGAGTCCTCTGCTCCATTTTATCTCCTCCTGCTCTTCTCAGCTGCAGGAGAATCCCTAGCTGTCATTTGTCAACAAACTGAAAGCATATAGATTTTGTCTTTCTCGGCAACTTATTTTCTCTAAAAAGGAGGCAACAGAGAATCTTCTAAAGCAAAGCTGAAGTACGTCGCCCTCAACTCCAGAATCACCTTCAATCTGCTGTCGTGGGAGCCAAAATAAGCAGCATTTGCACATTCAAATGAACTTCAGAAAATTATGGTGAGAATGGGTTTGGGTTTTGTTCTCTAAAAACACATTCCTCAGGGAAAAAAGCAAAACATTCTATTTTACATTTTGGAAAAACAGGCAAGTGAGAAAAAGGAAAATATAGGAGAGAATTCGTACCAGGGAGATGCTTTATTCAGTAAATGAATGGCTAATGTGAAATGTAGACTAAAAGAATGGATTTATCTGTGCAGCCTGTTACTCCAAGACAGGATTCTGTTTGCCCAAACACTAAAATAAAAAAAACAACCCAGACTTAAAACACATCTGGTGAAGCTACTTTAAAACAAACATTCAAGTTTGCCCTCTTCACAGTTTGGGAGGGCAGGATGTTAACCATCACAGTCAATAGGCTCTAGAGACATTCTTCTGCCAAAGGCTACACAGGCAGAAGAGATACCAAAGTAAAAACTTTAAAGTGAAAAGTAAAAACTTTAAAGTTTTAAAGTCTGAAGTGAAGACAAAAGTTTCTTCTCTGCAATTTTATTTTAAAAGGTGCCTGTTTCCTATCTGCATGCTAAATGAACTCAAGCTTGCCACAAGGCACTTAATGCTGATTAGGAAATACTTCACATGTACCTAAGTGGTGACATTCTTGGCCAATAAGAAAATCATAGTTTGGGTTGGAAGGAACCTTTAAAGGTCATCTAGTCCAACCCCCTGCAATAAGCTTCAACTAAATCAGGTTGCTCAGAGACCCATTCAAACTGACCTTGAATGTTTCCAGGGATGGGGCATCTACCACATCTGTGGGCAGCTGTTCCCGTGTTTCACCACCCTCATTGTAAAAATTTCTTCCTTCTATGTAGTCTGAATCTTCCCTCTCTGAGTTTAAAGCCATCACCCCTTGTTCTAACACAACAGGCCCTGCTAAAAAGTTTGTCCCCATCTTTCTTATAAGCCCCTTTTAAGTACTGAAAGGCCGCAATAAGGTCTCCCCGGAGCCTTCTCTTCTCCAGGCTGAACAACCCCAACTCTCTCAGTCTGTCTTCTCAGGAGAGGTGTTCCAGCCCTCTGATCATCTTCACAGAGCTCTTCTGGACCTGCTCCAACAGGTCCATGTTTTTCCTGTGCTGAGGGCTCCAGAGCTGGACACAGTAATCCAGATGAGGTCTCAGAGTCAAGTGTAAAAATCCTTTTACTTTTGTTAGTAAAATCCTTGACATTTTTCTCCCTCCTACAAAAAGAGCAAATTCCCAAATCCAAAGAAGCTTGTCTAGATGCAATCCCTCATCCTCAACTCGCACTATACATAACCAACACTTTCAGTTAATAATATTCTTCTGCAGCATATTTTTCAATGAAGGAAAAAAAAAATCACAAAGAATTTAGCCAGTGATCAATGCACATATCTTAATAATGTCAGGTAGAAATGAATTTGACATTATTTGACATTATTTTGACTCAAGAGTAGAAACATAGGCAGAATTTTGTCTATGATGTATTTCCAAAATCAAGCACTAACAAAAAAGACAATCACAAAACCCCTTCCTTGAATCTTTAGAGTGGAAATAAAACATGTGTTGACTACCCTTCAAGACAAGATTGAAGACTTCAGTATCATCTTCACGTCTGCTTGCAGGCTTGAGGTCTAAGACTGACAACTTGTGAGAAACATGAAAATGAAGATGAAAAATCATGTCATCCTTAAAATATTCCATGACAAAGGATGCCATAAAAATATTTAAAGTTAAGACCTACACAATCCTAGGTTCTGGATAAGATTCCACTAAAATGAATGCCAATCTGCTTTCTTTCTACTCACATTACTGGAAAACAAAGCAATAAAAACATTTATACCAAAAGAAATGAGACTTTTATCCTGTTGAAAAAAAATAAAGGTCTGTAAATCTGTTTAAAATATCTTCTCTTTAATGATAATCTTCATGAGTGTGTTACATAAGTCAGAAATTCTCAGCTACTTAAATTCCTTCTTCTAGAAGCAGTAAGATTGCAAGGGCTATGGTGCACGGAGAAGTCATTGGCAATCCTCATGTAATCAGCCATAAAGACTTCAAGGACATGAGCAGAGCAAAGGTACAGAGAAGTAGAGAAAGTAGATCTATATCTATTTTTCAGGCAGTTCTCTCTCTTTATAGCATAATAGTGAGAGCTTTTAATGCTGAAGGGAAGTAAACTCAAGGGCAATTTCAAACCACCAAAGCTAAGCCACTGATTATTTCTCACACTCCACATGAGCAGGACTGTGCTGCTTTGCTGGGCTGGGCTGCTTTCATGAACTGCAGGCAAAAATAAGTCTCTCTGTACAAAATTATGTACATCCTGCCCCACAGTGCCCACTAGCATCTTGGGACAGCATGCAGCAGTTAATGAGACAGCACTGGGATGGAAACATTTGGTAAATTGTACAAGGCTATCACATCTCATGGGGAAGACATTTGAGACTTCCTGCCAGAAGAACATATGGCTTTTAAACTAAGAAGAGTCGTTTTCATCTGACAGTATCAACAGGTGACAGCAAAGGTCATCTTTTTGGTTGCACCTTCTAGGTAAGAAATTCAAAAATGCACCTGAGGACACAGAATCAAAACGAAGTATATCATCTCTCAGAATTAGAGTTTGCTAGAGGATTACTTCAAGGCATTATTCTGATTAGGTACGCGTTTATGCAGCTTTGATGACTCTGAAACTCTACCCACTCAGCAGAAACGTTAAGTCTATCCAAGTACGCCTGGACAAGATTAAATGCGTAGGAAAATCAGTAATCAAGACTTGTAGGCCAGGTTCTTTCAGGCAACTGTGTTGCATAACGAGGCCCAGGGAAAAGAAAAGGAAAAAATAATAAGATGGTTTCACAGACTTCCAGTCAGGGAGAAGAGACTAAGTATTTCAGCGGCTTTTAGTTCCTTCCTTTTTTTTTTTTTTTTTAAATTACATACCAAAGAATAATCACATGTACACACTGAATAATTAACTGTTTGCATTCTCACAGTTACACCAAGGTTACAGTAACAGGTTCTCACAGTTACACCAAGGATGCTGGTGTAAACAGCTGCTGCAGAATTTTGATTCCTGAAAGGATTCTTAAACCAGTTTGAAGTCTTAAGAGGAACAAACAAAAACACATTACATTGTATTAAGTACTTTATATTTGTGGCTTTCCACTCTTTTTTCCTCAAAAAATATGGGATTCCCTTTCAGCAATTATTAGTGTTATGCTTGCTTTTCTCTGTTCTTGTGCACAAATCCTCAAAAACCGTTATCAAGTCAAAATACAGACACTGATTTAACAGAAGATTATTCAGACACAGACTCAAGGACATGTACAATTCAAGTCATCTATCTCTGACAGTTCACTTAGATCACATGGACATGAAAAACAACCTTCAGGGACTTTGGAACTAGAAAGTGACTTTTCTTTGAAGGATACTTTTCATCTTTGTTCCAAACCATTCTCTCTTGAAATTAAATTATATCAAAGAATTCAATTAAATGCACTTTATCATTACTATTTAAATATGTGCAAGTGTTTTTTTTTTTAATTTTCTACAAGAAAACCACAATGCAGAAAATAAGGAAATTGATTGTTTATGTTCATTCCCTTATGAAATATATCTGGATGCCAGAAAGTCGTGAAATACCATACTATAGGCATCAAATTTTTTACACTGTTCTTTTCTAAGAACTCTTTTTACTTTGTTCGCCTGCTTCTCAGGTGACCCTCTCACATTCCTATGGGAATACAATGGGAGTTCTTCAGAGGGCTTCCGACCTGTCTCAGGAGCCCTCAGGATATATCCTGTCCTGTAGTAAACCTGTAAGTAAGGACAGATTGGTGGAGATGTTGTTGAGGCACCTGAAGGAAACATAAAAAGCCATCCCATATTCAGAGTTCTGCTGCTGCTATTCCTATTATATCGAGTCCTAATCCTGCTCTTTTACTAGACAGTGCAGTCTGTGTACAGAAAAACATTGACCACCCTTTCAGAACCCTAAAGGTCCAACTTGCAACATTATGGACAGAGATGTAGAACTGGGTGAAGTGAAAAAATCGGAGCTACATGGGGACTGAGAAGTTCATGCCTGCAGAGTCACATTGTTCGATATTTTAGGCTCATATAAATTTGCCACAGTTTTGGTGGTTTGGTTTTGGTTTGGTTTTTTTGTTGTTTTTTTTTTTTTAAATAGCAGCATGGGGAACTCTTTCTAGATCTACAAAAAAGAAAAAAATCACTAGAATAAATCTGCCACAGCAGCATCCTTCCATGCAGAAAACTGGAAATGTGGTTTTTCATCGTAGCATTGCATAATATTACATGTGTTTTGATCAAACAAATCTGTATCGTGATTTCAATCGGAGAAAAAAAAAAAAGGCAAAACAAGACAACCAAGCAGGTTCTGCACTATCATTAAGAATATAGGCTTATCTACCTGTTCTCCATGTCCACTTTTTTTTCATTTTGCTGTCTCCAGAACCTGATTTCCCTGAGATTTAGGACAATCTCTTTTCCTCGTCTTCTGATTTCAATAGGTTTTGTATCTTTTTTTAAGGTAAAGAAAAATAATTATAATACCTGAGACTATAGAAACTTACAAGCTGCTCACTCCAACTTGCTCTCTGAGGAATAGTTATTTTTGTCTGCTTCAGTATCGTAATAAAAAACACCAAGGCACACAAAATAATACCCAAGAGAGGTTATGCTCACCTGATGACAGTGTCCTGTTATGATGCTGGCCCACTTGATGCATGCTTTGCTGTAACAGAGTCAGGCATTCTCCAAGGCAGCTCAGGGTGGCAGCAGAGGTAGCTTTTAAAAGCAGCAAGTCCTGATCCAAGGCAGAAAGGGGGCCAGAACTTGGAAGAGCTTCAATGGCTTGTACAAGATTCTTCTGTTGTCCCTCAACTTGGCTCATGATCTGTAAAGATCCAAAAACATCTGCTGTCATGGGAACTACCACTGTGCAGCTGTTAAATTCTTATGGGTTGATAAAGTGACTAAATGTGAAGAACTACCACAAATAGATGTTAATGTTCTGGTCCAAATATACCATATACTTACCTACAAAAACGAAGGGCTTGAGACTACCAAAGGCCTGTAAAAATGCCAAGACTATGTTAGAGAAAATCGCCTCTTAAAATAGTAGGTTCATAGTAGATTTAACAGTGTGACTCATACGTTCTGAAAGTCTTCGTAAGGAAAAGTATGAAAATGCTACTTCCTTCTCCATTAGTAATTTAGGCTTAGATTGCCTTTTCTTCATATGTGATCTGGAACACACAAGGAATCTACACTGTCCCTTCTCCTTCTTTCCGACATAAAGTATCTAATCACTGTTTAAGAACAGACATTTTTCATTTTTCAAGCATCAGTAAGGATTTGTTTTTACCAAAAAAAAAAATGTGACTTGTAAGTTTACAGACACTAGCACAGGATGCAACTTAGAGTACTTATTTACTGTCAGATATGAATACCAGCTGTCAGGGAGAAAGTTAATCTGTTTCTAGATTTGGACCATCCAGATGAAGATGAAACGCGTGCTTGTATAGCAGATAAAAACAACATTATTTGAGCGGGCTGTTCTTTAAACAAACTGGCAAGCTTCCAAAATCTTTCCTAAAAGGAAAGTAAGATGTTTGAAACTACACTCCCCATTTTTACAGCCTACAGGAAACTACACATGCACATAACAAGCCTCTTTTCTTACACTTACCTTGCAAAAAAACTTATTGCAAAAACTTACAGGTTCATACTTGAGGCATCCAAAGCTTTCAGAAAAAATATCTGAAGATTTTGTAAGCAACAAAGATTCAAGCTCTGTTTGTGTGAGCTACTACACTGTAGAAATGTATTATTATGAACTCCATGACTTTTTTATTATCATTATTATATTTTCAAAGTATGGTGTGCTTCCTATAGACTCCCTATGCTGTGGTAAATAAACTGATTGAAAAAAGTATACATGGAGTGCACTGAGAAACAAGAAAGGAAACTGAATTCAAAGACGCAAATAACCATCCTTGCAAACAAGTTTAGAATTAAGCAAAAAGCTGTTGTTGAAAGGTTTGTAAGGAACTTTAGCTAAATGCCTTGCTGAAGGTTACAATAATGACATTTAAAGCAGAGGTCAAAGCTTCAGTAGAAGCCACAGTCAATTTTCATTCCCTTTGACAGAAAACAAGATCAGTCAGAAGGTGACACAGACCCCCACGACACAAGCTTTAGGGAACTGCTAAAACCCCAGGCAGTGCTCTGCTTTGAGAAGGCACACACCGTGTAACTGAGCTCCACAGCACAGAAGGTTGCTTCAAAGCGAGAACAGAAGCAAGAGCACCATGCAAATATTCCTCCCTCAGGAAAAGAGCTCAGGGAGGCAACTGAAAGAATGGCTAGGATAAAATGAAATAGCATCTTCTCCCTCTAAGACTACACAATGTAATTGTATGGAAAACTGCTTCCCTCCTTTTCCCGACCTGAATATGAATGTGAAGTTGAAAATCTGATGTTTTCATGCTTCACTGCGACAAAAATGTTCTATTTTCATTTCTAAGGACTGTTTTTCCTACCTTCCTTTTTCTTTTTTTTTTTTCCAGGTGAAAAACACTTATATTTCCAAAGATTTGCTTCCATGGGAAATAAAGTCCAAAATAAGAATTTTAAAACTTCAAGCATTTTAATTTTTCCCTCCCCATTAATAAAGGGCGACTATATTTTTCTGCCGCTAAAACAGGAGCATAAGATAAACTGGCCACAACACTCAGGACACATCTGGAAAATTAACTGTCTGTAGTTATCACCTACCCCAAAATTATATTCTTCCTAGATTAGAAGACATTTAAATTAAATCAGTCCTCCACAGACTTCTCCAATGTGGGCCCTTCCCAACGGCTGCAGTTCTTCACAAACTGCTCCAGCCTGACTCCTTTCCACAGGCTTCAGTTCTCCAGGAATTGACAGCTCCAGTGCAGGTCTCACACAGGGTAACAAGTTCTGATCCCAAACCTGGTCCAGCATCATCTCCTCTCTCCACAGGGTCACAGATCCTGCCAGAAGCCTGCTCCAGCGTGGGCTCTCCTCAGGGTCACAGCCTCCTTTGGACATGTCCACCTGGTCCAATGCGGGGTCCTCCATGGGCTGCAGGTGGATCTCCACTCCACTCTTAACCTCCATTGGCTGCAGGGAAACAGCCTGTGTCACCATGGTCTTCACCATAAGCTGCAGAGAAATCTTTGCTCCAGCACCTGGAATACCTCCTCCTTCTCCTTCTTCACTGACGTGGTGAAGACGGTGTCTGCAGAGTTGTTTCTCTCACATATTCTCACCCCTTTCTCTGGCTGCTGTTGTACAGTGTTTTTTTCCCCTTCTGAACTTTGTTATCACGGAGGTGCTACCACCTTCCCCTGATGAGCTTGGCCTTGGCCAGTGGCAGGTCCATCTTGGAGCCGGCTGACATCAGCTTTATTGCATATGGGGGTAGTTTCTAGTGCCTTCTCACAGAAGCCACCCTTGTAGCCCCCTCACTACCAAAACCTTGCCAATCAGACCAAATAAAGTTCTTCTGAATAACACTACCCTTAAATAAACCTACCAACCAATGACATCCTCACAGGACACTGATTGCAGTGGGAATCATCTCTGATGTTTTCCTCAGTAGGTCACCTCCTCTCTACTGCTTGCTCCAGAACAGTCAATTCACAGCTGCTGTTGCTGACGGCTTCCTCCCCTCCCAGGCTAATCTTAAAATCCTGCATGATTGCTTTCCCTACTTATCCCAGTCATAGCAACTGCTAACTACTTCTTCACAGCTGGAGTTGCACCTCCTGGATCTTCCTGTTTTGAACACACTGCCCACTGTGATGCATGGGAAGAAACAAATGGGTAAGTAGAAATGTCTCTGTTCTTGGGGTCACTCCCACAGCACATGAAAGATAGGCAGAAAAAGCTATGAGATGCTCTAGGGTTGCAAAGAGATGTATTTCAGACATAAGAAGAAGAAAGAACATTCTTCAGTCCAGTAAATGAGCTAAAATTAGCTGCTAAAAATTAATTTAAGAAATAATAATGAAAGATTGAGGTGCTACTTTCTCTGCTAAAAGAAAAGTTACAGTAATTCGGTATTTTGTTAAAATACTACATGATGTATTAATCTTTCCCATACAGAGAAATCTTATAAAACCTGAATGTCATTTTTGATTTAAGGCTTCAATTTGTTTCTGAAACTAGAAAGAGAGCAAGAGATTCCCAATTATTAAGTATAATAATAAGCTCTCTGTTAAAGATTTTTCCTCCCACCTGAAAACAAAGATAAATAGAAACTTCAAAGGAAGAAAACTCAACAGCCATATCTAAATGGAAGAGCATATGACTGCTTTTGACACGATCTTCTTTACAGTGAAAATGCTTTTGTTATCCAGACTCCAGGACTAAGAGAACTAAGTCTGTTTGTCCAGCCCAGACAGGTATTATGATAATCAGAACATCTTTATTTCTAGAATTACTGATTTCACAACAGCACATCACAACAACCTAAAACAAACACCAGCTTTAAGCCATCTACAAAACTGCCTGATCCACAGCTGTCTCGGGGGCATCTCCCAAGACACAGTGATTTCAAGCTCCTTGAAGCAAAGGAAGAATGACATCAGCCGTATTAACTCGAAGGACAAGCAGATACTCTCCCTTTGTCATAAAGGTCGTGTGGAGCTGGTCAAGAAAACAGTGTCACCAGTCCTCTCTTTCTATATAATGACTTAAATGCTTCAGATATTCCTACCCTTCTTTTGGAATATAAAACCTGAGGAAGACTCTTTAGACCTCTCCAGCCACAACTGTGTGGCATTTTCCTTTTCTGGTAATCTTCACACATATTGAATCCTTTCAGAGTAGGTATTAAGATACACCTACCCTACCCATGTGTATGGAAAAATCCAAAACACTCCAGGAAAATATTCATTTAGCGCCAAGAACCCACAGAAATTCTGTACTGTCAAGCTCCTCTGTGATGTGCTAGAAATAATTCATCAAGGGGACATTCGGCTCCATCAGTTAGTAACTCTTTTTCTCTACTATAGTGTTCTCTGTGCACCACCACTGCACATTGTCTGCCCACTTATCTCTAGGCAATTCCTTTAAAAGATTTAATGCAGTGATTTTTATTTTTAAATCCCTTCCATTACTGACTGCATACAAGTTGAAAACAATTATTAAAAACATGGGAAAATAAACAACACAGTGCTTATATGAAAAACAGAGCATCTGTAAAAACAAACAGTTCTGTGGGAAAAGCTTTAGACATTTAAATAGTAACAGAAATGCAACACAGATCACTTTCTTACCAGCTCTAAGTCAAGTTGCCCTTCTGAGAAGTTTACTGCCTTCAAAGGCTGGGAAACAGCCAGTTTGCTGCCTCACTTTTGGGAAGGATTTTTTTGTTTTTTTGGTAAGTTGGTTTGTTTGTTCTGTTCTTTTTAAATAAAGCATTATATGAAAGCACGATCTCTCTCTCTATATCACACACACATATACACCTTCTTGAAAAATTAGTTTCTTGCTTTTAGACAACAGTACCAAAAGGAAAACATTTCAGAAGACATTCGGAAGGGGCACAAGGAGAGACCAGTTTTTCAAACCACCCTAGAATAAGTTGTGATATGAGTCAGGACCTTGTTTCTCACTGTTAAATAAGCCTAATATCACAGGGGGGCGGGTTTTTCTTTTATTTAATATAAAACACTGCTTTCCTTAAAAGCACAAGTAGATGAGTGACAGAAGAGAAGAAAGTCCATCCTCAAAAAATAAAAGCCTTCTAAGTAATTGTAAACCAAATATATTGAGTTGCCATGTAAACCTAGCACAGTCATCCATTCCGACCTTGAGTGCAGACTCTTCTTGCAATCTTAACCTGTATTTCATCAGCAATAGAAACTGTCCTATTGTAAAAATTAAAAGTTAAAACAGACAACCAATATGTGTAGAAGTATTTTTATATATATATACATATATATGTGTGTGTATATATATATATATGTACCAAGTATGTATTAAAATGTAAGATATAGATAATGTCACTAAAGCAATCATACCAGTCATTAATTTGACACAATAGCTACCAACTTAGCTCAAGTTCACAATTCCCACTTAGTATTTCCATGAAACTTTCCCCAGGAAAGAGCATAAACACGTGCAAAAAAAGACTACTACAAATACTGCTAATCACCAGCTTAAAAGGGATATCTCTCCAACTAAGAAGTCTGTAACTGCAGTAGAAGTGATAATGTTTTTTCCAATTTAATCCATTTTTTGTCTTAAGCATTTATACCTAACCACTGCAAGAGCAAGAGAACTTTTTGCTCGGCTTAACTTCTGAAAAGTGTTCTCAAACTACTCAAGGTCACTTGCTATGTGCATCTTACTACTTGACAAAAGAAATATTCTGATTAGGATTTATAGACTTCTCTTCAGTGAAGTCACATCCATAGATCTTTCAATGGGATTCCATCAATAGCACAGAAGCTAGGAAGGCAGCTTAATATATAAGTAAAGTAAAGGACTGTACACCGGGGTTGCTGCTAGAAGTACTGCAATATATAGCACAAATCTCTAAAAGAGAATTTTGCATTTCAGCTTTAAAAGTGTCTAAAAGTTAAAAAAACTTTAAAAACACTACAAAACCAGATGACCACAAACATGCTTAAGTTCCCCAAGTAACATATCTGTACCCTTGGCTTACAATAAAATCTGAGCTTTTGACTAGAAAGAACCTCCATGAGCTGCAAACACAAAGGAATTCTATCCATAAAGCTTCAATCTGGATGAAGATTAGCTTTTGTGAACATTACTATGCTAATGAGGAAAAAAATATTTTAAGAAAGGGTCCTAGAACACTAAGTGAGATATTCTGAAAGCATCCTGGAATGATGGAACCAGATAATGACATCCATATCAATAGCCCTTTCTTGATTACTGCTTCCCTCCCGTTACAGAGAATAAGCACATAATTCTCCATTATTGTCACCTGTGGGTAGCAGCCGGCTTGACCTCAATTATTTTAAAGAAGCAAACAATGAACAGTAAGATTGGAATGACTTGTTATATAATAGTTATTAAGGCTCAGACATATACATCCTATCAATAAAGCTTTGAAGGAGCAAGTTAATTTTCACTTGGCATGTAATTCGCAGAGACACAAAGTGACAGAACAAACAGAACTATACCTCTGACAAGCAGGATGGCAGCTAATCACCAGGGCATATTGCTTTTTCTTTTCAGTCCTTGTCTCTGCTTTCACAATTCTATTTCTTTCGAAGCAGAATGAAAACAAGCTCCCCTCATCTCCCATCCACTATTTTGTTCTCTTTTCCCTAGCCAAGAATCCACATAATCTCTGTTAAGGGAACAACTGAAAAACCAGTTGCTACGATCTTCGTTGTCTCAGCTAACAAAACGTTATCTCATTTAGGGTTGTGTTTTGGCTTTTTTTTTTTGCTCAGCCTTCTCATCATAAGCTCCACAGAGCGGTTCCTTATGAGGAAAACCTTACAGAACAGAGAGCAAACGTCAATCATCAACTGATTCTAAAACCCAAGTCTAAGACAACCAGGAGAAAACAAGGTGTGGAGGAGGCAGCCTGACTCAATTGTTTCCTGTTCTTAGCTCCTCTTTCCAATCTGCTGCTTCCATGGAGGCAGCTGCTGTTCCACTGGTCTCCATCGGCATCTCAGGGGCTACGAGATCTCCAGGGACCTCAGCACAGGATTTACACTCCAGGGAGTGGCTGTTATTTATGGCCTCCTGTCATGTACTTTTTAAATTGGCTAGTTATTTATTCATATACTAGATGTGATCCTATGCTCCATTCTTTACACATTCAATTCCTATTTTATATCCTTAAATTCTGTAACTTGGACACTTGCTGCATATCTTACAACATCGTATTTCTATTTTGTGAAGACAACATTCATTTCATTTGATGGACTACAGACTTCTTACTAGATTGGTCTACCATCTAGTAGTTTATTAGTCACACCTCCAAGCTCGCTTGCTGTTATTTGTGCGGGCACAATAATCAGACTATGTGTTTTGTAGGTCTGCATACTATTGCTTTAGCTGATAAGGTTGTTGGATCTGGGGGAGGGAGGAAAAAGGGGAAAAGGGTCTTCTTTGTTGATGGGTCTGAAAGCCTTAAACATTCCTTCCAGTTCCAAAGGAGAAAAAGCAATCTACCTTCCCAAGAAATTCTCAGTTTGTTGAAACCCAGGCGAACAGAGGAAGCTCCTCCTTTCCTTCAACGCTTCAAAGCAACGAAAATCAGCCAGAAAAGGAGCTGACCTAACTACCTGTTTTACAAAAGCATCTCTCTGTTCAGAAGAGCAAAAGACAGGATATACTTAACAGATCTATCTTCAAATACCAAGGAGCATATGACATCTGTAACTGTCAATGTTCTCTGGGACTTTATGCAGACATTGTTTGGATGCAAAACACTCCCAAGGAGAACCTGACTGTCCACTGTGAGTTTCCTTCAACCTCCATTTCTTACACTGGGCAAAGAGAGAAACACCAGAGAGATTCACAGCTCTTGTAACACATATGATAGTTAATAAAGAGGATCTAGCAGTTCTGGCAGAATCCCTGAGAACGCCTCCAGAAATCTCAGCAAAACAAGTCGCCTACTTCAGGCCAAAACAAATCAGATCCTTCCCTTTGCCACCTCCTTACCACACTTCTTTATGTGGTAATAAAGGTTAACCTTAAGTCCTTAACTGGCCTTAAGGTTAAATCCATGCTTTCTGTATTCAATCTGTCCTTCTCCTCACCTGAGAAATGAGTTAGTGAATGACAGAAAGGAAACTGGGGGGAGAAACAGGGGGGAATAAGAGAAGTGACAGGAAAGATTCCTTGAGTCCTTTGAGATGGACCAGTACGAAATGTTCAAATCTTACCAGACAATGTCTTAGCAGACAGACAAGCTTGGATTTTTTAAACTAGAGAATGCTTTTAATCTTAATCAATACCCTGAGATATTCAACTTCCTTTGAATGGCTTCATATTTTATAGATAAGGAGAAACAAGAAAACCAAAAAAAAGCTTTTACTGTCATCCTCCCAAAATTTGCCAGTTATTCTGAGAATCTCTTCTTGCTGCTTAAGATATGAAGAGGTAATCTGGAGGGGAGAGAAAAAGCAGGCAGTGGCTGCCAAGATTGTTTCCCCCACCATAAATTGCTTCCAGTGATCCAGAACCAAAAACTAGAGACGCAAAAGGAAGGAGCTTGCAAGTTCAAGTAAATCTTGGCTGGGAACTGGCTGCCATTTAGCCAAGCAGGAAGCATACAGCTGGGTTTTAAACCACAGAATGCAGGACTGAGAACACAGTCTATAAAAAAACACCTTGCGGGAAATTCTTCTTACGCAATTTTATTATAAACATTACCTCAAAATCTGCAAGGAAAGTCCTTAGTTTTAGTGATTAATTGTTGTTCATAAGCAGATGTTACTCTATGGGCTACTTCTGAGTAGCAGTTCACCTTCCAGAAGGATCACTTTGGTGAAGTTAATAGCTGTAGCACAGAGCTGGAAAGCATATTTTAATTATCAGCAATTAAGGCCAATTTGTGAATTTTAAGTATTCAAAAGAGCACCTAAAAGGTTGCTGCTAGTCATTAAGTCAACATCATCACAGGAAAATTCTCTTAGTTTACCACAATATAGCATACTACTGATAAAACCAGGTTTTTGTACTTTGAGTGAAATCAATCTTCAGAAGAGAAAAGGTCATGTTGCACTGGAAGATAAATCACACATTTCAGCATGCGTAACTTCAAGGATGAGGAGGTCTCTCAGAACACATGGTGCCAGAAAACATGACTGAATCTTTTCTTTTTTTTTTCCTAAATTATTTCATTCCACCTGGGAATACATAAACACATATACGGCCATTCAGAGCAGTCCAATATCCCATATAGCACTTACCCGAAATTCTGTTGGTCTCTTCCAGCGCTTCGTCTCTTTGTCAACACTGCTTATACTTCCTTTCACCCCTCTCCCAGTCAGCCACCTAGATTTTAGTGTCCAAGCATAACAAAATTCTACTTCTGTCATTTTAACAACTCTCAGGTGTGCAGTATACACTGGAATGACCTTCAGTTTTTATCAAAGTAGATATTACTTCCCCATCTTAG
This sequence comes from Gallinago undulata, assembly GCA_026546715.1. Taxonomy (NCBI): domain Eukaryota; kingdom Metazoa; phylum Chordata; class Aves; order Charadriiformes; family Scolopacidae; genus Gallinago; species Gallinago undulata. The sequence continues at coordinate 41,054,786 of JAOTQQ010000012.1, forward strand.
TCTACTGACCACAAGTTTTCTGAAAAGCAAGTGAACCGTCACTATCAAGACTACCTCATCTTGCCATTCCTGAGCCTTGAATAAAGTGTACTCCTATGACTTGTGACAAAGCATTCCAAATCCGCCCCTTTCACTTCACCCCACGTCCCAAAGCTGACCGTCAATTGGTTTGATATCATTAACTTCACAGCACTGAAGTGATTCAACATACACTACCATGATTTCGAGTACCCAATTTATGACATACTGTAATATGGCAGAATTGCATTTGTACAATTCATGTGGTTTTTGTCTGCCAGCCCAAACCCACCAATAAAACTGTGATAAGGTAAACAGGGATCTCTGTGAGAAAAGCTGCAAGCAGTCTTCCTAGAACACAGTAGGTACCACCAGAAGAACATGCTAAGCAGTATGTGCCAGAATATAAGACTATGTGTCCTGAGCGTGAGACAAATGCATGGACCACTTTAAAAATTAAAAATAATTAATCAATTACTGGCATACATCTAGTAATCCGAAATAAATCTACAATACGAAACTACTTTAAAGCATATGTCAAATTCAGGCAGATACAGTTCAGTTTAGTTTGTTGGATGAAATGTTGCTAGCCACCATGTTATTAGCCATATTTTAAAAGCATATTATCAGAAATCAGAATTGCAAACAACAGGTAAGCAGCTGCTTAAAAACATCTGTGTAATGCACACGAAGTTTCTAAAGCATTCAAAACCTGCAAGCCAAGCATAAGAGATGGAGGTCACAATAAGAACACGTAACAACAGCTGCTAGAGAGCAGGTCTTTGTTACATAACTAATGAATGCTATAATGTTTATTATTCCCATTTGTTGTAAAATCAAAATGTTTCCTGTACTTCACAGTGTAGCACGCAGCACTTTGGGTGTTACACAAGGAGTAGAAGATCATAGTAAGTCCCTCAATAAACCTGTATAATAATGTAAACTGAATGATAAGCTTAAAATATATAAGGCACTTCTATGGTTACTTTCTCCTGGAGGGCACTTATGCAAGTACTTTCTGTGCTTAATATCTGAAACTTGGCTAGCCACCTAATATTACACTGTCATAGATTAACACTGAGAACATTCAAAAATATCTTCTACTTAATTTAATAAAAATAGCATTTAAGTGTGGGTTAACAAAATAGCCCTTGTATCTTGGAAGCAGTAATTTGCATTATAAATAGAGCTACAGGAGGGAAATGCACCTTGTCACATTTAGGGTTTGCTATGAAGATCACTGGTGAACCAGCTACCCAGAAACCCACACTGAAAGCAAGGCCACTAAACAAGCAGCCATGAGATACAATATACTAATCTGAGAAAAGATTTACTGAATTATATTTCCTTTAAAGCTTCATTTTCAAACTGTGACCTCTAAATTAAAACTACTGCAGTATTTGTGCTTTAACTGTGAAAGAAAAAAGCCTTAGAGCTTTCTGAAAATGTAGGTAAGTGTATGATATGCTATGCGGTTTTGTAGATGCATATAAAACAGAACAGTTGAATTATGTTTAACATAAAAAATTAAGTGACAATTTTGAGGCATATAAAAGCTGGAGACTGAATTCCCATCAAATCTGACTTCTCTCAAGCTCCTTCGGGAACCTACTATTTACTTAAAATTTAATGAAATATTTTAATAACTGTAAAGAGTAATCTTAGCTTCTCTGCAATTGCTTAAGAAAATGAATGCTGCAGCAGTCTCCAAATGTAGCTACCATATGCTCTATATTATCCCTAATTTATAAATTGCCATTTATTAAATGATTGAAAATTATTTTACTACCAAACTACAGCCTAAAAAAAAAATTAATTAAAAGAAACCACATTTGCATCATTTATATTTTTCAGATTTGGAAAGGGAAAAAAAAATCTGAAATAATGAACCAGTTCACTCTTGACATAACCTGCACGGACAAACATGTAATTTTAGTAGAACATTTGCTCTATGATTCCCATAGCAACCTTCAGTCTCCCTGCCTGGGTAGCTGGAATCCAGGATGACTCAACCTTTGCATGAATACAAAATCAAATGCACAGAACAAGGTGTAGTTTAGGAAGGTGTAACTTAAATGCACTCTTAGTGACCTCAAAAGATATTGCAAAGGCAAGTTGAAGATTCAGAGAATACAAGAGTATTCAACTCAAGTTTATGTGATTTAATAACTATTGCTTTACAGTACCAGAATACTTCACATTTCCTCATCCCTGAAGCAAAACCATTAATGCTACTTTTGAATAATTTTTAAAGAACATGCACATTTACTACTTTGGAAGGTACTAGACTGACACTCCCAGAGACTTAAATATCCCATTTATCTCCTGAGGAGATGCAGTTTTATTGATCTTTGCAATACTAACTTGAGGTAGAATAAACAGACATAGGAGATGAGATTTCTATAGACAAGCCTCTGAAGAAATCTGTTTTAGAATACAGACATTAGTCCCTGTTTTTCCACACCTTGCTAATTAAAATAAAAATTTTGTGACAATGAGTTCACAGACAAATGAAAGTGTAATTGTTCAGAAAATTAGCCTAATTTAGCAGTCCATCCTATGTCCACACCTTTCAGTTAGGTGAACATGATGAGATCATTTTCATCTTCTAAAAGCAAACATTTGATTAGCCATGCAGTCCTGAAGGTCATCTTTGTCACAAAGCTAGCGCTTACCTTCCTACACTCCAAAATGAAGGTAAGAACTGTCAGTGAAAGCAACAGATCTAACATACAGCACTTCTCCCTACATGCGAGTTTACCAAACAAATCAAAATTATACACATATTTTCAAAAACACTTCAATTATTAGCAGGGTTTTTTTTAAATGCTCTTCATGCATACTTCATACTGTTTATGCATGATATCCTGTTCAAGGATCCAAATCCATTTTTTTACATGTGTCCTTACCACACCACCTCACCCAACCTCAATGCTATGCCAAACATCAAGAACAACAGCAGGCTTTTTGCTAGAACTAGCACTAGATTGATCTTATCCATTGATATTTTATATACATAATTCTAGAGCAACAAAAAGAGGATTAAAAAATTGAAATAAAAAGCAAAACTGACTTTTTCAAAGCTGAAAAGTAAAATTTTGCATGGACCGAAAATTATGAGGTTTTCTCCTACTACCGGCTTAAACACTGATTACAAAGTTTTACATCAAAATACTCACAGCTTATTGTATGTCTTTGTGTGTCCACATACAGACGTGAAAACTCTGCAAGTCTCAATGCTTCCCCAAACAGTTTGAGGACTGCATCTACTTTCTTACCTGCAATGCTGCCTATGCAATACCCTAATTCCGTAACAGAACACACAGCTCTCCACAGACCACAGCATAATTTTCTGCCAGCAGCAGCTACTCACAGTTCCTAATTTTGCTATCCAAATATTACAATGACCCGAAGAAATTCACTTCTCGCTTGTAATTTCCCCAAGTGTTATAGTATCACCTCTTTCTCCTAGTAACCACATCAAATTGGAAAATTGCAGCTCCACAAAATTGCAGGTAAACGGGTCTCCATGAAGCCTTATGCACAAGTCCTAGACTTTGCTATATTCTAAGGAAGAAGCAAAGAACTATCAGCTGGTTGCATGATTCCTGCAGGAATCAAATGGTAACCCTGTTTATATATGGCAAACAACATGAAGAAGCAGTAGAACTGTCATCTTACCAAAAAGCAGCCTGCTTTTTTTTTTGTTTTTTTTCAGTTCTGGCACATAAAACAGATGTCACACTGGTAGAGGCCCCATGAAATCTGGATCTTGCTGTACCAGATGTTCAGAAACACATGCTGATGACTAGTCCACAGTAGAGTATCAGAAGTTGTTAACAAACACCACATTTCAAAGGGATCAGAAACTCCTCTATAGACTTTTTTAAATTATGGGAAAAAAAATATTTCCCTAGACTTCCTTTGGTTAACTGCATTTCTCTAGACTTCTGTAAATAAATAATATAACTTACTGTAACACATTCACGTACTGCAATTCTGGGTTAACAACAATAGTAACACTGGCAGAGGTCGTACAATAGTCAGACATCCTCAGACAAAATAAACACCACTCCAAGATGAAGTGTGCGAGCGCTATTCAGTTCAGTGGCAGCTAAAACTTAATATGAAGTGCGATGTGGCCAGTTGGCTTTATGTTGCAGTTAATGTTAACTGCCTGCAGTAAAGAATTCTGCAAGCATAAGTCTTATCGCAATTTGTTAAGAGGATAATAAAGTGCATAGTTAAAAAAACAGAATTCAATTTCAAGACTACACATGCTTAAGTTACCATAAAAATCACCTACTAAAAACTCAGTTGAGAGCACTCCTTTAATGATAAGTTATGGCCCAAATAAAAAGCTAAGGTCTCAAATAATTATGCATAAAATGCAGCACATAGCAGATCAGCTCTCCCAAATGTATGTATGGTAAATTTTTGTTTTGATATAACATTCCATAAATCAGTATTGACTGGACTATTAGTACCAAGTTAATATAAGCAAAAATCTGATTTAAGAGAACATAAATATTTAAGAATTTAAGAATTTTTATAGCACTCAAAAGCTCCATATTCATGCTCAATTTTAACTTGGCAAAATTTTGAAAAAAGGTAAACTTCTAATTTCGCAACAGAAACACCTATTACATCTGTCTTTCTGGAAACCCATGCAGTTGCTTTTACTACTTTTATAGAATTTTGCACATCGGTTTGGTGCTAAATAGACCTCTATGCAATAATCTGTTTCACAATAAAATTCTCCATGCTGTCTAAAAAAAGTATTAATTAAATCAGCCAGCACAAACAACAGAAGGAAACAATGTGTTGTTTTTTCTTGCTAAGAAAGGAAAAAGGGAAAGAACAACCAAGTATTACCAAGTATTATTGCATTATGTCAAATATAGGACTACAATTTGTCTGAATTACAACACGGATATACACTTCATTGTTTCCAAATAATGAATCAAATTGGGCAAATCAAGAAAAAGCAGTTGAGAACTGAGTAGCAGTTTCAAGTTCCACACTTCCCAGAGACATTGTCCAAGGCAGCGAAGATCCCCTTTTGCAGCATTCCCGTTTTTCACAGATCTCATATATTGTCATATTATTGTAATATTGTTTTAAAATTTAAAAAAAATAATATGCTTCTCATTTTCCAGAAGCATATGCACTCTTTCCATTGATTCAAATTCTGTATTTTATAAGATGTAAAATTAGTTAATGTAGTCCTAATGATATTACAATAAAAATCTACATGTCAAAGCTTCAATGACTTCATTCTCTAAGGGGAACACTAACACAGATCTATAATCATTTTGCGTCTCTTCCCTTCATCCAAGTCACACCAAACAACTCCCAAAGAAGGAAATATTTGGGTGTTGAAGAGAGGATTAACCCTGCCTTTTTGTACTTTTAGTTCCTATTTCTTCTCACTTCAGTTTTTTTTTTAAAAAGGACTAGAAAAGATTTAACTGCGCTTTTGTGAAGGCATCTGGATCCATCTCTATATTCATATATTTAACAAGGGAGAGAGTTCATCTAACAGACACCATTGACTCATATTGGGAACAAGAACATTCCCTGAAAAAACAGGCAGCATATACCAAAGTCTATTGCATTCACTCTGGAAAAAGAGGGAGAATTGCTTAGCGCATGCAACTGAAACAAAATCTGTCGGCTCCCTTAATCTGGAAAAACAGACTTATTCTTTCACATGATGGAAACAAGATCAGTCAAGCAGCCACTTTATACATGAGACAGGGAAAGAATGCAGATGGACTGATTTATCTAACAATATGTTCTTCTTCAAAAAGCAGCACACACAAAGAAATAAAAAAAAATCAATACACTATAAAATTTTTTTATGCATTGTTTATCTTACTACTATTTTCCCTCCCTGAAAAATTCTCATTTCTTTTAACCTTCAACCACTATCATATGTTCACTGTCTAAATTTCTTTTTATTGCAATCTTCTAAGTTGTTCTCACAGGATTCGGTGCTGTAGCGGAGGAATCACTCACACCAAACATAGCAAAATAAGTATCTTCCATGATTACAGAATACAGTCCTGTAACATTTACCTTTTTGGAATGACATCACATCGCAATACACTACAAACAAATGAGTCAGCAACTCCCAGGCCTTTTCTGCAGGGATGATACCTAGCCACTTATGCTACTGGTTTACAGTAGCCTGGTATTTATTTCTTCCTTCTCAAGTGCAGTTCTTTCCATCTGTTGACTTTTTCCATTCTCAACTTATTATAATTGGCCCATACATTGATTCTCTTTTAAATTCCTTTCAGCCCTACCCAGTTTCATTTGACAAAGCTGCAACAGCTCCCACTGTTTATTTTATTAATAGGTTTAAGGTGCAGTCTGAATTCAACCTATGAGAGCAAATACATTCAGTAAGGTAGAAATGACTTGGGGGAGATGATTGGTAAGCAAAGACAAGATATTCTCATGAAAAACGAACAGATGTGTGTTTTCTATAATGTAAAGAAAACATAGGTGGCATTCAGACAGCATGCTCCTTAGAGCCAGGAATGACTTCTGTTAATACAATGGAGGATACACGGAAAGTTTTCACTTTTAATATTACTAGAAGAAAAACAAGCATTCTTTATCAGGATGTGTAATTTGATTCTTCATTGTGAGCACACACTAAGAATCTATTCCAAAAATCTTAATATGAAAGGTCTCCATTTATAAAATATTAAGGGAGCATAAACTTAAAAGCAGACTCTTGAGATTGCAACTGGACAGAGCAGGGCAGATATTTTAAACCCATGTGATAACAGAATGCTTTGAAGCAGCTAGGCTGCCACCGGTTTCTTTGGTAGAAGAGGTGGAAGGGGACCTTACATCGGCACTATTAGAGAACAGCAAAAAGTTCAGACAAAGCAAAAATAACAAGGGATGAAAGAAAGATGAAAGTGAGTTCTGTGAAAGTCTGCCATATTATTTAAGCTTAAAGCTCTGTACTGTTTTTGCTGTCGGGAAAACAGACTTAAATTGGTACATGAGTTATACTTCTTAAACCTTGGTAAACATGCTTTGAAAGAAACATGTTTTCTTGTCTGATTTGCACATGTTTAACAGAGACAAAGCATTCTTCCATCACAAGGCCAGCAACAGAAACCTGACAACAAATATAAGACTACAGTCATATAGGAACAAACTGCTGAGTATGGGGAGCTGTGCCTTCTTTCATAATCGTTTATCAGACTTACTCAAGTTTTTGTTTTTCTGTTTATACTTATATGCTTCATGGCCTTCTTTCTAATCTGAAAGGTTGAAAGAGATGTTCCTCCAGCACTGCAGCACCACTGGAAAGTCTGGGAACTCAGGTCAACTTACCTCCTCTTTTAAGGATGTGCACACACTAATTTTAACATCAGCATAAAAAAGCCTGTATACGCCAGACTTTAAGCTGAACCAGAACTAAAGACCGCCTTTTGCTTAGTGAGGGGATCAAAACAAAGCAGTCAAAGTAGGAAACAAAGAGAACTGTTAATGTGTCAGACTTGATTGCTTATTCTAAACCAAAATAAGCATTTATAAATTCTAGCAAAATAGCAGATTTTGATCTCTTACTTCTCTGACTTCATGGAGTTGACCAGAACGCTGGCTCTTCGCTCTTCGAGCAGCTGCAGGTGATTTATGATGAGTGATGGTTACAACACTTGGACTTTGATTCATATGCTTCTGGCCACTAGGAGATGCAGAATTAACCGTCCCAGGCGGCAGCAGAGATGAGCTTCTACTTCTCGAGGATGAAATGCCCTAGAATAAGCAATGGGATGCTGACATTAGCAACCTTTACATTAAGTAAATAATTTAGAATTAGGCTATAGATTTGTGCTGTTCTACTTTCCTCACAAATCAAATCTGGAGGCGTAACTGTGCTCTGGACTGATTTATTCCTTCAGAACCATCTGCATTGCTCAGCAGGGATCCTCTTGGAAACACTGTGGCTACTGCCTTTCTTTCTTGTGTGGCCTGAAATTGGCCTTCACAAAAATCTTCAAACGTACACATTAACATGCTGCTAACTTCTTACAACCATTCTTTTTAGGAGAGATTAGGAAGGATTTTGCAGAGTAGTAACAACACCAACACAAATATTTTTTTATGAAGCCATTGACCTATAATTCACCAAACTGGTGTGAACAGCAAGGAAGGAAAAAAAAGTCTTAATGCTTTCACCTGATGAACTTTTGAAACAGCACAGTGCTGTTTTCAACATTAAAGGAGCCGCAATTTTTGCAAGGTCAATCCACATACCAATTAAAAACATTGACATTTAAAACAAAACATGGCGTAAAGAGTCAACATGTTTTGGAATGAGCTTGGGATAAACCATGAATACAGACAAGACCGGAAAAAAATCTGCAACACTATCTATAGTGTGACTACTTTCAACATACAACCTATAAAAATCAGTCTGAACATTCAAGAACTTTCTCTGTTCTCATCTAACTGTTTGACAGTGTTGCCATTCAGTTTGTTTTCTGCAGCCCTCAAACCCGAGTCTTCCTAGAGGTCTTTAGGGAAATTCTCAATCAAGCTCAGATGTGCACTAGAACACCATGGGACATCATACATAAAAGTACAATACAAAAGAGCTTTTCCTTTCTGTTTGAACTGTTGATTTCATCTGTAAGGTGAAAACTGAAACAGAGTAACTCTAACCTCATGAAACACAAACTACTTCAGAGAGTGACATTTAGTAGCACTTCAAGATACGCAGCCCTATTGGTGAAATAAAAACCTTGCACAAGCAGCAACAGCAGCCTTCAACGCTGCTAAAGCACATACTGTCAACACGGGGCACTACTCCTGAGTCTGCTGGCAAGTGCACAAAAATATTACTTAGGTACAACCTCTTTTCTTATTCCTCACGGGTCAAACTTTGCAACCCTGTGGTAATTTCATTAAAAGACTTTAATTCCGGTGCTAGTTGGAACTTGTCCACCTCGGATTTAAAGACAGGCATTATGGTACTACTACACTGACTGTAAATGACAAGGCAGATTATCTGTCACTGCCAAGAAGGAAGAGTGAAATATGTTACACGATTCCTCTGCCACCCCTACACAAAGCTACACTTCAGACTTTTTGAGGCGTTTAGAAAATGGGTTATCACGATCCCAACATGCAGAGCGCTGCTACACTCAATAGAAAAAAGCATTGTTCCATTGGTCTGGACTTACATTTACAAACACTTCCAAGAATGATGCTCTGACTCTGGTTTTGAGGTGAATATATTCTTTAGTATCACGACTCATAAAATTATAATAATAAGCATCTGTAGAATCATTTGAAAACTATCCATCCTGGCTGATAATTCATGATTGCATTAAAACTGGATCTAAGGCAAAAAAAAAGCACAGGGGGTGGAAATTGTCAGAATGGCACAGGTGGTTGCTAGGTTTTTAATCCATCTTCCATTTGAAAGAGCACTGCTTAGACAAAACTACAATTAAAATAAGAGCCACAGGAAAAGGTATTTGGTAGAGGAAGGGGATGAGGGGAACTGGGTGAGATTGAATTTCCTTTTTCAAATAGAAGTTTCATATTAAAAGGTTATCTCTAGCATGTAATAGCAGAATATACTTACTAGTACTTCTTTTTTAAACTGACTAGCATCAGAATAAATATGGAATGCAGAAGAAGAACATGATATTTTTTTTCCCAGCATAAAATCAATTTATCTTCCAGTTTAATAAAAGTTATTTTGTTTTTAGAATTGAAATCTTCTGAGAATCACTAACATGCTAGTATCATGCAATCACGATATTAAGAATACACGACTGCTTCCTTCATATAGGTAAACTCATCCTAAAACTCAAATAAACAGCAGCAATGTAAACCAATCAGTTTAGCCCTTTGTTTTGCTTGAAAGAAAACACTCTGTGAGAAGTTTTATTATGTTTTGATTTTCTTGGGCAGAGGGAGGGGGGAGTTAAAGATCTGCAAATAACAAACGTAACATAAAGCAAATATGGAAAAAATCACGCACTGTTTCTGTTTAAACACAGAATCAGGAAGGAATTCTAGGAGAGCATTAGCTTTCAGAAAAAACAGCTGCCAAAATAATTTCATTTAACCTGAAGACTTTGAGATATACATTCATAAATTGAAATGTGTGCACATTCTAAGCGAATATCTGTATCATTGGTAATATTTGGGAATTCAGCACTGTTTTTCCTCAAGACAGTGTTTCAAGCTGCAGTGAAGTACCTGCAGCTGACCCACAGATCACAACAGACACCTTGTCTGCAGCTCGCACATTTTCTCTCCTCATGTCACCTAACATGATACACCTTTCACCAAACCCCACTTACACTGGCAGTCATAAATTTCATAGTGAACTATAATTATAAAAGCTGCTAGCTAGCTGTGCTTTTTTTCAACTGCCTTTGTATCACAAATAAGTGTTGAACACATTTCCAGAAACAGATATGCCTACCATTTTAGGAGTCTCTTAATCCAGATTAGATTTTTTTTCCCCCCTCCAAGATTTGCTCTAGTTCATATCACAACTCACTGGGCTACATCAACTATACTCCTAAAGTGTGACTTGAGGCAAAATAAAACAGTCTGTGGGACCACAGTGCATTTAAGATGGCTTTTCATTCAGTTTTTCAAAGCCTTGTGGCAGCTCTTGGCAACTGTTGTTCGTTTAGGGTGTGGAGTTTGGGAATCAGTGGAGGAAAACAGAAAATGAAGAAAAGCCCATTTGTAGTTTCAGTAGCGGGTGGTGCTCAAGAAGGCTGTCCTGCTACAGGGACAGCAGGTAAACTCCTATCTCTATGTACAGAAGTCCCCAGCCTTGCAAGGGATCACCCTATCACACCGCCTGGTGCACCAGATGTTCAGCCACGTGCCTTGCTCTACAACGTTTGGTATATGATCTCTAGGGAATGATCACCACCCCTGGTGAGCTTTCACTAGATTCCTATCTTTCATATCTCAGCACAAGATAGTTTATCAATCCTATGCAATTCACCAAGTCAGGAAGATCGGAACACAGGAATTAGCACATACAGCCACAGACTGTGACAAATATTGGAGCCAAATACATTGGTTTGATCGGCTCCTACAGGTCTATAAGCAAGTCTTCCTCACCTCTTTGTTTTCTGTCCCTTTATACCTTTCATCCACTTAGTGACCCAACATTTCCAACCAACATGCCAGAAAACTCCACCAGTCCACAACACAAATCCTCTAAAATCTAATTTGGGATTACTCTTTCATGGATATGCATAATATACAAACTCTGATGAGCTCAGCACCAGGACCTCTAGCTACCCATGAAGCTTTTCCTAGGCAAGGCCCCATGATTAATGTAAAAAATTCTAACTTACAAAAGTCTGCAGGAGGCAGTTTCTACAACCACTCAAAACCTTTTGAAGTCCTCTCCTGAATGCCAAAGAGAACAGCAGCAGAGGACTGTGCCTGCTCCATCCAAGGAGACAGGAGTGGCATCTCATTCCTTCTGACAGCTTCTGCCTGTCACTGCCAGAAGATGCCTCTCCAGGAACTATACACTCAGCCCCTCAGGCACTGCTGAATTTTACACCACATTGTCAACACCTATGTCCCAGCCAAATACTTGACTCCTCTTTTGCAGAACTTTTTCTGATTAAACACTGGGAATGACAAGCATTTCTTTCAGATTGATACACAGCTGTGCAAAAATCAAAATTTTCCATTTTTGTTAAAATATTAAAACCTATGCAATGTTTTCCACAGCTAAAAGAACTCTAATTACATATCATACTACAACAGCCATTAAAATCACTCTCCCAGGAAATCAAAGGAATGACAGTAACTGATGTATCTTTATTCTCAATTCCTCGCTCTTCCTCCTAGCACTGCTAACTGCCCCTCCAACTATTAGCATATCCCAATTTCCTTGGTCCTCCTGCTTTCTGGTTTGCAAATAAATAAAAAGATAGTGAAAAGTCTGATGAAAGGAAGACGTAAGCTCTTCAACAATTAGTAACGCATGGTGCCAATAATGAGTCAAAAAATCCACAGGCTGAAGCATCCCAAAAGGATTACAAATATTTTTTCCTGAGGTTACACTTTACCGTTGCTCCAATGGTTTGCCTGCTAATAAAATGAAACTAATAAAAGAATAATAAAAAAGCTAAAAAAAGATTAATTTGTAACTTGTGTTCATCTTGGGTTTATGACCTAAAGCTAGCTAAAGTATGCTTAGCTAAAACAAATTTGGGTTAAGATTCTTATTTTTGTAGACTGTCCATCTCCAAGATAAAAAAGCAGTATAATGGATGCTTCCATTTGGGTATCAAAAATCCTAACAATTAAAATAATGTAATTGTAGAACAGTAAGTTCCAACTATACTGTTTTCATGATTCATTCTCCCTGGAGATGGTCATTCCTGCTCACAAAGAATCTGCAGGGTTTTTCACCATTTACCAGAAGCAAACAATTTTGTTTATTTTCGAAAGTAAATGCTATGTTCCAGAGATCAATAAACTAATTTCTGAAGTGAATTGTCATATCTGTTTATGGTTGATAATCACCATTTTCACAGGCACTGGGCCACAGATGTTTTCTACAGAATAATAAAAACTGAAATGACATTCCATTACTCTTCTGCATACACATAGCACAGAACCAATCCCTGCGTGCAGCTCTGGAGCAATGAGAAGTCTCATGCTGTCAGAAAGTAATTATGATTTTGAGACAACACCATTCAGTATTTTAATTCCCATCTACTTCTTTTCCAATGCATCCTAAGAAAACAAACATTGATAAAAGAAAGATATGGACAGAGATCTGCTTAATTTACATTATAATCATTCACAAATATTAAAATGCAAATGACTGAATCTACATAATGTCCAAACTTCAGCATTGCAAATGGACCAGCTTATGATACGCCTTAATGTTCATGTAAAGCACCATCTATGGTACTAACTTTTCCGACAGAGTACTACGGTGCTTCATCATCTTCCATAAGGCAATGCATGTGTCTGCTTTTAAGCACGAGACTATCATAATCATTCCATCACCAAATCTTTTCTTTGTCAAGAATTATTTGAGCAAGCTCATGTTCAGTCATAAATGGATTAATTTTTTTCATTTCTGTAAAAGGATTTTGAAAGCAGAGAGCTGTGAGAAACTCTTATCTTCATGCAGCTTCCAAAGGGAGGAAAAAAGGTGTCACACATATACCTACAGCCAAGCACTGCTTCTTTCTAAGCCTCACCACTCAGAGGATTTCCAATGCATGTTTTAATTAGAAGCACCGTTTTTCAGTTGACTTATATAGATCAGGGACAAGAGGATGAAGCAGACAAGCATACCAGAGGATGGAAGAGTGAACTTGCTCAAAAGGAAAATAGGTTTAATGTATATAAAAGAACCAAAACAGTACTCACAAATACTTGAAACTTTCACTAATCTGGCTTTATGGAAATAGTTATCAAGTAGATGTTGCAAATACCCAGTGAATAATCCATTTAGAAATTTAAAGATATCTCCATGGCCATTTATTAATAAGGCAAGAAGAAACATGATAAAACTGAAGAAGGGCCACCAAAGATCTGACAGTCATTCTTCCAGCTGTGGAAAAAAATTACACATCTGTCTCAAAACGACTTGATAGGAAGTGTTGACCTCAAACTTTCAGGCATTACTACAGCTAAACTGCTACTGCAGTTACCACTGAAAGGAGCAGGTCTGGACTTTTTTCTCCACCATCTCTCCATGCTGACTCTGAGGCCCATTTGATCTCACGGAGAGCCGCTCCAGGGAGTTAAGACCGTAAGAGAAAGAGAGATGTAGCCACACACAGAGAATTTTCTGCTGACTTAGCTCCCCCAATTGCCTTTCAAATGAGCTGGATGATGGTCAAACAGGCACCAGGAGCACTGCTTAAGGGGAAAGTGAGCAGGACAGTCCCTCACAGAGGCATGTAGTATTCAGGCCAGCTCAGCTTTAAATTCAACGCTTTAGATTAAACCCGAGAAAGTTTAGGTCTTGGCCAGACCCATTACTACTAAGGGCTGCTGGGAGCAGAGTCCAGCTTCCCCTACATCAGTGTTCATCTGATTCCTCAGTGAGCTGCTCAGGTAACTTTAACAGGATGCCATTTTTTTCTGTTCCTGATGCCTGAGCTAACGCAGAACCAGAAATACAACAGAACCCGCACAAAGGGTGACAGCAGAAGGAAGGGAATTGGACTGCTCTTTACAGCTGCAGGGAATCAGCAAATGAGTTCAGCTGAGACATGAAACACCACCATCCAGTTTTTAGCAGCTCATCTGTGCAGCTCCAAACCAGAAGCCAGAACAGAGGGTCACCTACCTCCTTATTCTAGCACAGACCTAAGCTGAAGGTACAATGTCAGCACAGTTTAAGAGAAGCTACTCCACAAGTAAAGGTTTCTGTTTCCTGCCACATTCCTGATATGCACCGAGAAATACAAGGGTTATACGCCAATCCAGCAACTGATCCACACATTGGAATTAAGAGCTGGCATAAAAACCAGTGTGTTTGTTTTTAGCAGTGCTTTTACAGCCACCATCATTAAACAGTCAAGAAAAAAAGGGGCATGAAACAGAAGAACTAACAAAATTATTCCTCGAAGTTACGACAAAAATTACGCATAAGCCTTCTTCTTTTTGGAAGCATTTTATATCACCGAATTCCAGTTTGACTAATGCTTTAAGACTTGTACAATAATGTTCACTCAGAGTAGTCTAAAAAAACAGCAATCCTATCCAGACATAGAAGGCTTCTTCCAATTCAGTGTGATTTGGCACTCTGTGGAGGTTGAACAATCTGTAATTAAATGAAATGAGACTTGTACGGGAATACCGGGAACATTAAGGCTATGTTACAGGATGAGAATTATTTGCCAGAGAACATCATCCTTTTACTGCTTTTTTATCATTAAGATGTAAAATTTAATTAAAGCAAAGCAACAGACTTAGCTTGTGTTACATTCACTTGTTAAGCTCTATAGCTCACCTTTGGATCATTAGGATGCAACTTAATTTAGTCATTAGTATACAGCATTTATCTTTTCTTTATTTTTTTTTTAAATTCCTGCTCTGCTTAATTTCCCCCACAACACCAGTCCCCAGCTAAAGCTTTAAAGACAGCAAGGACAGCAAGTCATACAACAGCATTTTGAAGCGGGCAGTGGCTCTAAAAAAGGAAAACGGTGCTGATCTGGATCCAGTGCAAGAAGCAGCATTGCTCTCCCATGAAAATGTGTCACAGAAATAGGGACACAGCTTCAGCTTTGAAAAATATTCTCCAAATTCTCATGTTTTCCTATCAATCTCCTTCCAATTATATCAATAATATCTATTCAAGATTTCAAAAGTGTGTTCTCTCTCCAATACGAAAGACCTGTAGCTAAGAGTTGCTTCACTGGTACTCTTGGGAACTTGCCTACTGCTTGCCTGGTTATCGCATTATTTTTCCCCAGTTAAACTGTATCCCACTCCCGTAAGATAAAACATACCCCTCACTGCATATTTTACACTTCCCATTCCACCTCCTTCTCAAGTGTATGACTCCTAAAAAATAGCTAGAAATTTCTGCCTCTTTTTCTTCCTGTGAGAAAGATGAGTTTAAGCTGTAGAAGAAGCTGGGACCAAACACTCAGGCTCCAACTTCCCAGATGCAGAGACATGCCTGTTCCCAGCAGAGACAGAGTTTGGATTCTGTTCAAACTCCAGAAGTTTAAAACAGGAATATCTATCTGCCTGTTCATGACAACACTATGAAAGACAGACAAGTTCCAGTTATCACTTACTACAGCCCTCAAAGTATGGGGAGATGGGGGAAGAGACAGATACAGGGCTGTTGCCGGTAGAATAACAAATCACATCATGACAGTCCTATCAATCATGGGGCTATTTTAACAAAATTCAAAACCACAGAATTTTGTCAAGTCCTCAATTATGCAAAAGAAAGGTAAACATGTACCATTCTCTGTGGCATTACTGACCTTCCTATGTAATTCCAGTCCCTAACCCCAACACAAAAAGACCCAGTAAGGTGGCTAAACTAGCAGCATGCTTTTTTATGTAAATTTAAATACTTTAAAGAGCATGCTTCCATTCCCATGTTAATAGTTATTATACTGAAGTAATTTCATCTACAATGGAAAGAAAAAAAAAATCACAAAGAAATGCATCAGGTTTTGCCTCCCTTACCTCCTACCAGGCAGTGATTTTGAAGAATCTTTAAGAAAAAAAAGAAATTTTATTCTAGTTTCTGGAATCTCTGTGAAGCACCACTCCCTTGTAAACAATATCTGATCTCCAAAGTCTAATCATTGTAGCACTAAAGCTTTTGATTACTTACTTTTATAGACAAAAGCAGAGAGAAGCTTCAAAACCTGTGTGTAGGTGACACCCAAGTTAGCACTATATGTAATGCTAAAGCCAGGGAAAATCTGCCTCTCTGATAATATTCTAACCATGAGAAGAAAGGAGGAGAAAAACAACAAGAAGTATATTGAAAAACAAGAGACAAATCTTGTCAAAAGAAAGGTTCCTAGGAACAGGAAGCACAGCCTTGCTTCAAGTACAGTACACTTTTAGAGTAAGAAGCAGAGTCATTAGTGGACTCACCTGAAGAATATAAATTCCCAATACCCTATTTTCTGGAGTGTTAAACTTAAAAATACAGAAGATACACAATTTCTATTTGCTCTGTGGCTTACACAAGTGGAGAATTTAGAGGGCTTCACTAACAAAAACGTGTAGTGAAGACTAGTGACCTAGTCTGATTTTAGATGTAGGCTAGTAACACAGAACTAAGAAATATACTGTAGTTTTCTTCAGCATTTCTATTTTATACTAAATGGACCCAAGCCAATTAAAATTTATGACTGGCTCTACCAAACAAAATTAATCTATACTGTAGCATCCTCTGTCAAGTTTCTGTAACTGATCAGTCCTCCAAGAAAAATGCATGAACCCTTCTCTCGTTGTATGAAATGTATGCCCGCCACCTCTCAGTCAAGGAAATCCTTTTATGTTCTTGCATGATGAGCCTAGGAACCAGAAGCAATACATAGCAGGTAAGTCCCTATGCAAGAATACAAGCACAAGTCTAGAGAGATGCTCCCCATTCTCAGCCCTTCCTGTTTCTAAAAGTTTCATGTTAGATGATCTGGGTGAAATATCATCTTTGTATTTAACAGCCTCCCACCCAATTAGTCAAGACTTTCTAATAATATTTTGCTTTTCAAATACTTTTCAAATCTAGATACACTTTTGGCACCCAAAGCATCCCAGTTTTCATTCATCTCCTTTTATTTTGAACCTGTTTTCAGCTCATTTTCTTTGAGGTTCCCCCATACTGATATTAACAGCTAGAAAATACTTCCTATCCAGCCACACCACTTATTAATGCTATAATTCCCAGATTTACCCTTTCCCTTCCCATCATCAAAAAAGACTACAATGTAGTAAAATTTTGTCACACAGAGTTCATTCTGTACAGAAAAATAACAAAAGCAATGAGAAGTACTTTCCCCTGCTCCAATATTTCTATTTCAGAAATGGAAGGGGACTGATGAAAGTATTCAAGGTAAGTATTTCACAGAATTAGAGCACTCTAAGTATTTTCCCTTTTGTTCTCTGCTCCTTTCCTGGTAATTCCTAAAATTCTATTTGCTTTTTTTTGGACCACTACTAATTGCTGGACATTTTCATTATTCTAACACCAGGAATTTCTCTTGACATAAAATTAATTCAGAGCCTATCAAAATTTGTAGATTCTGCTACTGCAGGAGGTCAATACGGAGACGCGGTATGAAAAATTCTGAACATAAACTACTTCTAAGTGCAACAGTTTTTACCAAAGGATGAAAAATGTTCCAAACTTCACTTACACAAAGATCGCTTCAATTCAATTACTGCCACTCTGAAATGAGGTTTTGGTATTAGAACAGACACTTCTACAGAATTATTTATCAAGAGCAGGCAAAAGGAGAAAAACAAATCCAGTATTAAAAAATATTACCAAATTAATAGAGAGTACAAGAATCAATTTTCCATTGCACAAGTCTCTGATATCATATATATTCAAAATAATTCTATTACCTTGTCCCAATACATTGTAGATGCCAAATATTTAAATGGGTTCAAGAAGTGACCAGAAAACTTATTGAGGCAATTGAGTATAAAAAGTTACCACCTCTAGCACAGAAAGTCTCTGAGCTGCAAACCAACAGCAACTGTCTGAGTATTCTGACCAAGTTGCACCTTTTGGAATAGTACTGGGCTACAGCTATAGAAAAAACATTTCTTTTAATTGTCATTCATTAGAACTGAAAGAGTACTGAAACACTGAAGTTACTTATTCTCCTTCAAAAAGGGTTTTAATTATACCATAATTGCTTCTTGACAAGTCCACATAACTTGAAGAAAAAAAATTCGTTTTATTTTACTTCACACATTTCAGTGAATGCCAGTCTCCGCAAAATATCATCCATCTTTTCAAAGTCACTCAGGATGATGACTCTGACTGCAGTTAACATAAGTCTAAGGTTCTCAACGCCACGGGGCAGGGAGGAATCCTTTCTGCTTGCAGTTATATGCAATTTTTTTAATATAGAAAGAAATTAGTCATGAGGAAAGCAATCTTTTTCATTCTTGTAAAGACATCAATAGAAGTGCCTAAAAGACTGAATATAATAGCAGGAGGTGGGGTTTTTTTAGTGCCTTAGTATTAACACCAAAAGCATACATAAAATAAATACAATAATCACTTATTTCTAATAGGGTTGGTTGGTTGTTTTTAATACCTCCCACTTTCAAGTGTGTTCCAATTTAAATAGATTCATGTCACTTCTATTTGGAAATAAGAGTCACTGTCAACACACCATTCTACTCTAAAGTCCAGTATTTGTAAAGTCCAGATGTTTTTTCACCATTTTTTCAAAATATTTATCTGTTTGAGGACAAAAATTCTGACATCACTTCCAAAGAGACATACATAATATAAAACTTCATATGATGACCTCTTTCAGATTTGATAAAATTGAAGACTGACCACTGCTAACATCTACCTGAAGCTTCTAAGAGCCATTAAATCTTATAAAATGAAATCAAACTAGTATCAGTTAACACTTTTCAATACTAACCTGAACATCACACAGGTATTAATAAACTGATAATCCAGCCACTCAGTTAACCATGTATTAACAGCATACAAAATGCACTTCATTAATTTCTCATGAATAGGACAACGTTTATGTATTAAGATTTAGTATATGTATTAAGACTTAGGTCTGCTTCAGTTAGTGAGGAATGACAACTTGTTGCTTTTATTCATAAATTTCTAAACACCAGCCCACTAACTACAGCAGCCAGTCTATCAACCCAGATCATGCCGATCTTTATCTACACCACTTAAAACATAATAGGTACTTCTCCCTCTTAATTATTTACCTTAGAATTACCTTCCTTGTGATGTTTGGCACAGGATCGAAGCTGAGTTATCCAGTATTGTTTCTCCTTTGCATCAGCAGCTAGAACAGAAACAAGAAAATGCAGGGAATCACACATAAACCAATATTCTTTTTTTGCACAAGAGAATGGAATAGGGGCAGGCAGGGCAGGGAGGAAAGAGGTTATTTATTGCTTAGGATGTGTTATAAATTCTAATTTACTCTACATAAATTAAGAATATGTAAATTCTTTAGTACAAAACATCTAAACCTCAACTTAAGATGCTGTGGCCAGTTGGAAGAGATGAGCTCAAGAGTCGACTTCATAGTTATCTCCGCCAAGTGTTAATAAAAGCAGAATTACCTCAATGTGAACTTTTTTTATTATTATTTTTAATCCACTTTTGCTTTACTCATCTCTCTGTGAAGGACAAAGGCCACACCTCAGCATTTAAAATCAGTAAAACCCCTACACTCAGGCTGTCAATCAGCAAGCAGACAAGCTACCAGCTCCACAGATTTCACTGAATTTCACTGAATTTTTAGAGTTGGAAGGGACCATAGAGATCATCTAGTCCAACTCCCCTGCTGAAGCCGGATTGCCTAGAACATGTTACTCAGAACTACATCCAGGCTGGTCTTGAAAATCTCCAAAGAAGGGGACTCCACAACCTCCCTCGGCAGCCTGTTCCAGGGCTCTGCCACCCTCACCATGAAGAAGGTTTTTCTCATATTTGATTGGAACCTTTAGTACTTTTGTTTTAATGTAGTTCAACGAAATCTCTCTTTAAACCTGTGTCATTGACATGCAACTTTAAGACACAGTAATGAAAAATCACAATTTCCCCCTACATCTTTGAAAAACAGCTTTAAAAATTACTGAAAAGATTGTTTGCAGTCTGTATCAGATGGCTCCTGCGTGATATTAATAAGCATAATTAGGAGAGAGGTTTGGTTGTGTTTTTTAAACAAAACCAATACAGATCAGATAATTACAGTAAATATTTTCTCTTACTTCCTCTGCTATTAAGTATCTCAATGGTTATTGACTCAGCACAAAAATTAAAAATTATTTACTGATTTGAATCAAATTCATAGATCTTGTTAAATAAAAAGCAGCATATTATAAGTAGTTTATAATCTTTAGTGATTGGAAAAGCCTGATAATAAAACCACAAGTGTTCATGATTTCTAGCTATGCAAATTCCAAAACTTTTTAACAGAAACTCTTCCTGGTTGTTCTTCTGTTTTGGTTCTACACACGGAACAGCACCACACCGTACCACAGGGGAGTCCTACATGCTCTGTCCTGCTAGCCAACTAAGAGACTCTGGTCAGAAAAACTAATGTACTTTTAAACTGTTGTTACACTGTATTACATGTCACTTCTTTTTTATCAGTTTATTTTTTTATAAACTAGTTTGATATGAAAGTGTCCTGATACCTTAGAATAACTTAGAATCAGGATACCACTTAAAAAAAAATCATTCCAAAATAACTCTTACATAGTCTATATTGTCTTTCTTACATTTGGGAACAAGGCAAGGCAAAATTTTATTTTAAAGGTGCCTTCAGTTATTCCAAGACTGACAAGAACAGAGTATCTTAATAGCCTTCCACTGGCTTTTTTCCCTTCTCCAGCCCATCAGCACATTCATTACTGCACATTATCTGCAGGGTGGCAGAGAGGAGAACAATATTCTAAGTGAGATGCTATGCTGTGGACAGCAATGAAAGCAGCTTTTTCTTCCTTTGGAAGCAAACAAGATACACAGTACAATCAAAATGCCACACTAACAGCTTATAGAAGGCATCGAGGTATCTTCTAGCGCTGAGAGTCTATATATTGTAAATTTACAAGTGTTTAACTCCAGATTACTGTTCTACTGTGTTTAACAGTATAGTATGTAACAATATGACTGTATAACCACTACTTTCTGACAGTATAGGGAAGTAAAAGACAAATGAGATACAACAGAAGAGATGCAGAAAGAGGGAATGGGAAAGAAGAATGATTCAGCTGGCACTGAAGCAGCACTGTACCTCTCAACTTATACATCTCTCCATTAGCAGAGTAGACCACCAGCATGTGCGGCACTTCATCGCTGGGTGATATTATAGCTCCAGCTAAAGACAAGGTTCCTCGGGGCTTCTGGTTTTTACTTTGTTCATTCACGAAATACTGCAGAATCCCCGTCTCAAAGTCCAGCACAAAGTACCTGTTCAAAGAAAATGTAATCATATAGCATTTCTGTTAAAGTTCTTCATGCATTTACTCAAAGAAGAGCACAGGTTGACCTTACAGCAAGATCACAGATAAACAAATGTGGTTAAATTTGGTTTTGTAATAACTCAATTTTATAAGGTACTGCTATTTTGATCACCAGGTTTGGTTTTTCAAGAGCATGTGTGAGCTATTCTTTTAGTCATGTTTCTTTCAGATTAATGGTGAGGTTCACATACAAGACATAAAAGCAAGGATAGGAGTTTTTAATTGAAGAGAGAGGTTCCACTGAAGAAGTATGCGACTGTGGCCTTGGGGGGGGCCTCCCTTTTTCCTTTTTCTCATTTATAACCTTGAAAGACATGCTAATTCCCCTAACTAGTCTTTTGGTGACACTGTTTTTACAAAGGGATCATCACAATTAAAAATACCGTGCTGTTTTAATCTTTGTGATAATATTTTACATTCAGATGCGGAGTGTAATTTTGAAAACTAGCCAATGGAATTGAACACTCAGTTCCCAATAAGTACTGGGTAGGAAGTATGAACACGTGTATAAGAAAACAATTAGGAGGAGAGAGAAGTAAAGTCTAAATCTATTTGGCCATTCTGCTAACGAATTCTAACAAGAAAAAAACATTTCTACTGTTGATCATATATTTAGGATCAGGAAATAGCCAGTAAAAATCCAGTAACCACAAAGATTAAAAAAAATAAATATAAAAAAAATCCCAAAGTTTTGATGAATGCAAGCCATTCCGCAATAAACTAACAGCCAGGACTGCAAGATCATACAAACAAAAATAAAATAATTGAATTGTCCAAGTGCACTAAATGAAAGTGAAGATGTTTCAAACTTAGTGGGTCAGTCCCAAGAGCTGGAAACATTTTTTTCCCCCCAAATAAACCTATCTTTCACAACAGCAAATCTTAAACTCCATTTGCCTGTAGAAATCATCTAAGCTATTACACAGAACAACTACTTAACACTTTCACTCTTTGGCAAGAGGGGACAGACAGTAACCTCCAGGCTCACAGAAAAGACAGTTTGCTCTGACTCACGACAGACTAGAGTGAAGATCACATGAATGCAGATTATCCCTCAGCTTCTACTAAAAACACAGCCCTTACAATCTGGCTAATACCACTAACATGGGCATTTGGGATGCCTATTATTTGCTACTGTTCCTCTAGATAGCAGAAGCATAGAACATACGAATTTGTGCACAATATTTCAGAAACTGATTATTCAGACAGCTTTGTACACCTCAAATTTTCTCAAGTCACTGCTTTGTTTTGAAAGAGGCATTTTGTCTTAGGCCTTTTGCAATATCCCCATATGCAGAACACCTCTAACCTTTCCCACAGCAGAGTATTTCCAGGATTGTCTTCACAGCCTGTTGAATTTATTGGCATTCTTGTGCTCATCTCTTTTGTTCAAGCTAAATAAGCCTGGACATGATGCAAGCAATCATTGCCTAAGATTTACAGAGCTTCAGATGTTCTGCTTGGGCAGCCTTCCTTTGCCACATCTATGCCTAACTCCCTAGTGGCACCACCTCTGCACCAGAACAAAGATCAAACTCTCTTTAAAGTATTACAGACTAAAACCACCCGCCTCAAAAAAATTTTAAGTCAATGCATTACTACACCCCTTACTTCTGCCCTGATTCCATCTTCCACATCTCCCATAAACACCTCTCCATCCCTTCCCTCGTGAAACAAACAGAAAGCCTCCCCTTTATAATCATCAAGTACATCTTCACCTTCCCTCTAAAGTTTATCTTCACCACAAAAAAAAAAAAGACTAGAGAAATGGCAAGCTGAATGCCAACCACCACAGTGTTTTCAACAGTGGTGTTAAAAATAAAGAGGCCCTAAATGGAAATTGCCAAATTTTCAGAAGATTACCTGAATGACTATATTACACCAGTCCATAACCATTTTGTTTTGTTTGACTTTGAAATGATTTTACAATACTGCTCTTCCACTTACAAAACATTTTTTCTCTTCACGTTGCTTAGCAGAGAAAGAGAATGCACTTAACTGTAGGCAAAAACAACAGAATTGGAAAACACGCTATAAAAAAAAAGTCAAACTTGTACATTTCATAATAAATTTGAATTTCACTCAGTTTTCCTTGTCCATTTTAGGAATATCTCTTACATATTCATGAGAAAAAGCAGAGCACTAGACAGAAGTGAAGCCATGCCCCTGAAAAAACAATAGAGTAGCATGACCCCAGAGCTAGTGTTTCTCTCCAACTGACAAGTTCTTCAGCAATCTCTTTGGGTTTAGCACACAAGGCTAGGCTTTATAGGCAGCCACGTCCATTCTGAGCCTGTGCCATGCTCATTAAAATTTCATTGTCTCCTTTTATTGTTCAGATACAAATCATTTATTTCAGCCTTTGTTATCAGGCCATCTTTTATTGATTAGTACCTTGGAAGTCAACATTGTGGTCATTGCAGTATAGGTCTATAATTAACAAAAGAAGAAACAAGAGTTAAACTTAAAAAAAAAGGAAAAGAAAAAAAAGGGTAGAGAAAAATAATCTTTCCTTCTCCTATCAAGACCAAAGGATTTGGGAAAAAAAGTTCCTCTGAGTCTATTAAAACAGAGTCTATTACATTACATAAATACTATGAGCACTTCAACTCACCAATCTTTGCATGCCAGACCAGCAAAGCACTCCCAGAATGACTGTAAGCTCCACAAAGATGGACTTTGTATTGCCATAAAGTTACCCCAGGGACAGAAACCAGCCATTTGAGTACAGAATACCTTTACCAGAAAAATGACATCCAAGGGCAACGACTTCTGCAAATTCACATGTGCAGAGAGAGCATTCTTCCACACCCGTATTATCACAGCTACAGCAGCAGTATGAACTTGCCATTCTAGCCAACCATATTTTATATACAGTTTGAGAAAAAACAAACATTTTCATTGGCCTTGTACCTTCAGCTTTCAGTATTTGTGATGATGTCTTAGGTGCCTGTAAAAGCATGCAGTAAGTTTCCAGTACAATTCAAGCAGTAATCTTAAGAAAAAAAAAATAGTAACCAGTTCTTAGAGGTCTTCCATCATTTCAAGTATCCTGCCTTCCTTCCTGTCCCAGATACCAGTAACTATCACTGCCAACTTTGAAAGTCATAGCAGAAAAGAAAATTATCTACAGAAACATAAGTCTCAACTGCCCAATAAAAACTGGTCGTGTCAACAAAATGTCTTTCCTGTGACACTGGAAAGCTCAGTAACTTTTCATAGGCATCCTGACCACGACACTGCTCATATCAAAGGGAACCAAATATTCACTTTTCAAGAGTTACGGGTTGAAGCCCAACTCCCCTCCTCACTTTTAACACTATCACTGAAAAAGATAGACAGGAGTAAACTGTACAGACAACTATAGTCTCACAAGAGCAGCAGAGGGATAATGCATTTTGAAAACTGTTAAAAGGATACGAAAAGCCAGGAGAAGGAATAAGGAATTAAATGTCAAGTCAAGCAACACAAGACTTCATACAAAGGAGGGGGGAGAAGAACAGAGAGAAAGAAAAAGCAGAAGCGGCTTTCAAAAACATTTTTTTCCATCACAGACCAAGAGATGACCCAGTTCAGACCATCACAAAAAACACAGAAGAAATGGAGGCCAGATTCTTTCATTAACAAAGGATGGAAAAGTATTATATATATATATAAAGCAGAACAGAAGTCAGAGAATGGTATGTGTCCCATTTTAGAAGCCCCATGTAACTATATCAAAAGGACAGGGATATCTTTTAACTTGAGTTCCAAAAGTCGTTTGTTCTGCACACCAGGGAAATAACAGCACTAACCTCTCCAGAACTGATTAATCTTACGACCTTATCCTGGATTTGTCTACTCCCCTTGCTCACAGAGCACACATTTACCCATGATGTCACACTTCTGTAATTAATTTACAGATTAACATTGATGAAAACTAACATACACTTTAGGGAACAGACAGGTAGGAGGCAGTAGAGTCAAGTCATGTCACACCAGGCACAAACAATTTCTGCTATACAGAAATGATGAAATAGCTGTTACTGACAGACACTTCCAAAAGACATCTACATTTTTCTGTTATTCCAAAATTGGACAAAATCATTGTTGGTTGTTTTTTTTTAAATTAATATTCAGTAGAAGAGTCCACCTAAAGGTGAACCAGAAAATTACTGCTTTAACACATTTTTAGCAGTTTCAACCGCTTTAAGCATTGCTGACAGTAGACATGTAGAATTATAGGCAAAAAAAAAGCAGGCCATTTCATAAAAAAAACCCATCTTGGCCAACAGATTTGTCACTTGAAACTCAAATACATCCAGAGACTCCTGGGATTCACCAAGATACTCCCCTCTGCCATTCCAACCAAAAGTAGATGCATTACCAGCTGATATCAATCACAAGATCAAACACTCAGCCACACTCAGCAAACTAAAATTTTACTGCTGTTCTATCAACCCAAAAAAAAAAAAACAACCCACCAGCCTGACACTACCAGAATTTTTTTAAGTTATTCATGAGTCTGTCAATATGGCCTGATGACACTTTATTTCTATTTTACTTCCAATATTTCAAAATCGGCACGCTCTCAGAGTAAATAATTAGACACTCATCATGTTTCATTCCTATCCCCTTTATCCACCTACTTTGACAGCCATTACAAAAAAAAAGTAATAATAAGGTGAAGCAGAACAAGGATGCCATCCATTAGGAAACAAAACTGTTATCTTTTGATTCTTGGAAGAGAGAGACTCAGACACTGTATCAATAAACTACTGCAACTGGATTTTGCATTCACTGTTATGAGCATTTATTATAGTAATAATTCTAAAATATTAATAATTATATAATACTGTAATAATTCATTAGCTCGCCATTCAATAAGAGTTTAAGAAAAAGCAATGACTATGGTTTAAAAAGTGATTAAATGCTGGTAGTATAGTAGGAGATGACAATGGTCTACCATCAGAGCCTGTCAACAGAGAACAGCAGCTACGCAGGTCTTCCATGAGAAAATCTGACATTTCCAACAACTATTCCCATCTGAGACAACACAAAAAAAAATTTAAAAATTGTAAAAAGACACCCCAAACTATCGGAAGCACACAATATGAACACTTCCCACGTAATTTGCTCGCCTCACTGGATTTAAGAATTTTCATTTTCCCATCTCCAGTCAAATTAAGCATTTCCATATTCTCAGTGGGAATGCATAGTTTAATAAAAAATGAAGAAAAAACCAAAACATTTCTAGGCATTTCAGCATTCAATTGCACATCCATAACAGTGTGCACTGCTCACTGAAGCTGTCACTCAGAAGCAAGTCTGCAATGCACACAAAGGTATGTTCCCAGCAGAAAAAAAAAACCACCTCTTGAACTTTCTTTTCTCCCCTTATTCTGAATGCATCTCAGAAACCAACCATCTGAAAATAAGTTTTCACTACTCTGTAATTCCAAGAAGTTTTCAAGGTAGGACTGCCAAATCTTTCCACTGTGTAATGTATTCCAAGCGATTTGAATTCTTTCCACACCCTTCTTCCCCAGTTAAGTCCGTTTTCTGGACCAGATTTTGTTTGAATTCATAACGTGACAGAAGTTTTTTTACATCAAGACTTTTGCAACTGGACAACTCCAGTCCCAGTCGAATCTTCAATTACAGAATCAATCTGCTAAAAAACCCAAACAGCTCTTTCAGGAAGCAGCATTTTATTAAATACTTCCTTGGATTCATAAACTAGCCTACATAGGAATCCATGCTTCATAACTGGACTGTGTTTAACCCCAGAACTCATCTGCTTAAAATTGGTCTGGATGTCTGAATACTGCACAGTAGCATAGACAAATCCTTTGACTAAAGACAAAATCTTCCATAGTCTCCAAACGATACAGCAGTTGTCATTATAAGATGAGGTAACACAGCAACTACTTCTGGAGAAGCTTGCTTGGATTCTACAGCAGGCTAGCCTTGGTTTCAGATTTTTGGAGGTTTTTTCCCCAGTTACTTTTTCATTGATAGTCAGAGGAGATTTTCTCTCTGAACACCACTTTAGCTCTTCCACAGACACCCTTTCTTCTAAACCAGTCTCACAATGAGCACTTTATGGTCTACTTTTTATTTTGCTTTAACCATAAAAGTGCAAATTAATCAAATAAAATACATTGATTCAAAACAGCACAAAGTCTTCACCCTGCTTTAAAACCTTGATAGGCAACATCACTTTCCCTGTCATATTAGAAAAGCAACAATTTGCCTATTTCCCCTTTTAAGGCTTTATTATTCCAGACAATGTCACAAATCTGTTCCAATACACATTTCAGCATCAAGACCAGAAGCAGCTCACCAACAGAAGAATTTCACTACTTTCTCCTTCTACCACTCTGTTCTCATCATTTCTGAGTTTCCAAACACGTGTTTTCCTTTTGCTCCATTCCAATATTCCTCCAGTCACTGCCAGGGTGTGCTTTTCAGTGATTCCACAATCCTCAGAAAGAGGACATTTTCAAGAATAAGGAATCAAACTATTCTATTCTCTTCCCCCCCACCTTTTTTTTTAAATGTAGTTAAAAAAACCACATAAGAATTATAGTACAGAAAGTAAATGACTGTGTCAAAGAAAAGCAAAGTTTATGGTTCCAGTAATTGAATGAGATGTCACATAGAAATATGTCATTTTTTGGAAATTGTATCTTATTAGTCCATCTTGGAGATGACATTTATGCAACTACTTAATTCACTTTTTGCTTTTACCTTAAACCATAAGATTAATGGAATTATTCATGCCAATAAAGATAGAGCATGGCATACGCATTTGAAAGTCAAGGACTTTATTATTAAAAACCATTTCTAAAGATGACATTTAAAGACAGGTGGTTGGGAGAACATGCTTACATTTCAGCAGCTATTTTACCATTATGCACTGAGGTTTCTCAACTTATCATTTTCTAACATAAGAAACATAAGAGCCACAGTATTCATTAAAAGTTTCACTGACTTTGAGCATCTCTGAATGAAAACTAGATTTTTAAAACAGTCATTTCTCTGCATTATTATAATTGTATATCAGTCAAACTGAACTACAATTTGCTGGATGGCTTTAGAATTCTTCCACATCTAAAATGAAGATGAAATAGAGGAAGTAGTCCAGAGCTAATATATGGACTGCTTGTTGTTGATCATCATGCCCTTCATGATTTTAACATCCACAGAATTCACACATAATATCTTAAGAGAAATCTCCTTTCCTGTTTCATCAAGTTCCAGTCAATCTTTAAGTTTATAAGCAAGCCCACTTCACGAACCAAAATGTCACTTCTTTCTCAGCATCTGCACAAGTTGCAATTGCTACGGACCAGCTCATCAGCTTCTGCTTGCCATGCAAATTACTTTCAACGGTCTGAAATTCTATATAGTCAGCAATAGACAGGCTGTCCAAATTTTATTTAAGTAAAAAGAGACACAGTATGGATAAATACTAATATTAGTTTTCTAGTATTAATACTAAGGGAAGAATGGGCTTAAAAATAATGCATCCATTTTAACCCATCAGCCTTAGAATTCAGACAGATTTGTGAAAAAGTAACATTCATCACATTAATGTATACCTTAGCACAACATGGGCACATTGAGGGGTAACAATGGCAATTTAGGGGCAAACACATAAACAAAGGGTACATAGTTAAGGTTGATACCATAAACAGCCCTTACTGCTTACATCCCACCAAATGGGCTGTCTGCCCAATGCTACTTTGTGGCATTTAGTAGTCCTTGCCACCTTCCTTTTTATTTGCTCTATATTCACTACTACTTAAATATTTAAGCAGACTCCAATTTTTGTATTCCGGTTAGAGAGAAAAGGCTAGCAGACATAATTGGGGGAATAAATGGGCCAGTGCAATCTTAATTCTGGCAATATTATTACCCAGCTCAATTCAGATCACAGATTGAAAACAGAGCTTCTTTTCGTTCATAAGAAAACCAACCAAGATCTAAACCAAAACAAGAACAGAGCACTTCCATGCCACTTCTAACAATTCGTAAGTAATGAAAGGATGTTAAGCTTTAGAAAGACACACTTCTACGCAATTCTAAAACAAGATACAGGAAA
This sequence comes from Gallinago undulata, assembly GCA_026546715.1. Classification (NCBI taxonomy): domain Eukaryota; kingdom Metazoa; phylum Chordata; class Aves; order Charadriiformes; family Scolopacidae; genus Gallinago; species Gallinago undulata. The sequence continues at coordinate 41,084,631 of JAOTQQ010000012.1, forward strand.
CATATGAGAGTAAACCAGTTACACACACCAGCTGCATCCCACATCTGAGCGGAAGGCAGTGCTCTGTGTGACACAAGACTCTGCTGCTAAATTGGTTCTCACTAAAGCCAGGTCCACAGGATGGTCATTTGGGCACCTGAATGAAGGAAGCTGTCTGGCTTATCCTTTCTCAATCCCACCTTTCCACTTTATCCAGGAGAAAGGCTTTGCTCCTTTGAGAAAGTAAAATTACAGAGACCTACTTTGGAGCCTGTATGGACAACTGTTTCTCTGCTCCAGGTCCTCATGCCATATTGGTCTCTCCCAACTAGTAAACAAACCCGCCAATAAACAAAGCGGCTATCAGAAATCCATTTCTTCATTTTCGGTTTTCATAAAATCTAGATGGTTCTTACTTAAAGAAGTTTAGATTTTACCTAGTCATCCCAAGAGGATGCAAAGGAGTAGAATGCATGTACTTTGCTAAGTCAAGGAATATTCCAGTTGGAAAGTACATTAAGTCTATTCAGAGAAACAAATATTAGGAGAACCTATAAGCAGCCTAGGTGAGAAGCAGTAAGTAAACAAGAAAAACTGATTCATTTGCTTTCATTACCATAACAAATCACCTAGCAAAAAAAAACCCATTAAAGATGGGGGAGAGGGGAAGGAGTAACTAAAAATTGGAAAATAAATCTGAGTTTCTTCCCCAAAGTAAAGAAAATACATATATAAGATGAGACATTCAATTACATCTAGCCTGTGAAAGCAGCTTTTCCACATTAAATTTTTGATTTTGTCTACTCCTGTTACCAGTTGTCAAAACTGCTGCTGAGCAGAGTTGCATCACTACAAAGTTTTAAAGGTCTCCCAAAAAATGTCAGCCATGCCAGGAATCTTATTGCCTATTCTTTTCTGTAATAACAAAACATACCAAAATTATAAGTGATACAAAAATATTTGACCTTCCATAAAAACATGTCACTTTTTGCTTGACGCTTTCTGCAACGAGTTTAGAAGATGGCCTAACGTACCAAAAATACAATTCTCTAACAAGCCAAATAAATTCAGAAAACCTGAAATGCTGAACCAAAGGCTCTACCACGTACTTTAAACACACTAAGAAAATGTAAGCATCCCACAGTCCTATTTGAAGGAAAGTAATCAAAAAGAAGGCAGCACTGAATGCAGCCACTGTGAACACAGCTGCTCTGAACACTAATGAGTTCAACAGTGACTGACAGTATTATATATTATTCTTTCAACAGCCTCTATTTTAAGTAGGGACTTGCATAGACACACAGAGAACACATTTCGAGGAAGGTCATATATGAAGACAGATCAATAATGAAGTAAGATTCAACCAAGGGTGTTATTTTACAGAGATCTCTGCCTCCTACTTGCCACATTCTGCAGGAGACTTCACAGACAGACAGAAAAAGAGGTGACCTTAGCTTGGACTTTCTGGTACTTGCTATTACAACATCCACAAATTAATCAAATACATCCATCTGACAGCCTGGTTCTCATGCCACACAACGAGAGTGCTACAGTTACCTAATATAATGCCTCCACAACACACATTCAGAGATAGCCTGGAATTGCTGGTTTTGTACCAACACTACCACGCAGCAGAGTTTAACGAAAACCACATCCCACTGAATTTGTGTGAGTCAGCCAGGTCTAAATACTACCACATCCATAATCCAAATTCTCTACGGTTTCCAGCTACTAATTTTTGGCAATCCCAAACATACACACCCATGAAAGAGGCTGCTGAACAAAAACTTCAATTGAAATACCCCCACACTCCTCTCCACCTTCAGCCTAGAGCCTGCCCTCTGAACTACATTAAGAGAGACTGATACTATTACTAGAAATACAAAAAATATAGGAAGGAAGCAGTAAACCCTCACACACCTTCCCCGGTGTCTACTACGGAGTATCTTCCACTGGCCCCATCCTAAACTTTCACATTATTTCTCTCCTATGGTGTACCAATGATGAATCAAACCCTTATTTGCAGAGGTTAAGTTGGTTTATGTTTCTCTGACTTGTCCCTCCCAACATTTCCTCTCCTCCAAAAACTTGTATTCCTCACTAGGAAGAATTAACCCTACCTCAACACAGCACAACTGTTATTGGATATTATGTCCCATCTAGGGGAGGCACCTCCATACATGAAACATCTGCAGATTTTCAGAGCTCTCTTTTGCTGCCAAGAATTACAGACTGCATACAGAAAACCACTCAGCTATAGCTGAGACAACCAATATGACCCTCAGGTTTTTTATGCCAGACCTGATGTTAGCTGGGATTTCACCTGAAGATAAAATACTTTGAGGGCCTGAAATATTAATGAAACAAATAATAAAGGCACAGAGAGTGACCCTGAACAACAGCACAAACGTTGTAGCTGAGGAAGAGACAATTGTTGGGTGACAAATCAAGGGATGGTCCAAACACCTCCCAGGTGGGCATATCAGGCAAACTGTTCAGGTAATCAGACCACAAAACAGACTGCAAACACAAGTAGCTCAAATAATAAGACTACTCCAGCTTCAGCTAGAGTAGCTGTAGAGTAGTTCAGCTACTTTAAGTGCTGCTTTTTGCTCAATTTAACAATGACAGAACGGAAATTAGGAATAACATTCAAGTCATACCTTGAGCCAATTACACAGACAAAAGGAGTCTGTTATCTCAGCCTGAAGTATTTGGGCTGAATGTCTCCAGTTAAAAGCCAGGGAAATTATCTACCTAGGTGAACACTAATGAGCCTGTTCCTCACAGGTGAACATAGTCCCATGTTCAACAGTAACAGCCAGTAGTGCTATGTCAGGCAACTTCAGCAAGTTGACCCACAGATAAATAAAAAGGAGTAAATGTCAATGCAAGAAAATTAGCAGCTGGGAGTTCTTTCCAATTCATTATTACTGCTTACTGGAAAGCAAGGTTGCTTTAAGAGAGACTGTAAAAGTCACAGGAAAGGTACCTTAAGTCATGCAACTGCATTGTAAATTCCAGGCTACAAAATCTGCACTATTTTGTATATAGTAATTATTAAACAAAATAGCTGAATCACCGAACTGTCTTCACTGTTACTTAGCTCTTCCACTATTTTTAATTATTAAACATAAAATATAAAAGGTTAGATAGGATTCATAAACTCTCTTAATAAAAAGATATCACCAACCTGAAAGTTTTCAATAGAAAGAAGTTGCTGAAAATTAATTAGCACAGTCACACATATAGAGGTCTATGGAGACAGAACCTCAGTTTTAATATACCCACTCTGCTGCCAACAAGTGAGGGACAATTTACAGAGGAACTGAAGCAGAGGGATGAAGGGGTAGACAAGTAGAACAATTTGGCAATAGGATACACCGAAAGTATTCAGTAAATTTACCTAAAACTATGTAAACAGAAATGTGAAGAATCATTTGACACTACAGTGAAGAATAACGGACTCTACTAGTGAGATTCCAACCACAATCCAGAGCAAAACAGTCTCCTGCACAAGAGAGATGTGTGCTAAGCAAGCACTTACTGGAAGCAGCAAAGATATAACTACAGTACTTAATAAGAAAGATACCAACACCTAATATATACCTAGTGTAAAATTTTTTCATCTTCTGTTCTCATGAAAGCAGTTGGTACAAGCTACCAGGAAAGCAAAGGAGGTTGTTTCAGATACCATCTACCAATTCAACCCAAACCACAACATACATTCATGCTAATTATATCAGCAGACAACAACAACTGGAATATGCAAAATAATTTGGAACTATTAAATCATTATAAAAGCCTTCAAAGAGATATAAGCCATGTTCATTTTTTCCTCTTAACTCTGCAATAACTTTTACATTTTCTTATCCTAATCTGCTTTTCCAACATTGTTATTTGGAAGAAAGTCAGGAGATATTTAATTCTGTGTAAATTACTAATAGGAGACTCTGAAGAACATGACATTCCTCTGGCAGCTTAAACCCTTCCAAAAATTATATTGAACACATTTCTATGCATGAAGTCTTAAGAAATTAGCACAGACATCCTCTTACAATTGTTTGCATCCTGTGTGAAGAATTCCATTCCAGCACTACTTCACTGAAGAAAATACATAAAGTAGCTCTGGTATTTCTCAATACATACAATTCCTTTATGATCATTAAGCTAAAATAAAATTTAAACAAAAGTTAAACTGTAGATATTAGACCTTTAATCCCTAAATCACCTACTTTTAGATAGAAATACATCTTGCACATTTACACCACAGTCCACAGTACTGGTGCAAAATAAACAGCAATTGTTCCCCCAAAATCTCAGTAAATCGTTACATCAATGTAATTAGGCAAACTGAAAAAAGCCTGCCCTTAGAAAGCACAACTGAAAATTAGTTGTAATTTCTTACTCTGCCTCCTCAAGGAAGAATTGCTGATTTGCACTTTAAAACCCTATTTCAGCTGAACTAGCCTTCCCTTATTTGGTGTCTTGTCAGAACTACTGCTCCGTCACCTTCATTTCTTTGTTTCCATCCCTGGCCAGCAGCAGCACTCAGAGCTGCATCCCAGTGTAGCCTATCCAAAAATAAGAGTTGTAGTCAACTGAAGAACAATGCAGCCAAATCAGCCTTTGGGTAGAAGAGGAACTTTGTAGAGTCATCCATCCAGTGAAAAAGAGATCCATTTCCTCTGCATTACATGGAAATCACTGGCCAATATTTTCAGCTGTAGGTCTGTGATGGATACACCTGCTTAAGGGGAGAAGAACATCCCTCTTATGAGGAAAGGCTGAGGGACTTGGGTCTTTTTAGTCTGGAGAAGAGAAGACTGGGGGGGGATCTTATCAATGCTTATAAATACTTAAAGGATGGGTGTCAGGAGGATGGGGTCAGTCTTTTTTCAGTGGTGCCCAGTAACAGGACAAGAGGTAACGGGCACAAACTTGAACATAGGAAGTTCCATCTAAACATGAGGAGAATCTTCTTTGAGGGTGGCAGAGCCCTGAAACAGGCTGCCCAGAGAGGTGGTGGAGCCTCCTTCTCTGGAGACATTCAAAACCTGCCTGCACATGTTCCTGTGCAACCTGCTCTGGCAGGGGGGTTGGACTAGCTAATCTCTAGCGGTCCCTTCCAGCGCCATATAATTCTGTGGTTCTGTGACCCCTAGCCACACTTTGCTTCAGGCTGACTCACACCCTGTAGTGAACCTGAGAGCTGGAAAGCTCCTGACTTGTGTACAAGGGAGCAAAGGTGCCTTGGAAAACTATTTCACAGAATCAGAGAATGCAAAGGATTGGAAGGGACCTTCAGAGACTATCCAGAACAACTCCCCTGAAAAAGCAGGTTCACCCAGAGCAACTTGGGGGTCCACTCTGAACCTCATGACTCAATGGGAGGGTCTTCCTTTCTCTGTCTCCAGACTGTGCAAATCATCCTAACTCGATTCTAACTCAATTTTCCTTTATACATTTCTTCCATGCAGTAATTAATAAGGTGAACCTTGCCATCAAACTTTTTGAACCTTGTTAAACCATTGTTAAACTTTGTTAAGTTCCATCAAATTCATTGAACTCTGTCGAATTATTATTTTATCTCAATATATTGCTGCTTCTCTCTTTTGGGTGAGGTACATTCTGCTCATTCACAACAAGGTTGCACGTGTTAGTCACCGTACATAGCAGTCCTGCCTGGACAGATTGTCCAGCACACAGAGAAGCTCACTTGCTGCCCCGTTATCAACTTTCAGCTACTCCAAACTTGGGGAAATTAAGCTTTTATGCAATCAAATGCAACAACTTCCTCCCAGGTTGAGAACACAGCCTCTCCCACACTAACAATTACTTTACTAATATGAATCTTAGATGGATCGTTAAAGAAAAGATAGTAAGAACAATTCGCACCACTCAGCCCTAGCAGTCCTGTCAAATTTGCTTCCACTGTAATCAGTACTACATCAATTTCAATTTTAAAATGATGAAAAATGGTATTTTTCAGGAGTCTCCTACATTACATTACACACATTTCTGTCAAGTCCCTTGTTGTAGCTGACTGAATTACTGAGAAAACATATTGGCTGATCAGTCGACAAGCTTTATTTACTTTTAAATAAAATTTGACATCATTCTTAATATGAAAGCAATCAGTCTACAACAAGGCACAAATTCACTAGTAACTTTTTAAAAGCTTAGCATAATTTCTGATATCATTCCTATAGTTATAAGCATGCTAGTTATAAAAGCAATTCAGAAATTGCTGATCTAATCCACCCTCCCGCACTAACAAAAAATGTTCCTTTGCCATAACTGAAATTATGAACTTCTGAGCCATTAAGAACTATGAAGCAACAGCTTTGAAAACAAAGTTTAAATTCTTCACTTTTGTAATAAACTAGTATATGGGTATTAAAGAAATAATGCCAATTATGAAAATATTATAGCAAAAGCAATTTCTTTTAAACATACTGACAACATCACCGCTTATCAATGGTACAAAGCAGAATCACCTGCCTGTGGAAGATCAAACCATGGAACAATGAATTAACTTAATGAGACAAAACATCTTTTAGAGGCTGCTTCTACTTCAACTTTAGATTTTTAAAGATCCTGTCAGGTCAGGTTTGTGCTTTCCTCTTTTTGGTAAAATCAGCATCAAATATATTATAACAAAACAGCAGGCTTTTTTCCATGTGAGGGGAAGTAACATCAAATTTGAAGTTTAACAGTTCTAGCACCAGCTAGAACCCCAAATCCTATTTTTACTGCCTGAATATTTAGGCTACATTACGAATATCCTCATGAACCCCATAGTCACAATAATGAAACTCTACAGGGAGATGTGGAAGCAGGAAAGATCAAGTTGTTACAGCTTTACCATCTCATCCACTAACAGTTAAAAGCAATATGTTTTCCTTCAGTTACCTGAAGTCTTTGGCTCTAAAAATCAGAAGCAAGGAAAATACTCAAATGCACTAAGTTCTTTTCAGTAATGACTTGGGATTTATTTTAATTTATTTCCTTCAAGTGCAGTTCAAAAAGCTCTTCCTTTTAGCGTTTTCCTTATCCCTTAATTAAGAAAAAAATCAATGCTATGTTAAGTACTTCTCTATTCAATCACTTGTTTCTAGTTTTCTTTTAGTTTATTCCCAAATGTTATCAACTATTTGCAAACAGTGCTGCTCCTTAGCTATTAGTTTCTCTTAACTGGCACCTCAGACAAGATACTATTTGAGAGCTTCAGAACATATACCATTATTTCCCCACCTCCCCAACAAAATAACTCCTCTCAATCATTGTATCAGAGACACCCAAATTATAATCAGAAACGCTCAAGCAAAAAAAAACGGGGAAAAAAATCCCCAAAGAAATGTTAATCTTAACTGAAAACTGTAAATAGAGGGATGCATTTTTTTTTCAACAGCCATTTCTAAAACCTGACTATTCCTCAAAAGAAAATACTGTAAAGAAGTATTACTCCTTCACATTAGGGAGCACAAACTGTAAGTCCTGTTTTCTATCAGAGACTTGACATTTGAAAGTCACTCCTCCTCTGCAGTGCTCTTTGGTACCCTCTGCTACCTGCCTTCACTTCAGCACTCACACTGGGCCTGCACTGCAGCGTTTCACAAGGCACCCTCTCTGCTTCTCCTTTCATTCTGAGCAGTGACAAGCAGACACTACCACAAAAGGACAAAATAATAATAAAAAAGCAAGCAAACAAAAAAAACCTCACAACCTAAATACACTTGGAGGAAAAAGTCCTTAATAGCAGCCTAAAACACCAGCAATAATTCAAAGTATTTCCTTAGACTCTTCTAGTAATCCCTATAACTTGCTGTTAGAACTGCAACAGCCAGCTTGCCTACTGTGCAGTCCCTAAAACAATGACAGAGCTGGAAACAGCGCAGGAAAAGAATTTCAGGAAGAAATTCAATAGCAGGGATTTCAAGTAACAGAACTTCTTCCCCTGAAGGGAAAGACGCTTGGTGGTCTTTTTTTCCTTCAGCGGTATAAACATACCACAACTTAACTGAACCTCTGAACAGAGCATCGGCAAATGCATACAGAAAGGGGGATAGGAAGTGGGGACGGGGGAATAAACCAACTTGTAAGTGTAAAATAGTCTTTAAAACAGAATCAGTTTTAACAATTAGTCCAAGTACCTAACAGATAACAATGTCATTAGGAAAAAAAAAAAAAAGCAGCACAAAACAAGCGCAGATAATAAATTGCCAGAGCAGAGATCCAGTAGTTTTTGTACTTCCAGAACTAAGTTACAGTTTCATAATTCTGATATATTCCTTTAGCAAAGCATGCAATTCAGCAATCCAATAATTAAATCTAGTTAAGGGAATTATTTAATGAAAGTTAAAACTCAACATGAGTAGAGTAGGTATTTTCAGGCTCTCAGACATCTGTTCCTGATGTCCTGACACCATCTCAATCTGTGAGAAACTGCACTATATTTTTTCCTGTACCAGCTGCTGCCTCTATTACTATTGACAGTTCCACTAAGCTTTCCAGCTCCCTCAGTTGAGACACCTATTCCATGCCTCTTGTGTTCAATATGTTCAAATGTCACTTCTGAAAAACCAATTTTTTAAGCTCAAGGGAATAAAACTGAAAAAGGCTTCATGTCATTAGGCTGCTCTCTGGAACCTGAGGTTGCAGCTCATCCATCTCTAATTTTTAGCATATGTAACATGTTCATACCTGATCTCCCTACTTTCAAATGTTTTCTTCTCTTCAGTCCATCTCCTACAGCACTACTCCCCTTACACCTGCTACCACAGTATCAAAAGTATGAAAAATAAATGGGAGAGAGATCCTTAGAACACAGGAAAGAGGACAGGTGGATTCATACCATCTGATTCTACAGAAGAGCTTCATATTTAACTGCTAACCTGTTTGTTCAGCACAAGAAACAGCAAAACTGTATCTGGCAACTGTTCAGCCCTTTTCCTCAATGCTTTAATCCTTCCATTTAAAAATTAGTATATACAAAAGATAAGACGTTATAAGGCTAACAGCTGTAGGCTGCTACAGTCTGCTTAGAAGGTCCAGCTATTTTGCACGGCTCATCCCTCAACTCAGAGATTCCCACCAGCACCTCTGTGCCCAAGGAGTGTCCACCTAAGCCTCCTACCAGCTTTCAGTCATCTGCCCCCGCTACAAAAGGTTATACACAGGGAGACACTTCCAATACTTTTCCCACACTGAGAGGAGTACATTGTGCTACGGGGAGCCCTGAACTCTGTCCGGGTTTGAATGACCTGGCAGCCTTCAGCGCCCAGCACAGCAAACATACAGTATGTATCACGGGATTTCTTTTGGCCAACAACATCTAAACCAGGACACTGAATGAAGTAAGCTATGCTGTACCTGCCACCTACCCTTTGCCGTGAGGCCCAAGGGCTGTGAATTAATTCAGTATAGCTCAACGACTAACAAGTCCTTGCTGTCCGAGTCTGAGCTCACAGGCACAGATGAACTCCAGGCCACGCAGCACTGAGCACAAAGCAAAGCAGGGCAGCTGCTGATGCCAGCCATCAGAAATCACCACAAGAAAACACCCTAAAATGTCCCAAACCACAAGTATCACCCTCCTACGCCCTGTGGGGTGTAGGCGTGTGAGGACGTAATGCCTGGAAAAAGCACCGGGTTACCAGAGAGCTGCAGAATGAAACATGCAGTTTGAAGCTCTGACCCCCTGGGAAGGGCACAACATCTGAACAAGGCTGCCATAACCCACGGGTTATCACTCACTCTCTGCAGCCGATTCTCATGTTTTTACTTACATCTGAGAGCTTTGCTTCAAGATACTGGCTGTTCTCATAGCTCCTTACGACTACCAAGTCTAAATTAGTATCTTAATTAAAAAAGAAGAAGAAGCGTACCAGTGAAGTCATTCTTTTCAGAGCATAATTACATTTTCACTAGGGTTTTACTATCAAAATATAAGAACTTGGGGGAAACTAGCAGTCCTGCTTAGCAAGTTATTTAATGACAAAAGAAAACTGAGGAATTAGAAGTTTCAGGTATTGCAGTCTCTGGTGGTGTTTCTCTCATCCAGGAGCAAAGACACCCAGCTAGACAGAGCCATCTCCAGGCCAGGTGCCCCAGCTTTCACTTCTGGGGAACATTACCAACCCTGCCCTAATCAGTGGAATTTAGGATGCGGGAGGAGAAGTGGATATTCTGAAATAAGCCTCAAAAGCATGTTTAGAATAACATGCCCTCCCAGAGAGAAAGAGAGAGAAAGAAAAGAAGAAAAGGAAAAGAAAAATATCAACTTCACATTTTATCAGTAACCCCCAGATCCCTTCCTTGCATTTCACTATCTCCCTGATGATGAATCACTTGGCACTACACTGCATTCCTTCCTGGGTGTGGAACAATTGCAGACATACTGTATGAAGCCTGCTAAGAATTAAATAAAATGTATACATAGACTTAACCAGACAGCACTTGTATCAATTATATCTGTATTTTTTACAAACAGAATACAGAATTACAGAAATGCTTTGGGATGTCCAAAAAATCTTGAACAAACCAAAGAACATAGAGGTACTGGCAACAGAACGGTGGAGATGGAAGGGAAGTAAAGCATAATTGTACAGTCAATTTAAAATAAATCCATGGAATGTCTACAGAGGGATCTTCTACAACAGGAAATAACTGAATTAGTAAAGACTACCATACTATATAAGAAATTTGTTTTGCCAGCATACATTATATACAGTGTACATTATATTAAGGACTGGCCAGTATAAGTAGTTCATATTATCATTATATGCTTTAAAAATGGGAGAAAAAAGTTTCAAGTATATCCAAAACTACTACTAGTTTATTTTCAGATCAACTAGATTTCAAGTTGACTTTTCAATACTCAGAAGATATTTTGTTGAAGCCAACTTTTTAAGAAGAATGTACCAAAAGAAAGATACTGACTGCACTGTATTACAATAATGCAATCCAATGAGATTCAAAGCATAACCACATCCCATCAACGGATACCACAGCATAAATTTTCAATTAGCTGCCTTGAGTCAGCAGAATTTTATGGAGGTTGTACCACAGTTCACCAACTTCTTTGCCAGACCTTCATAGCTCATCCTTGTTTTGCAATACCTTGTCCTCAGCAAGAATCACTGCCAGGAGCCAGTAACTTTTCAGCATTATTTTCTAGTCTGCAGCTAAAAACATCAAGGAACAAGAGACCTCAAGATATAATAACCTTCCTGTAATCTGAAAGATTAATGGTTAGGTTTAAAAAACACCTTGGGATCAATGAAAGCCACTTGTAGATCTCATTTTTACACTAAGAAAAATGTATTTATCGCACCTGGCAATGATTTAATGAGGAAGGACATGCTTAGAGATCAAGCACCTCTTCCTCTAACCTCAGGAGGGTAAGCACTGCATCTGAGGCTTGCCCATACATTGTGAAATACCTACGGTATTCTCAGATGAAAAATAATATTTATTTTTTTTAAAGAAAATACTATCACCATAAAATATGGTGTTAAAAGTTTAAAAAAGAGAACAGTTGTGCTATAACTTAGTTTTAGTAAGTATTTTGTTTTTAGTGAGTAATGTATTGCAATATTGACAAGGATGCAAGCTCACTGATGGCTTTTACCTTTCTATTATGACGTGTTCAAAGTATTAATAACATTTCTAATGGAATAGACAAGCAAAACAGTTTGAAACACCTTTCCAGCTGAAGTGTGCTTGTCTTCATCAATCCAGGTCACTAGAGCTACAATGCCAACATAAAGCTTCTCTATTCAAGAATGTGGCTTCCTGATTTTTCCTCATAACTGCCTCATGTTCTTCTAGCTATTTTTGGCTTGTGTACATACATACACTACTTGTATAATTTATATGGAAGAAATATATGATAACAAGAGCTGATTATCACCTGCAAAAGCAACACAAAAATCTTAAAGGTAGAGAAATACACACACGTGATGCCAGGAGACAGCAGTCCTCAAACCAATCCTTCATTCCTCCCTCATTCCACACCGCGCTACCTACATAATTCACTGAGGGTATCTTCTCTATAGCTGTTCTAGACACAAATTATTATGATATATTTTAAGTGAATGCATGAACTACTAGACAATTTCTAGCAGACAAATGCTTTCTGAACACATCTGTTTGAACAGTAATTTTTGTGCAAGTTGATGGAATAAAACATCTGGTTAAATTTGTTCTGTTTTTACTAAAGTGTTTATAGCAGCTGTTATTTTTCACTTTTAAGATGCAGATAATTTATCATCTATGTTCTCAAAATTGAGCCACAGGAATGTTGGCATTTATTCCGACTGCAGGTTTCATTTAAAATATTATTTCACTGACAGAACCTGTTCAGCAAGTAATATTCCTTCCGCTCTCATATATGAGGGGCTGAGAACTCACCTATGTTACACTAATGCCATTTTTTGTAAGCTGCATATATTTTTAATATATATTTACATAAAAGAAAAAAAATGCAAAAGGCAATTTGCCTTGGGAATTTTTGAAGTTCTCAGTTTTATGTCTTCCTTTCTGATTGTCCTTCCAAACTTTTGGATTTTTTTATTTATTTATTTTTAACCCATAGACTAAAAGTCCCTGGGTGGAAAGAATGAACATATCCAAGACCATGTATTTTCTTTACACATCATATGGAAGAAAATGCAATACACAAAGTAAGGAACTTGCTTGCAAAATCAGCATGCTGGCTCATGTCCATCTCTTCTCCACCCTGGATACTTCAAACAAAGCCTTGCAGAAACCAGACCTTTCTTACATGCTGCATCATCTTAGGATAGTTGGAACTTTTCAGCTTTCCGTGCCAATACTTTGCAGCTCAATAGGGTCTGCTTTACCTTTATTCTTAGGACTACCAATTCATTGACTGAAATGAGAAATGTAAGTTTCTATGTTTGGTCTTTATCCTCACAGTTGATATGCAGCCACCTTCACAACAGAGTATCTTGTCAACACTGTTTCTTAGAAACATATGTATAGAGTCCACAGAGCCCGTGAGAGGGTGGTTTCATCAATATGTTGTGAGATATGCAGTGTATTAGCCCTAATCCTTCTGAAGAAAGTTTATTTACCTACTTGCTGCATCCAGCTCCTTTCCGCCAAAACCAATGGGAAAGTTCCCAAACTGAAGAAAATGACACTGTACAAACATTTTAAGAAGTATCAAAGCAAGAGCCTGGTTAATTGCGTAGGCCTCTCAGCCTATCCAATGCTCAATGAAATAACAGAACAGCTGATGCAGTACATTTTTAAACAAATAAGAGATATTTAAAGCAAGATAATTAACACCAATCAGTATGCATTTACTAAAAACAAATTTCCTACAGAAAACCTGGTAGGTTTCAGATATCACAAGTTTGCTGCATAATATTAACAGCATTGAAGCAATGTTCTAATGCAAGCAGCAATGGGTTTAAGTACAATTAAAAAATGAACAAGACATATTAAATGCATTGAAAAACAGTTAAAGGATGGAGCCAGCTTCAAAATATAACTAAATGAGGATTTTTGAGTGAATGTATTTCTAAGAGGGTTCCTTGGCAATCAGTTTTTGGCTCTGGAGTATTTAGCAATGACCTAGATAGAAAAAAAAAAAAATCCGTAAAGATTGCTGATGACATGAAAACAAGGGATCATCAACAAATAACATGCATTCTGATACTGTCAAAATAAAATCATGCATCTAGTAACAAAGAAGTCATAATTACAAGATAGAGGATTTACCTGCAAAAGCACTGACTCACAGAAATTCAGGGTAAGGAAAATCTACTGATTATTTTGTCCAAGTAATTCTTCGAACTAATAATCAGTTTCCTCAACTATGTTTTTATATACCTTGTTATACCTATTTTGTTTTTACTTTGTTATATGTTTTTATTTAGTTTTCCTCAACTATGTTATTATATGTCTTCTGTAAACAAATACTTAACTGGTATGTTTACCCCCTCAAAAGCAGGGCATGCACATACCATGAGAAAGCCCAGGAAGTATCACTGGGTATATGCAAAAACATCTACCCTGGAGAGAGCACACTGCAGGGAGACAGCTCCCACAGCTCTCCTTTTCATCAGCTTACCATCCAAATAAGGATAGTTAAGTGCTACTCTTCTTTTTGACACTTCTGGCACTCATTTTGGTTTTACTATGCCATATGTTAGTGCATCAAGAAGTATACTGGATATCAGGAGAAAACAGAATAACAAGCATCAGGGTGTTGGGCCACTTGACAGCTTACACAAAGCAAGCAGGAAATAACAAGAGCGTGGGTATGAAGATACCTGTCTGGAGAACCCAGGCAGTATCAGGGAACATGAGGTCTCAGTGTTCTGTGTAATTAGACTAACAGTTAAACTTACAAGGCAAAATTAACAACCTAGTCTTCAAAAACATAATGCTGGAGACCTAAAAAGTTAATGGTCTTGGAACTTTTTTAAGCAGGGAACATTGAGTTGGAAGGAAATGGGATGCATTACCTCTGCATTTGATCCCCACCACAATCATAACTGAAAGCGTACACAGTTCTGTCAACATGTGAAGAAAGACACTGAAATACCAAATAATAATCAGAAGTATCATAAATTATTAAAATTACTGGGAGATCTGTCTTGCAGCAAGAAAATTCCATTGGTCTAGATACTCCAGACATAGCTTGCCCATAAAGACCGCACACAGAAATTAAATTTGATAAGAGGTATCTTCAGTCCCATACACAACCAGCATAATGAGATTCAGTGAAAAGTCAAAGGCTGACATGTAGTAAGAACAACAGACAATTTTTCAAGCAGCAATTAAAGGTGGGCGAATTATTCGCAAAGCTATGGTGAAAAATCCTCTATCACTGCAAGAAAAACTCTCAGATAGACATCCAAAGAGAAACAAAAGTTTGGTGGAACTTGCCAGAAACCACTATGGCTTGTGCTACAGAATTGGGTAATCAAGGACCTACATTCTTCAACAATATATTACCTACTAGTTACATCCCCTCCTGGAAAGAGAGGTGCAGTAGCATTTAAACAGCACTTACTGAAACATTTTTAAATGCAACAGTTAACTACTAAGAAAACTTTGTCTTGATGGATTAGGTTCCAAGAAGTAATCAAATGTCCCGGTAAGATATCCTCAAAAGCCTACAATACATAAGGCAAATACACTTGAAAATAAAGTTGTGGAAGTGTATCAGGATCAAAGAACAAAGTAATTTCCAATTAGCTGAAGCAAATTCAATAGCTTGTGTTTCATCATTCATTATAATACAGATTTACAAATATAATTTTACATTAATAACCAGTAGTTATGGCAATTTTTTGCATCCTTTTCACTTAGAAGGTTCAGTGTTTTAAATACATCATAAAGGACAAAGTAAGAATTTTAGGATTACTTCACTAAGCAGAAGCTAAAGCCCAAATAAATTATTCTTATTAAACAATTGCTTTTAAATATAAAATGACTGAGGAAATCCTACACACTCACAGAAAGACTCCAGGCACATTATTTAGTTTAACAACTGTCACTTCTCCTACATGAACAAAATCCATATTCATAAACTGGTAGGTTTTTTGAAATGAGCCAGCAAGTGCATGTGTGCTCCCTCTAACCACATTCATCACCGAGCTGGTACGCACAGAAACCACCACTCAAAAAGCTAGCAGCAAGATGAGCTAGCAATAACAAAACCCAGATAAGGCTAAGTACTTCAGTGTTAGTGCCAACTGCCACTTCTTTTCACTGTCTGAAAGCTACGTGTGACATCTGGGTGAAAGGAAGACCACGCTCTGTTTTGCCTGTCACTTCATTCCCTCTGGTGCAAGGCTGCTGCTCAGCTCTAAAGTGCACTTGCAAGTCACAAACGGGGTGAAAATGCCCAAGTCTCATTTGCTTTAAACAGATTTTTCCTACATAATCATCAAGCATCTTACATATTGGATTACTATGCATTATATGACTCTATCCTCTGCATAGGCATAAGTAGCCCTGACACCATGTGACACAAGCAGCTGAATAACAAAGAACTAGGGTTACCTGCCTGGGGAGAAAAGAAATGTCCATGGCAGTTCTCCAACCAGAACCCACATCTCCACAGTGGAAAACAATTCCTTAACCACAAGACCATCCTTTTCAATTTCAGCCTGAGGTTCAAAGTTGTCTTCTTCCAAATGTTTCTCTAAGCAACACTAAAGGGCAGAGAATGATGGATTTCTCAGCTTCCCTCTTACCTTGTTGAAATTCTTCCTCTGACTTCACAATACCATTTGGAGGGCCTCCTCCATTCCCCCAAACCAGGTGGTTTAGAGGCAACACCAAAAGCTATTCAAACTAAATCACCCAGCCTATGATTAAAACAGTTAGGTTTAATCAACCACTAATTAAACAACCACTAATTAAATCTTAACTGAAAGTTCCAATTTTCCTACAAAAAAAAATAGGGATATACAACCAAAGATAATACTTTTTTCTCTTTTTTTTTTTCCATTTTTTAACTGAACATAATGATAAATACTTACAGGGGAAAAGTTTCAACAGCAAAAAGTGAAGGAATGGCAGAAGAAAAAAAGAACACTTACATTTGAATGTGATTATTTTTGCTATACAGATTTCGGGATTAAGAAAAAAGGATTAGTGCCTTAATCCAGAACAGAACTTACTAATAACTGATTTCTTTTGACATTTTAAATTCCAAGTTGATTTGAAACTAATGACATAGATCTTAATTTCAATAATGTAAGATATGCAACTCCTGAGTGTTCAGAACAGAAAATATCCTGTTCCACTTGTTCAATATAACTAAAACACATTTCTTTTAAGTAGTTTTCTTCCTTTCCAAATTGCCACAAACAGAATCTACATGTGAATGGACAACACAGTTTCTAGTAAAATCTATTTTGCAAATTAAATATTTAGTAGAATGTTAGCCCAATATTATCAAAATGTCTTGAAAATTTTAAATGTTTCCACAATTCCTAACAAATTATAAGCAGGGTTCCAAAATTTAAAGAGCAAACTTCCAACAAAAGAAGAGAGAAACAGTTGCATCTCCAGCTCCTTAAAACAGTTTACCCTTTTCCAAACTCAGCAAATAAACCCTGGAAGACATTACAACGCTACAAAAAGCCCCATATAGATATGTCAGAAACACATTAAAAGATACCGTGTGGGGTTGATTGTTAATTTGATTCAAGTAAGAACATAAAAAATTCCCATTTCAGCAAATTTCACAAATATTAAATACACACATGGTTATTTTCTCCTTCTCAGATATTGTCTACTGCTAGAAACCTAACAGTATGGTTTATTTTATATTAAAAAAAAAGTTTATTTCTCCAGGATAGAATTCCCTCTCAGCAGCTATATTGGCATACCTATAGCCATATAGTTTGTTCAGTAACTGTCTACTCATTTATTACACTGGAAAAAGGTCAAAATTCATTGCTAGAACAATTGGACCGGTACTACTGAAGAATTCCAGTTTAAAAAAAAAAAAGCCAACAAATTGCCTGCAAGTACACTTTTTGTTGACATCCGAGCTAACCCCCAGCAGCTAACTCCCAAAAGAAGTTTGGTGGTGCCCAAGCACAAGAAGTACACTGGACATGATTCGTGCAGACTGGTAACATGGTGTATTTCTCAACTGTGAGAGGAAACAGGAATAGACCAAAGCAATGCTTTAGAAAACACCTGGGTCATAGAATAATTCACACAGAGCAGTTCAGTTCAGAAAAGCAACAACAACATACATCAGCTGGGGCTCCATTTGTTGTTGTTACAAATTCAAATGTAAACCCCAGCCCAAATGCAGATGATCCAGGGGCTTACATGCACTTGCAGGACAAAACTCTGCAAGCACCAGTACTAAAAACATTTTCAAGGAAAAAGCAGGGAGAGGGAGGCAGACCACATGTTATTTTGACACTACCTTGGGTAAAGGAAGTTTTAAACTTTTTACAACACTTTACTGATCTATTGAAAACCACAATAATAATGCCACAGGCAATAAATATTTCATTAATATCAAATTAACTCATGCAAAATAGGTTTTGTGTGACATGAGATGATTCTACAGAAACATTTCTGTCCATCAAACCCACACAACTCTCATTTAAAAACAAGCTACTCCTTTCCCATACACACAGAACAAGTAAAATCTCATAGAACTGCTCTGTAACAGTCCTTCCATTTCAATAACATAATTAATTGTAATTTCATAGGCAGTCAGATGCCCCGATGTCTCAGACCAGACACAAGTATTCTTATGTCAAAGTGTCTCTATTCCAGGTTAAGCTTTGCTCTCTGCATTCGTACCTGTGTAAATCCAGGGAAAGTTACACACTTTAGTGGAAATGCTCTAGATGCCCATCTCCCTTAGCACCTTTATCACACAACAAACTGCCTCAAAACAACCAAACAAAAAAAGTAGTCTTTCCCTCTGCTTGTTATAAAGGTGGAAAAGAACTTCACAACAGATCAAGTTGTTCCTGACCTACTAGAGCAGAACAAATAGATTTTTTTAGTAATAAACAACAAACCCTCCAAATTCTTAAAATAGGAAGTAACGCAGCTCTCCAGATTAACTGAATTTGAGGCCTTCGATTACTTTAGTTAATGCTTATAAATGCAGTGTTATGCTTCAGTATTCATACTCAGTTGCCTCAGCCAAAGTAAGACTATTTTGCATACACGTGTTAAAGGACAACTGATAAAAAGTCACACTAATTTATTGCAATTGAAATGAAAATAATTTCTTTAGACTTGTAGAGACTACTCTGCACAGTAAGTGTTGGATAACCCATGAAAGCCTTTTAACTTCAATATTACATGGCATAAGCTAACATTAAATAAATTTAAATTATTTAAGCTAATGGGTAAGGAGTTTTAAAGAAGACCATTCCAGATCCATGATCACTGAACTTTGTCAGTTTTTGCTTTAATTTTTCCACTTTATTTATATTCACACCATCTGGCTGCATTGATCATACAGTTAAACAATCTTGTATTTTTTCAAATGAAGTAAACTCAAAACTAATTTCTATGATCATTCAGCAACACACACGCTCTTCATAGATTTGTAGGTGCCAGCTATGAAGTCACTTACCGAATCTTAAAGACTGAGCTCCGATTCACAGAAAACATACTCTATGACAAGTACTCAGAAAGCTAAATGGACAACCATGCTCAAACCCACACAGCACTATTTGTTTATTGAGTGTTGTAAGACCAACTTTGGTAAGCTGCAAGTTTCAACTGTTCTGTTGAGAACTTGTACCAGATCCCCCATCCCAAATAACTGATACACACAAGGACAGAATGGAGTAACTGAACAAACTAAAGTTACTTAGCATAAGAATTCTGTCTCATCATAGACCACCTGCTCAAACAGCCAGATTTACAGAAAAATAAAAGTAGCGATTGACAAAGCATGGTAAAGCAGCATTAGAAAAGACTGCACATGGACATTGATTTCCAAGTGCTATGGCAAAATTGTTTAAGTGACATTTATCTTTTTTCCACGTTGTTTTCAGGTAAGTTCCATGGACATACTACTTCAAGCTGTCAGCCTTACCAGCGATTTAATCAGTGCCCAAATACAACAAACAGGCACTTCTATACCAAAGTCTTATGAGCAGAGACCTCTACTTCAGAATTTCATCGGATTACATGAAAGTGACCCTTAAAATCACTCACAGCTAGTAAAAGAGTTACCATTTCTGCAAAAAGAGATGGGGGGGGAGGGAATGATCATTTTTAGTCATGCAGTTAAATCCTACATTTTAGGTATCGAAACGTGTCTGTTTGGTTTTTAAACAAAACTACAGGAGAACTGCATAAATCAATAAACAGATACAAGTCTAATGTAAATCTAGCACAGAACTGCAGTAATCAAATGATAGTCAATGGCCTTCCATATGCCTACAGTGAAGCATTCTAGCTTTATGAAGCTAGAATCACACCAGATGTATTTATATTCCACCCTAGCTGGCATACCTGTGCATGCCCTTCAGTGTATGGAATTAGACTGGCTCCTGAAACTTTTCAGGAAGTATCGCTACAGGATTCCTACCACTAATTTACCTCCACGTGAGTTAGCATCATAGCATCATAAGCATTTGTGCCATTTAACTCTGCTTTAAAATTACTGTCAGAACATCAAGGACCCAGACATTCCCATGTTCTTACTGCTTGGGATCACAAGCAACAGCAGGTTTTGGTAGGTTTCGGGATTTTTTTCGGTTTTGAAGGTTTGGGCAGAGGTTCATAATCACTCCTGTAAATGTTTTCTCTACAGCATTTGCTTCTCTTCAAAACCATCACTGTGATGCCTTATATTAAGAAGTCAAGTGTTAGATCCACCCATTAAGAGGACAAAAAGTAAAACACAAGTATGAAATTCTCTCTTGATTTCAACAGATCCCAATACAACATTATTAATTCCACAGTCTGGCTTCACCTCTGTAACGAAATCTGCACCAAGACACTAGATTCAAAACCAGACCTTCCCCGAGACTTCCATAGATGCACATCAGCCTGTCCACACCCAACAAATTGCAGGACCTGGGCCTGTCACCTTATCAACATAAATTAGGACTTGTCAAACAGGAAGAACACAGGAACAAGAAGAGATCTCATTAAACAAACAGGTAACTGTTTCCACTGTCCCACCCCGTAGCAAAAAATAAATAATAGTAATAATCACAAATGTGGCATTTTTCCCCATTTATTCTGTGAGGCTCTCACACAGTTCTTAATTCTTTAGTTATCCAAGACAACTTCACAGAAGAAGGAAACTAACGTGACAGAAAAAAGGAGCTTAGAAACTGAACGCGGCCGGGAGAACCGCATGTGGTGCCTCCGTGTCCCCCCCCGCCCGCACCTGCGGCGGCAGCACTGGCGGCCACCGCTCCTGCCGGGCCGCCCTGCGCCCCCCGCCCCGGCATCGGGCCGCCCCCCCGCGTCCCGTCCTTACGCCCAACAAACAAGCAGAACAAAATGAAGGAAAGCGAGCGCGGGAAGGAAGGGAGCCTGACCTCGGCCAGGGCTGGCGGCACAGCCCGGCCTACCTGCCGGCGGCGGGGAGGGGTCGGGTCGGGGGAGCGGCGGCGGCGCCAGCAGCCCGGACACCATCTTGGGGGCAGTTGGGGGTGAGGAGCGGAGCCCGCCGGGGCAGGACGCGGCTCCGCAGCGTTTACCTGCTCTGCCAGCCCTGCAGGAGGTTGGTGTATTTGCTGAGCGTCCCTTCCAGCACCGGCTCCCGCCGCCTGCCGCCGCCACCGGGCGCCTGCGCGCCCCCCGGGCTGGCCGCCGCCGAGCCGGGGCTGCTGCCGCCGCCGGCCCCCCCGCCTCCATCCAGCCTCCCCGCGGCCGCCGCCCGGCCCGTCAACCCGCGGCTGGCGGAGGAGGACGAGGGAGACGAGCCCGCCGACGTGGGGCGGCTGCTGCTGCGGCTGCTGCTGTTGCTGCCGCCGCCCTCGCTCGCCGCTGCCGCCTTCTCCATGGAGCCCCCCGCGGCTGAGGCTGCCGGCCCCCCCTCCGGCCGCGGCTGCCGCCCGTGCCCGGCAAAGCCCTGACTCACAGGCGGGCGCGGAGAGGGGCGGCGCCCGGGGGAGAAGGGGCTGGGCCGAGCCGAGCGAGGGAACGGCCGCGCCGCCTCCCTCCCGAGCTGCTGAGGGGAGTTGGGCGGCGGTTGGCGCCCCGCGGCTCGGCGGGCGCTCGGCGGGCTCCCGGCCGCCCCTTTCGTCGCCCCGCCTGCCCGAGCACGCCGCGCAGGCCCCTGCACGCAGACAGGGAGACGGGCAGCGAAGGGGGAAAGGCAGGACACGCACGCACGGGGGGGGTGTGCGTGGCGCAGCGAGGCGGCACACGGGAGCGTCCCGCGCACCCCCCCGAGCCGTGACACACGGAGGGGTGACCCCAGAGGAAGGCCTGCCCGGGGCGCAGGGCGGCCGTGGAGGCCTGTGTGCACGCAGGGTGGTGGCACTGGGAGAGGGTGCCCTGCCTGCACGTTGCCAGGCCCTGGAGCGTGTGGCAGGGCGAGAGGAGAGCCCAGCTCACAGCCTCCATCCCTGCCAGGCCTCGCACACACACCACGACACGCACAGGTGCAAGGAAAGCAGTGGCTGTAGGCAGGGTGTACGCACACAGACACCATTGGAGAGGAGGATGGCCAGGCGACAAAGGTGACTGTCACTCACAAAAGCTGTGCCCACCGGAGTACAAAGCGTAGCACTGGAGAAGGCATTTCTTGGGACAGAGGGATGCACATGGCTGCCTGTAACCGTGGAGCATGACAGCAAGGACTCAACTGTCCACAATACAGTTCACCAGCAGCACAGAGCAGTGCCCACACACAGCAAAAAATCGAGGATTTTGTCAGAAAACACAACAGTCTTGCCCAACACACGGCATATACTGCAGACATAATGTATATCAACATACCACACCAGTCATATCCTTTATCCAGGCTTTGCAAAAACCCCACTATTGTGGGTTAGGTCACATCTGAAAACACAGGATATAACCTCAAGATCACTGTGAAAAGCTAAGCAGGCCCTTCTACTGGCAGCTTGGTGAGAAGCTCTGTGGTTACATTCCCTCAACTGCTGCATGAGCCAACTGCCTCTGGTTTCTTACAAGAAGTATCTTCACAGCACACCAAAGATGTAGTTATGCTTCTTGTCATTTTATAACTGGAGACCTGAAATATGGAAGAGCTCAGAGGGTCTGTGACGAAATATGAATTGAGCTTAGTTCCTGCCTTTAACCCTCTGGAAAGTTTTGCACTAGAGATTTTTGGAGTGAACTGAATGGCATGTGCCCTCTGTGTGCTGCACCTCAGCAGATACTCAAACCATCTGAATCTACATGCAGTTAGAGGCCTTCGTTCTCCATACAAATGAGCATAGAGAGGAAGGCTCCTAACTCAGATTATCTCAGTTTTATCTCTGGAAAATTCTACCATATGTGTTGTGGTTGGGTAGCTGAAGTGTTGGGCAACCTGATCCTGAGTTTTGGGTAGTTAAACTTCTCATGTTTTAGCTAAATACTGTGACACTACAGCCTGGAAACTTGTTTTGAATTTAGTATTTCATTGGCAGAACATTTAATGCACGTCTTGCAGTACAGACAAAGATTACAAACTCAGTTATTTTTTAAAACAAAATACTTCAGATAATTTTCCAACTCAGAGCTATTACTTAAGATGTTCATGTAAAATTCCCCAATCATTGTTTACCACAGAAAGAAACTCCATGACCACAGTCTGAAAATCCTCGTTCTTAGGCTCAACTCGCTATTCCTGATGACCACAGGTTTCAGAAGACACTGGAATGAGCACGGCATGCTCCTTCAGGAAGCTCCGACACAGAGATAAGCATGAGACCCCTGCATTTCTCCTCATAATCAGCTTCAAGGACAGTCAAGCAGGGTGGAACAAAATGCTTCCATGAAATAAGTGTCACCACATCAGCCACTGCAACACATTGCAAATGTGTTCTACATTATAAAGAATTAATGTCATTTTTTCTGCCTTTCACAGAATTTATTGGAAGAGAATTATGTCAGGAAAAGAAGCCTTCTTACACAGGTATAGAGAAGCCTCTCCATACCTCAAGTAACAATGGTGTGCTTACCAGGGAGTTTCCAAAATGGAAGGTACAACAGGCTGTAAATATAGTACGTCCCCAGGAGAATTTCACAAAATCCCAAAACATTTTTCCCTGCTGCTAGAAGGATTACAGTTATGTGAGAGCATAGAAAGTCTTCTTATGCATTATAAGCTAGTTAATAGATGGGAAATAAAGGAATAAATGGCCACTTTTCAAATAGAGGGAAACCACTACTCTGAGTTGAGATTTATGTTACCAGAATCCCTTCATAGGCTTATAGTTAAAACTAGAATCAAGTGCAAAAAGTAGCAGAAGGATCTCACAGTAGTGACTAAATCACTGATAAAATGGCAACGGAAATTTAATGTTGCTAAAAACCAAAGTAAAGCACCCATGAAGAAAATATATTTTACTATGCATGCATAATGCTGATCTATAAATTAGCTATAGCCTCTCAGGAAAGAGATCTTGGAGTCATTTTAAATAGTCTCTGAAAAACCCATCTCACTGTTCAAGGGTAATCAAGCAAACAGCTGTGATGAGCTCATTAGGAAAATAGAAATATCAGCATGCTGCTATATAAATCCATAGTATAGTCAGGGACCGTGTTTATACTCTGTATTTATAATATCCCATCAAAAAGGACAGAGTAGAAATAGAAAAGGTATAAACCCCAGCTTTTTTATGAGGAGAGAGCTAAGTGAAAAGGGTTTTCTAGTTGGAAAAGAGACAACCAGTGAAGAAAATGGTATTCAGGTTAATAGGAATGATTCTTCACTGTTTCTTATGAAATAAGAACTATGGAGTAGCTGATTCAAAACAAGCACAAGAAAATGCTTTTTCACATGATTTGTACTGGTAAAACTCATTGTTACAAGATGGTTTTGGATGCCAAAAGTCTAGAAAGATTAAAAAAGCAATTGTTTTTGAAGAAACTTTAAACAAGGTTGAACAAAGTATTTCAGATGTACTTGAAGTTCAGAAAGGCCCTGAACTTCTGCATCCTTGAAGGCTGTTTATATTATTGATGAAATAATCCGTGCTTTGTTCTTGAGTCTTTCCCTAAGCACCTACTAGTGGAAGGAATAAAGTACTGGATTAGACAAACCTCTGGTTTAACGTGCAGAGCAGCTGCTCGTATATTACGGATTCCTTCCGCTTGATTAACCAAAGGTCCTTTCGAGTCAAACATTAGTGTTCTCCACAGCTTTTATATTGTATTTAAGCACAAGAATAAGTAATTCTTCTTGTCCCTTATCCCTGCCCAGTATGTACATACTGCTGCAATCCAACAGAGTTGGACAACCTTTCATAGCAATCCTGGTATCAGTGAGCCCCTATCCTCATTATAATATTAAGGTTCTTCAAAATGACTGAACCTCTATTTATCTTTTTTTACTAGCTAATGGTCTGTCCCAGTAGAGCTAGACTTCAGGGTAATACACACTGACTTCGTCTGATGCAATCCTGCATGATGTATGCTTTGTTACAAGCATTCTTAATTAGCTATTTATTAACAGTAACCTGCCTAATGAAGGTTCTCACTGTTTCCACAGTAACACAGCTGCGATGTTACAGTCCTCCTTCAGAATGTTACTTTCACTCTCTAGCCAAATCAAAATTTTGCCTCTTTCATTAAGTACCTTATTATTAGTAACTTATTCTTTATTCCACCTTTTAGAAAGCAAAACATCTGGGAAGATAACAAATGCAGTACTGTTTACCTTATCAGGAAACAGAGTAGTTTTTCCATTCTTTGTTAAACTACACAGTTTTAGCTTCTAGAACATGGTCAGCTCGCAATCCATTTGCCAATTTCTATTTCCCAGTCTTCCTGGTTTGGTTTTCTATACCTTTTCAATTCTCCCCTATCAAACGGTTTTATAGAATTACTTTCCAATTTCTTTTTCCACTTCTGCTCCCCATCAGATATCCACACAACTTCTTACCATGTAACCATGTGGAGGAATTTAACTGTATGGTCTACAGAAACACTTCTGCACGGTCTACATTCAAGCATTGAACATAAGCCATGGAAATGCCTGAAGGGTTGCTAAGTTTTACCATCACCTCCTTCTTGCCCTGCAGTCCTCCTGAGACACTCCCATTAGCTTTGGAGACTAAAGCCACCTGTTAATAAACTGCAAGCAATACTTAGGGCAAAAACATACTACTGTGCACCTCAATCACCACTGTCTACAGACGTCAGCAGGGAAAATGACTCAGACACGTTCCCTAAAGTTCAGCTCATGCCAGAGTCACACTTCCACCAAGCCTGCTCTCACTAACGCTTCCCCACTTGTCTACAGCAACTGCCAGAGAGTGAATGCAGCTGGTTGAATGGTGCACAGCAGCAGCGTGTCCTCTGGTCCTTCCTCAGATGCAGTTCCATAGATTCCTGGACTTAAAGGACTAAAAGAAGCAGTGACCCCTCTAATCTGGCCTTTTTCATAACGCAATACAAGAATTGTAATACAATCACTATGCTATATCTTATATAATGTTTTCACTTAGATTTAATGAGCATATCAGCCATGAGTAAAATAAATACTTCTGACTTGAGGATTTCAAGAATGTAGAGAAGCTACCATTAACTTTGCAGTCTGCCAACTTTAGCCTTAGCTTTGCTGAATCAGTCTGCATCTTATCCTCCCTCCCTGGTGCCTGTAAGCTTGCAATAATGCATGCTAAACACGCATCTTTGCCATACTTCATCCTGTTGTCAGCAGCTTTTCATCCAGGTTTCTTATCCACCAGCATAACCATCCTCTTAGCCCTCGCTTGACTGTTTCTTTGTCACCACCTTTATGTTAAGACAGACACAGCATATGGTAGAAGTACCCCAACTATCTTGGCTGCCAGAAACAATTGAGCCAAGGAAACAGAGACTTGCATGCAGGGTAATTTACTCTTCCACGAGGCATTGCAAATTCATTTGAACTGAGGTTTGTGCTGCCACAGCTCAACTTCCATAGTTTGTTTACAGTGCACTGCTCTGTAATTTGCAGGTTAGACCCGTTGAAACAAAACTTGATCAAAATGTCTGAGCCTCTGAAATACAAACTTTGGGATGGTTAGCTGGAGAGAATACTAGTTTATATTATGCATATTATATATACTTGCATTGAATGGCATTAAATGTGCATGAGGAAGTGATGTGTATGACAGCCATGACAAAAGGTATTTTCTGCATAGTAAGAATCAACCCTTTGAACTGCAACTGGAAACAAATAGGAAGCCAGTGCATAAAGAAACTAAGTGAGCATAAATATCACTGACATTATATATTGTATATTTTAGATAGTGGGAATGGCTTCATTCTGTGCCAGCTAATGTTTCAACAGTTGTGATAGGTAGTCGTAAATACAGTTCTTTAAAACAGATTACTTCATACACTGAGGCCAGAAGAAAACACTGAGATTACCTAGTATAACCTGCTGGAAAACAGAAACCCTTTTCAGTTTGATGTGGAATTACAAGTAAATGCCAATATATTAAATCTTAACAGTGTGCAGTCATTTTTACCCACAGTTTTTCTAGCTCTATAGTTAAATATTTAGAGATTTGAAAAGTACACTAGGCCACTAAAGGTCAAATTCAGATTCAAGGCCAGGCTGGGTTTACTCAACGCCACTACTTTATATTGTACCTCAAACCAGTGCTCAAGCTTTTTTTTATACCCCTTTTTTTGGAGAGCTGAGTGGTTCCAGAGGAATCTGTCAGATTTCAACATTTATTATTCATAAGGCATGAGGCTGTATATCACTGTAAAAAAACCCAGCTTAACGTCCATCCACTTTCTAAATGAAATATCTATGGACCTGTAAACTTATGCCTAATCTGCAAAACCATTTTTACATCCTAAAAGTATTGTTATAGAGCACTTACACTGCACAGTGTATATTTATTGATAATATAATGCTACCTTATGCCACTTGGGCTCTGATCTCACACTCCAACAGCAATCTGTATAGTTGTTTGATAATAGCATGCAGTATCTTATAACTTAAGAACCAGTTCTCATTCAAATTGAACCCATCTCTAATTCCCTTATTCACCCACAGCAGACCTGTGCTTTACTCAAATCATCTTTTAAAATACTATTTAGGTAATGTTAGAATCCACCATGCAATGAGATGACAGTTTAAAATTAAAAAAAAAAAAAAAAGGAAAGAACTATGCACTAGAAATTAAAACCAAGATACAAACAATTAAGATTTTTTGGTACTGAGAAAGGGAGAAAAATTCAGCTAATAAAACTTTCAAACAACTACTTATGCAGAAAATACTTTAGATTACTAATTTCAGACTCCATTCTGCAAGCAGTTTCATGTGCAGAAACCTAATTGAAACAAATACTAGTGAAACATCTATATCAAATACACCTAATGAAACATGACTGACTCCTTTTTTACCTACAAATAGGCATAAAAATACTGGTAGGTATTTCAGTATATGAGGTTGAAATATATAGACATAGCAAAAGACAGAGCATGCTTGAAACACTTTCTGAAACTGTGGTACCTTGTACTAAAACAAGCATAATGTTCACTCCCTTTTTCATGACAATGTTTTAGAAGCTGGGCAGATTATAGACATTTCCTAGTTTTTTATGAGTAATGTTAACACAAAATGCAAGAACCTTAGAGCAAATCATGACACCTACATTTTAACTGCTTTTTACCCTCAAAATAAATCTTCTGTAAGATCACTAAACTACAGAAATACATTTTGCCATTCAGTTCTAAATTTTAGCTCTCACCAATAAAATGAGTCAATAAGTGTGTAAAAGGCAGTAAAACTTGGGGATTTTTTACAGTTTAGGGGTTTATAGTCTTGGGGGTTATACTTTGATTAATTCTAGAATGTGTGATGTGTACAATTATCCGAAGCTAGGGATGGCAGTTTGTTTGCCAGCATTCACCATTGATTGATTTTAATTTGGCTGATAACAGACAAATGATAATGGCTTGTGAAAAACACATGAACCAAAAAGTTTTTACATATTACAATAAACAAGATTAGTTATTAAAAAAAAACAAACAAACAAAACACAAACAAACAAAACCCCGAAAAATAACACCCAAACCCAAACAAACGAAAAAAACAACCAAAACCATAAAAGGAGTGTGCTGCATATTGCCTAATGCAAATGCTGGGCTCATTCTTTTCTGGTCTGCAATTTAATGCTGATATAACAGATAGGCAACATTATATTCAGCAGAACCCCACAGCACAGAATTGACTGTTATCTTCACTGATTCTGAAGAACAGTGGAAACTGAGGTTTATAAAAGCCTGACAAGGTCATTTATCTAATCCTCTTTAGGTTTCTGGACAGAAAGAGACAGCCATATTTTTTTTTTCTCCCTCTTCTCCAGTGAATTTGCTTGTAAAGCTTGCTCTCCCGTATCACACTCAGCCTTGACAGGAGTATCCAGTGGAGATAACCTCAAATATGCAAAAAGCTGAATTATGATTCTGTTTCTCTGGTTTCTGAAACTCAGCTGTCAGCTTTGATCTTTGACTTTTGAGAACCTATTCTGCAAAACTGAATGTGCATTTAAACTGAATGGTTTGATATGAGAGTATTTGCCATGATTTCAAAAGTAGAAACAAATGTTAATATTTTAGAATAAGCAAACTACAAGTTCAGGAAAGTGTCGTTTTTCAGTTTAACTTTTCCTGACCTTGGTCTTTTCCATAGAGGATGCCTTAGCTGCAGTTTCACAAATCCAGACATTCTAAACTCTGAGCTCTGCCAGCTTCGATCAATCATAAACTTCCCCTTACTATGGTGATACTGTGTTACAGCCTAAAAATAGGGCTATGCTTTCAGAAAATGAGATAGCATTAAAGTTATGAAAGTTGATAAAACAGATTCCAGACACTACTTAAATGACAATAAGAGGAAGAATCAAGGGCTTTGCGCACACAATTTTCTTCCTTCTGTATAAGATACACAAGAGACTGGAGAAATTTGTTTTAATTTTTCTGACATCCTGTTTGTGGGAAATGAACAAGGAATGTCTAATCTCACTGTGCTATTGGGGAGAAATAGGGAAAAATTCTGGGGGACCTTGAAATCCTAATCAGGAGAGGTTAACCCCTAACTAACAAGACAGGCATTGGATCTCTATAAAAAATTTTGTCACAAATATTTTAAACTGTCATCAGAAATAAAAATTTAAACAAACTATGTAACATGGTTTGGAAGGGTCTCAATAAGAACTTTCCAATCCAAATTAGGCTTCACTTGATCTGTTGTCAGATTTAAAACTTATGCAAGTTCTCTGCAAAATTCTCAAAACAATTCATGAAAACCAAATAGAAAGGATCTGAGGCTTTAGTATAAATATCAAATGGAACAAGGAAGGTCTTCAAAAGCTCATGCACCTTTTTTTTTTTTAAAGACTGCTTTAACAAAATCATCATCTAAAAGCTATAAATAAACTCATACACAGCATGTGTTTCATAAACTGGAATAGGGTCATATTATCAGAGAACACCGCCCATTTAATTTATTAATTTAATCTGATCCCAGATTCCTTCATTTCAGAAATCAAATTCATATTGCTTTTAGTAAAGAAGGGCATAGAATTCTATTGCTAACACAGAAAAATGGGGCTTATAGGCAGCAGTAACAAAGACAAGAATCAGTCAGTTTGAAAGAGGTTTGGATTTTTGTCTTTGCTAACAACGAGGACTGTCATACCCCATTCAAAGCACCAGCAAGGTCTTTGGCAGTTGCTGTCGCCTTATTTTGCCAGCGAGATCTGTTCTAACCAAGTTTAGACAACACTTTGATAGCAACACAAATGGCTGGTCGACTTCAGAATTCCCAGTGGAGGTGGAGCTGCTCCAGTGTCAGCCTAAGAGTGTAATGGGGAGTTTGCCAAAAAAGGCTAGGTTAGATGCAGTCTTCAGAGGCTGCACATAAACCACATGTGTCAAAATCCTGGCAGTTAGCTGCCAGGAAGTTTGTAACCCAGGGAGAAATAGAAGACAAGTCTCCTGACATAACCACAGGATTTTCTCACTCTCATAGAAGCTTCAGAAGGAAAGCTGATGTTGTTTGATGGTGCAGTGTACCAGCAATGAGTCAGAGATCATCAACCACAGAGAAAGATAACCAAGCCTTTCAGGGTAACTGGAATCTTAGGAAATTATTACAAAGAGAAACATACCTAAACAAGCCAACCCAAGCCATCACACAAGAAAAGAGAAAGGCTTAAGAAAAAAAGAAAAGCTCTATCTGTCTGAAAGTAAACTGATACCCTGATGCCACAGGCTTTAAGATTACTTTCCTTTTGTTCAGTAGTTTTGGGGGAAAATACCGCTCCTATCTATACAAATTATATGCATGACACTTCTGACACATTCCTTGCACTCAAGTACTTTTCTTCACAGAGAATAGGAATGGTGTTTATGTATTCAAAGGTACTAATGGCCTTATTAATTAATAAATATGGGAAGAAATACACAAAGCAGTTTCTTTCCACTTTGTTTTTTCCTAACATTTCCCTAGTGTAAAATTAGCACAGTTCTCAAAAGTGGAAATTCTATGAAGTTATATAAATGAGGTACAGGTCTTCAGGCCTGAGTCTTGCTAAAAGAAAAAAGTAAATGTGAGGGAAAGGTCAGCTTCTTTCTCAGGAAAATTCTCCACTTTACTCCAAGTCAAGAGAGTTAAAGTTAACAACTACTTTTTCTTTGACCAAGAGCGGCGTTCTTCAGCCTGGACTGGTGAGGTAGGAATTAGCAGCAAGCAATATAGAGTATCAGTTTACCAAAAAGTGATGAATATCCATTTGTAACATAGCAACAAGGCAGCATATTTTTCATTTACAATCTGTAGCACGAGACAATTGATGTTTCTTCCTTGGAGAATAAAGTTATTTTCTGCTCACTAATGCTGTTCTTAGCTACCCAGGAATGCATACGTGGAAGGCCTGACGAGGAAGCGTGTACTTTCCTGTTTCACTGGCTTCTGAATTTCCCCTACATTTTCTGAACTGTCAGTGGCACCCTTTGTGAAGAGCTGCACCTCTGAGAAATTTGTGCTATATAATAAAGAAGATCAAGAAATTCAAGCCCAACTGGAATCAAAGCACTTAATTACATAGTTGATCTCTACTATGCATCCTGTGTCCCAGTCTACTTAATGTCACATAACATCAGAAATAAAATCAAAATGCATATCCTAGAGGCTCAATCACAGCTCTAACTCTCTAAATACAGCAGACAACAGAAGGAAGTTCAACCACTGTTACACTGTGTGTCTAGAAAAGCAGTAGGTATCATGAAAAGAAAAAATGACATTGAGAAAGTCACCTTTTTATGGTCGTTGGTGCTGAAATACATGGTATGTTTACGTATCTCCTGTTAATATAGGTCAAAGGAGACAGTGAAAGTGCAGCATAGAAATGTAAGAGTACAACAGCTGTGCCATAAAATGAAACACAAAAATGTGGTTTTATCTAGGGTGCAAGATTACATCAGAAGTATCTGGGGCTGAATGAAAACTGAAGAATCAATTTTTTTTTCTCCTGAAGGAATAGAATATTGAAATCTAGGACACAACTAAAAAGCTTCAGAAAACACTAAAAAGACTGGCAGATTTAGAATTAAAACTGGGCACATTATTTAGAGTTAGCTCAAGATCTACTCAGTCCAGAATAAGGCTTGTAGCAGATGGATGGCAGTCTAAGTCATCAGACATGACTGAAAATTCAAAATACCAGTAAAAAGGATAACTCAGGTATGAAGCTCACATCTGCAAGGGTAATAAGGAATGCATACAAATTCAAAATCAAAGTTAAGCAAAATAACACAAGAAGCCTTACATTCTGTGATGGCCAGTGCAATCTAGGAAAACGTCACAAAACATATGTAGAAAGAGAAGCAAAAAACCTAATACATTATGTCATTTTGCAAGGGTGAACCAGAAGAGTGCACAACATCAAAAAGGAGATAATGAGGGCCTTATTAAGTCTGATTAATTCTTCACAGGAGTTGTACCAGGAGATGAATGGACTGCCAGCTAGAAAGCAAATGGGAAATGTATTGCTTTGAGTGCCAGTGTCCAGCTTAAAACTAATGTATTGCCAGAAGTGTAGAGTTTCTAATAAAGTGACACTAATAACAGAAGATAAGCAATAGGATCTAGGTCTCACAGTGGTTAGCTTTCCCCACAGACACAATATATTAATTAAGCTATATTTCTATAAATTACAACAATGTTAAAAGAAAAAAAAGCTCCAGCTTTTGGATTAAAAGTAACTAATGTCCTCGATCTTACTAAGGAAGCCACACTCAGAGGCAAAAGGAAAGGAAAATAATTTAGGTTATTTTGAAGATCTTCCTAGAAAATATAACAGTCCTCATCGAGTATAGAAAAGAGCTGGTGAAATTCAAGCACTTCACATTTCACGCCTCTAGGAAGGCTCCCCTTGGCCTGACATAACATGAGAAGAGAACCTGAATGCAATATTTTGGGAGTCACAGTGCAAACAGAAGAAACAAAAGAGCAAACATATTTAAATATCATAGAAAATATAGTCCACTTAGCCATGGATTCCAAAGAATTCAGCAAATATTTTAAAAGGGAATGTGTTCCAGTTCCTCAAAGGGACAGAGTACTCAGGGAATGTGGCTGATGCCAAGATTTTTCTTCGCTGAATGAATTCTCAAAATCTTTCTATCCTGAATCCTTATTTAATCCAATATTCTAATAAAATTTCCAAGGTTTAAAGGTGCAATAAAGTGCCCAGTTAATGTGGTAATTCATTACTACAAAGTTAAGTTTCCATTCATTATAATTTGAATAGCTCACACACTTCACAAGACTTCTAATTGCGTTACTGATGATGAATTTCGAATGGTCAAAGCATGCCTGAGTTGTGCACATTTTAGTGCCTTCAAGGCCAATGCACTAAACAATTAAAAACTTTCAAATAAATACTCTTGCAAAATTGAAAGCTAAGCCATAAACTACATTACTAAGTTCACTGTTATTACAGCAGATTAATTAGTCATGAAATAGAGTTTATGGGTGCACAAAGAAAGACAATGCATCATCTCTACTACCAGCAAATATGAAGATCTAAATCTCCAAGAGAACTGATAATATTTCTTCTAAGAGATGCAGCAAATTTTATAGCAGTTGAGAAAATAAATACAAATGAGAAGAGGCTTCATTATTTACTATGTTAATTCGTTCTTCAGTCCAAATTTTTTTTACACCATCCTGGTATCCATTCTTACATATTAGGTATTAACTAGAATATCAGAGCAGAGGAGACAAGTTTGCAGAGTTGGGATATATATAGGGAGAATAGTCTCTTCATGCTAATAACTGTAAAGCGTTTTCCTCTTTAACCAAATGAACACAAATTAGACTATCAAACAATGCTAGAGCTTCTCCTCTGCATAAAAAGACAGCTTTTTTTTGTTGTTGAGACAATAGTTTGTGGCATTCTGTTGACTCTCAGAACAGATTTATATAAATAAAAGTGGATTTATCACTTGTGCATATTCAAAATTAAAACTGTTATACTGAGAGATAGCCACTCATATTTACTGATAGCTGGTGGTATCTATTAGTATCTATCTATTGATATTTACTGAGTTTTATTCCTACCAGTAATGACAAAAACTCAACTCTTCTTCACCTTGTTTCTTAATCAACATGAAGAAGATCAACATGCATCTTTTACACCCATCCTTTACGCCTGCACAACCCTATTCATGGCAACTAAGTTGCATGAGTTTTGGGGATGAATACCTCATGCTCTAGAACATTATTTAAGGTCTGAATACCACATTAATACACATAAGCTTTACAAACAATGAAGATTTAAAGAAAATCAAAACTAATAGTTAAAATGTTTTTTCTTGAAACTTGCAGGGATATTTTTTTTCCTGTTGCTTCTCCCACACCCAAGTAACCAACTGAGACATTACTCAGGAATTCGGAACTCAGAGCTCTTTTGGAAACTTCTCTGTTCAGCATGGATCTAAGCAAGCTGCTAAAACCACTTAAGTTATCCATAAACTACAAATTTTTAGTTTTGCTATGAAGAACATCCCAGTCTTTCTTAATCATAAAGGGTGAAGACTCAAATTAGGTCCAAAGTGGGAGACTATTTCAAATATTTTACTAATTTTAAGAATTTGAATAAAAATTTACCTGTTAACTGACTGTAAACTTCATTTTGCGCCACATCTGCTTCAGAAACGCTCAGTCTAATGCTTCCTTTGTCTCCATCTTGGTCTTTTGCACAGTCAGTATGCATACAAACTCTGTAAACCAATAAAGTCCCATATTTTTGAACTTCAGCTACATGGGAAAGGATTTATTGTTGGCAAACAGCAACTCCCTCTAGTGCCAAAGGAGCTTCCTCTGCAGCACACTAAATGAATCTCCAGCAAAAGTTATTCTTTGCTGATTAATATCGTGTTCTTGTTCTGAACTTGCATTTGTGAGTCTATTCTACTGTTACTGGACCTTGTTGTATCTGCTAACACAAGCGTTAGCAGGCACTAAAATTTAATTGAAAAAAATTCTTTTTTTTTGCAAGCATATTTCTGTGCTTGCAAGGCAGAATACTGTTAGGCATTGCTGATTTTTCTCTTTGAAACAAATTATGTTCTTCTTTGACACAAATGATGTTAAGCACACTGGAAAGCTTTGGTTTACATACTCAGACCTTATCAGACTGGCACTAAAGCTGGCTAGCTGCCGTTTTTGAAAGCTGTTTCAGAACCCCCTGGCCTTTCACAATTTATGGCAAGTGTATGATTTCCAACTAAACAAAAACATTGAAATCAGTCACAGTTACACTGGAGGCTAAATTTGTCCTAGGTGTTGATGCTCAGGAGGTTAATATGCATAGACTCTACCACAGAATAACAAAACAGAAAGTTGGAACACCCTCATGGGAGTTTTTACCCTGTGCAGATAAGATAAATAGAGCCCTACGCCCTTGAGTTACAAACTAGCTGCGGCAGATCAGTTCCACGGGGGACATTCCATGCCGGCTTGGTGTGCTGATAACAGGGTTTGGATGCTGCTGGTACTATTAGACTGCACATACTGTACACAAAGGTTACTGAGATTGTCACACTCGATGCAGTGAGGCTTTGCACACATTAGGATTGCACAGCTTGCATTGTTTTCTGATGCACAGCAACAGAAAAACACGAATGTAAGTGGTAAAGGCAAAAAAAAACAGCCCACTGCTGGTGAGAAATAATATTGCATCTCATTAAAGATGACCAGAGGCAGCAGGGAAGCTGTCCTGCCTCCATCACAGAGAGGTGACTAGCCTGCAATGCTAGGCCTGCCCTCCATCCAGAAACACTAGAGGTGGAAAAGAATAGGAAATGGGATTTATAGAAAAGATCTCACTAGAAACTCCTGTTACAATGCCTTAAAACTTAGATAATGATCTGATATCCAAAATATGCCTTTTTAAACATGTATAGGTTTATTGATTATGACCTACTATCTAGAAAAAGGATGAACACAGGAGACAAACAGCTGCTTTGCTGTCTTAAAGTCAGAAGCTGAGGTACAAGCCGCCCCTCATGTAGTGTACGTGGTGGCCATTTACAAAGCAGACAAGCACGATATATGCCCTGTGCTGATCCATAGCAGTGAGGTATGTCTCTGTATGTTGCAACGTGGCCGAGTTCTGTACAGTGCACAAACTAAAACAGCACAAAGCGTACAGAGAATTAGGGTGTTTACAGTGCAGACAGAAGGGATGACGACAGTGGGGCCAAGAAATAACATATCTATCCCTGCACAATTACCAAGTACAATTTGGCTTTCTTCCTCCTGTAGCCTATGCTTTTTTTTTTTTTCCCCGGGATCACTACTAGCCTGTGAGTCCCATGTAGTAAAACTCCTGCAGATTTAATGGCTTTACAAACTGATACCCCACAACCTGGTCTTCATCAACAACCAGCTTGGCTTGGTACTCAGCCACAAGGATCGCAAACTTCCTGTTATAAACAACCATCCATTATGAGATTTAACTAAGTAACCAGCCTGGTGAAGCCATGGGATAAGGTGATTCTCTTAAGTCTCCCAAGAATCTCTTAAGGCAGTGTTTCTATGGCTGTTATATATTTTGTGGCTAATGAAACATTGGCTGGCATATTTGCTGGAGTTTGTACATTTGGCATGAAGAGTTATTAAGCTGCGTTTTACTAAATACCATATTAGTTTTGCTTGGCACGTAGAGTGTATTTTTAAGATATAACATGTTATAGACATAGAGTTTGTTTGTCTTACCTGATTTATTTTTAATATGATCTTGCATAATAATAGAGTGATTTGTTCCAATTCTACAACAAGGGAATAAGAAGATGTTTTCACTTCCAATCTTAAATAGTTTGTAATCTGGAATAATTTGCCCTTTGTACTTACCTTCCTTAAATGAGTGAGTCATGTATTAATTGTTACTTATTATGGCCCTAGTCCCTTATCCTGCATAACTTTACTCGAATAAACTGGCTCTGTGGTTGCCCAAATGAGTGATGTCAGACAGGAACACAAGTAAATTGCCTTTCTGTGCAGCTGATCTTTGTCCTGCTGTTAGACTTAGTCCTACTCTCAGCAGTGCAGGATGGGCACAGGTGCATCCACATAACTCAGAAAACAGTTATGCATTTACTGTGTTAAAAGTGCATCTTATATAAGCCTGCGTCATTATAGCTTTTAACACTACTGTAGAAAAATATTTCTGCTTTAGCTGTCAGGAAACAGCAAGAATGAGCTGCTCTGCAAAGGAAGGTGAGCCAAGAGAAACAAGCCAGGATGGCAAGCAGATGGGAGCAATGCCCTTCCTAACAAGGTGTAGTACCACACTACCTGAGCAAGACGAGCAAAGCAGGTCCAAGCAACAGTAACCAGGTTCAGCCAAAAGTCCACTGATGGCCAGACATCTCTGTGGACTGGGCTGAAATGCAGCTCCTGAGCCAATAGGTGGAGCGTGCATGGACCAAAACATGCATCTTGGTCCCATGTGAGGTTTCTCTCAGCTCTTTCGCATGACCTAGCTGTTTACAGAGCAGTCTGACCCAGCATTATGCGGTTGTGCCACACCACAGCTGCCTGTGCACAGAGGCAGCTAGAGCCTGGGAGATGGAGAAGGGGTTCCAGAGGAGACTTACAGAGAAAGATGGTTTCAGGCTGGTCAAGGCAACTAGAGCCTGAAGGCCCTGATACCAGCTTAGTTAAAACATTTTGTAAAAAGTTTTTAGCTATTAGTTTCCATTTAAAAATAAACTACTCTTCTCATATTCCTTACTCTCCTTGCTACATTAAATGTTCACGAGTCCGTACACACTGAGGCTCTCATTTGGCTTAAAATGAACTGACAGTTACTTTCTGATTTTTGTACTTGACATTGACTGTTTCACAATGAATGTATATTGCTTATTGTTTCACAATGTTTACATTGTGAAAAACGTGTTCCACATTTCTCAGTTCAGTTTCTCTTGATAACTAACTTGTTCCAAAAAATGACAATGACATATAATTAAACTTGAAGCCAACAAAAGATCAATTATTGAACTGCATACAATTCCATATAGTCTATGTCAATAAAAGCTATTACACAGTAACAAACTGACTCTCAGACACACCTATTGAGAGCACCAGCTAAGCCTATCACTGATCTGATGGTGACTGCTGGGTATAATTATTTCTAAAAATCAGTCAATACATCTTTCTACAATAACTTTAACTGAATGTTTTCTTCAGACTTCATAAGACTGAAATCTGATATAAGGAGAGAAATGAAGACGTGTATTTAGGTTAACATTCACTATGTTCATGGAACTGCCTGCACTGTCTCAATCCTCACTTTGGAAATCCTAAACTTTACATCTGTTTTACTAAAAACTTGCAGTGAAAGTACTGGGACTGTCTTCCAGAACTTTTTTAATCTGGAAGTGTAGCTGCATGTGGGTTAAAATTCAATCTAGATGTGGCAAAAGCCTCTGGAGCACACTAGAGAGACACTGTTAAGTGAGCTATCTTGATTCCGGATCATTGGACAGTGCATGAACATCCATGAACTTCTGATTCCATAACTCAACTGACCAGTCATTTTACATCTTGTCCAGCTAGAAATAGTTATCACTTCAAATGCAGATACTTCTTTACTATCAGATCCTTCACTGCAACGTTATATTGGGGTCAACTCTGTGCCTCCAGAGTTGCTACCACACAGCACTGTACCTAACAATCCAGCAGTAGTAAACAGCAATGCTAAGAAAATCCTATTACTTGTTAAGAGCTTGTAAGCCCACTCAAAACTGTCTTACGTTAAAATGTGGAGGCAATTATGTCAATGAATGTGCAGCAGATCTGCAGTCATCTGTAGCATCATAGCCACAAAGAAGCACAAACCATTCCACATGAGTTAAAGCAGATTTTTTCCTATGGGCTCATGGTAGAAGCTCAGAGACACCTGGTATTCTTTTCATTCTTAGCTGAGAACAGTTATGGCACATGGACACTAGCCAGTACAGTTTATCTAAAGATCCAGATTCACTGTGATTTTTTTTTCTTTTAAACAATCCCCTTGCAGTCAACAGACTTCAGGAAAAACTGGATATGTGATCCAAACCTCTTTCAACTAATAACTATGCAAAAATTTTATGTAGAATTCCATGGAAATAGAGATTAACAGTAAAAAAGAGATAAACAGTAAAAACTTTCAATTAATTTCTCTATTTGTGCTTGATAAGAGCCTGGTGTAGGGCTGTGTAGGCAGCATAGTTCCATGAGTTGGGGATGCACAGTAGCAGAAGAGTCCTTTAGAGTTTTTGCAAGAGACCCAGACACTGCACTGTCTGGAAGGCAGAGCAACTCTGCAAGGAAGAGTTATCCGCAAAGCAGAAGTGATGAGGGCAGGGCATCTCTGTAATGAGCACCAGAGCGGAGGCACTACTTAGTCCCTAGCAGCTGTAAGGATCATGTCAGAGATACTGACCTGTGCTTTGAAAATCGAATGCTTCAGGGAACAGTCAGTTCCCTGACTGTTAAGCAGCAGGGAACTAGGCCTACATTCTTACACAATCACCATTCTCCTACCTTCACACGACAAAGGTGTTTGCTATTGTTTGCTTTGTGGAGGAAAGGTTAGAAAGAAAGCACTCTCCACATGCCATCAGAATGGTTCAGTGAGTAAGGTGAGATGAAGACTAGTTCAAGAAGATACGAATGGATGATAGAAAAGAATGATTTGAGGCCATCTGCACTTCAAAAAAAAGGGAAAGAAAACCCACATATGTAGAGCAAAGCTTGCCTTTATTTTTTTATTTTGTAAGGAATATTTTTTAATACTGTTTTTATATAGGACAGAGCAATGACAACCAATTCCTCTAAAAATAGTTCTCCACTGCCTAAAGACGGTAGGCAAGAAACACTTACCTGACAGACACCCGTATTTCCCAAATCAGTTTTCTGTATTGCCCTCAGCCCACATAATTCTGTCTGTGTTTTATATTTAGACTCTGTATTCCAGAATACAAGTCTAATAGCAGTAAATTGCTTAGTCAGTCCTTTGACTTCTTTTGCTATGGGCTGAGACAGTTGTTCAACAAACACATTAAGCTAGAAAAAGCAGATAAATACAGTGAATTCTCCTATTTGACTTTCTGCATGGACTGCACAAGCAACAACTTGTCTGTCAACACGAGGTTGGGGAAAAAAGTGCAGAAAGGTGAATAAGCAACTCAGGGAGGATAGCCTTTTTAATGACCCAAAAGGTTTATCATGCCATGACCTAAAAGTAATAATGATGGAACACAAAAACCTTAATATCATAATTTGTAACAAATTACCATGAGTAACAGCTTACCTGAAAATAGTACACCATGTTGGGCAGGCAGAGGAAAAAACAGCAGGATCTGTAATATAAAGAGAGAAAGTCTTTATGAAGCTAAAAAGAGACATTTATTTTCCAGATTTCTCCTTATCCATTAAGCTTTATAATTTGTGCTTAACCTAGGTTCCTAGCCATATTAAAATTGTATTTATCTTATAAGGCCTGTCAAAATGCAGTATGATCTCCAAGCAAAGCTGCCAACATTCTTTTTTCTTTGAGAATAGAGAGGTGATATGTTTGGAAGATTGGCTTATTTTGAAGGTGCCTGTCAACCTTGCATGAAGTGGGTAGTTCTCTAAAAATGAAGTGAATACATTTGCCTGTATGTAAGGAGAAGTAAAATGGCTTTTAACCTTAAAAACACCTTCCTT
This sequence comes from Gallinago undulata, assembly GCA_026546715.1. Classification (NCBI taxonomy): domain Eukaryota; kingdom Metazoa; phylum Chordata; class Aves; order Charadriiformes; family Scolopacidae; genus Gallinago; species Gallinago undulata. The sequence goes on from JAOTQQ010000012.1 coordinate 41,125,514, forward strand.
TCCTCATCAACTTTTTATCCTCAAACATGCAGAATAGTCTGCCAAAGTAGAGCAGAACTGGGAAGTCTGAGGTGAGAATAAGCATAAATGAGAAGCATTTGAATAAAGGAGTGGAGAGCTGACAAAATAAGCACAGATAAGAAGTGAGAAAACAGGTTATGTGAAGAAAGGATGAGGAGTAATAGGGAGTAGAGATGAAGGCGAGGAAGTCTGAGCGGTAAGGAAGGTAAAATGTTTGTGCTTTTTAGCATTTCCTGGCCCTAATGCACATTTCTTTTCTGTGGGCTTCCAAGCTGCTCAGCAGTCACTGGGAATAAAAACCCAAAAACTAAAAGCCAAACCTAACTCATCCCCATTCTGTACACCTTCAAAAAAGTCAAAGACAGTGGGACATGAAGAGCAGTTGCTTAATTCTATTATTCAGTTACATCTATGTTTGTCTGGTTTAGGCAGGACCTCATCCTCATTTGTGTCTTTAATGTGCCTTAGAAACTAAGGTTTATGAAAGGAGGTCTAATGAAAATATTAATTATTATATCTTAATCTCCTTCCCTTTGAGGTCATTTACCCGGAGCGGCTGAGCTGCGCTACCCAACCCATATCCATAGCTAGGCTAAAAAGTTCATACTACTAATGAAGTCACAGTTTTGCCAGCCCCATGTTCACATAGTAGTACGTATGTAAAAGAAATTCCTACAAAATCAGCAGAATTTAGAATGGCTCAAGATGTGTTTCAAGACCTTAATATGATCCAGTGCAATAAATGTATGCTAACAACCCTGGTTTTTATAATAATCTATTCAATGAGAAAAACAGCATATTAAATGGGAATTTTCCAAGTGGGTAATCAGCATTGTTTTCAGAATTTGCAATTAAAACTAACTATTTTAAACTGTTGTAGCTCTCCTCTATTTTCTAGTTGCCAGATGTTTTTGCTTTGCACAGGACTCTTTGCAGCTGTAGATTAGCACTGACGTTTTATTATCTCTGGGTACTGACTTTTGAAAGGAGCTTGTCAAATTTTGATAAATGCTTGGATATAGAAAACTTCCTAGAAAAAGAGAAACAGGCATTCTAGCAATATCTAAAATAGTTAAAATAGATTAAAAGATTAAAGTGTAAGTGCAGTGACTCTGCATACAAGTAGTCCAGAACATGCAACTAGAGAATCTCAAAGCTTTATATTGCCCTTATATACTTACATCTACTGCCCTTATATACTGACTTGTTTTTGTTCTTCTTAATGGATGCTTAATCCACACTGTCTTTTTCATCAGCATGTGTAAAGTCAAATGAAGCACTCAAAAAAAAAGTGGATCTATCTCTATTGACATTGGACCTACAGACCACTTGAATACAGAGGAAAACTGGAAAACAAGAACAGCGATCTCATTGTTTATTACTTTCTCCCCCACGCAAAATATATTTTTATTTCCTTTATCAAGCTTCCTCTTTTTTTTTTTTCCTGTAGTGGAATTATAGGTACTAAACCATCTGCTTTCTTACATGCACTTGATAAAGTTGATATTGACTTTGTCTTTCAGGGTGTTGACAGATCAAATCTGTAAAATCTTAGTGATGATTTAATAAATCCAGATGGTTGCTTCACCTCTCAGAGGAGCTCAAGCTCATACCAAAGCTTGTGTAAGGGAACATGTGTTCCTGCCTCAGCTGCTTCCATGCAAAGCCCAGAATCTGAGGGCCTTAACACCTATAATTCAGGCAAACATTGATTTATTAGAATCTGTAGCTGTCTGTCACTTCTCTTTGGCTGGTTGCTGTACAAGGTTCAGGAGAATGGAATATGCACATAAGTATCTGTGACTTCAGTTTGAAGATTATACCTGGACTATCATGGCTTTGTGAGGATGCACCCTTTTACAAAAGAGGCTACTATTCTAGTTTCCCTGAGATTACCTTTCAGATTGCCTTTGCAATCATTAGCAATTTAAAGATGCCAGACTCTGAACTCAAGCCACTAATGCACAAGAAGTTATTTCTTCTGCTAGCCTTGAGAAAAATATTAAAATCTCTGGCTGAGGTCGGTGTAGCCTGCTTGGATAGGAAGACAGTATCTTCAATCAGTACAGCTAAATTGCCTGAACACATCTGTCTGAATCTACAGATGAGGCATAAAAGAATATTTTAATGTTCTTCCTAACATTAATAATCTGTTAGCACTCGTTTTAACAGTAGAAAGGCTCTTTCGTCTTTGGTCGTTCTTTTGTCTCCATTGTCTGCAATGTTTTTATTTAAAGGATTGGCCGCTTCTTACCTCAAATGCAGCTTAAATTAATCAATACTCTATTAACTGCCCTGGCAGCCAAGAGGGCAAACCACATCCTGGGGTGCATCAAACACAGTATAACCAGACGGTCAAAAGAGGCAATTACCCCACTGCATTCAGCATTGGATGGCTTCACCTGGAGAACTGCAGTTTAGTTCATGGTGAAGACGTATGTTAAAGTTCAGGTTGCAGGCTGCAAGTGGGTCAATGAAAATTCTGTGTAAAACACAGAAAAAAACACATTTAACCTCATAAAATGCTGCAGACTCATGGACCAGAGCCTTCTAGACTGTTGAAAAACTGTCAACTTTATGAGAAAATCTACAGAAATTATAATTTGTCTGCATGTTTTATATTTCTTATTTAGCTTAATGAAGACTCTTATCTTTTCTATCCAGTTCATCAAAATGATCCTGAAGTGGTTACATTAAGGATATACTTTTGGCATAATTTTCATGGCATCATTTTCATTCCCCTATTTCATTAGACTTTTTTATTTAGACTCCAGTCCCTTGTTATTCAATTTTATAGGACTACCCCTTCCCTAAAAAATTAGTCTGGGTATTATGAACACTGGTCTCTGGATGCTTAAGGCAAGCAAAACACTCCCTCACAGGACTGAAACAATAATGAGATTAGAGTTTTCTCCACATTAGGAAATACTACCAGTGGAAAGGGAGGTACTAGTGCAAGCAGATTGGATTTAGACATGTTTGGAGGGGTGTCCCTTCTGGTTTACTTTAACCACGTTAATTTAACCTGGTTGATAGCAAACCAGCAGTAGGGTAAATGAAAACCCCACTTTTAAACAGAAAAGAGAGCACCTGGTAGCAGTTCACACTGCTTTGTTTGCGATGACCTAAAACTCAGCCCAGCTGATCTGACTTTTCCTCTCATGGAGCCACTAATTGAGAGAGCATTTCATGAGCAGCAAACACCATCAGACCCCTATCAAAGCCCCTTAAATAAGGTAGAAGAGAAGAAGTCTGCCACAGCTCCCTGTAATGAAAAGCTCAAAAGGTCTTGATACATGGTTTATTCTAATAAATAGGTGGGAGCACCATCTTTGTACAGAAACAAGAGCATTGTCTTTCAGTGTGTCCAGGTGGTTATTATTATTATTATTAAATACAGCCAGAAGTATAAGTAGAAATATAAAGAATCATGTGGGGTTGGAAGGGACCTCTGGAGATCAACCAGTCCAACCCCCCTACCAAAGCAGGCCCACCCAGGGCAGGTTGCACAGGAATGTGTCCAGGTGGGTTTTGAATCGTCTCCAGAGAAGGAGACTCCATCACCTCCCTGGGCAGCCTGTTCCAGGGCTCTGCCACCCTTAAAGTAAAGAAGTTCCTCCTTATTTTTAGGTGGAACTTCTTATAATTCAACTTTGTGCCCGTTTCCTCTTGTCCTGTCCCTGAGCACCACTAAAAAAAAGACCAGCTCCATCCTCTTGACACCCCCCCTTGAAGTATTTATAAGGATTGATCAGATCCCCCCAGTCTTCACAGTCTTCTCTAGACTAAAAAGACCCAAGTCCTTCAGCCTTTCCTCACAGATACCTTTGACAAAAAGGTTTCTCACAGACAACTCAAACCACCTTACCAAACCAACAGCTCATCTGCATATATTTTTTTTTCTTTTTTCCTCTGGAGAAGCACGGGGGAATGGAGAACAACATGATTTTGGCTGACGGCTGAGAGGAAAAGCACATTTGAAGACGTTAAGATCCCCACCCCGGGGCCTGACCTGCTTCGTTCATCCGATCGGTTGGTTCCTCCACATCTCGGCGCCTCACGGGCTCATTCCTGAGGTATTCAGGCCTGCTCTGACACTGGGAGAGAGCAAGAGAGTTCTGTCACGACAGGCACGACTGAAACCTGTGGTATTAGTTGGGCTGGGAAAGGTGACCATGTGGATATGGCACAGCCATAGGCAGTTTTGGTCGGGGACGTTGCCGTTACCTTCGCCCTCCACGGCGGGAAGCCTCGACCCCTCCACAGACGAGGCACCGGTGAGGAGATGAGGGAGGCGGGGCCGGAACTACACTTCCCGGCATGCCGCGGGGGGCGGCGGGAGAGTCGAGGGCGATCCCCTGACGGTGGGAGGCAGGGGAACGTGTAGGCGGGGCCGCCTCAGGCAACCCCGTCGCCGCGGCCATTGGCGGGTGGCGCTGCCATGGCGCTCTCCGCGGCGCCCCTCAAGGTTTGCATCGTGGGCTCGGGGAACTGGTGAGTGCGGTGGCGGCAGCAGCAGCAGCAGCAGCAGCCGCCTCTGAGAGGGCTGGTACCTTAGTGGGCGGCTCCGGCCTGACCTTCCCCGCCGCCGTGCCCGCCTGGGGCCTTGCTGTCGGAGCCCCCCCCAAGCTTGGAGGGTTTGGCGCCGCGGCCGCGCTTCCCTCAGGGGGTGGCGGCGGCGGGTGAGGGGAGCCGCGCCCCTGGGGCGACGGCCCCGGGTGCTGGGGGTGAAACACGGTGTCGCCGGCGGCAGGGGCTTGGGGTTTTGGCGAGGTTTTGGGTGCGCTTGTGCCGTACGGGTGGGCTTCTCCAGCCCTCGGTCTCCCTCGGAGGCTGAGGTGCAGCCCTGAGGTAAACGAGGAGGAAAGTGGCAGAGCCCAGTGCTTGCAGGCACCCACCTCTCCTGTGAACAAGTTATTTAGGATATTTTTAACCTGGTATTTGTTGTGTGTGGTTTGTCCGATGTTATTGACGTAGACGTTAAAAATACTCAACGTTTTTTTTTATTATATTTCCCCACACACACAGGTCATTGCTAACTAAGCACTGCCTGTAGGGCTTCTGTAACAAGTCCACATCTCTCCAAAAGTGTTGCTTGGAGTTTCCTATGTTAGCTGTTTTCCAGGGTAGCTCAAAGAAGAGTTGTGAGACGTTAGGTTATTTGAAATACCTTTTATTTTTTCAAATTGATTAGGCTGAGGCACACTGGCAGTTTGAGACAAGGTTTTATTGCTGCATCTATCTCTAGATTATAGTTAGACTTAAATAAACTTACTCTTACGGCATCCCATTAGATTTACTAATCGTTTCTCTAAGAGAAGCATCACGTTAATAAACCTTTGTTTTGTTTATTCGCTTTCTCAACCATTCCTGAACACCGTTTTTACCCTGGATCTCTAATTACAATGAATAAATTAAGTGCAATGCATTATCAAAGCGTATCTAAAATCACGGTTTGTGACTTTAATTACTAATGCTAAGCATACATTATTTCTGATAACATTCTGTTTTTTAAGACTAAATCTAAATTAAAAGCAGTTCGGCATAGAGCAAGTTAGTGCAATTTACTAAACAAAACAGCCTTTTCTCAGGGTGATCTTAGACTTGTTGCTTACCCTCTGCCCCCTCTGTGCAGGTGGCTTTTGCTGCTGTTTTGCATAATTAAAAATATCAGCAATTGCTGAGTCGTGTTCTTCTTTGTGATGGCTAACATCTCAGTGCAACATCTCTTGCTTTCCTTGCTGTGGCTTGTAAGGTGAACGGGGAGATACCGTGCATTGCAATATATATCAAAAGGAAATTATGTAGTTAGACTTATTAATCTTTTAGGAGTATTGTTCCTGTTTTCCCGTACCTGAATTCTAGGAAAACGTTTTACAGGAAGTTTGCACTCTGAAACACTTGCAAAAGCAGAAGGATTTGTAGATACTGTCTACTAGCAACAACCACGTGCATATGTATTTTGTTTTCACCTCATTGGATCAGCTTATTAACAACAAAAGCTTGTGCCTAATGGTATGGATATTTGGGTGGCAAAATACCCATATCTGTAAGGCTGAGAGAAAGAGGTACTACTATAATTGGGGATCAGCTTTTTTCTTTCTTTTGGGAATAAGTGTATCCAGATAACTGAGAACTTATTTTGTATTTGATAGGAGTATTGCAATTTTTTGTGGCAGCAAAGCAGAAACCAAAGTAATCAAAAATTTTAAATTGCAAATGATTTGATGTGCAGCAGCTTTCCTATCTTCCTCCCCGCACCACCCCAAATGTTTCTGAAAACAATAATTCTTGGAGATTAAGGTGATTCTTCCTCAGAATCCAAGGGATGACAAACACCAAACCCTGACTGCAAAGAACACTGTGATTCGATAATATACACAACCACTGAACTAACTAGAACTTAATTTGAATTGTGTATTTGTGTGCATGTAAGTGCCTTTTTGAACTGGGGCCTGTGGCCCTAAAATGGAAGCGTTTCATGCTTGAAAGCAGGTAAACAGAAAGAAATTGAAGCACTGATATGCATCTTATCATTGGTATTTTGGAGTGATATATTTTTGAAGCTTGGATTACGGGAGTGTGTGATGGGTGTTGCCTACACTGTAAGCACTTGAACATCTTTAGCAGTTTGGCATCTTTAGCAGTTCAGAGACTGTAGAGTTTTGGGATTCTGTGAGATGATTCTGTCCCACAAGTGCCAGTAACTGTAGGGATGTCTTTGCCTTCACCCAGGCCTTTAACCTGAATCTGGGATGAGAAGAACCCACTAAAGGAGGTTAGTGTGACTGTGGCCCTTTAGAAGGGTTGAGCCAATCGCCTTGGATGATAAACTCCTTCCAGTTAGACTTGTTTGGTCAGTTTGCTACAGGGAAGGTCACCTTAACAATGAAGTTGACTTGGCAGGTGTCACTGTACACCTGATGGAAGATCATGGGACGGAACAGATCGTTATCAAGGCTCAGAAGCACAGGAAGAGCTGTGCTTTTTGCTGGCCTTGCCCACGTTGCTCTGCTGGTGCATAAGTGATTGTATTAGGATCTTTAAGATAGGGGATAAAATAAGCTTTCTTGAATACAAAGAGAATACTCCTTGGAAATAACCTTGAAGCCTCAGTATTCAAGTGCCCAGATTCAGTTAAAACACTGAAAATGCCGCCTCAGACATGTACTATAGCTTGCTCTTCTGATGATACTTCCAGGGCAGGTTAACAAGGTGCGCACAACCAGAATTTATCCCTGCCTGTTTTGCTAAAACAGGTCCTTAATGAATCTGATCAATCACCTTGAACAAAACCTGTAGAGTTACCAGGACAGAGAGGTTCATTTGCTTGGGAACTGCCTTGTAGAAAAATGAGACGTGAAAGTTGCGGCTTAACTGAGGTGATTTTATAGGAATGAGTGGTAGACCTAGTTAATGATGGTATTTGCACTTGCATATTGTGACGTCCAGCAATGCTGGTACCAGAGTAAGTTTAAGAGTTTCTGGGTTTTGTACTTTACCTTTAAAGTGATGAGGGGAAAGCAGAGCAACTCTGATACACTGTGAAGGGCAGGAGACAAAGTGCATGGTCTGGCTCAGTGAGGTCCAAGAGAGTTTTTCAGAAGTCTTAAATAAGAACTGTATGTGATTGTGCTCATTGCAAGGAAGAGAACTGCTGTTTGGCATGCAGCTACCTTGTTGTATTAGTTGAATAGCATTAACCATCTCTCAGAGCATGTCAGGGTTAAGGTTTCTGAGGAAATTTTTCACTATGGTTTTTCTTGTGTAACTGAGCTGCTGCAGGCACCAAGTCTTGAAATCTGGTTCCCACTAGAACTGTTATTGCTAGGAATAAATTGGCAGGAATTCTCATTCCTTTGCCTTGTGATGTGTCAGGAGTATAAAAGATGAGCCAGACATCCCGGTAAACTATTTCAGAGTACATGCTGAGGAGTATTAGGACACAGAAGAGAATATAGGCTCACTTGTTGGATTAACAGGTGTGGGGAACTGGTATTTCACCTTCCATAGGGCAATCTTAAACTCGGTGTCAGTTTTTTGACCTTGCTTAATTCAGTCCTACAACAGTTGTTGCAGCAGGAAAAGAGGAACCAGAGAAGCCAGTCAGGAGAATCTGCTTGAATTCAGGAAGTAAGACTAGAAAAATCTTTGCTTTTCCCATATGACATGCAAAGGTAGAAAGAAAAGACAGCCAAGGCATTTAAGTGTTAAATAGTAGTGGAATTAATGTCTCACTCAAGTAGTACACGCTGCCAAAATTTAAGCTGGCAAACTGTTTGAAAATCCCAGCCGGACTAGTTGCTGAATCAGTTATTTCTGTCTTTCTTTATCAACACTAAGCACAGAGGATGTGTAAGGAAATTCAAAACTGAAGACAGTGATGTGCCAAGATTCAGACTTTGTATATAAATCTGCAGTAGTAAATGTGCATTTGTTCAAGGAACTCAAAGCACTTTCTGAGGAACATGTATTTGTGTTGAATGTGATTCATACTGTTTGTGTGGATCTGAAATTTGGGGGTTGAGCTGCAGTGGAAACAACTCTGTGCATGCAGACCTAGAATATGAGCTTGATGAGAGATGACTGACAATTGTGGCTTCTGTATCAACTTCTGAACCCAGAGGAATTTGTTTTGTGTGAAGTGCTATTAGAGAAATAAATTCCAGACTTTTAAGACATACGGTTTTATGGTTTAACTGAATAAGGTCTACTTAGGATACTATAATTTTTTCTGCCCCTACTTAGTGACCTTAGGCCTGTGATAGCACAATGAGTTGTGCCATATTAAAAGCTCTCAGAGCAGAATGAAGCTATTTGGTCGAGTTGCCAGCTATGAGTATTGCAGTATTACAAGCAACGTCCATAATAAATTTAGGGGAATGTGCAAGTATAACCTAGATTTGAAAAGTTAAAGTGTTCTTAACTCCTAATAAAGTGTGCAGTTTACACACACACACACACACACACCTCGGATTGGTGACTCTGTATTTTCATCGCATTTTTCTAAACTTTTTTTTTGTCTGCTTAGTAGATTATCAGTAATTATGAAGCTGCCTTCTTGTCCTAGTGAAGTAAGTTAGGTTAATAGGCTTTATGAAATTGCATCTCTTTCTTCCATGTAGCATTCAGGCTAGGAATGGCAGGGAAGGTTGCATTTGTTCCTCTTCTTGTATGTAGCTTCAGTAATTTTGATTAATTTCATTGTTGCTTAGAGATTTGAGTAGTAAAATTGATTGCAGTCCTATAGGTTTCACTCTGTGCTGTTCTTGGAGAGAAGATGAGTCTGTGGTGGAATTGTCTGCCTGCAAATTCAGAGGATGCTGCTGCAACAGTTAAATTCTGTGAGACTGGCATCATAACCATAAAGCTTACAACTTATGCAAGATAATTTAGCATGTCACTTTCACCACTGCTTTGAAGATATAATCCATTTGATTTGTGGAAGTACAGTAACCCAAACTCTCAATGCATAGCCAATAAGCAGACAAAATAAGTAAGGACGTTTTCAATACAAGCTTCAGTCCAACCTATTCCAGGTATATTTGAGAGAAAGCAGCAGGTGGGAATGACTGTGTATTTTTCCACTTGTTTCACTAGATGAAAAATGGCACATAGTAACTGGTCTAATAACATGTGAATTTCTGTTTATTTAGAGGCAATCTCTTTTTCTAGAGCAAAATAATAATTTTTAAGAATACTTTTCTTTTCTTCCCTGCAGGGGTTCTGCAGTTGCCAAAATAGTAGGCAATAATGTAAAAAAGCTGCAAAAGTTTGCTTCCACAGTGAAGATGTGGGTTTTTGAGGAGAATATTAATGGAAGAAAACTGACGGATATCATAAATAATGAACATGAAAATGTAAAATACCTTCCTGGATACAAGCTGCCAGATAATGTGGTAAGGCTCAGAAGCAAAATTCTAGTTATGGATCAGAGGGAATATTGCTTATGTGGTGAATGGAGGTAGAAATTTGTTATGTTAACACCTTTAGAGTTTCTGATCTCATCAGTAAAATACCATAAAATATTATAGATTTGAACAAGTAAAATTATGCAGTTATGCAGGTAGGTAAATCCAACACACCAGTCTCGCTATTGTCTTTAGGTTACTTCAGTTTCTGTGTAGGGAAGCAAATGTGAAAACAAAGGCAAGATTAACAGCATACCCATTTAAAAAAAATTTGGCCTCAACTTTGGAAGGGAGTGGCTGGTCAGTGAGAACTGAAGGGATTTCAAGTACTCTGAAACTCTTAGAAGAGAGCTAGAGTATTTCTCAAACAAACTGCAAGGCACTTGCAGTTTATCTGGTTCTCAGTTGCTGATCGTTCTCAGATGAGCAAATTAGAGGTAGCATTGCCAGGGCAGAACAGTGGGACTCCACATCTCTTCTGTATTGGTGTAAAGCAATGGTGGGTGGGCAGGTGGTGACTCTTGCCCCATAAACATTATAGGAAGAAGTTGCAGCAGCTGACAACTCCGTAGAGAATTTTGGCAGGAAAAATGAATTGCCATGCATTGCAGTTTTCTCTTTAACAGTAATGCTGAAATCCCATTTCCCTAGCCTCCAGCAATGGTGGTGTTTCTGCTGTCCACTATGCTTAATCAAGTTTGTTTTGTTTATCAATAGGTCGAGCTTATTGCTGCATTTTAAACCTGATATTTTACGATGGTCGTCAGGTGGTAGGAAAAGTGGAGTCTGGCTTGTGACCTCAAAGTAGATCACCTTCTTAAAGGGTAAACAAAATCGATGAGCACAGAGAATATAAACTAGTAGGTGTAAGAGGCCTGGAGAAAAAAATGCATAAAGAACTAAGTAAAAAAACTACTTTCCAGCATGCAATAATTTATCAAAAATTGAGAATGTTTTGTCAAGTAGAAGGCTGGATTTTATTTTATGTTTTCTTAGAGTACCTGCTTGAATGTTACAGAACATTTTGAATTTTTGTTGCACTAGCCATGCTGGTGGCTGTGAAGATGCCCCTTTCAAGAAGTAAAATAGCTTCTTTAAAGGCTTACGTTCTTTTGCTTTTTTGGGAAGTTTGTTACTGCATATTTTCAAATATTTTCAATGATGAAGCACAGTAGTTCGTAGCATTCAGTATAAGACCACAATGTACTTACTAGCTAACACTTGTGTGTAGTGTTAATTTTTAGAAGTGGCTTTTCTCTCCCATAACTACATAGGTTGCTGTCCCAAACCTTAATGAAGCTGTACGGGATGCAGACTTGCTGGTTTTTGTCATTCCTCATCAGTTCATTCATAAAGTCTGCGATGAAATCACAGGACGAGTACCCAAGAAAGCGCTTGGTATAACTCTCATAAAGGTATAATAATTATTATGCATTAATAAGTGAGAATGTGTCATGGAATCTTCTAAAACAAGGTGGCTTGATATTTTGATCTGAAAAGTCTTTTTTCATTAGCTTGATTGTTCCATTAAACCTTTCTAGATGTAAGATTGGAATTTGCCTCAGTCCTTAGTGGATTGTTATGCAGTGTTTTATTTTAGGCTAGCACTTGCAGGAAGAGGAAAATGAGAGTGTTCACAAGACTTTTAAAAAGAAAGAGGGAGTGAATATGTTGTGCACCACCAAGCTTCCTAGTCTTTTATTTGTTGTTTCCAAATGCATCATTAGAGCACAAGCATAATGCTTTGATTGTTAAGGCACATCCCACACACTGAGTTGATCATTTTATGAACTGCTGAGAGAATTTCATGTGACTGAGAGTGCTCTTGTTCATGTCAAATATTATGTTGCAACAAGAGAGTATGTTCATATTCAGCATGGCCCAGAAAGAGAGTTTGAGCATAGGAAAATAAGAGGGGGCAGAGGTGCAGCAAGTATTTCACCGGAGTATTTGTTGTTTTGGTGGCAGGAGAATTTGTTAATGTGGATGGAGTGGTTTGGTTTTTTTTTCTCTCCTCCTGCCTCCCCCCGCCATGTGTTTAGCTGCAAAGAATAAGCTATTCCCACAAGGTTAGGAAGATTCTAGTTTGTTGTTGCTTTGTACTTAGTTGAGAGTAGGCCATTTTCTCAGCACACATTCTCTTGTTTACTTTCATTTCTGGTAAATGATACATTTGTGGATCTGTGCTTAAAAAGAACAAAACCCCACTATCACTACTTACTGCAAAACTCACTTGTTTCTTTAGTTTGGCTAACTAAGCCCATCAAATCTGTGTTATTTTGTCAATACTGAACTGATATATTGTTAAGATGTATGAAAAAATAATGCTTCCCAAGTGCACTGGCTGCATTTTGTAGAAAAACTTTTCATGTTGTGGAAGAATAAAATAAGACAGTGTTAAAAGAACTAAATGCATAGCATCAAAACTACACAACTGTCCTCGATGCCCTTAAGTTTATTACCTTGAAGCTGTCTGTTTCTGCTTCTTTCTTTTATAAACTCAAGATAAACTTTATTCTCCTTAATTTGGTATGTCCTCATGCCCTTAGCAATAGGAATAACTCTAATGAAATCAGTGGAGTAAATAAGGATTTATGTCAGCCTATCTGAAGTCAGAGTCTAGACCTATACTCCCTTGAGATCTCTGCTCTGGGTATTAATTATCAGGGCTTTAGGGTGTTGATTAATGGCTATGTTTAAGTAAAATAGTGACACCTGCCATGCAAGGAAGAGTTGATTGTTAGGCAGCTTCTCACTGTCACGTTTTGACACTGCATCAGTAGTGGTCTTTCAAAAGAATCGTTGCGAGGCCCCTTTTGATTGTTTTGCAGGAAAATGCAAAGTACGTTAGCCTTTATGAAAAGACATAACATCATTAAAAGTTTCATTTAAGAAGAAGGGGCAGAAATTTAACACAATGATGAAACTAAGTAGTGGAGGCAGAAAACATTCTTTTCTCTATTTCTGCAGCTTCTTTATGCATGCTGTTTTCATCAGTCGTATTTTTTAATGTTCTCATTACATTCGACACTAATGCTATTAAAGCGGCTTGTGTTAATTGTGGCCGTTAAAGTGCAGTTCTGCTCTGAAAAATATCATTGATGGGAAGTTTTGTTTCCGTGCTTTCTAAATTGCTTGGCAGATTAGCAGTGTGGCATCTTTTAGTCTTTTTTTTACTTTTCTTTTTTCTTTTTTTTTGATAACCTAATCTTGAACCAGAGCTTAACGACTGATAATAAAACTGAGTCTTTGGGAAATAAAGACAGTTGTCTACTGGTTAATCTGGATTCCCACTGAAACATTTGCAGCTGTGCTGTTTTGCCAAAGTTCTGACCAGTGGTGTCTACGAAAGCCTAACAAATTGTGTGGGTGTGTGGGGAGGAACTGTGTAGGATGTACCATGCGGCCCAGCAGCAAGCACAGGAAGCAGGAACGGTGGAGGTCACTCTTCAGGCAGCCTTTCATCTACCTGTATAGAGGCCCCAGAGGTTGCTCTGGCAGGCATGTTAGGATGCAAGTGATAAGACGACAGAATTGGACTTGCATTGCTTGGGGATCATTGCTACTCAGTGGAAATTCCCATGTTGGAGTCTTGGGTTTTGGGGTAGGGAGGGGTGTTTGTTTTTCCTCATGTCATCTTGTCATTCAGTACTGGGTTTAACTCTACAAGGAACAGGTGCAGATCTCCTTGACTTTGTCAGAAGTTGCATCTGTTCATAGCGGGGCTGAGTTTGGCACCTAAGCCTCTCTGATCTCCTTTCACTTGGATGAATAATTGTTGTGTGTGAATTCATATTTTTGGAGTTGTTCCCAATGTGTGCATGCTTTTCTGTTTATTAGTTGCCTGCTTAAGAGGAGTGGCCTTACAATTGCTTTGTGGAGACATATTTGACGCTGTGAGGGAAAAACACACGTATATGTGTGCTTGCTTTCAAATTCTTTCTGTATGGCACATTAAAGATGAGAAAGCAGAGCTGTGCATTAAGTGATATAGATTGAAATATAATGCAGGAATACAAGCATTGTTGTCTGTAGTTTTATAGATGCATTTTTTTATATCTCTTGATGGCACAGTGTTATTTAAGGAGTAGCACCTCTGATCTGTGGAAATGCAAATGGCAACATATGTGGGGTGTATCTGGAAGTAGTAGAGGATCACACTGCCTTCTTGCCTTTAAATCATAATTCAAAATTACCAATCCTCTAAAGTACCAAATCCCCAACATTAAAAGATGGTACTGTATAAAAGGTGGTATACTGTGGGAAAGACATTTCAGTAGCTTGTCTGCCATGCCCTTATTCTAAAAACTCAAAAGGAACCTGCATTTACCAGGCTAGGAGAAAAGGAATTTGTGAGAAGAAAGCAGTCTTGTTTGGAGTTCTTGGTTCAGGCAATTCAAGGTACCAGACTCCCTTTTCCATTGCAGCATTACTGTCTGATCAGCATTACATACTGATCTCTTCTAAGGTCCTATTTCTGCCCCTACTTTCATGCTTTGTAAAGAGTGCATTATAAATACAGACTAAAAATATCCTTATAAGTTAAATTATTCTCAGTTGTTCAGCTTTCTATGTATCTGATAACAGCTGTTCCGTTTGTAGTAGTATTCAAAGTGATTAAACTGAGTTTCTACCAGTAGGCTGTTATATAGAAGGCAGTCTGTTTCTGGTATTTCAGTTCAGATGCGTCTTCATAAAGCAAGTATTGGGATACCATTTTGTGAATTTTGGTGCAATTTCAAATCCAAGTGCATGCCTGATTCACAACTGATGGATTGATACTTCACTGATTTTAGTAAAGATGCAATGGTAATAGGTGGCTGAGATTCTGAACTAACAAAGGTGAATATTCAGCACTTCTTACAGTCAGGGCTTTGAGCATGGAATAAAACTCATTACTGTCATCTAGAGTTTGTTCCTAATTCTTAAGGTGCTACCTCCTATGAGAAGGTGGCAGCTTGGCAAGGTCACAACAATAGCGGAACTTTCACCAGTAGCAAGTCTGTCATCATTAGTTTCTATCTGAATAGGCTTTGGTGCAGCTCCCACCCTTGGACAAGACTAATTGTGATGTGCTTTCTTCTCTACTGTGTCTAATGAATGACTTTCTAGTAATTCCATTTAATGTTGGCTGCAGGGAATAGATGAAGGCCCGGAGGGACTCAAACTGATCTCTGACATTATTCGAGAGAAGATGGGAATAGACATCAGTGTGCTGATGGGAGCTAACATTGCCAATGAGGTCGCAGCAGAGAAATTCTGTGAAACCACAATAGGTACTGTTCCAAGTAATAAGAATATTTAAAATATGCTTTTGTCCTCGCTGTTCCACACCAAATAGTTCAAATTGTATTGTTGTCAATGTTAGCTGGCTGTTACCAGAAACTGTTGGGTTCTTCTTATTTTAATGTTGAATTTCCTAGAATGCTTGCACTTCCAAAAGTACTAGGACAGTACCAGGAAATAGATGGAGAGGGAGGAGTTAAATTTTACTTAATCTCACTAAGGGCTGTCACCTGAGCAGGTGAAATACTAAATGTGCTTTTTAATACCCTCTACATAACAAACTGCTTTATTTTATTACTATGCTTAGGATTTTTCTTTGGGTCTGTGTGGCTTTAGATGGATGAATGCTTATATATTCTGTACTCCAGCTCGGGTGTTATGGTCACAGATGGTACTCTTATGCATGTTGGGTTGTGAGTTTAAGGTATCAAAATCTTTAATTTCTCAAAATAATTGGTTCCTCCAAAAGCTGGCCATAGTTTTAGGTCTGTGTTGATGTCTGCACACCTTTGCAGCACAAAAATGTGCCTGGTCTGGGGTTTCACAATGTCTAGATAGGCAGGTGTGTCTACGCATACAGGTAGTCACACGTAATAGCACAGAGTTCATGTTACTCTTTCCAGTGTTAATTTTTACAGTTTCATGCTTTTGTAGTTTGATAACCTCTCATTAACAGCTTTTGCATTGAACTTATTTTTGAATGGTTGAATTGCCTCTTAGTACTTAGAAAGATGCGGCAGCATGCTCAATTAATAAAACATCCTTGACATGCCTTTATCAGTAGGTGTTTTTCTGGAATGCCGACCTTAAAATAATTGGTAGAATTGTACCTGCTGTATTTTTAATTCGCCTTTGCTTTATTATTAACTGTTCTTTTTAAAGAGAATGATCAAAAGAAGAGAGATCGTAGAGAATTAATGGAATTGTTATTTGGAATCTGTTGCTGAGCAGACAATGAATTATGAGGAAGTCCAGAGTAACTCTGTGCAGAGCTTTTAAGTGCGATGTAGACATGTCCTTATTCACTTAAAACAGGAGCCTGTTTAGGGTGAAGATAGAAAAACCTTCTCTCTGCTTTTAATTATTTTGGCTTGCACAGGAAAGGCAAACACCCAAACGAATTACTTATTTTTTTTAGCCTTCCTTTCTCTCAACAGGTAGCAAAATCTTGGAAAACGGCCTTCTCTTCAAAGAACTCCTGCAAACTCCAAACTTCCGAATAACAGTAGTAGACGATGCAGACACAGTTGAGCTTTGTGGTGCTCTGAAGGTAAGATCAATAGGCTGCAGTTGATACACAGATTGAATGGTGATCCTTGTAGGAAAAAAAAAAAAAAAAGAAAAAAAAGAGGGTATTTTCGTTTAAAGAATTACGTTTATTAGGCTTTATATAATGTATAAGGCTGCTACATAACGTTTCCAGAAGAAGCAGATGGGAAATTAGGGAGCAGAACGTGCGTTCTGAGAGTTAGGTTTTTGACCCTTGTCTTACTATCTCCCAAGTTCTTTTTCTACATCAGCTTACACACAGTCATGAAGTGGGTGTTGATTACATATAACTGATCAACCTATTTCTAAATCCATTTCAGTTTCCTATTTCTTTTGCAACAGTGTGTTCACAAAACAAAAGGGAGAGAAAAGTTGGCATTAATCCTTTGTGACTGTTGACAAACTATTCCCCTCTTCATTGACTTACACAGTGTGAGCTCTCCTAACATTTTATATTTTGTGGACATACAGTGCATAAGGTTGATGTGGATAGCCACATACAGAAATGACCTGAATAGGAAAAAAGTTATTTTGGGCAGTTACTCCTCTGGATTTTTTTTGGTAACAAAATTAGTGCTGATAGGAAGCAAAGGCTAGCTTAAACATGTTGTTATTGGCATTTTAAGGTTAATTTACAGGCCCATTTGTGGAGGAAAGGAATTAGTTGCTTGGCTCCCAGGCCAATAGCACTGTACTTCACGTTATCTGATATCTATCATGAAGGCATTTCTGATGGATTTAGTAGATAATTTGGCTTTTTTATTTTTTATGTTTTATGTTATTTTGTATTGCTTTGTTTTCTCTGTTGAAATTTTGTGTAAACTACACAATCCACTTGCAAAGCTACCAAGCCGATAAACGATGTCTTTAAGCTACAGAGTTCTGATTCTGCTCAGAAATAGAATGATAGCTATAATAACATGATTTTTGATGTACTGGTTTTCTTGAGAATTTTGTCTTGAGAGCTGGAGATCCTGAGAAGGAGGTCATGGGTCTATGCACTGAGCTAATGGGCTACACTTTGATGTAACGTGCTTTGGAGTTACTGTATTTATAGCGATTTCTTAAGATTGCAGAGCTTGTAATTTGGCTACGCAGCCATTACTCTAAAATGCTGTGGTGATGTGGGAGGTTAGCGGGAGAGAAATCTCTGTGCATAGACCCATGAAATTAGTCAAAAAGTTTTATAGATTTATTTTTCTTTTAAATTGGCTCAGCCTGATGTTTTCTGGCTATCTTGCACGACAGGAGTTCTGTCCCAAGTAATTTTTATTCCAGACAAATCTCATGAAAGGGTGCTAAAGATGAGCATGCCCATCAAACTGAGCAGCTAGTCAGCAGACGCTGAAACTCCACTGTAAAGGTCCGAGTCAGGCAAGACACCAGCATCTCTTTGGAAGTGCAGAAGAATTTCAGTAAATTGTTGTTCCTGACCTGTGAAGATACTGAGATGAAACTTGAGTGTTTTCCTTGTAGCCTTGTTTTCTTCCTCCCTCCTGTGTTGTTTTTCATCATGCATCCTGCAGACCGAAATCTCTAGTTCCATTTTGAAAAGGCTGTATGTATTCTGCATGCTCTGGTCATTTGGTTTTGACTACACTATATTTGGTTAACCGAGTTGACACTTCCAAAGAAATGCATGATATGAACTCTAAATAAAAAGCAAATTAAGGCTAGATTCACTTGTTTAAAAATATTACGAATTTCTTGCCTGATTAAAAGGCATGAACTGGTATAAAGTAGCATAGATCAATCATGCTAATGTAGGTGATGTGCTTTAAACATACATCTTTCCTTAATCTCAAAGAAAATGTTATTAAAATAATATTTTAAAAGTATTTTTTAATTTACAACCCTTCTAGGTGAATCTTAAATCTTGTACAGACAACATGTAAATAATTTCCTGAGCTCTTTCAAGCTCGAACACCGCAAAAATTTATTAATGCACTGGGAACGTGTGTGCCTCTAAAAGAAAATGAAGAAACTAAAATTAAACAAATGGGTATGATTTTATTGCCTGTATAGAGCAAAATGCAAAGCTGGATGTGTATAATGAAATGTAAACTATAGCTTTTTTTTCTTCAAGTTGTTAATTCTTATGACTAGGAGAATTGTTTGCTGAGGGTAACAACCACCACTTTGGGTTTTTATGATTAATCAGAAAATCTTTGTAATAAAAATGTGAAAATGCTTTTCATGTGATCTTTTTAGGAAAAAATCTAAAGTGTAGATTCTGCCAGGTGACAGTTACTTTATTAGACTTGGAAAGTTACTTGATGAAAAAAAATAATAAAAATTATCACTGCTTAACTTGCTGGAAGGAGGAAGTTCCTATTTCAGGAGGTGACAGTGTTGTGTGAAGAGATGGGTATAAAAAGAGGGGTTCTACTCCCTTTCTGTAGCAGTACCAATTAAAAATGTCAGCAGCATCAGTGCAAACTTCAGCTTAGAAGACAGAAGAAAGCAGGCACACGTGCCAGTCCAGATTGTCTTTTTGGATGTGGAAACAGTAAAAGCAACTCCTGTATTGGTATTTAAATGATGAGAAATACTACACTGTGAGAATATTATATTCTCCCGGCTTCTGCATTTTTCTATAAATACCAGCCTGGGCAAAGGAGACTTTTCTGGTATTTCTGGCATAATAGACTAGATCTTGTTAGAAGTGTATACTTATCTTGCTCTTTTATTTCTGCAAGCCTTTCTAAGCAGGGAAGATTTTCAATGTGGATGGTTGATTAAAGATTGGGAAAAAATACAGAATGGTAACAGAGAAGGCTGTGAGCATAGCTTTCCCTTACAATAATGATAATTTTAGGTTTGAAAATTTTTTTTAATCATATTTGAATTCAGGCTGTAATAATAGGTATTGCAGCTGCGTGATCATGAAAGATCATGTGCTTGATTGCTATTTATATACATATATGCATATAGATATTGAACAGGCACTTCATTTACTGTATTTATTTTTTGTTGCAATGGGCTGATGGAGATGGACTGAAGTATAGAAATCAATGCAGTGAAACTACAGTTGTGCATCGGCTTGGAGACTGGCTGAACAGGCAATGGCAGTCACTGTACAAAAGCTGATGATACTGAGGAAGAACAGTAAGTTCTTCTAGAAGTTACAGTCTACAGTAACTTGTTGGCTGTAGGAACAAGAAGTGCTTGGTATGTTCTTCTCTATCAGGATTTTTTTTTTTGTTTTGAGGACTAAAGCACATTTCACATTTGTTGACCTTTTCTAAGGGTTGAGGTCAGAAATTAAGCAACTTTGAAACTGAACTATCCAAATTCAAGGTGTTCTGTTGGCTTTACAGGCAGCCCGACCAAAGTCCACTGCAAGTTCCGGTTGCCATTTGCCAGGTGGTGAAGGGGCCTTCCTAGGAAGTGCTTAATGGCTATGACACCACTGCAAGTGTAGCATGTGCAGCTGTGCATACGTACAGATGCGCTCCTGGATGATGATGTATGTGATACTGAGAGTAGAACAGACCCAGGGTTATCACCCCCGAGGTGTCCTTCAAGTCCGTAGTGCCTGTGCCAGTGTATGGTCTGACAATCAAACAGCACAGACGTGAGGCAACACCAAGCTGGTGTATGAACCTAGCAGCGTACTTGTCAGGCAACGTAGATGTTGGTAGCTGTGTTCTTGGGTGTAAACTGTACTGGAATCACTTACCCTGTGTGGCAGTGACAGGGGTGAGTGTGAAGGAAGGAGAATTGAGAATTTAATCTCTGGATGTGGCAGAATGGCCATGCTCTAGCTGCCTGATGTATTTGTGCAGGGATCTGGGGAGTTAAACTCCCTCAAGTGGCAGCAGCTGAGGACTAGGAGGAGACAGTGACTGTAGGAAGAAGGAGCAGCAGCTGTGGTTGCCTTTCAGGTTGCTTCAGGCACATCTCTAAATCTTATTGCCTCAGCTTAGCCTTTAAGCAAAGAGATAAGAAGTATAACAACGATTGATTGTTTACCAGGTTACATAACCCAGCATTCTTACTTACAAAGGGGGTCCTGCAAAGTGTGCTTATGGCAGTCGCTGTTGGATAGTCGGTTTAGGTACTGTAGAGGCGGTAATTAATCTTCCCTGAGATGAAGTGGAAATGGAATCCATTATTTACGTTCAAATTTGCCAGGAGCAAGCAAGCAGTCTATGCTTAACCTCTCTGACAGTCCTGCTGATACTGTCTTTGATTTATTGAGTCTTTATTTGACACCTCTCAGCCATGACATAAAGCAAGGAGCTTTTCCAAGCTCATGTGTAAGGAGGGAAAGCGGGCTGTGCAAAGCTGTGATGCTACTTTAAGGAAGGCTGGATGTCCTAGGTGAATTAACATTTCTGCTTAGTTTTCTAAAGATCCATTTAGTTATGGAGAAGTAACAGTTTCCTTAGAAATGACCTCTGAAGCTGTCTTCATGAGCACTCCACAAACTTACACTAGACAGAGTAGGACTGTTGGATATTTCTGAGCACTGACTGTGTAAGAGAAAAATCTGTCAGCAAAGACAGCAGACTTGTTAGCCTTGGTTCCTTGTTCATCTATTGACCTTGTGTTTGTGACCTCTGGCAGGTTTGCAGCAGGTCATATGCAAGTAAAAGAATTTTCTTATTTGCTCTGACACATACCATGACCGCTGCCTGGAACCGATATTTATTTTCTGGAGTATAGCTTCTCTATCCCAGTGATAAAATAACAGTCTGGTCCTTACTCATGCTCTAGAATAACTAGGACTAACACCAGCATCTGGATACCAGACCAGCTCAGGACTCATCTGTTAAGCTGCAAAAATAATTTGCACTAAAACCGTATGCAATGTAAACACACCCTGTGCATCTTGCTACAGGATGCATGCTTTAATATGAAAAGCTGTTAATGCCCAAATGGGGGAAATGTGTTTGCTTAAGCATGAAGTAATTTGGGAGCTCTAAATCCCTCAGGCCAAGAGGAACATTGTGTTGCAGTCATTTTGGGACAATATTTTTGGACTTTTGGAACAACAGGTTTGTCTGTAGGCTAAACTCATCCTTCCTTTTTGGACCCTCAGACCTGCGCGTTGTGTATGCAAATACAGTCAGTCTTTGAGCTAACAGAAACGTGGATTCTCTCCTCTTGCTCAAATGTATACCCATTGAACTTGCAGGAGCTCTTGTAAGTTCAGGTGTAGGCTTTGGTAGTGGCAGTGTTCAGGATCAACCGTATCGGATACAGAAAGATGTTTTGACCAGATAGATATGTCATTCTCCCCCTCCCAGTCTGCTTCTCAGAGGATTGCTGCAGTGCTAGTGCCATTAGGCTCTTGTGTGTTATGCATCTTCCTGAAAAAAAAAAAAAAACAACTTAGTTGCCTGCACCCAGTGATTCCAAGTACCAAGCTGCCCATTTTGGTCTTGTTTCAGACAGAAAGACGACTCAGTCTCAAGTTTTGTAAGATTTTGTTGGTGGTGGTGGTGGTTTGTTTTTGAAGGGGGTGGGCCATCTTTCAGTAAGGTGTATTTTCCAATGTGGTATATTCAGTTCTCTACAGTTCATTAGACGTGAGAGAGTTATAATAGATTCTTCAAGGATTTAAATGAAACCAGATGGTAGATCTTGTGAATTCATAGCTGTGGCCTGAGGGTTATGCAGACTAGGGGATAACAGTCTCCTAGGGGTGGGAGGGCGTTCTAGAGCATAATCCGTTGTCTTGTTTCCTCATTATTTGCAAACTATGTGTAAGAACATACAATGGGGACATTGTACAAATGAAAAGCTTACTGTTTCAGAATTAGAAACAAATTCCCTTCTGCTTTACCACATTTCCTCAGAAGTAAATAGTCTTGGTATGACTTGCTTAAAACAATATTTCTGTTACTCCAAAGAAACATTGCGAGGCGTAGAAGTAAACAACAAAATACCATAGGTGAAGTCATACTGTAAATTATGATCAGGTAGGTTGCTTCAAAGTGGAAAGGAAAGTCAAAGATGGAAGGGAAGGGGAAGGTTTAGTATTGGAGTGGTTGAGAAGTACATAGGGGAAAAAAAAAAAAGAAAAAAACAGCAACCCACAGATTGTTCAAAAATGTTTTTGTTTTTAGCTGAGTCCCGAACACTTGCAGAGTTCACGTATGTATAAATTCCATTTGAATAGGTTAACCTGTCTGAGAACTTCTTAAATACCTGTTTGACTTCCTCTTGTTTTGCCACCAAATAAACAAATATTGAAGGTTGGCCTGGGAGAGGCATTTGATGACAACATACCTTGACTGAATCATCACAGCCAAGATTTGAGCCAAGATGATCTAAAGTACCAGCTTTAAAAGTCTGATCGTCTTTTGCTGCTTCAGATCTGATGTTGAGATATATCTGCAATTTTTAAGGTCACCTTTAGACCTCAGCTCCCCGCTCAAAAAGCGGTGCCTCATCTCATTTGATCAAGAGTCTCCTAGCCGTGACTGGCCACACAGCAGTGCAGCTGCCTGCAGCTTTTGGTTCTTACAATTAAAAACAAAAATAAAATCAGCTGTTAATCAGCTTGTTGCTTTCATTAGCAACTTCTGACTTGCTGTTTCTTCAGCGACAAAGTTGGTTTGGTTGTTGTTTGGGGTTTTTTTCCTGTGTTGGGTGCTACGTCATGTACCGTAATGTTGGTTCTCGTGTGGTTTCTGTTGAGGTCACTGCTGCTGTTGTTTCATGTGGAAAGTTATTACTACATCAGTTGCTCACGCTTCCTTGTTTGCTGTAGGAACTCTGCATACTTAAAAAGACTGAATACTGACAATTTGGCTGAATTTGGTTCCTTAGCATATCAGCATGGAAGCCAATAAATCTTTCTTAGATTCAGTATTACTTCAATCATAAAGAAAACATGAATAAAAGGGCTGTGGGGTGTCAGTCTAACTTTACCTCTACCTCAGGGCAGGAACAGCTCGATCTTCTTCTTTGGGTGTAGTGTAACCTATTTGTTCTTAAAGATAATCAATAATAATAGCTCCATATTGCGGGGCAACTTGTTCCAGACCTTTAACTTTATTCTTGGAAATACTTAGTAATATAAGACTAATGAAAATCCCCAAACCAAAAAATCCCAAAGGAACAACGTAGTCTTATGCAAGTAAAGTGTTTGCAGTTCTTAAGGACATACGCATTCTGTCTTTTGGTGTCTCCTAGGATTCTGTAAGCAATAACTGACTAATTTCTCATTTGCTTTTTCTCCTCTCCTTAGAATATAGTAGCAGTAGGCGCTGGGTTCTGTGATGGCCTTGGCTGTGGTGACAATACCAAAGCTGCTGTTATTCGCCTTGGCCTAATGGAGATGATTGCCTTTGCCAGAGTTTTCTGCAAAGGACAGGTGTCTACTGGCACTTTCCTAGAGAGCTGTGGAGTTGCTGATCTCATCACAACGTGTTACGGTGGCCGGAATCGACGTGTAGCAGAAGCATTTGTAAAAACTGGAAAGGTACATTATTCACTCGATGGAATAGATTGTTGCAAATACTAGCACTCCTGGTTTGATGGAGTAATAGCAGAGTTATCTGAGACATGCTAGCTGTACTGAGTGAATATTCCTCTCTTCCCTCTCATTTTTGAGTGTTACAAGGCTAGATTGAATGTAAAAGTGTTAAGAAGGAGGGATGATTAAAACAAAATAAATTAAAAAAACTGGAGAGATAAGATGTTGGGGGATGCAGATTTCAGAAGGAGAATATTTCCAAACAAGAATATAAGAGAAGAATATATATGCTCATTCAAAGCCACTTCTGAGAAAGGAAAAAACAAACAAACCAAAAAAACCCTCAGTAACATAATGTTATGTTTGGCATATTTTTTTTCAATCTATATGATGTTGTTAGGCTTATGAAAACTTTATCATAGCTCTCCTTCTCTTCCTTTTTTTCTCAACACTGTTTTTAGTCTATTGAAGAATTGGAGCAAGAAATGTTGAATGGTCAGAAACTGCAAGGACCACAGACTTCTGCAGAAGTGTATCGCATTCTCAAGCAGAAAGGAATGCTGGAAAAGTAAGTAAGAATGGATACAAGTAAGTACGAAAGAAGTTCCACATAGCCCTTTTTTATCTCTGTAATTCTTTCTGTGTATTTGGTGTTGGTATCTTCAGAAGGTAATAGCCAAAAAGAAAATAACTGTAATATGAGTAGCTCAATCCCCAGTTAAAATTACAGAGAGAAGTGAATAGAACCTCAAAATAATATTGCTGTAGCTAGAGCTAATAATGTGATGTTAAATTTGTGAATGCCCTTCTGTTTGCAGAATACATGAAATATATAGAAGCTGAGCTTCCTAAAGAGACTTGCAAAGAAGCTCTATAGCTCATTTTATAGTAGTAAATTCATTACTTACCTCCAAGGAGAGGAGCTTTGTTATTGAGGATCTCTAATAGCGGCTGCTTCTATCCACGTGGTTTCTAGCTTAAATACCACAGTTCTCTTTGCTTATGTGACTTCGTTTGCTGTACGATAAAACCTACCATCTGCTTTGTAGGTCAATGGTTTTTTTTGTGGTATGAGATTAAGCAGGTTGGCCTGGCTTGTTTGTTTGTATTCAAGACAGAACATATATGGTTCCTAAATCCACACACAGAGTTGTCTCCTTATGAGATTAAGGAATGTATCTATCTGTCCCTTTTTGTAGATAAGGCAAAATCAAAAAATAAACGACTTCCAATCAGAAGGCCAAGCCTCATTGCTTATTTTTTTTTCAAAGCAGTTTTTGAAGTCTAGTTTTATTGGATCAGCTGTATTAAATTACTTATTGTTTAACATTACATTTGGGTAAGGTGCCTGAGTCTGTCTCTGCAGTGTACAGTAATTAAGCTAACTGGAGAAAAAATCTAATTAAAATGTTGGCTTTACTTTTTGCTGTTTATGATTTCCTAAATGAGGTAGGATGTCGTGTTTGGGGTTTGTTTGGTTGTTTTTTCCCATGTTCTAGCTTACAACAAATAGGGTGCATTATAGAAGACTCGGGTTGTGTTTCTAATGAAAGATACAAAAACAGAGTTGCTAATTTCTGTTTGGTATACCAACATCTATGTGTCAGTTCTTCATAAAGGCTCTTATTGAGCAAGACTTTTGAAAGCAACTTTCAAAGTGTTTTTTTGAAAACTTTCTTGCTACTGCTTTAAAACACAGGAGTAAAACAGCTAGTTTCAAAGTGAAGAGGTAAGAGTCTAGTAAGAGTAAGATTTCATACTCTCATCATATAAAAAGAGTCCCAAGGCTACGTAGAAATAAGTCAAAGTTCAGTAGAAGAGTCTAGGTAGGATGGCTGATGCCTATTGGTATTTACAGTGCAATTCATTTTTTTCATTTCAACAGTTGTAGAATGAGCCCTCTGAATGTGCTCAGATGTAAGACACATTTGGAGTTTGCTGGCTCTAGTCCTGTAGCCAGCCTTGATCCTGTTTCCCCCACATGGAGTGCAGCAGAGCTGTGCGCAGCGGAGTAATATTCTCTGCCATAAACAGCATGACCTATGTATGGAGATGTGGACTGTAGTAGTGGTACTTCTTCAGTCCTGTATCTAAAGCTGGGTGGAACTTGCTTTTGCTTCAGAAGGTTCACGTGTTTTCTTGCTGCCTGTAGTAAAATCTCACATAGGCATAGCAAATTTTATTTTAGTGCCTACATTTAAGTTTTTACAGTAAAAGCAAATTCAGCCCCACAGCCACCCACTCCCACAGCCCACTGCATTATACAAAGTGAGTGATGAGACTTGTTAATAAATTCAAAAATCTTTGTGTAGATTTCTTTTTTTGCAACCTAAACAATATAGCATTGAATTTGAAAAAGGAATTTTGTAGCTATATGCTAACTTTGGTTTCACTGGTGAAATAAAACCAAAAATCAAATCATTTGGATTGACCCAAAATAGGTTTTGCTATTGCTGCTATTTTTGTCTTGTTCTCCACAAAAATAAACCAAAAGAAACAGACATTAGAAACAAAAGAAACAGTTGTGTCAGACATGTTTCGGATAAAAATGAAATTCTACATTTTGAATTCGGCACTTGTAATAAAAGCCATAGAAATGATGTACTAAATTCACAACCACGTCCATTCCTCCACCCTTTTTTTCCTCAGTAACGCAAAGTTATCGCATTCAGCCAAGTACAAATCCTGTCTCTGCCCCTGAGAACGTTGTATCACCATGCTGTAATGGCACCTTTGAATGGCTTGTGGCTTCTCCTGTGACCTCTGGCTCATTCTGAGGAGTCTAGTTCAGAGCTATGTGGTGATGCCAGAGTTCCCTCAGCGTAACACAAGCTGACAAAATGCGTTGGCAAGCGCATGTGGTGCTCAGTGCTGGTTGGGGGTTCTCTTCTGTACTGCATTTGTGCATTGCAGATGAACCTTTAGAGTGACTTCTGGGACTGATTTCCTGAGGAGAAAGCCCTAGTCCAGATGTATTCTGAATCACTCAGAAATTTAGTATTTCACCATCTCCAATGCTCCTTATTTTTCATTTCAGTCAAAATAACCTAGTGCATTTCGTCAAAAAATTATGTATAAAACACCAAACAGAAATGCTGTATTTATGTTGGTGAACAGTTAATTAATCCCTAAAAGCATTCTATAAAAATAGGATTTGTCTGGCTTTCACTGTTCAAGATGGACAGGAAGCAAACTTAAATTCCTGTAAAGCGTCTTGGCTGTAATAAGCCTTCATATTATCAGAGAAGCCTGAATAATTTGGGCATTGTTGGAAACATGACCAATTTAAAAAAAAAATAAAAATTGAATTTAGTGTTTCAAAATCGACGTTTAATTTTGGACTCATTAAAAATTTGACCTTCAGTTTCTTCTCGGGTCTCTTTGTGTTGCATTCTGCAATTGTATTATCAAATTGTTGTTCAGAGATAATGCAAAACTGACGTGCCAGTCATCCTTTCTAACCACAGATGAGTACTGCTGTAAAAATGTCAAGTAAAGATGCAAGTGTTTTTAATCTTTCAGATGGCTTAATGGTTGTACCATACATAATGAATGTTGCAGGCTCCATTATAGCTAGCTGGGCTTCTGACTGACTCATTTTAGAGATGTATGTGGGTTCTCTATTTATCCAGTGCTTTTCAGCCCAGCATTAGTGCTTGACACATACTAAAAGAAATTGATTTTTCAGTCTCTCTGTTCTCCCTTGTTCTCCTCACCCCATTTTATTTCTTTCATTTAAGAAAATGTAACAGGATAAACTCAAACTGTATTTGCTTTTCCCCACCTTGTTTCCTCAGGTTTCCACTATTTAGTGCTGTGTATCAAATCTGCTATGAAGGGAAGCCTGTCAGAGAGATGATATCCTGCCTTCAAAGTCATCCAGAGCACCTATAAAATCAATCAGCCCATTGTACTAATGCAGCTTTCTGCCTTTCAAATTTATATTTGGGTTCAAGTGGATGCATCGTTAAGCTTCGTTCAAAGCTGCTTGCTAGGCAACAATAACAACATGAATGTCTCCGAATGGGTATTGGTTTTTGTTTTACAGCATAGTTTGACGTAGCATGCAGTGTTGGCTTAGTGATTGTTGTTTTACTGGCTAAAATACAACTGTTCTAAAATGCGCAATGCAAAAGTTGCACTACATACCTAGTGTATATACACAAGTGTACTTTGTGTGTGTTCCTACACCATAAAACACAATGTTTTGTTGTCTCTTGCTAAGGCCTAGTCCAAAATCCACTGGACACCATGGGAAGAATCCCTCTGGTTTTGAAGACTGAATCAAGCCTGTAACCTTGAAATATTAGGAGTCTTTCTATTAGAACTTGGTTTTATTCAGCATACACGTTGAAATTTTAACATTTTGCATGTTTATGATTACGTTAATTTAAGCAATATTAATGCAAAACAAGTGGTAGCAGTTATTCAGGGGGCTACAGGGATATTTTAATGAAGTCTGATGAAGAATATTTTGATTTTTGAAAGTCTTTAAAACTGTCAGACTATTTTGAAACTGATTGCTAAGTGAATTTAAAGTTTTTAATTACACTGGTTTAAAGGGAATATTCTAGAGGGGGATCATCACCTCCCCTTCTGATTTTTAATCCTTGCATTTTGGTATTTCTCCTTTTCTCCCTTGCTGCTCCCAAGAGTTAGGCTCTTCTAGAATCCTGTTTCCCCATCCAAGTGGGAGATGGTGACCCGGGCATTCTGAATGCTGGAGCCTAGGGTTCATTTTAGTGCTGTACCTGTGGTCGTTCTTCACTGGTATTTTTGGTGAGTGGGGAAGGATGCTCTAGGGTATCCACTGCTCTGAATTGTCATGGTGTCTTTCTAGCTTAACCGTCAGCTGCAAAGTGTTGCACTCCACACAACATTCCAAGGAATGTTTGGGCAACTCCCTGATAGATCATGCTTGTGTTCTCAAAGGGTTATGTGCCAGTATGCTGACTGCATTCATTTCAGTGCCTGCCAGTGACTGACGTCAACTGGACCGTAGTCCTGAACCATCAGAAATTAAGAATTCTGAAGTTACTCTTTCACTGGATAAAACTTCGGTGGGTGCTGGATCAAGTCCTTTAGGACCAATCTCCTACAAAGCTTTCTAAAGGCATCTGTTTATTCCCCTGTTATGTCAACTAGTTTTTTCAGGCACTGTTCCTTTATCAGGGAGGTTAATTTTATTTATTATTGGAAATTATTGTGATTTTTATGGAGTTTGGGGGTGGGGTGGGTTTTGGGGGAATTTTCTTTTTTTACAAGGTTGATGCAAGAGAAGATAGATAAATGAAATCTGTCTTGCTTTTCTTGTATAATAAACTGTAATTTTCTTGGTAAAATATATGCTGGGTACATAAAGAGTGGACTCATTCTTGCAGCTCATAACCTGGAGGCAAGGGTTAGCATCAAGATTTACAGAGCTAAACGAGAATGCGCATCCACTCTGAATATCCACTCCAAACCTCCGAGCAGCGTCACAAGTGTTGTTCACTCTTCTCGGTGATGTTTTCAGATAAGAAATTGTGAACACAAACTCATCCTGAGGCTTTAAGTTGTCATTTAAAACTTGTTAAAACAAAAAGGGTGCCTGGGAGTAATTGTCATGCTTAAGTAGCCTGGATTACTCTGAAATAGGTGAGCATCGGAGCAGCTTTATATAGACAGGATGATGCTTCAGCTCAGGGGTACCGTTTCTTGTGCTTCTATAATGTTTTGCATTAATTTTTGGAAGATCTCATGAATGTCACCAGATATTCAAGGATGTGAAAAGTTATTTTGCCTTATTTCCGATTCAGTGCTAAACATAAAAGATGGCCAGAAGTTAAGCAACGTCAGATGTTTGTGGCAATTGAGGATATCACTGCTAGAGCTGACTTGGAGTAAGCACTCTGCTCAGACAATTAAAAGGATGTTTGAAGATTGGAAGCACTGTTACAGTAACGCACACATGGGGTCTACACTCCTCATTACTGCATAACTTTCAGTGTGTCTGCTTATGCTTTGTGTTGGTTTTTTTTTAATACCAAGCTGATTGGCTTTGCCTTTATATGTGTGTATATACATATATATATAAAAACTTTTTTTTACATGCAGTATGTAGAACAGTAGCATTTTGTAAGATACATAAAGGGCTATATGAGCTAAATGTGGTAAATTAATATATATTTTAAAATTATTTCGCTCTTATTCCATTACTACTTCTACCACTGAAGCCCCAAAATTTTAATTGTTTTTGTTTTGTATGGCCTATTCTAAGGCAAATCCAGAGAAAAAGGTTTTTATGGAATTCTTTCCTCCAGTCTGTTATGATATTCTTCTTCTTTTCAGACAAAGTATGGTTTCAATAACTAAAATTTATTTAAATTTCTATAGATGCTTCACTATTTGTATTTGTTTTTCAGTGCTTGAAAACATTCAGCTTGGCACTACATATTTCTCTCCCATTAATATTTACTGCTCATTAAAAGACTGTGATGTGATACTGGAACTGAATGATTAGAATCCTGTTCTACAAATGCTCTGTTTTGCCTAGTGCTGGGATAGTCTTACTGAAAACATTAACCCCTGTGTAAGGGGTGGTAAATTACTAACTAATTCTTGATTTATGAGCATTAATTACTAAGGAAGGCATTATCTTCTAATGATACATACTCAAGTTGCCCTAGACATGTGTACTGATTTTGTTTAAAGATTGTGAATGTACACCCATTTGAAGAGTTAGTACAAATAAACATTTTTGTCTTGGGAATCACTTTGGTTTCTGTTGTCTCATTTTACATGGCTTGTGATTAATATTTTATTCACCTGATGGAATGTAGGTTTTTATCGGTATGGTATGTAATGATAGCAGATATGAGACTGCCATGCAAGAATTTAAGTTTTAAAAAGAGTTATTTGACATCCAGATGTCAGCATTTTTAATTTCTGTCCATTAGTGGAACAATTGTGGTGCCTTTGACCTCCCAAACAGGTTCTCATCTTCAGTTCCTTGAGTTGCTGTGGGAGCCACTGGAGGGCACTGGAGGGTAAGTGACCAATTCCACCTGCTTTTGCAGTTACTTTGCTTCCCATTTATTTTTCAGTCTCCTTAGGTTCCTGCATGACTGCAGCTGTGTTACACCACGCTCCTTGTGTTTGGAGATGGTTCGGCACCAGATGCATGTGTTGTAGAGCCACTGGAAGGGAGAGAAGGAGCTTGGTATAAAACATCCAACACCTTACTACCTCTGCCCAGGCCCTGCCTTGCCAGTCGTATAAGACCCTCCCAGTACAGGGCAACAGTCACTACTTCAGCTCCTGGGCAATATGGTCTGTGGCATTACTTGGGGTCCTATAAAGTGCATCCAGAAATGCTTGTTTCTGTTGCATCTTGAAGTTGCAAAGCGATGAGAGCGTGTTGTGCTCAGTTTTGTCAGTTTTTACATCAGCTAAAGGGGTGGGAGGTGTCACAAGTGTTCAACCAGGGAAAGGAAGGTCTGCGACTTACTATAATAGAGTGGGGTTTTTTGGTGAATAGAATAATGCCCTGTCTACCTGAAAGTCTCAAAGCATTTAATAAAATGAGAGCAATGTCCCAATTCCTCATTTACAGACAAAGATACTGAGACAGGTAAAGGTGGTTGCCCAGAAAACCTGTGGCTGGGTGCATTTTATTTCTAATTTTTCAGCCAGAGTCTCAGCCATTAAGTCAGTTCCCATTGTACTTTTAGCTCAAAATTGTATTTGTTTTAAGGGTGCATTAAATGAAATAGCAGAATAAATGTGTATCTAAAACATACCATCCAAAAGGCCAAAGTATGAGTCAAAAGAAAAGTAAAAACCATCAGAAGAGAATTAGAATGGATACATTTCTTTCATATGGGCACTATTTTCTGAAGGGGTGGTGCTCACTCACTAAATGGGTGCTTGTAGGCTGGGTGTCTTTGATCATCTGACTGTAAATAACACCCAGGCTGGCCCTGAGATCCAGGAAACACGGCAAAGAAGTCACTTTCCGATGGCCTGTGCTGAGGGTTCTTCATAACGCTCCCACCCTGGACTTTGTTGTAAGGCTGGAGTCGTGCGAGTGAAGTACGTGGGTGTCACAGGGGCTGCTTAATGCTGAAATAAAATGTTGTCTTGGAACATGAAGCACTTCATGTTATTAGAAAGTGAAAAACTATTTCTCTTCTGCCTGTTTTCTGGCTGCACGGAATTATCTCCTGTGATTTGCCAAGAGGTGATAGAGATCTCAGCACTAAAAGGTAACGTTTCTATTTTGAATAATGGAAAGGAAGAGTATCTGCCTTCAGTCCCAGCATGTGCGAAGGAGAGGTGTTTGGCATTCATGTTAAATGAAACCCTGTTCTCTTGTCAGTCTGTTCTAACTTGATTTCAGGTTCCTGCCAATATGCTTTGGGTAGGGACTTTCAAGTACTCTGGATCTATCAGTCTAGTCCTGCTCTTATGGAAAGCAGTTGTAGAACTGGATTTTAAGAGGAGAACAGTAGGGTGACACCCAGCAGAATGGGATCTCTGTCAAGAGTTCCCTGCCTGAATTCGATTTACCCACTTATTATATTTACCTATTACCTACAGTGTGTTTTAGAGCGATGTTGTGAAGGGTAATTGTAGGAAGCATTGGGAACCATGTGTTGATTATTTCAGGAAGTTACAAGAAACAGCGTGAATTACTGCTTTTAAAAGTATGTTCTTCCTGTAACATGTGCTGCAGGAATTAGGGAATAATAAACTAAGCGCAGCTCTGGCCTGTGAGCAGTCTTGGTGGTTCATGTGGGGGTAACTGCCCAAGTCTGCTCAGTGTAACCCATACTGCGCTCTGTGGTGTTAGTGCTGCTTGTTGTCACAATGCTGGCCATTTCATTTTCTCAACTGGATGGGAGTCATTTGGTGCTCTTCACCCTACAGCTTTTCTTCATATGTATCCCAGCATCCCTCTCGCCTTTATGTACCTGCACCTGGATGTGCTATTTTATAGTGAACTTTAAGAAGGGTTCTTCATATCAAAAGGTGAGTGTATGTACATGCATATGCTCATCTGTACAGGAAAACCCCACCTACCTTTTATTGAACAATTTTGTGCCCAAGTAAGCCTTGAAAGGGGCTGGGAACTGTGCACAGGCTTTTAGGGAGGCCACCAAGATGTTCAGCTGCCTTTGTGCTAGCTGTGTCCATTCAATTAAAGCTGCTTGATTGTGAAGCTCCAGTCCGTAGCTCTCTTCCGGACCACCCTACAGTCTCTCGGATGGCAGTAAGTCAGCTTGGGTTAACTGAAAACATTGCAATTGTTTTAAGGGTACAATGTCACATCTGTTTTACCGGTCACTGAAGCTCTGAAATGCCACATTTATTAAAAATAGCGCACAGCCCATGTTTAGGTGAAAATACTAATTACATTAATTGAACCAGTTTTCCCTTTCTCCAAATGCAGTTTCATTATAAGCCCCATTTTAGAAACTGCAAACTATTGCATCACATTCTTGTCACAGAAACATACTTTAGCCTTCAGCACAGTAGATTCTTTCTGAGTGGTTTATGTTTTAAGGACTCAGTGAATTGCAGTTTGATGATTGCTAAGCACAGTCATGTGGTGGGCTCAGAAAGTACAGTCTTGGGGATTTTTAGTTTGCTTTTTTGCTTTTTTAAGGCTGGAAAGAACTGGAAAGCAAGCCAAATCTGTTGGCAAGCACTAGCTGGATTCCTGACCTATGTAAATAATAATATAGAGACATTTATGAAGCATTAGCCAGCATTTAAAACACAAACTTCAAATTCAAGTACTTGCGTAACAGCTTCTCAGTAACTGTAAGCGATTTTTAAACTTTTTTTTTTGTGTGTGGTACCCACTCCCTATATTGTTGCGCTGAGACAAACCAGCATGTATTGTGATACGGGATTTTGAAGGCTCAAAACACTTGAAATTGTTTTAGCAAAGTGAGCTCAAAGCAAGCTGCTCCGTACTGTGATAGCTGCGCAGAGACAGCCTTGGCTGTGCCTGTGCTTTGGATTAAAGCCCGGGTTCTGTACAAGTGGTTTTAGAAGGGCATTTAAACCCAGTTTAGGGATTTTTCTAATTTCCACATACTGCGCAGAGTTGCATTTGCATGTGACAGGGATGTTTGGTGTTATATTTTCCATCTAGACTTCAGCAGCAGCATTTTCTCCATGCTTCAAGTTAAGTGGGTGATGGCAGCAGCACTTAGTCACGCCAGTCTTCCCTTGTCTGTGTTTAGATTTATCCTCTGGTTTTCTTCACCTGCATTTTTTTTTCAGACTGGGGGCTGCTATAGAGAAGGGTTACCTTCTGCTCCTCCCAGAGCTTTAGCTGCCACAGCAAAAAGAGATCAGCATGCTGCCATCTGCATTTATCCTTGTCTTACGTTTGTTGCCCAGTAAAGAGGTTAAATGTGGAATAAGATCTTCCAAAACTTCATACTCTTGGGTGTAATCCTGCTGCCACCAACACTTTTATTCATAGAGTCACCGTTTTAAAACAGCAGAAGCTCAAGTTTTTTCCTAGTGGTGTTCCCTGGTGCAGTCCCTCAGCCTGCTGTGAGTCTCCACAGTATGTGATCGCACCAGAATGCTGGTAGGTAGCGGTGCTCTTCTTTACCCAGCTGCAGTCCTTAAACTTTGTAACATAAAGCTGCTTATTTTTATTCTAATGTATTGCTACTCTAGAGCGATAGTATCCTACACGTAAGTTTAGTTTACCTAGTTGCCATATTCATTCAAGTAATCCATTTTTTTTCCTCAGAAATTTAGTCTCCACCTTATCCATGACTATACATAATTCACAGATAAATTCTAAAACTTGTAAGTCAGCTGCTTCTAACCATCTAGCAGAGGGATGTGCAGTTTTACCCAGTAGGACAATTTCTAGGTCTGGCTTTTCTTCCAAAATACAGTGGGGTTGGCGTGACAGCGCTGGGCAGTGTAGAGCAGCAGAGGCGTTTCCTAGCCCTTCCAGGGCTTTCTGGAAGCAATCGGATTAAAAATGAGAGAAGAGACTGGAATGGGGTTGGACTGTCTACCCTACCAGCAAACCGTTTTGTGTAACTTGTATATACTACTACTGAGAACTCAGAATATTGCACTCCTTGGAGAATATGGAGCATAACCAAGTCAGTTTTAACCAGCGTGAGAGCTGGTAACACGGGAACATGCACTAAAATACAGGAGTGGAGGCAAAACTGTGGAGAGTTGGTTTGAGCCCTTTTTGGCCTGTTATTCTGTACTGGGCAAAGCTTCATGGCAATAGCTTGGTGCAGCCATGTTCTCTTCACAACTGAAACCTGGGAAATGTCTCCTCGGAGAACTTAGCGGTTGCTCAAGTACAAGAGAGATTTCAGAAGCACACTTCGTGTTATCAAAAGGCACTGAGATATAACAATTGCTGCTGAAGTTTCCCCTCCCTTATATGAATTGCTCTCCAAGCAAGAGATGGAAAACTCTTGAGAAGAGAAAAATATGCCATTCATGCACTCCAGACAGATTATGCAGAAGAAGTATGCACTTCCCTCACTTTGTGGTGGGATCATGAGAATTCAGAAGAATGCACTGATAGTCATAACAAAGGCAGGCAAGAGAAATAATTGCAATCTCCTTGGATCAAAGACCCCCATTCTGTCTTGCACATGCTGCAAGTGAGAAATAATCAATTAGAAGTGTTGGCTACCTCTTCATTTGTGTGTGAGTTTTGTTTTTTTTCCTCAGGGCTAAACAGGATTAGGTCCCACTAAGTAGTCAGAGACAGGCTCTCAAATCAAAGCTCCTCAAAATGTTCTTCCTGAAATTATTAGGGCATTGTCTTCCTTCTCCTTTGCAATTGCAGATTCAGAGCAAGAAGTGGGAGCTCTAGTAATAGCAAGGTACCCGTAGCTCTGACTCTTAAGTGGGTGTTTTTTTTATGTGATCTTACTAACCAAATAATTATAATGCCATTAGCAGCTGTAGCCTGCTGTTACCAGAGATCGAGGTTAAACGGTAGAAATTGAGTGAGATGCATTTTTATCCATCTAAAATAGGTCCTGACCCCCAAGTAGGCTGGAAATAATGCTGCTTCCTTCCACCTGAGAACTCTCCCCTACCACAAAGCCAGCATCACTGGGTTTCTCACTGCTACTGTAATCGGCCCTAAAGTGAAGAGGAGGGGACTTGGTTACACTGTTTGTGAATTATCAAATATTATGGTGATGGGGGCACCAGAAGCACTTCTGTGAATGATCACACATCATTTACATCTCTGCTCGCCTAATGTTGGGACAGTAATTAGGTTCAGAGTGGATGGACAGATGCTTTTTAGGAAACAGAGTTGAAAGGCCTTGCATTGAAAATTGATAAGCACAGCTCCAAGTACCTTGTTTTAATTACTGAGTTGGACCAGACTGATTTAAAAGGCATTACGTTACATGACTGGGAACTGGCCTTGGATGAGTCCCCCTTGAATGCATTGCTAAAAATGACAATGTGGTTTATTGGCACAGAAGCTAAATAAGCAGGGAACCTATGCAAGGCACCCTGCTTTGGTCAGGATGAAAGCGTCTCAGCCGGGCTGGTAGAAGGAAGTTCCTGGGATTGCTGATGGGGCTGAACGTGTCCTAAGGAACAGGAGACTTCATTCCTCAGGACTGCTTGCTGTCTACCTGCTTCTGTGTCTTCAATTCACTTTTTACACATGGATTTGTATATATGTGCACAGACAACACTTGAACAGTGAAAATGTTTCATTTTCAAGCCTGCTTTCAGTTCTGAAGTACTACGGTGTTAACATACAATTTATGTCTATTCAACGCAGTTTTCTTGGGCTTATCCAGTCCCAAGTCTTTGCATAGCTAGATAGAGTTTTGGAGAGATTATTTTGCTCTCAGAAGCATTATCTGGCTTGAAATGATTAGTAAAGTATATTAAAATCCAGTAGGCTGATCTCAAGAAATGGCTGATCTTCATATGCTTTTTAATAATACGGATTTGTAGTGTTTGGGGTTGGTGGTGTTTTGGGTTGGTGAATTTTTTATTTTCTGTGCTGCCTTTGAGTAAATACAGCCGGGTGCATCTGCTTTAGTCCAGTATTGTTGACTGATCATAATGTGCTGGTGGCTTTTTTTAGCACAACTTATGCCAGGGGATTCACAAGCACATACACACACACAAGGTAAGGAGACTACGCCTCTCGCTGTCGCACACCCTATGGCTGATGCTTGCTAAAAGCTATTCTCAAACATGTTAATGAAATACTGTGAAATCATGGTGTCTTTTTCAAGGCAGGGATACATACAGAGCAAGTATGTGGGGGATGTAGTTCTTCCAAGTCCTGATGCTGCTTCACGGAGGTGAACTCAAACTGCTACCACTCATGCTCAGATGAGGTGGGCTGTGAGCCTGCTGTCCCTCCAGTCCCCTCTCCGAGACAGGCAGTTGTTATGCGTCCTCAGAGCTCATGTTCCATGGCCCTAAAAGAAGACATGATTGAATACTTATCTTTATAGTAGAGATACCGTCACCACTGTCCTTTTTTTCCCCTTTTCTGTCTGTAATTTTCACTTCCTGCTGGTTGCCTTACATGCAATTGCTTTACAGATGGGAGTACTTTTGCAGGCTGGAAGATGTCATCTTCCTCTTAGATACCTTGAAATACCCTGTAAAATCCCAGTGGTGTTCACTGCTGTTTCTGAAGACAACTTATTAAATCCTGCATCTCAGCTCTAATTAACGTAAATAATCCCCTTACTTGTATTTCTCTTACTTGCAAATTGCATCAAGAAATCCTTCACTAGTAAATTCAGACAGTCTGTAGAAGTAGGCTTCTAGTACAAGAGAGATGCTTGTATGCAAGAAATAATCTCAAATTTCATCAAAGTAACACCTGGTTTGAATACATCCTTGCTAACTTTGATGTTTTTTTCCTTGTGCTGCCTGCTTGAACAATGAATCATGAAAATATGACCTCCCTGATTAGTACTTCACTGAAATAGTAATCATAACATTACTTAAGAAGACAGCACAGCAGTTTGATGGACAAACTTCATTTGCACACACTGATACAGCTTGTTTCCTGAGCTGCTGATTCAATCCCTGTGAGGAAGGCAAGTCATTAATTATTTGATTGGCATATTCAGACTGCTTTTGTAAGATCATGTATTTGATTTAGTTAGTAACTGCTTTTTTTTTTTTTCTTAATTTCCTGGGTCTAGGAGACATTCCTTTAATTATAGGGATATGTCTGTGTATGTGTGTGTATACTTATATGCATACACACACATATAAGCAATCTTCTGAGGTGCTGAGGAGATGAAGGCTAAGCTACCACAC
Source organism: Gallinago undulata (assembly GCA_026546715.1). Classification (NCBI taxonomy): domain Eukaryota; kingdom Metazoa; phylum Chordata; class Aves; order Charadriiformes; family Scolopacidae; genus Gallinago; species Gallinago undulata. Next base: position 41,163,746 of record JAOTQQ010000012.1, read on the forward strand.
TACCTGTTCTCATCTTCCTCCATAGCCTTTTATCCTATTGGCTAATTCCAGCTGAACATAACAAATTGGAAGAGTACTAAAGGATGTCAAAATCTTATAAATGCCAAGGAAACACGCCAACTGAGGATACCCTCTTAGTAGAAAAAAAATCAACATGGAGTAGATTGACCTTATAAATACCCCCACTGCAGCAAGCACTTCTGATGGAGACTGAACACTCCTGAACATTAAGGGGACCCAATTTTATAGTTCACAGGAAATGAAGCTTCTTAATTGTGGAGTGTATGGGGATGTCTATGTTATAGTAAATCTCATGTCAAAATTGTCTCATACTTAGCATTAAGTGAGACACTCACAAGTATATGATGGATTTAATTCACCTTGATATTAGTAATTAGAGCTACATCCATCACAGAGCATCCAAATCTAATATTGCAGTCCACAGGGCTGTGCCAATTCACATAATTTAAATACCTAGGTAATGAGGTTGCCTTCATTAGAAAGGCTGTATTTTAGCTGCACTATGAGCATTTACTAAAATCCTTCTTGGTATGTTTTTCTCATGGTTAAAAGGGCTTAGATAGCCTAACTCCTATCAGCTCTTCTCTCAATCTCCTAAAATCCCCAAATAAAAACCTTCCTTTCTTCTGAAATTCTCTTTTCCCTCACTGATCTAGCAAAGAAGCATTATCCGTGCTCAGTAGCTAGTTAGTAGGGTGATAAATTACTTGACAGGATAAGCTTTCTCAAGGCATGTCATAAATGGGATAAGCCTTTATTCTGAGAAATCCCAGTCACTCCAAAATTCAGCCTATCATCCACCTCCTGACTGCTCTCCAGTCTCGTACCATGCAGCCCAAACCCTGCAATTTTCAAAGCAGAGGAAGTGAATGGAGAAATTGAGCAGAATTTGGCTTTCTGATTCCTGTAAAAATCCCAGCAGGTTTTGCTAGACAGGCAACAGACAACACACTCTGTTCCCCATAAATACAGGCAGCTGTAATAGAAATAATCATTCTCTCTTCTATTTATCTCCTGTTTCTCCAGGCTCTCATTTCTCTTGCAATGGCTGGCTTCAGGAACTGAGAAGAGAAGAAAGCACTAAGTGCCTTGCATCACTGCAGCTGTTTTTTCATGCACTGACACAAGATTTACCAGGTATCACCAACTTTGCATGCTGGTTTTGTGTGTATCTGTAACACTATGAAAGCATCCAATAATTATTTCTACGCATGAGCAGTGCTATGTATATTCTAAACAGCTGGTGCCTGAGCCTCTGCATCCTGCTTTGAGATGAACTTGACTGTGTTTTGCGTTAGTGAGATTTGTTTCTTTGGGTTTGTTTTGTTTCAGGGCTAAGACTGTTCTATGAATACAAATAACAGGGTCATTTTGTTCTTTGTGTTCATGTAAGTCTTTTGGCACTGGTCTATTTGCAAAGAGAAATCGCTGATGTGAAGATATTGATACCTTATCGCTCAGTCTCTCAGAGTTTTCAGACCATTACGTGGTATAATGTGTTCCTCTGTTAACGTTTTGCTCCCCTTCTGTTAATGGATAGATGTTGATTGTCTTTACCCCATACTAACAGAATGGCTGTGCGAACAAGTACAAAGACTAGTAAAACATCTGCCAGCATTTCTCTGCCTTCTTCCACGGTTGAGTTCTCCAAGACTTAGGTCACTGTCAGGTTCCCAGTATCTCCTCTCCTGCACCTCAGCCCCCTGCAACAGACCATGTACACTCTGGTACCCTTCCCCAGCCAGCTCCTGCCTTTCTCAGTAGATCCTGCAGTTGGCCCACGGGCCTTTGGGGTTGTTTTTTTTTTTTTTCCTCTGGATGAGGATTTTCTACTTTTAAACCTCACAGCCTACCTGTATAAAACTCATTCTCCTAGTGCAGCAATTCTGGAACCCAACAATTGGCCAGGCACGTCCCAGTGAGATCCTTTATTCTGCTATTGCTCCAGGACAAGGAGGTGATGTGTCAGGCACTGGTACTGCCTGTGTACTGTACAGCAGGGTGACAACAGCATTAACAAGATTGTAGCTTTACAGAATTAGTGGGAAGTCATTTCTGTGGTTTCTCAAATTGCTCTGATTGTCTCTTTTCATGTTCTGTATAGTCCAGACCACAAAATTTGTCAATATAAGCTCGGTCAAGAGTGTATTTTAAATAAATCCATAGCTTTGAATTACAGATTTAAAAATATGGAGAGTCTACTGCTTTGCTTAATAAACTATTCAAATAGCTACTTATGTTGTATTAAAAACACAGGTTAAAAACCCCCAAACAACAAAGATGCTTTCTTTTCAGTCTGAATTTATCTAACTTCAGCTTCTAGCTATGGTATCTAGTTAGGTCTGTGCCTGCCAGTTACTGGACGTCTTCCCTCTGTGTATACATGCACCCAGCAAGCTCAAGTCACCTCCTAATAATTTAACATAATATAAGGTACACTTAAGATATTAGTCATGTCCCAGGGTGTTGTACCAACCCCAGCAGAGCAAGACAGCTATCTGTTAATAAAGCCTGCGAGCAAGCTGATGCCAGAAGTTCCGAGGTGGCTGTAAACTCTCTTCCTAAACACAAATGATGCTGTAATGAAACCACAGTGGAATTGTTTGGTCTTTCATTAATTATCTAAAACCACATATGCCATTGACAAGTGTTTGAAGGTGATCTTTTCCTCCAGCTGCTTTGCACCAGGCTTGGGTGCTGTATAAACACCAGCTGCTGTGATTTACATAAACATTTAGGCAAGCACCATCCTTAGCACATAGAAAACATACGTGTCTTCAGTGGCAACATTTACATTCTCAAGTACTGTAATCACTAGTGATTGTTCCTACCATAGTAATATTGAAAGGTCTATGGAGGTCTGGTGACCCCAATGAAAGTATTTATGAGTCTGGAATCTTCCTACCATAGTAATATTGAAAGGTCTACGGAGGGCTGGTGACCTCAATGAAAGTATTTATGAGTCTGCCTCAGGGGACAGCCTGTCTGGACATGCTCAGGGGCAGAATAAGCTCCTTCCTCACATAACATGACATCGGACACTCTTGAGTATTCAGGTGACTAGTGATTTGCAGGTGTGGGAAGGCACAGCCACCAGCTGCGCTTGGAGCTGTGCTTGCAGGCTCCCTGTAGAGAAGGACAGCTGAGAAGCAGCCTGTGAAATACAAGATGGGCTTACTCTTGCAGGTGCGTTACAGATTTGAGGGCTCTGACCCCAAAACATGAAAACCACAGCTCCCGTTCTGAGAAGATTTGTGCCCAGACTTCATGCACGAAGTCTTCCCTTTGTGTGAGTAGATGAGCTCTCTGCCCTGAAGTTAAGCATACGTGTGCAGCGCACAGGGACAGTGTTCTAAGTACAAATCTGCTCTGGAGGAAGTAAGCAATTTTTCCTCGGTGTGGTATCTAAGGCACGGTTGTATTTCAGGGCTGGGAGGGATTTTTAGATTCCCAGAGCAGATAAAACAGCTGGTGAAAGGCTAATGTACAGAAAATACATGGCTTATGTACTTTGTCATTTCTTTTCTTAGCACAGTCTCTATCACCAGTTTACTTCGTGTGATGATAATGGGTTTCAAAAGTGTAAAATAATAATAATAATAATAATAATAATAAAATCTTAAAGTTAATATGTTACTGCTCACAGCATGGAGTTAATTCTCTCTATGGCAGTGCGTATGTTCTAAGCTCCTTGGCAGTTGAAATGTTTGTGTGTCCACAGTCAGGCTTCTGTCTGTAAAGTTACTTCTTACTGTTAAGTAAATTTCATGTAAAGAAAGGAATATTTGTGAGAAAAGGAGTACTGAGCTACAGCTAGATTTTGCAATTTTTCACCATTAAAGCAGTAACTTACGTATCTGATGGTCAAATCCCATGCAGTATAATTTCTCAGACTGTAGCTTCAATGTTTGCAGTCTCAGACTGTAGCATCAACAAGCTTGATGTTTGTTAATTTTGGGGTGTCCAAGCTGCAAAACCAAAAAAGTCTCATGGTGAGTAACCCCACATACAAACACAGATCCACACATACAAATCCACAGATCTGTAGAATAATAACCACTTTGAAAAAATGGGTATCTCATCAATTTTCACTCTGCTGCAGCAACATTAGAAGATCCAACTATCCCTATCATGAAAATCATCTTTACTTTGCAAAACACCAGTTCACACACAGAGTCATTTGCCTTGATTGATCATTAGGTGTGCCTATAGCACATGTCACTACCAAAGTACAGATCAATTGCTTTGGGTTAGTATAAATCAGCTTTTCTGTACTGTCATAAGAGGGAAAACAGTAATATATGTTATCAGTTATTTACATAAATATGTTTGTATCTCAAAGCCTACGCTTTGCTGATTCCGAAAAGCCAGGAGGAAACATTCCAAACATTTATTGATTTACTGCTAAGTAAAAATATCACATCCTCAGATTAGCACAGTGGGATGTCAAGGGTGAGAATATTTGCCCTGGACATCTGACGTGAATCCGTGTTCCTTACACATGACCCGGGTTCCACAGAAAGTACAATTCCTTTCTTGCCCTCTTCAGAATAAGCTCCTTTATCTTTCTTAGATAGCTCCTAGGTGGTTTTTAAAAACAGTAGTTTTGTTGTTCACTGCAATCTGATGATGACCAGTGAAAAATCTCAGTCACCTTTCCTTTTATATGCTTACTTGTTTTACTTACCTAAAAAACAAGAAGTCTGAATAGCCTCGACATTTGAAAATTCTAGGATTTAGGAGAGGGAAAGGGAAGTTGTATTTCAAAAACAGAAAAACAGTTCAGGAAATTCCAGTTAGCTCTACTCCTTGGGCCTGTGAGTCTATTTTAATTAGCACTTCCAGTTGGCCAGACTGTTGCTAATAAGGTCATCCTAGAGAGCTCAGTCAGTAAGCTCAAAAATGTTGATACCTCAGGATCTGAGAACCAAACCAGATTAAATGGAAGAATCTGTTAATTAGATAGCAGGATGCTCAAGAAGCAAGCCCTTTACTTAGAAACCTGATAGTACTTGTATGAGCCATTTTGCTTTTACTGAAACATTTACATTGAAAAACGTCACCATATTATATATTTTTTCTAATAACAGTTTACTTCTTTATGAGATACAGCGGCTGACAAACAGAGGTAACAATCTTGACTACTGTTTAACAGCCTCACCAATCCTTCCCTTGAAGGGTTAATTTAAAATACAGAAAATGGGCCACGTTCTTCTCTCTTGGCAGTTCTGTAATAAAAGGTTGATTGTTCAAGCAGCAGCATTCAATTATTTTGCTTCCGATGCTATCTACATGTAAAAAAATCTCGCTGAGCTCAGATGGTCCCTGCAGGCTTTCCAGTTCTAGCCCTCAGTGCAAGGATGCAAGACAAAAAAATTAGAGCCTCAGTTAACGTTCAAAATATGAACTAGTGCACTGTCTAGTTAAAAAATGAAATTTGCTTCCTGGAACATCAGTGATATAGAAAATCTTCTCGAGTGTTTGCCTGTATTTTTGTGAAATTCATCATGTGAATATGTGTGATGGAGAAAAATGTGCTAATTAAGAAAGACAGAGTGGCAGCTGGTGTTCAGCAAAGTTGCCCAGAAAGGAACCCGTCCAGTTCTCTTTGAATTAGTCATGACACTAGACCTCTCCAACAGTCATCGAAAATTTATGCTAATCCACTAGTAGATTTAATATAGTTGAAACAGAAAACAAATGTTTCCCTATCTTTTTTTTTTACCTTTTTTTTTTTTTTCAGAGGACCTGGGATGCTCAAATGATAGATGTGCAGACCCAAAGCAATTAAATCTATTGGTCTTGTGTGATGGTTGAAAGAGAAACAAAACTGATCTCCAGAAGTATAGGGAGAAAAATACACCCAATGTGAAATAAATCCACTCTCATCTCCTCAAAAACAGCATCAGGGGCATCTCAAAGCAGCTCTGGCATTAGAAGGAAGCTTGGCAGTGCTCAAAAATCAGATAAAGCACTTTTTATTTGCAAGCCAGTTGAAGCAGGTCTTTAAACAGACCAGTGAACAGATGTGTTCTTTTCCTTTAAAATCTCAGCTCTTATTTAGGAGAAAAGGTTAAAACAGGAATGTAACCAATACAGAAATGCTGATAACTCCACAAAAAATAATGGTTTTGACAGAAAGTATAAAATTCCTTGTTCGTGACTGAGATGTTGTGTTAAATGGTTCAAGTGTGTGGTCTGCTAACGGTCTCCTCTTTTTTTCCCCTCATGAAGAGGGATATCTGTAAATCATATCGTGCCCAGTGGCTGGCATCTCATTCTGATGACTGCAGCTCATGTTTGCAAAACTGTGCCACAATTTTCCTACCATCCTAAACAAAAAAGTCACCAGCCCCTACGAGTATGTGGAGGCTCCACAGAGCCCAGAGCCAAAACACACCTTCCAATAACCCCTGCGTTGTGACACACACTGTGAGCAGAGGCACAATCACATACTGGAAGCATGTTCCTTTGGGTAATCCACATTTCCCAGATTTCTGGGAGAAACTCTGCCATCCTGCTCCTCCTCCCTGAACCCCAGCTGGTTCAATCCCTTGCTGAAAGGTAACACTGCGAAAGCCATCCTTTGTTAGCCAGCAGGAGAGCAGCAGTAAACAATTCGAGGACAATAGCCACAAGACATATGGAAAACACTTCATTTTTACTGAGCTGCCACATGCAAATGCTTCGCTAATGAGAATTCCTGAACATTGAAAAAAACTGTAACCTGTTTGCTTGCTGAAACACCATACTTTTTGTGGAATAGATGATAACTTTAGAAGCTCTTAAGTGACATGGAAATTACTATTTTTTTTTTTAAAGGTGACACTTTAGACTGGAAAAGTACTAAAAAGTATAGGTTAGGGAACAGCTTGACCCTGTCAGGTAGTAGGCCAACAGTGACCTCATACTTCCCATTTCCAGTGACTTTTACATGGCTTTTAAGAAGCCTTTCCTAGAAGGGAGACCCTTGGTGGTTTAGAAGATCACAGCTAAATCACCAGACCTCTGCTGAGCTGAAAACGGGGTCTCTTCGCCCCTCGTTCCCTGCCCACGGCGCTTTGCAATGGTTCCTCTCCCAAATGTGTGCCACTGAGGAGCAATGGCGGCCAGGCTGGGACGACAGCTCCCAGCACCGCCAGGTCTCCCCTCAACATTTGCTGCCCACGGAGCCAGGGGTGACAGTCCACATGGACAATGATGGCCAGGGACTAGGGTCAGAGCCCCCAAACCACGCTCATGGCTTCGTGTGGGGTGTTTTTCCAGAGCGTGGCTAGCTCGGCCTGGCTCCTCGGCTGGGAGCGGGCACGGTCCCGAGGCCTCTGTGTAGAGGTCAGGAGTCTCCTTCAGAGGAGCCCCATATTGTCCCCTCAGAGGGCTCCTCCCGAGCGCCGAGGTTCCCCCCGCGCCACCAACCCCCGGCCCCCTGTCCCCCCAACACCACCCCTGGCAGCCGGACCCCAGCACCTCCCCTCAGCCCCCGGCTCCCGCCCCGGGGCAGCCTACGGGAGGGCTGGGGCGGGCGGCTCCCCCGCCGGACCCGCCTCTCCGCCCGGGGCCCGGCGCCGAGCACCCTCCCCCCCAAACCCCCCCGCCCCGGAGCTGAGGCGAGGGGCTGCGGGCAGCCACACAAAGCGGCGGCACCGGCACCTTTCCCGCCGCCCCTCAGGCGGCAGCCGCTCCTGCCGCCGCCCCGCTGGGCCGGGAGGCGCAGGGGGCAGCCCCGCGGCGCCGACGATGGAGCCACCGGTGCCCCCGCCGCCTGAGGAGCAGCAGCAGCCGCCGCCGCGCCCTCGCTCCCACACCGTGACCACCACCAGCAGCTCCTTCACCGCCAACCTGTCGGCCAGCTCCAGCACCCTCGCCTACGACAGGGAGTTCCTGCGGACTCTCCCCGGGCTCCTCATGGTGACCGAGATCGTGAGTGACCCCGGGCGGGCGGGCGGCCCTGAAGGAGCCGGGACGGGATGGGGATGGGGGACGGGGGGGCTCGGGCTCGGCCCCGGCACAGGCCGCTCGGCGGGTTTTGGGGTCTGAGGGGTGGAAAGTTGCCGTTGTTCTTCCCCCCCTCAGCCCCCGGGTCGCTCACCTGAAGCGGTTGGGAAAGCCTCGGGAAGCGGCTTGGCGGGGTCCGGACCGGCAGGTGGAGCGGCGGGAAGGGACGGCTGGAGGGGGGAGGGGGGGGGGGGGAGGGAGCGAACGGGGGAGAACCATCGATAAACACCAAAGTAATACAGGGCCCATGTGGTCTGTAGTCTCCCACCGGGTATCATCCCCTCTCGTAGTGGGAGGGGGGGAAAAAAAAAAGAAGCTTTGTCAGACTGGAAGTGATTTTTGGAGGCTTTTCCTTAATGACACTGGTTGTATACACTTCATACTTCATAGCATGCTGATAACCGTGATGTGAGAGCTAATTAGGCAACTTATCTTCACGTTGTAAGTCAATAAAATCCATTTCCTTGTGCTCTTAGTGATTAGATACACCTGTGTAGAGCAGCAGCATATGGACCTCTTTGGTTTTGGTAGAGGTTTTATTTGTTGCGGGTGCTTTATAAGGTGCAAAGGACTGTAGAGATGCCTAGGCAATTTGAGGTTTGGCCACTTGTCTTAGGGGTGGGCAGTGAAGAAGGTGGCACTGGGATCCCTCTGCAGGACTGCTTTACCCTCCCTGTGTTAAGTGATAGATATGTAGCAACTCTGCTTAAAAAAAAATAGTACATTTCTTTTAAATCTGCTCATCTACACTATTAATAGTTAAGGAATGAAAAGAGCTGGTTGCCCTAACTAATTATTTTTTTTAATTCCCTGATTTTTTTCCTTTGATGATGCTGGGAGGATTAACTTATTTAACCAGGTTTGTTTTCAAGGCTTGAAAACATTGTGCTTCACCGGAGCAGTGGAGTGACAGTATTTTTTGCTGACTGATTCAAAAGTTAAAATAACTAAGCAAAGCTTTGGGCAAACATGTGGTGTAGGGCCTCTGGCAGGAACGGTGCCATCAGAGAGAGGATGGCCCCTGCACAGGCAAGTAGTGGTGAGAGGGAAAAGTCAGAGCCTGCTACCACCTGGTACCTTGGGTGCTGTTGAGGCATAGTTGAGAATTCTGTCAGTCTTTAGTAGGTAGGTGATTGTAGGCTTGTTTCAGCTGTTCAATACAGGGGGTATTTCACTATCAGGGTTGTGGTAGATATGTGAATAAAGTAGTCTTAGTTTTTTGAAAGAAAAGCTGCTTTCTTTACCGTTATTTTCACTAATTACAACAGAATTAGGAACTTTCTTGTGCGTTATCTGAAGAGTGATCCCATTGTAGGTTGTTAGAGAGGTGCCCAAGGCTTTTCCCAGCCTGGCTGTGGAATATTGCATCCGCTGCACTGAGCTACATGGCCACAGCGCATGGACAGGCTTCTGCCTACTCTTTGGTGGAAGGGTGCTTTCTGGTTTGTGTTGACCAGGGATAGTATTTGTGTAGCTTTTCTCTCTAAACAGAGTGCTGATGGTTAGTAGGTGGACTTCGTGTCCTATCAACCATTCCTGACTCCTGGAATAATTAAAAGATGATTCTTCAGCCACCATTTTGAGATACTTGAGTCCATTAATATTGACATCTAGAGCTAGCTTTGGTTTAAGTTTCATAAGTACTTATGTGAGAAGACATTTACCAGCTTCAGAAAGAACCTCAATGCTTCCTGCCTTTGTAGACTACTGTAGAGTTGTGTCTGTGCTACAGGCTTATGTGTATGTGTTTTTATTGATCAACAGTGTGAAGATGTGTTCTTGGCCAACTCAAAGGAGGCAACAAAAGTCTCTAATGTAGATGAACTTATACTGGCTTGTGATGATGCATTTGAGAGAACAGAGGATAGTTTTAATATGAAGTTAAAAGCAATAAGGCAAGTCCTACAGTAGTAGAGTATTGCAAGATACTGCCTTTGAGAAAATACTTCTGGTTCTTAAACCTACTTATTTTAAAGCAGGTAGAGTAGCTGTTCTTCTGTGAAATTAAAGGAAAAGAAAAACATTACTGAATACCTTGGTATGGAACTGAAATAAAACCAGTTAATCAAATAAGTGAGTTTATATGTGCGTGTATGTTTGGCATTGGTTTTTGGTCAAACCTTTACCAACAGTTCTGTATGGTTGTTTTTTTTTTTTTTTTTTTCTGAGGGAAAATGTGCTTTAAGAGAGCATGACTAGCTTTACACAAGATCTCTACTTAGAAATTGGCTATGCATACTTAGCAGTACTGGAGTTGTGTACCCTAAATCAGTCTGTTCCTGCCTGGTCTGGTCATCCTGTATATCTAGAAGCTGTGACTTGCCTGTACAGATTGGCTCTTCAGGACGTTTCTGACCCTCAGTATTGATCCCCCAGCTCACTGCACAATACTTCTGCTAAGAATACACAAACCTGTAAGTGGGGAAAAACTCGTATGTGTGTCTGTATTTCAGTTTCAGAAGTTTGCAACCTGACAGATCGTTTTGAGTCTAAGCACCAAGATCTGAAGTGCAGCAGCTGTGGTAAGAGCATACCTTTGATTCTGCTGCCCCTGCTCTGGAGACACCTACAAGACAGGCAAGGAAGAGGACCTTTTAGTAGTATCTGTTATCCCTGCAGCTGCTCATCTGCCAGACCCCGTGTTTATTAGGATACTATGTTAAAGCTAAGCTAGGGATGTTATACGACAGCACTGAATGTTCTGGAGAGTTTGCACTGTGGGGCTGCATAAATATTTGATTATTGCCCCTGTCAGTCAGTGAAGTGCACACAGCAAGAGGAGTGCAGTCTATGGCTGCTGGCTCTGAAACTGGAGCTCTCTTCACTTACAAAGGGCAAAATCTGTGTTATTCTTCAACCAAAGAGAAGGAAAAAGCACAAAGTTGCCACATAAATTAAAATCTTCCAGTGCCTTAAATGAAGGATCTTGGTCGGGTTTTGCTCCTACCCACCTAATTTGGGTGCTGTGAAGATGAATTAACTGTTGTGTGGAGTTCCACATGTGCTTGTAACTAGCCTACTTCTGCGCTGGGGCTGTGGTTTAATGGTGCAGTAAATTCAGCTTAAAGGCTCCTGCAGAGATTCTTTGCAATGCTGCAAAATGCTGGCCTGCTATTAACTTGGTCCAGTGTTTCTAATTTGTTCAAAATGAGTTAGCTTTATAAAGATAGGCAATGCCCAATCCATCATAAAACCTATCCTTTACATAGCTGCTTTAAAGCCAGCATAAATCTAGGATGAGGTTGACTGCACCTATTCAGCAGTAATGGAGTCATGTACCCAGGCCTGGTTCAGCTTAATTTTGTAATGCTGTTTGGTCGAGCACTGCAGACACCTAGTATGAATGAACACAGAACTGCAGCCTGAAGCGTAGGCTAAATTACCTGGTGCTGACAGATTTCCATTGCCTTCTACGTGTGCCTCTGTGAGAGAGAGCATGCAAGGTGTCCTGCCTCTCACCGTGAAAGAACTGGGGTCAGTTTATTTCGGTGCAAAGAGCAATAGAAAATGCCGCTAGATTTCTGAGAGAGCTTTTCGGAACTGGCGTAAACCAGCTTTGGTGTGGGGGAGCTTATCTAAATTATTTATTTACAGAAGTAGTGATGCTTGCTAGATAGAGCAGAGGATTCTGACTTCAGAGGCTTGGATTCACTGGCCTTAGTTGGCCAGTGACTACTGACAATGAGTTTATCTGCATCTGTCTAACTTCTCTGAATGACTTCTCCATTCATGGAATATGGATACAAGTCTTTGCAATGCATACTGAGATCTGTTGGTGAAAAGTAATATTTAAGATGTAAGTGGTGTTACATAAAATCTTTAATTCAGAAGTCGATCACCTGAGTTGACACTGCAGTAAAATATGCTATAGGAATAAGTATCAACTATCTTCTATAGGATGTATTGACAGGCTGAGGGAGCTGGGGTTGTTCAGCCTGGAGAAGAGGAGGCTCCGGGGAGATCTAATAGCGGCCTTCCAGTA
>JAOTQQ010000012.1:41175843-41289952 GCA_026546715.1 Gallinago undulata
GACTGCAGGGGGGTCGGACTAGATAGCCTTTGGAGGTCCCTTCCGGCCCAGATGATTCTATGATTCTATGATTCTATGATTCTATTACCCCTCATCCCCCACCCCCCCTCCCTGCAGGATTTATAGTTTCAAAAGAAGCAAATACAATGGTTTCCAGAGATGTCTTCTGCATATTTCTTTTCTGTACAGCAATGGCCCACAAAGATATTTGTCTTTCTGGGAGTTTTATGGCCAAGATAAATGATGACTAGTGATACCTTCTCAGTGCTTTAAATCAGCTTCTCGAGTCAAGCATTATGGATCACTTTGGAGCAGTGGAGAGTTTTGTGGTTGCTATGGATGTAGTAATAAAAATATTTACCTTCTACCATGATGACATTGATTCCTCCAGATTGTTGCTTCACACCAGAATGTTGCTAGATACAGCCTCTTGTAAAACTTGCCCTACTAATTTTAAGGCTTGTGATGGCTATTTGTCCTTAACAAAATCAAATAATACATAGCTTGGAAAGGTTTGGAAGGTGCAGCATCTGGTGCAGCAAGTGAGATCTTGTGAAGGTGTAAATTGTAATTACAGTTGCATTTCTTCATGCTATTCTATGCAGATTATTCTTTGAGTGGAATGTTCAGAATAAGACAAATACGTGAAATAGAAGCCCGGTAGGAGGTTATTTACATTATTGGCACCACATAAAATTATGGTATGAATTCACATTTCTGAACAATAAAAATAATTTTGATCACTGTATCATTATTCTTCAAATGTAAGGCCTTTGAAGGCTTAATTCAGAAAAGATATCTTGTTGAATTTGTTTAGTCTAGTACAGTGGTAAACCTCAGAATATTAAAAAGATATTGAAAGTTATGTCAGATTTAAGATATTAAGATTGCGAAAACCAAAACAACTGGGCATGTCATATGTTTGTTGAATAGGCTCTTCCTCCCTTTTTTCCTAAGAGATGCATCAAAGTCTTCTACAGATATTCAGGTTTTGAAATAAGTTAGCAATAAAATCATATAAATGTGAAGAAAACCAAAAGTAATACAGTGGGACCATCTAGTGTGAAAAAGCTAAAAGACAAAAATGATACTAAATTTTTTAAAGCTCTCCTTGCATTTACCTTTTTCTTTTAGTCTTATGCCCTCTGTGACTGCAGTTCAGTTTTGTATATAGATCCCGTGCTCCTCCTGCACTCCCATTTCTTGGAATAGCGCTCATAAACACGGAGAGAATATCATAAAGCCACTTTCCTCACCTGAGTAGCAGCAAGACTTTCTCATCGGGAACAGTAGATATTATTTTTCTTTGTTTTCTTCTTGGAATGCAATTTTTACTCCAGTGCCAGTGTGTCTGCTTACAGGGAGTTGAGAAAACTGAGGCACCTTCTGATGTATTGAGAAGTGCTTTGTCTAGTGGAGGTGTATGTGGGCATGGTCTTAAAATGATTCACTTTGAATTCTTGAGTGGGGGGAAAAAAAGTATCCTGTACTAGTCAGTCACTTCATCCAGTAGCTTCATCTTCCTGTGCATGAATAAGAAAACACACAACATAAAATCTAAGCTCTCTCCTTTGCTCTTGATCAAACAAAACTCTCCCTGAAGCCAGGTTTCAATTCTCCCTTTCTTAGGTGCTGCTGTTCCAATGCTAACCCTTAGTGTAACTGACATTAGTGTAGTGGAAACACACATCTATGATTTCCATCTTCCTCTTGGATCATATCATTGTTTAAAGCTCTGTTTCCTTAAAGGTCTTTCATTTCCTGCGCAAGATTAGGGTGTTTCCTTGGGAAGAGAGAACTGTTTGGGGGACACAAGAAAACAGGAGCTTTGAAAAGTGTTGTCTGGAATGTGCTCCAAGTGCAGGTAGAAGTAGTACTAGGACGGACGTGGTATGTGGGCGAAATGCCTCTAAAATTGAATGCAGATATTTTACGAAAGGTCAAAAATGCAAAATATTCTCAATACCTCAAGTTTAAGGTGGAATATGTATGAAAGGTCATTATCTCTTCCTGAGAAGAATGCTTTAAAGACATACTGGAATATCAGCTTTGTTCTCTCTTATATGTATGTATTCATTTTTTAGCTTAGTTTTTCTTTTGGATAAAGTGCACATTGGAACACCATGATATTTCTGCACTTGTTCCTGTTTCCATTCCAAAAAAAGCAGTAGAAAGTGTGCCCTTGCAGAGAGGACCAAGCCCTCTTTTCTGGGGTCAAATAGCAAATAGATTTTAGCCTCCATCAGGCTTTTGGCACAGTAGTCCTGTTCGTGTGGCCTGAGCCAGTTCCCGTGGAAGCTGCTGGCACTGATTTTTCCTTACCTCTGAAAGGAGCGGCTCCGGGGTAAGACTGGTAAAACTCCAGTGAAGGAGGGACTGAACAAGGAAAGAACCAAGCCACTTCTTTCAGTGAGAGCTGTATCTGCTCTGAGGAAGGCTTGGTGTTAAGCTTAAATTAGCGACCTGGAGGAGGCTAGGGTCTTAGTTCCACATTCGTTAATACCAGGTTCCAGCGTTACTGGATGACTTTGCTACACAGAGTTGAACCAGTCCCTGGGCGTGACTGCATTTTTGCCAAGTTAGAGCACAATATCAAGTGTTTACACTGTTCGTTTTTGCAAGGTATGGGTGTGCAGATGACGCTGATGCAGCCACAGGTTTGCTGAGACAAAAATCTTCAAAGCAAAATGAACTGGTATCATTAGAGGGATGCCCAGCAGTTTGTTCTGGGCAGCCACAATGTTCTTGGTGCAGTGAGATGCACTAAAATCAGATTTAGAATGGATGCGAACTAAGTAAGCATGGTAATATTCAGCAAGATGTTGTCAGTCTTTGGAGATATCATAATCTAGTTTTAAAAACAAACAAACAAACAAAAACAACCAAAAACCCAACTGAAAAATCCTAGGTAGGGCTGGAAGGATGCTTTCCCATGTGAGGGAAAGCAGCCTCTCTGATCATACTTTGGTAATTGCTGTTTGTGTTTAGCTGATGGCCTGATGTGCACAACTCGAAAGGAAAACCAGCCAAGAACCTCTGCTTCATAGCTGAAAACAAGACTGGTTTGTATCATCAGCTTCAAATGTGATTGCTACAGCCAGGCCTGGATTTAAATATGTTCAAGGTGACACTGTTTCACGCAGAATCCAATTATTTAGCTTGGAAACTTTACAGCCACTAAAAGGGTTCCTTTTTCTTTTTGTTTTCCCTTCCTTTGTATGTGTGCATAGTGATTACATGAAAGAATCCCTTTAATATATATTTTAGCAGCATTTGCACTCTTCATTCAACAGCAGTGCTATTCTCAAGGCTGGAGCTCCTGCAGCAGGTAGTAGCTGAACGTTGCAGCACAGTTTTGACAGAAGTATGAGGAAACATATGAGAAACTTCAATGGAGACATGAAGAGTGCTGCAGATAGGAATTAAGCACTGGGGGACAGGAGAACAGGCAAAAATAACCTCCAACAAAAGGAAAACCTCTGCAATGTGTCTTTAAAATGACACTTCAACTGATAAAGTCAGCCTTGGTTGTCTCCAACTGGAGACAACCACTGTAGGGCAGACTGACAAGGATCAGGTGAGGGGAGGGTGAATATGTGGCTGGATGCCTGTTACCACTGCTGTAGATTGGAAAGCATAAACAAATGCAAAAAACTATCCTCTACAGGCTCAGAGCACAACTGTGATACGTGTTGGGGGTGTGTGTGTGTGTACTTTTGCTCAATCCTTAGAGGGAAAAAAATACCACCCAGAAATGACAGCATCTGCATTGATTTGGTTTTAGTTTAATTTCTAAGCCATGATGTACCTTGCTACCAGTGACATCATTATGCTGTTTCAAAGAGCCTAGTGTGTGTATAGGTGCATACAAAACCATTTAAAAAATATTATTGTAATTGAAGGCTTTGGAATTAAGAAGAACAAGAATTGATGTTCATTCTGGCAATGTTGATTTGCTACTGGATTGCATGCAGACACTGGAATCCAGTCAAAACTTACGTGATCACGTTATTTTTATCAAGAAACTTCTGTTGCAGTCATTGACCAGGAGTTTTTCTGGGAATGACTGGAATATGGTGCATATAGCATTGTTGTGAGAAACAACATAACATCTACTATATAATTATAGTAACACATAGGCATATTGTAAATAAGGAAAGGGATTATTCAAAGTGAAAATATGATCTCCTGGGTAATTGCTTCCTTGGAAAATTCGATTTTTTTCTTCTGCTTGCACCACAGTATTCTTATGGGGTGCTAGATAGGGCAGGTAAGCCTTACGTTTTAGTGTGCTTGCTTTTCTCCTTGTTTTCTGGATCCCCAGTTTCGGGTCTGAGATGCAAAATAAATGATTATTCACAGTTGTAGCTGGAAGCAGTAAGGGCTATGTTCTGAACAGGCAAAATGCAGTGCCATATTAAGTGCTGTGGGAAAAAGAGCACTGTCTGTAAATTACTTTATCTCACAGAGGTGTGTTTAATAGTTTACTAATGAAGTGTGAGATAATTCAGATAACAAAGTGCTTTTAAAGAGCCTCAGCAGACACAAAGCTTTGAGTCCCATGCAGGAAGCAAGTCTGCAGGCCACAGAAGTAAATAAAAAAAAAAATAGAAGAAAGCAAAATAGTAGAAGGCATTATTTCTGAAGAAGGCTCTCCCTTCTGTTGCTGCATGCAACAGGTGTTGTGAAGGGGAAAAGTGTGTGGTCATGTAATTACAGACTATACCCTAATGTATACTTAAGTAATGATGGAATTAAGAAGTGTGAAGAACTTAGAGCAGTGTTGCATACTTAACTGAAAATATTTCAACATATGTTTGTGGCTGCCTCTCCTGTCCACTGTTCTGCCTCTGTCCCAAGTCTTAATGTTTCCCACTCCTTCAGTTGTGGTGCATTAATTTTTTTTTTTTTTTGTCCCTTCATTCCTTCAAGCTGCCTTGCACAGCAGCTCAGGGCAACTTGCCAAAGGCCTGCTTTGCATGATCTTCTTCTGGTCTGCTCTTCTTCACAATTGACATAGATAATCAACGTAGAAAATCCACCTCCTACTGTAAGATTTTTGGCAAAATCGGGGAGATGTGAGGCACCTGAAAGAACAGGCTGTGCTCAATGAGACATTATCTTTAATGGTTTCGTAAAGCCATAGGTGGGCAAAACTGAGAAATACTCTAATATCTTAGAACAGTATTAGAAACACTAATAGTGATACAGTGGTTTAGGAGGTTATTGGTGAATATTGTGACGTGTTTGGTTCTTGCATTGTGGTAGGTGTTTTCTTTTGAATAAAGAAATACTTTTGGCTGAGCCGCAGGCATGAAGCAGGTTGGACAAACTTGGGTTTTGTCAGATTTACCACAATCCTGTGATGACCTCAATGAAAGATTTTTAGAAAAAGGCTGAAAAGCTCTTCCATAAGAGAAAATAGGATGTCTGACTGATATTTTGAAGCCTTGCTGTGTGTGTAAGCCATGTTCATTGGACTGTGCAACACAGTTACAACAGTTATTTACTATTGTGTGTTGCCAGTTGACCTCCAAGATGAAAATATTTCTCCTTCCCTGTGTTGTTACTAAGATATAGTGCAGTACAAATGAATACATTATTAGTGTTCTTTTTTTTTTTCTTCTCATAATGCACAGGAATTTGGCTAACAACAGAGTCTGAATGCTAAATAAAATTTGTACTCAATAAAGACAGTTGTCACTGGGAAGCTACTTTATTTAGTTTTGGAAAACCACAATCCTTATTTTATTCTTTTGAGGAGATTCTTGCATTACTGGGACTTAACTTTAAGAGGCAGTTTGCAAGAGGAAAGTAATGACTTACTTGAAGAGATGGCTTCTCTTGTGGTGTGTTTTCTGTTTAAATTATGACCTCCATCTGAAGATCTATAAAACCAGTTTTGAACATATGGCACAGGCCTATAGAACTATAATTGAATGATGAGACTTTCCAAGAGTGGAATAATGATAAACAACTTTTTATGTTACGAATTACACCTTCATTGTTCCATTTGCTATATTTAAAGTATTTTCATCATTTATCTTCTGAGCAAAAGGGTAGGAATCTTAGCCAGGAGAACAAGGTTTCCAAACATTTTGTTCAAACTTGGGATTTCTTTCTAGACTTTGGCAATCGTGAAACATTACCAGACACTTGTATAAAGAACTTGATGTTTTCTTTATGCAGTAACAGAGAACTATCTAGCAAATGTTTGCCTGAAGTAAGCAAGTCAAGATAATGTGTTAAAGGTGAGATGGGGTCTCTCAGAAAGTGTTTTACTAGGTCAAGTTAAAATTAAACTGAGTACACAGCAATAAATAAGACTGAATTCTCTAAGCTTGGTTACATCTAATTTTCACTTTCTTATTAAGCTGAATAGTGGAATGCTGGGCTCAGGAAAAAAAAGGGGGAAAAAAACCCAAAGAAAACCCAACAAAAAATACCCCAAACTTTGTCTGAAGAAATTTTCCCTTAAAGAGCCTTAGCTTTATTTCAAAATACCTCTTCAATTTAGGTCTCGGTTTAAAAAAAAAAAGTGAAGTGCATTTTGAAAGAATAGTTAATTTTGGCTTGTGGTGATGGCTTTTTCTGTAAGATTACATGGACAATGTACACAAACAAAAAGACAGCCCCAAGAAGAGGTGCAAATAGAGTCCAGATGAGTTGATGGGAACAAAATCAGATTAAGATCTAATGTACACAAACAATATTGTTATGAAGAGACGGGTTATAATAAATCTGTTCTTGATGCTATTAAAACCTGTTGCAAACTTCCCATTGACTTCAGTCCCCAACGTATCCGCACATGAAATGAGAAGAACATGAAAGCCTACCCACCGCGAGGGCTGCACAGGCTAATCAACCCTTAGATTGTTTGTCGGGCTCTTAAGGATCAGCAGCTCCTTTCCAATAGTAATTTCCTATCCACTTGTTAGCCCTTGGTAACGGGGCGGCTCTGTTGTTCCTTCCCTTCCGCGCCGAAGAAAAGTGTGTGCCCAGAAACTTTCCCCGCTTGTTCCTTTTGCCAGCTCCATGGATTAGTTTAATAAAAGAGATACCTCCTGTAAGCCCTTTCCTTTCCGGTACCCCTGTAAGGAGTACTTACTGTCAAATTAGATTGAGATTAGGAGGAGCCTAATTAACTCTTTGTACCTTTTTTTTTTTTTTTTACCTTCTGGGCTAAAATTGACTTTGTGAAAAAGCAAGGTGCAGTTAACCCACTTGTCACCAAGATTCCTACAAAGCACTGCCGTGCTACCAGCCTGTTTACTTGTTGCATATGCACTGTTTCTCTGGCTTGGACAGAGTAGCTCATAGATGATGAAAGGGGAAGCTGTGCAGGTTCATGGCTTGGACATGCCCTTTTATAACCCAAATGTCTAATTTATGTATTTCTTTAGAGCTCTCTGTAGTCCCACATCTCACAGGACAAGGAGATACCTTATATTGTGATGGATTGGTTATTTTGTTACATTCACATTGCCATAACCTCATGATGCTATTAAATCCAAAACAGCTCAGTGTCATAAATATCTATCTAAACGTGTATCTTAAGTCCAACAAATGAGCGTATTCCATAACTTTCCTACCTTGTCACTGAATTATCGAACCTCATACGCTGTCTCCTGTATCAAAGGCAAATGGCTCTGCACGCTGCATTCTTCCTTTTGCCTTTGTGTTAATTAGCGAAGCTCCCAGCTAGTGATGTCTTTTGGTGGCCTAATGTCTTTCTGCTTTCTTGGGCTGATTTGTTAAGACCTGTAGTATTGTCAGCAGGAGATTACGTTACATGCCTCTGTGTCCGTGCACAGCTCATGGTAGTGGGACTGAGTTTTCAGCATGTGTGGATTTGAGCATTTCAATATAGCAATCGGTAGCTTGAAGAAAGGGGTACCTGCAAGATACTACTTTGTAATCAGATTTTTTAATTATTATTATTATTTCTCCAAAGAATTTTCTCTCTGATTTGCAACTAGTAATATCAAGCTTTGGGGTGAAAACGTCCTGAATCTCTCTGAATGCACACACATGGGACTTTTAAAACAAAAGCCACCATGTAACTATAGAGTCTTTGGGCTTTCCCTGCCCCCCTCAGTGGGAAAACCGGAACTTCTGAGTGGGAGGTAAATAGCTGAAATACTCAACAAAGAGTATTTGAACAAAGACGGGTAACACCTCTTTATTGTTTCTGCATTATTGTCGTTCTAGGGAAGAAAATACTGGGCAGAAGAAAGCTGTGATCCAAATCTGTAGAAGAAAGGGGAAAAGGTGTGGAAGTTAGCTAAGTAAATAGAATTTAATTGGTTGTGTATATTGGCGATTGTATAACATAAACAGAACTGCAGGAAAATGCTTGGATTTTACAGAAGGACCACTTGTGTGGGAAGGGAGCCTGCTGCCAGCGGAGCTTACCCGCAGCTCCTCAGCTTTTGCTTCCTTACCTGAAGCTCTCCTCCCTGTGAGGATGGCTTGTGTGCCGCATCACTTGCTGATAAGAAATTGCAGGTCGGATGCAGATGGCCTTTGACAAAGTCGGTTGCTCCTTTTTTTGTTCTTTTTTTTTTTTTGGATATTGGTGCTGCCTGCCAGGTCGGGTCGTGGCCACCTCCACTGAACCAGCAGATCACCCAGTCACAGTTCCCATGATGAATTGTGACCTGAGTGCACCAGAGGCAGTTGACAGGAAAGCAATTGTAAATTTGGTGCTGAAGGCTGACAGGGTGACTGCCCTCTAGTCACCTGCCTCACTCATCTGCCAGCAGTTGATGGAGCAGTAGCAGTGTCCTCTATTTTCACCATTGAGTCTGTTCCTATGCGTGAGACCGTGTCCCGAGACAGAGCTGCTGTCCTGATCTGCTGACTCAGCTTCTGTAATGCAGGGGTTGGGGGGCAGGTTGGATGGGATGGAGAACAAGCAGTGCTTTTGTTTTAGACCCATATTTTGATCTCTTGCTGAGGAGATTTGCCTGAATTTGAGGACGAAATTCTAGCCTGTGGTAGGACTGGGGGCACGCTTCACTAGGTAAGGGGCCTGATGCAATAGGACAAAGGGTAATGATTTTAAACTAAGAGACGGTAGATTTATACTAGATAGAAGGAGGAAGTTTTTTACAATGAGGGTGGTGAAACACTGGAACAGTTGCCCAGAGAGGTGGTAGATGCCCCATCTCTGGAAACATTCAAGGTCAGGAGGATGGGGCTCTGAGCAACCTGATCTACTTGAAGATGTCCCTGCTTATTGCAGGGTGATTGGACTAGATGACCTTTAAAGTCCTTTCCAACCCAAACTCTTCTATGATGTGTTTGGTGGTTGGACCAGTTTTCAGGCTAACAGCATGCTTGTCTCCCAGAGAAAAGTGCTTTGCCTACAGAGGGAGCTACAAGGAGAATGTATGGGGAATACATTTCCACTAAGAGATGTAATTGCTCTAAACGCTTCTTTCAGGCATGGGAGACCCACTAATCCATAGTAATCCTTGTACTGTCCAACTGTTTGAAACAGTTCTGACACCTGTGAACTGTATTGGAAAACCAGATTTAGAGAGAGAAATTGGGTATGCTTGAAAACCCCAAATCTATTAGCTGTGTTGTGGGGGGACAGCGAAGCGTAAGTGCATAGTCAGAGCACTGGCTAAGAGTGACTTGTTTCTTGACTTTTCTGTGTCTATGTATTACAGGAGGCAAATGCAGAAGTTCTAATTTCAGTCTGGTAGCCCTTAAATGCAGACAGCTGAAAAGGTCCCCAAGCCTTGCTGTTCTCTGCAGTTCACAGTTCAACCTACGGTGATAACTCGAACCAGTGATTTGTTTCCCTCTGATACAACGGGCAGCAGAGTGCGGTAACGCAAGAGCAGCTTCGTATGCAGTCAGCCTTGCAGTGCAGCAGCCTCTGGCAGAAAAGCAGAGCAGGCATCTGCAGGACATGAAATTGGTTCTGCTGACTTACTGAAATCTAAAAAGCCAATGTCTCCAGGCCCTGAAACTTTTTTTTCCTGATTGGAGACTTTTTTTTTTTTTCCTTTGCACTAGAAAGCTGATAGTTGTAGCAGTTGTTGTGTTCTTTGTTTACACAAGACCCATTGAAGCAGTTGGAGAACATTAAACCCTGTCTCACACGCAGGCATATATACGTAATTTATGACTTTGGTGGTTTGAATTTCAAGTGTCAGGTATCCCACAGAGCTTTTTACTTTGTTCTCTTATGCTGCATGCACCACTTGAGTATGTATTATGGAGATTAGACAGGCTGTGGGAAGTCCTTCAGGCTTGTGGACTTTTTTCTTCAGAACCTTAAAAATAAAGTTATGAAGCACAGTAACAAGGACTTCTTTAAAAGCATGACTGATCCACAGTGTCCCTTTACACATTTTTTTCAACTAATTTTCTTCCTTTGGCATTAATATCTTCAATTGCATAGAATTCTTAAAGTTACTTTTGTACCCTTAGCTTCTCTGCAAACATTAATTGTGGGACAGTGGTAACAACTCTTGAATAGGTCTCTATTGAAAACTTAATTCTGGATTTGCATTGTTCCTGATTCCTTCAAAGTAAACTCTTTCTACTACCATGAAAAGAAAAAACAGAAAGGGGAAAAAAAAAAAGGACGGGGAAACAAAAGAAGCATAGCTTGTTGTCCGAAGCAATGGTAGTATTTGCGATTATCTCTTATTCACTTGTGTCTTGCCAATGATTTGAAATACAGCTTTTAGTACAAAGTTATCTTTGATATATCGGTGACAGATGGAGAGTTCAGAAAAGGACATACCTTGAAACTGACTTGGGGTAAACTCAGAGATGAGAAGTAGAGCTGATGTTTTTTTAACAATGAGAGTTATGGGCACTATGGCAGGTAATTTAGAGACAAGGTGAATCTTACCATGGCAATGTCTATGCCAAAATGTTATCTCTTTCCAAAAAGCACGTTGTAGGTTGAAACCTTTATACCAGTGCCCACGTGGTCAAAATGGTCCTTTCTGACTGTGAAGTCTGTGAACGCAAAGGCCTCCAGAAGAACATATGCAAATGCTAAATATTCATAGGCATGCTGTTCTATGTTGTTAATGCAAAATGTATTCAGGAAAGAAAATGATTTTGTCAGAGAAGGACAAAGATTTTTTTCAACGAGGTACTTCTGCAACATGTGGATCGGTCTTCGTAAAATCCTTAATCTTTGTCTAAAAGTATGGATAATGGTTCCTGGGGTTGGGCCTTTATATTTAGTACTTGATATAGAAATAGTCAAGAGGTACAATAAGCAGACAACAACAAATCTGGGTGCAGACTATTTTCTCCTGTCTTCTGTTTGTCAGGCAAGGGGAACTGTTACAGCTTTCGGTGACTCATGGCAATCAAGGTTTATTGTATAAGATCAACTTCTGTGATGTTCAGCTAGAAATTAAAAGATATTTTCATTCTAAAAATTAAATTTGTTTTTTAATGAGCAGTTAATGTTTTCCTCATGTTTAAATTGATGTAGAATGCAGCAATAGCCTTTCTTAACAGATACTGTATTTGATTTTTCCATTGCATCATATTTGGCTTTATGACTGTGTATCCTAACTGTAGGGCAAAATAAAAGTTATTCCCAAAGAAGTAATAAGATTACTATTTTAATGTAACAGCTAAGATTTGTGAAACAATGCTGTGTGTCCGCTAATTATAGGCACCTCTGTTTACATGGCCTAACAGGAAGATGGAAATGTAAAAATAGCAACAAAGAGCCCGTGACATTATTAATAAAGCAGCTGCATACAGCATTGTTCTCACAAAGAATGTAGACACCATTTAAACAAAGTGGACTACGTAAATAATCAGTCATAATTCATAAGTAAGCATTGTTAGGAATTCTCTTTTAAAAACAATTCACCTTATTAACGTACAAACGATGGCAGGATGACTTTCTTTATAGGTGTGTGTATTTTACATGCACCAAATGTTAAAAGTAACTTACACAGATCATTGCCATTTATTGAGAAGTTGGTATTTTTCTACCCTCAGGACCTGTATCCTTTTAAGGAAGATGGGAGAAAGGAAGAGAGAGTGCTATAAAACTTCTTCCAAAGGAAAAGTTTGTGTGTAGATAGAAGAGGGAAGATTAAGGTAGAAGAACACATAGGTAACTCAAACTGTTTTCACTTATGTGACTATATTAGAACAAAAGAGCAAACCCTTCTTGCCATCACGTTCTATTAAGAAACAATGGTAGATGTAGTAATAATAAAAATAAATACCTGCGTCGGGGAAGACACATTTAAGCCAGACACGTGTGACTCTGTATCTGTTGAGCTTAGAGTCTACTTCTGACCTTTTCCAGTTTAAATAATCAAAGGAAAAGTAAAAAGATATTACTGACAGTTAAAGATCTCAAAATAAGAATTCCAAAAGCTTGCCAGTATCATATTCCTTTTTTTGTTTTTGTTTTTAAATTGCAGCAAAGAAGCACTGCAAGCCCTTTTCAGTCCTTCCAAGTAGCTGATGTTCCTTACTAATAAAAGTACTAATAAAAGCTCCCAAATCTGCACGTATTTTTGTAGTGTGCACATCTTTTAAAATTGGCATAAATGAAACCCTGTGGCATTGTATGAATTTGATAATAGAACTTAGTACAAATTCATTCAATTAATTACCACTGCGTCTCAGACAGGTCATATATACTGCCTGTTTGGGTACAGTACTGTTTAAAGGGCCCACTTGTGAGTGTTACTCCTCAAAGAAATCAGTTACAACTTTTACTCAGAGCTCCAAAATGCATTAATATTTGAATGTTAGACGCAAGAACATTTAACATTGTAGTTTCACCTATCTTGATGACTTATATCCAGGATTTTTAAAAGAAAAAATGATCAGAGTATTGAATTCATGTGCTGTTTTTTAAAACTGAAGGTTTTTTTGTTTTTTTTTTTACTGAACCTTCAGAGGCTGCACAAAAGCATCCCCTAGGAAATAAGGAAATACGTATCCTATGCCATATGTGTCTCTGTGTGGCTATTTTGCTTTGTAATTGTCTGCTTTAAAATTCATACTTGAAAGCAGTGTTAAGTGAAAACTTTCTTAGAAAGTAACTGAAAAAGCAGATTCTTTGGATCTAATCTATTATTTACGCTTTCCTTTCTGTGCTGCTGAAGAGCAAAGCGTAGCAGGAATTCCTGTGAGTAACTCCCAGCTCCGTGATACCACGGTGTTTGCTGTAGCAGCGCTGCTTCTCCCAGCTCTGTCAGGAAGCCGTGGAGACAGTGAATTTGAAATCAGCAGCCCGGCTGCGCAACAGCAAGGCGCTCTTTTTTGGGAAATGGTGTGTGGTGGGAGTAATGCCTGCCGCAGCCAGGCCTTGCTGGAGTGGAAGGAAGAGGGAACAGCAGCGTTGCTTTTATTCCCATCCCTCAGGATGGCTAGGTAAGAGCCAGGCGGTCTGTCTCCTTGCGTTGAGGTCATGATTAAAGGTTAAGCACAGTGGAGGTCATTGCCTTCCAAATGTTTCACCAGGTGCCCTTCCGGGAGAGGCGAGTAAGTGCTTTTTAGGACAGGCTGTTTGTCTTCAGTGGCATTTTGCACCACCCCTCTTTATTTTTACATTAAACTCTGGCCCTGATGGAGCTGCTGATAGCAGTAACCAGTGTGTTCCCAGTCGGCTGCAGCAGCTCCGAGGCTGGTTGCAGGTCTTTCTCCTGACTGACCTGGGAAGGGTCCATGGCACTGCATTCTGCATAAAGGTACTTTAATCAGATAATAGACTCTTATGGGCAAAGATGAGGCTACATCTTCTGCTTTGGCTATGTAGACAAAATGATGGCTAGCACTGTGCTAGCCAGGGTGCATAAGTGAATATACCGTAGTGCGCAGTAACCTATATAAATGTCTCTGTGTGTGCAGATCCTCAGGCAAAACACGAGCGTTAAGTTAGATTTTTACAGGCATCAGTAAACAGTAGTGTGCTCCTGAATCCAGCCCTCAAAAACCTTACAGCATTTAATGTGGAAAGTGCCCTGGGACAAGGACCAATCCTTATGCTTTGTACACATTTTAATGATCTGTTAATGATCAACCACTGCTCTGCCGAGAAGATAGATTTTTTTATGATGATATAATTCAAGCCAGTTTCTTTACCATTGCTTGAGATTATTCGTTGTAATTCTACTTTAGAAACAAACAATATATTGATGTGGCATGTGGTCATCCCACCCTATTCTATTAACACAGCTTCCAGTACTGGTTTGCCAGGGTCTCCTGCAGGAAAGGAAGGCAAATTAAAACCAGACGCTAGTAACAGTGGTTGTGTTGGATCTGGTCGGTGGTCTGTTTAGTCCAGTACTCAGTCTCTGATGATGAGTGATACTGAAACTTAGGGAGGAATGTGAGATTCAGCACGTATGGTAAGATCCTTCTTTGCTCTAGTTTTCTAGCTTCTAGCAAACCGCACATTTAGGAATTTCCAGAGCTGAAGATTGCATCTTGACTATCATGTATATAGGTAATATATACAGACAGGGCTGACCTGTCTTCCAAAGGTGTGTATGATGTTTCTTGTGGCAATGAATTATGTAATTTGGTTATGGTTTGGGGTTTTTTGTTGTTTCGCTGTTTTGTTTGGGTTGTTATGGTTTTTTTAAAATACCACCTCCTTCTGTTTGTTTTCTAGCTTTCTGCCTGATGATTTAGCTGGATGCTTTTTACATTGCAGGTCCTAATCCAGTCCTTGTTCCTTTCATTATGCCACCCACCATTTGATAGGATGAGGGGTAATGGCTGCAAACTGGAAGAGATTAGATGTCAGGAAGAATTAGATTTAGATTAGATATCAGGAAGAAATTTTTCACTATGAGGGTGGTGAGGCACTGGAACAGGCTGCCCAGAGAAGCTGTGGTTGCCCCATCCCTGAAGGTGTTCAAGGCCAAGTTGGATGGGGCTTTGAGCAACCTGGTCTGGTGGGAGGTGTCCCAGGGGATTGGAACTCGATGAAGGTCCCTTCCAACCTAAAGGATTCTGTGATTCTGCAGACTTCTTCATATCCTGCTTCAGTCTTCAACAGAAAATTGAATTCATATTTTTCCAACCTTAACTTTCTTTTCTTGCAGGAACCATTCTCTGTGCTTTCCATAATCCAATTGAATCATTTTATAAGTGCGAGAGAGGAGTGAACAGAACATACTCAATGTGTGGGTACACCACGGATTTATAAAGCACTGTGATATGTTCTGATGATGGAGTTTTTTATTTTTTTTATTCCTTTCCTAACAGTTTCTAATTTTCTGTTGTGATGTTTTTGATCACATGGAACAAAATTTACAACTCAAGCACAGTCTTATTTCTTGTTTACCTTCTGAATATCAATTACCATACCTCTAGTTACCTTTTTCAGGCAAAACTTCCTGAGAAACTGTGAGAAACAAACTCTCTTGTAGTGATTTCACAATTTTGATGGGGGATTTTATCTCTCTAGTCTGTGTTTTCTAGAAAACATCTCTTGCTTTTTTCATTTAAGCTACCTCATTTTGATCTGTGTTACTGGTGTTAGCTCCGGTCTTGCACATTCCCTGCATATTTCTCAGGTGAAGCAATGTTTGAGCCCAGAGAAGCTGTTGTGATACGCTGCTGGGATGGACAGTGTGGTTTCCATACTCTCTCCCACCTTGGAGTTGTTTTTCTCAGCTGAAAGTTGTGGTGAGCCAGAGCACCCGGAGCACAGGAGACTCCTCATGCGTGAGTTGCAGTTCAGTCGGTGGAGTCAACAGTGGAGGCTAGAGAAGGAGTACCTTTGTGATTTATTTGTTTTAGTAGGTGGTAGACTCGTTAAGGTAATGTGAAATTTGGGTGTGCTGCTGCATCTTCTTCAGGCACTACTGTCCTTATGCCTAGGCAGCGCTGCAGTATTGCAGTACCCATTCTGATCAGAAGAACAGGTTTACTGCTTGCAGACCAGCCACAAACAGCCTCCCTCTCTCTGTTCTCCCCAGTGAGACTTTATAATTTCTTGGGCGCTCTTGCAAGGTGCCTTTGCCTCTTGGTGTGAATCCTTTGTTAAGTGCAAGCTGATACCCTTATTTATGCATGCCGCGGGCCGGTTCAGTGCATCCTCAGTGCACGGCCGATCTGGATGATGAGTGTCATGGTCTGAACATCAGGACCAGCTCTTCTTTACTGGCCTAGGTGTGGGGAGGTCTGCCCCTGGTTCTTCAGGCCAAGGTGCTTTTGGACAAGTGGGGTAGGTGTGGGAGGACTTCCCTGCTCCGTGGAGCTGTGGGAAAGGCACTGGAGGTCCGTCAGCTGTTGAAGGGCTTGGTCTGAATTCTCGCTCTCGAACAGACGTGCTCTCTATTGAATGGAATCTCTGCCAGCAGGCCCTGACCCATTTCAAGCATGGCTCAGGAGGTTTTTCTGTGTGGCTTGTAATAGGATTTGCACTAAACTCTTGAGTACGAGAGTTCACTCAAGTGAAGATGTACATCTGGAGTGTATTTTTGGCAGTTGCTGCTTCCAGTAGTTTTCTTTCTTAGGGAATCTATCCTAAAAAACAGCTGTGTGTGGGAGTTCTCTCTAGTGGTGGTTAGTATCGCCAGTGTTTCAAGCCTTCGTGTTTGGTCTGTTGTGAGGGGTGCTTGCTGCTCCTGCCACCGTGGAGCCAAGAGTGTGACAGAAAGTTTGAAGGCTTGTGGGAAGATTCAACACTGAAACTGGTTGCGTAAAAATAGTTTAAAAGGTAGTCAGACAATTTTTAGAAATTCTGTGAACGTAGAAGAGACTGAATTTTGCAAAGTTCTATGACAAAGAAATTTTTTCAAAGGTAGGGGAGACTTAAGTTCTGTAGCTGCTGCTCAGTTTGACGCTGACTTGTTCTGTATAAATGATGAAATGCTTCATTGGTATGTCCATTATGACTACTGGCATGAGAACACTGGATGTTTGGATTTTATTAGACAGGCAAAACCCTGAAAAATCTCAGCAAAAACACTACCCCCCCCTTTTTTTTTTCCCCGTTTGCTGTACAACCTTCAAAACCACACAGAATTCAAACGAATTTCTTTGCTGTGTGGATGTCGTGCCTGAGTTTTCTTCTGCAGCGTGATTTCACCAGAAGACAATCCGGGTGAATCACAGAACTCTCTTCCACCAAAGAGCTCTTAGCAGAATAAATGCTTCTAACTGTTGATGCTGGTATTCAGTGTTGTTGGTAACAAGGAGGGGTTTGGTAGTGATGGGCTGATGTCAACTCACTGTAATGTTTTGTGTTAAAAAAGTGTTTGAATCTGGGAAAGAAAAGTGGTAGGCTAAGGCAATGTATTGATTAGATTATTACAGTGTACATTAA
This sequence comes from Gallinago undulata, assembly GCA_026546715.1. Classification (NCBI taxonomy): domain Eukaryota; kingdom Metazoa; phylum Chordata; class Aves; order Charadriiformes; family Scolopacidae; genus Gallinago; species Gallinago undulata. Next base: position 41,193,149 of record JAOTQQ010000012.1, read on the forward strand.
CACAGTCCTTGAAACTTCAAAGGCACTTAAGCAAGGATCTCATATGTCTAAAAAATGTGGCTGAAAGATCTTTTTTGAATCTGCTTGTCTTAGCATCTTTACTCAGTGTTAATAGAAATCTTATTTAAGTTTGAATCCTTCCAGTTTTAAAAGCTAAATTTTAAAACATGTTTATCACCTTCTCTCTGACTGTAACATAAACAAGACTTTTATATTTTTGTATTTTCATTTGGATTGATATTTAATTGATATATTTTGTACTTGTAGGCTTTCACGATTTTTTCTTTTTTTTTTCTTTGGGCTTTTTTCCTCTGTGGGCATTAAAATACATTTTTCTAAATAGTGGGTAGGAGTTTGGGGTTTTGTTCTGTTTTTGTTTGCTTTTGGTCAGCTGTTTTGTTGAGGTTTGGGTTCTTTTTTGTTTGGTTGGGTTTTTTAAGTTAAATAAATGATCCTTATTTGGAGTAGTTTGAGGATAAACCTACATTTGATGATGGTGCCGTGCCCAGTGTGGAAGTGAACTTATCAAAGTTGCTTTATGGAGACTCTCGAACTTGCCATAACCCGTGTGAAAGATTTCTGTATGGCTGTCGCTTATTTCCAGTCTTCCCTTTCAAACTGCAGGGGTTTGCCACTGTATGTGAATTGCCCCTTTGATATTTCTGGTGGGCGGCTGAAGCCAGCTATTAGAGCATTTTTCTAAAAAACAAAAAAAAGCAATGATTGTGCTCTCTCTAGTGGCTGAAGGTGCAGTTGTTTGTGTGTCACTTCATAGACCCGATTTTAAGACATTACTTCAAAGCAGCGCAAACATTTACTCCATTTAGCCATAGCTGAAAGGGAAAAAAAAATAAAATTATTCTGTATCTGTCAAATATAAGACAATTAAATCTGCCTGCTCTTACGTCTGACTATGCTGGGCATGTCTTACAGGAACAATAGAAGAGGAATGCCCCTTCCCCCCTCCTCCTTTTTTTCCTCTTTAAGTACCTCCACACCACCACCCCTCCATCCACAGCCACCCCCCGGATATTTTGATTCACAGTATAAGATCCTGCATTTTGCTGTGTGATCTGTGGCATGACAGGTTTGGAAGAATGTTTGTTAATCTCACCACATGCTTACAAACACCGAAGGAGGCGGCTCCCTGGGTTTTTTTTGCATGCAGAGAGTAGCCAAGGGAAAAAAAGGATGGAGGCAGAGACATTCAGAGTCTGCTTGTGCTGCCACTGACATAGCTCCTAACTTGTGATTTAGTACTGAAATAAAGATGTGCAATAATTTAGAATGGTCTCTCTTTCTTCTAGTCATAAATCTCCTTTCTTGGGAATGAGAGGCAAGATGTTTTGCTTTCTATTTGCTGGATTCTGTCCATGTTTAGGTGGCTTGAATACAGGAGACAACTGTTGCTGCAAACGCACAGCTTTTCTAATCTTCTTCTACCATCACTTCCATCTGTGCCAGTAGCAACTCTGCATAAATCCTGCAATACTTATGCATATAGAGAACTGAAATGGCTTTAGGAAGCACCTCTAGGATAAAAAATAAGAAAAGCTTCATGCAAACATGCCAAATAGTTTTGGTGGGGTTTTTTGGTGTTTTTTTTTTATTTCATGAAACTAGGTGAGCCTTAGATTTTTCTGCCTGTCAGTTCTGCCACAAATGGAACTAATCTTTGCTTTGAAAGGGTTGCATAAACTTTTTTTAAAATGTGTTGCTGAGTTAACCAGTTGAGATGAATGCTGCAGAATTTGTAACACTAGCATCGCTGGAGAGGAGTCACTATTTCACAGGCTCTTTAAATACAGTTTGCAAGTACAAATTAAATTCTGCAGTTTTTTGCTTTTTGAAGCAGCTTAAACCGGATACACAGATTCAAGCTCACACCTGCTTTCATACCTGCTGACTTGTTCTAGCAACATGAGGCTCAAGATGTGTCTCATCTACTAGGCAGCAAAGCCCTTTTTTTCCTCCTTCTTTTCTTTTTGAGTGACTAAATAGTCTGATACTTTTGAAGTTCTCGGCACTGTGGAAAAATTATGATGCTTATTTAAGGGTTTGAATATGCAATTAAGCATCTAATTTTAAACGTGCACACTCAATATTGGACTTTGCTACAGATTTATTTCCTTTTTATGGTTATCTGCCAACTGCTGAAGTATGCATCAGTACATTTGACATGTTAATGCATTTTAGTAATGGAGGTACCTGATCGAGCAGCAGCCAAATGATCACAAAATAGATGTCTGAGGTGAAATCGGAGACTACAATAAACAAGGGAAAAGTGCTTGCCTTTATTGTTTACTGATGAGCGAAATCCCTGTCTCCCATCTGGCTTGAAAAACTGGACCCAGTTGGAGGAGCCCTTATATATAGTCTTAGCACCCTGTGTCCCTTCTCATTGATGACCACATGCATTATTTTCTTCAGTGGTCTCCGTGCTTTTTCCTCCCTTTCTCAGAGTCTTTTTTTTTTTTTTTTTGACAGGATTGTAGTATGTTCCTGTAATTCTAAATAACCGTATTGTGACTCGCTTGTAAATGAAAATCAAATACTTATCAATACACTCTAGCATACCTGGTTATAATGTGATCCAGGCCTTCCCCAGTTACTGAGTGGAGCTTTCTCCCTGGTCTTTCAGCTGACCTGGAGCAGTGAAGGCAGCTGTGTGTTCTGTGTGCAGGTGGAATTACTGTGGGTATGCCACAGGTATTGCAGTTGCTGGTCCTTGCCTTACGGAATCACATGCCTGTCACTCACCTGCCGGGTTCTGTGCACTAGATCCTCATTGAGATGGTATTTGAGTATAGCCCAGTTATTCCCGGTGGGGAGGTTTGTTATCAAAGCAGCATTCTCAGCTCCAGCAGATGCACAAGTGTCGTCCAGTTTGTGCTGATCTGTTGAACAGCAACCGTGTAATGTACGGGACAGTCAGAATTTAAGAGACAGGCTTTTAACACCGCAGAAGCTATCTTAGTATTTAACATGCTGAGAAGACAAGCTAATCACAAAAGACTTGTCTAGATGTCTATGTTCCTTTGACTCCTTAGGTATTTTGTAGATGCTGATGGCCAGTGTGAACTTTAAATCAATTTATTGCGTATGTTTACATATGCAATAAAACCATTTGCCATATCATTTAACTACACGCAGAGTGAATTGTTGACCATGAGCTGATCTGACCTTTTCAGGTCTAATCAAGAAATCTGAAATATTATTTCAGCCTGTCAGCTCCAAGAATGTGCAGTAATAGTATCTGGATCTAACTGAAAATGTCAGGCACGCTCTAATATGCAACCCATCAAAGTTACGATGCGTATGAACCAAGAACTGGTTAAGAATATAAATCTGTAGCATCCATGGTGCATCTCAATTGCTTAGATAAATTGTTCAGCGATAGATAGGGCTGGCTAAAAACATGCATTAAAAGCAATTCTTTGGAGGACATGTGAGATGTACAGCCATTTAAATATTAAAATGATCTTGAAAGAGGGGTGATAACACCAAGTTAGAATATTACTGGGAAAAACAGTGAGCAGTGAGAATCAGTGCTCTAGTTAATGTCTTACCAGCTTTGTTGTGTGGTAATGTAAGATTAGTAGTCTCATGTATCCTCAAAATTTTCCATTTTAATAATTTGCTGCTAGTGAAATTTTTATTCTTTCCAGGAATAACGCATTATATAAGCAGAGATGTCCTTATAGATCTTATTTCTGTTGAATTTAGTATTAAGTATTTTTTTCATACTCTTGTGCTTTTTAGAAAAAAGTCTATGTCTATTTTTAAAAGCTTTCTAAAAACCAGCACTGTTGTCAGTAGGTTTGTGGTGTCTAATGATGTTTAATTTTTTGTTTTCTTTGTCTCATCTTCCTCAAGCTTCTATTTGTGGTATTTTACTAGATATTCCTATCTAGGATAATTCTGTCTTTAATAACTAGTTATCAAGCATAAGACCAGTTGTTCATTGGTATAATTTCTGGATGATTAATTTACATTTGGATTAAAGTGGATGGGCACAATGAGAAGCAACTTTGTGTCCTACGAAAATAGTATTTCGTTAGCTAAACAGTTTATCGAGATTGTTTAATCTTAGAGCAGTTGTTAGACTAAAATTGAGTTGGTTTTTAATCTAATCGGGAGTCATTTGTGCAATTTGAGACATTATTAACTAAATTGCTACTATTAGTAAAATGTTGTTGGAAATAGAATTAAAATGAACTGTGAGAAACATCGCTGAACCAATAACTTTGCATAAAAGAGTGGAGTGTATTTTAAACTAGTTAATGCCGTTTGAACTGTTCTTGTGAGGCAATGCTGCCCTCCCCTGGAATGCTGCAGAAAGTAGGAATTTTTATCCCAGTCTGAGCAGCCTCTATGGCTTTCTATGAAAGAGAAATTGCCAAATTGGTGAAAACAGTGAAAAAATGCTCTTAAAAAGACCATTATGTGCCTTCTCTATTACAAAACAAAAAAAAAAAAGTGGAACAGACACTTGTGCAGTGCTTTTGTGTGTGCATGGTGCAGATATGGGTGGATGTACAAATAATACATTGGAATATACTGTGAATACACAAGATGACAAATTGAGGGCTGAATTGAGTTTAGGTGGTAATTTGGAAGATGAACTGAAGACAAAATAAGCGGATACCAGGTAGCTGCTAAAAGGTAGTGGGACAATCATAATAATCTTTTGTTTAACAGTATAGTTTTTGTCTTGTATACAATACTTAGAAATTTATAATAAGTGATTACGTGTTTCAGCTCTGCAATAGAAAAGTAAATGGGACCATGGCCAACACCTTGCCTGGATTAGCTCTTGTGCCTGTGACGCTATAGCAAATCTTCTATCAAGGGCTACTGATTACAAAGATACCACCATATCAGGAAGGATCTTCACTGTGCATTTCTGAGAGCTAAGGAAGGCTGTCCAAGGAAATAGTACTACTATTGCATCATTCAGTCTTAATATATACATTCTTCAGACATCTGTTATTAACCACTGCTGGAGACAGAATATTGGGGTAGAAGGTTCTTTAGATTGTCCAGCTATGGCTGTTGCCTGTTAAATAAGTGTGTTGCTATTTGCTTTAATTTTGTCTTCCTTCCGTTTCTCACTGCTAGGCAGTTTCACCATTGTCCAGGCAGCAGAAAGAAATGAGCCTTGTTTCAAATAGAAGAATTTTATAGAATTGCCACATCTGACTCCAGTAAATGGAGTCTGGTAGGGTTTGGGTTTTTTTTTTCTTTGTTTATTTTTAAGGTATAAATATCCCTTTTTTTTATAATTAATTTTTTTTTAATAGTTGGACAATTTGCAAAACACACAGCTTTTCTTTCTGTGGCTTCCTGATTTGACTTATGTTTTGTTTGCTCCTCGTCCCTCTTAGTGCATTGAAGATCACCTAACACTAGAGAAAATTGGAGAGAGTATGTTAAAATCTCTGGTTCATGGTATCGCTTCATGTCTTAGATATGAACAGATTGCCAGATTCAGGATCAGGAATGACTTTTTTCCCCAGACTAGTTTGCTTCAGGACTTTGCCTGAATGTGAGTTCTTGTCTACTACTTGGGGCCAGGTCACTTGGGAGATGTTTTAAGACCTGTGGAATATAATTCCACATGACCTGCTCAGATCCAGTAGGATATTACGGTGGTGGTGGCTCTTGTTATTTTACTACTACCTTTTATAATAAGGTCCTAGGAGTTGTTTTGTGTCTGTGGCGGGTGCCTGCCAGTCCACAGAGCAGGTGTGGACCCTTTTGAACTAGACCCCAACTACTCAGTTACCTGTGACTGTGGCAGAGGAGACCCAAAGATCCTGGTGGTCCTTCACATACTGATGTTTCTGAAGTGACTTCACTGACTGCAAGATAATAGTATTTACCTCCATGCATGGAAGCTAGTAGGCTATAACAAGCAATCCTTCTGAGACTTCGCTGTAAAACCACTGCAACTGTGGATCTATGATAGTTAAAGGCGAGCTAAATCAACACCAAGAAAGTTTTGCCTTTCACTTTGTGACATCCTGCCACAGCAAAACTAGATTTATATGGCTTGCTTTTTTGTTAGATTAGTATTCTGTCAGTGTAGCATCCCAACTCAGCTCATCAAATGGTTTTGTGAATGGAAGTGTGTCGTTCCTTGACCTAGAACAAGTGTATGAGGTCTAAGACCATGTAACAGCTTGCTTTCTTCTCCATAACTCTTTCAGGTACTTGGGCTGCTGGTGTGGACCTTGATTGCTGGAACAGAATACTTTCTATATCCAGCCTTTGGCTGGGTGATGTTTGTAGCTGTGTTTTATTGGGTTCTCACCGTCTTCTTTCTGATCATCTACATGACAATGACCTACACCAGGATCCCCCAGGTGCCATGGACCACGGTGGTAAATATACCTCTTCTTTGTTGTTGCAGGTTTGCTGGGTTATGAAGAGCATAAAACATAGAGGCATTCTGTGGGTGTCATTAATCAACTGCTTTTTGCAGATTTTTCCCTAATTACTATGTGGCTGTGTGCCTGCAGTGTTTAACCTTCATACTACCCAGACACTTTTAAAACACTTTTCCTATGATGATTTCACCGTTTGTTCAGCAGTTGATGTAGTGACTTGATTTTTAATAATGTGTGTGTGACTGATACTTATGCACAGTGGCCTCTTTTATTTTTTTTTTTTTCCCCCTCCCTGAAGTGGTTACATCCCATGAAGAATGAGTCTGCTGCTGCCTCTGAGCTAACAGACCTGGCCATATGGCTTAAACAGCAGAAATCCCTATTTGATTCAACACCATGAATTGGAATTGGGACCCTGTCTCTTAAGGACAAAAGTATTCCTCTGCTAAAGTAAAGGTGGTTCAGAGGTAGCAACAGTCTGACAATCCATATATTGCCTGCTGTGAAAATGGTGCTGAAAATTAGTGTTTTACATATATGTAAAATATGTACAATGTAACCCTTTGCCTTAATGCAAATCAGGTAAACAGCTAATGTAATTACAGAAGAATTTCACAGGCACTTAAAATTCAGATCCAGTTCTTGTGGTGAACAAACCTGGCTAGCTGTATCTCTGCACAGTATGTTTTTACATTATTTTCATTACAGGTTGGTGTTGAGAGTAATAGAGCCTAGAAGTCATTGTCATCTCAGCCAACTGGCTATTTGTGACCCATCCAAGGATTATTATAAATTTTAGCTTTGCATTTGTCTGATACAATGAGATACTGTTTGGCTTTTGGTGGTGTGGTTTTGTTGTTTTTTTTCTAAGTAGCTAAAGATTACTGACTAGAATTCTGGTATTTTTGTAATAAAATATATTTGGCTTCTGTGTTGCAAACAGCTTGTTATCAGCTGTGTTGCATACGTGACTAAAATGCAATACTCTTCGTCTTCCCATTTGCGGCTGTAATAAATACCCAGCTATAGCAATTACTAATAAGAACAGCCAGGATAATGGGATAATGTTCAGATAGCTTCTCTGTTTTCAAGTTTCATGACCAGCAATTACCATTAAGGCTATAACACTGCTATAGAAATGTTGGATTATTTCAATTACAGCAGTAATGTGTCTGGGTGCATTTAAAGGTGTGGGATTTTTTTCCCCCCATTGCATTAGATGTAAGTAAAGTACATTCAAAGGGAAAGCGTCTTTGTATCCATTTGGATACAGCTTTAGTCATTACCCTTCTTTCATCAGTTTAACACTATTATCAGGCAACAGCTGCACATAAATAAGTTGCCCCTGATGTATTAGCAAGCTGGAGTATTTGATTTGTTTCTACTTCAGATTGAGTGTACTTCTTGCTCTGAGTTGCAAACATGTTGTAGATAAGATCACATAAATGTAGGTCTGAAAGGTAGTCTCCTTTTATAGTAAAGGGTAATATGAAGACAAAATAAATGCAAAATAAATAAATGATGCTTGCATTCTAGCTTGTTTTGCCTTAAGGTATTAAAAGAGCTGTTGGGAACAGATTTTGAGTTGGACCTCTGCCACTCCTGGCTGGCCAAGAGAAATGTTTGGTCTCTTTTCAGAGAAATGTTGTTAATGTCTTCACTCAAGACAGCATAATACACACCTTTTTGACTGAGAGGATTCACGCCCACCTTCCCCCAATTCTCTGAAGTATCTGGAATTTCAGTCTTTGCTAGTTACTGCTCTGCCTCCTTAGGGCTCAAACTGTGCCTATTGTATGCAGTATCCAAAATGACATCTGGGCTTCTCTGTCATAAATATACTTTTTGCAGGTTAAGCACATCATGAAATGGCTTAAGATGCAGTTACTTTTACTGCAAATTAATCCAGAGGACATGCTTCAGAACTGACTGACTCTTCTTAATAGTGCAAGTTCTTTGCTAAAACAATCAATAGAAGCTTTTAAAATCTGGTAAATTTAAATTTAAGAAGCAGATGGTAATTTAGCATGAACCATTTGGTTTGAGTAATATATTGTCAGTAAAGGCCCAATCAGCTTGCATTGCATTCCGTCTTCCCCAACAGTGTTATTTCCCAGAGCAGCACTTCTCAAAAATTGTGTGCTTTTTTTCTTTTCTACATGACAAGAGATTGCAGGAATTTGTAGCTTTCCAGGGTAATTGAGTCTTCTTGGAACTAGAAATCTAAAAATAACAACAACAAATACTCTAGGCAATCAAATCTGGAGTTTGAAAATCAGTGCTTTGCAGAAGTTCACTTGAACCTGCCAATTGTTGGCATCTTATCTGAAAATCGACAGTTTCATATACTATTACTGTAATGCCCAGGAGAAACAAGAGAGCTGAGATCTGTGGATGGAGACAGTACCTTTTATTAGCTCAACTGATACACATGAGATGAACCTCACTCATTTATAACTGTATGGATCAAACCTCATGCCAGGCCTTGGACTCCCATCTGAGTGCTGAGGCACTGCCCACAGTTCCCTTCAGAAAGGTGGTTAAGTGGCTCTTTTCCAAATGCCCTGAAGTTGCCAGGACTTAGGAACCACAGGAAGACGTGCCTGCCCTTCAGCCTGATCTGAAAACTGTAAGGAGGCTTTTTTGTGGGGGAATTCTCATAAAGACAGTGGTAACCTGAAGACTGACATGTAGACAGATGACAGCACAGCATGCTATTCTCTGGAGGGAAACTGCTCCCTGTAGTTGAGAGATCCCTTGTTTGGGGAATGGTTCCCTTTAGAAAACTTTGAACCCTATGTGTCACAGGAGAGTGTGGCAGTGGGCCAGACTCCACCAAGTCTGAAGTAAACTCAGCTGGAACCAAATGTACTTGAGATGGATGTGAGGAGCCTCCGTACCAACCGCTTCAAGCTGTTGATCTGCTCTTTGGTGCACTGAGGAAATTGCTGATGTGGATACAGCTGTTACTGCCTTCTGAACTTCTCTTCTTTGGCTGCAGCTCTTTTTTTAGACGCTGCTAGAGTAGGTGACTAGCGAAGTCAATAGTGAATAATTGCTGTATATTCCTAGCATCCACTAACTCACACCATAGAAATGAACAAGTTGGAGCTGCCCTAGCATGGCAACATTTAGAGACAACTGGGGCAACGGAATTAAGGGTTATGGTATTTCTGTGATACTCTGGAGTGCAAACATGGGGCCAGAAGCTGAAGGAGGCAGATCATGGACAATGTTAGGACCTTGTCTAAATTGAGTTACTAATTCCAGGACTTGTAACTAGGTGCAAAGCATGTCACAGGTATTCCACTTGAACATGGCACCAGTGAACTAAAAGTATATTTTTATGTTGTTATGGCTTTAGACAATTAGCAGGGTGGAGTTTTTGTGGCTTTGTTTTTTTTTTTAAAGTAAGAATAAACTTCCTGCAGCCATGACCACGTAGTAAGTAAAGGACAAAGTATTAAAAGTTCTTAAAAAAAACCCAACAAAACAAACTCAAAAAAGCACAACAAAACCAACAAACAAACCCTCGTACATTTTTATCTTCTTTTTCATCTTCTCTGACTTCTGTTCTCCCTTCCTCTCCTGTTCTCCCTTACATCCAAAACCCAAACTGTTCTTGTTTCTTCTCTATAGTGTTACAGAGATCAATGTTATCTGCTTTACTTCTTTCTTAATAATGAACATAGGTGCCCTGAGACATTGACTCTGCTCTTTGAAAGAGAAAATGCAGCATCTGCCATGGATGGGTCTTGATGACCCCTATAGTCCATTCGGACTATTCTGTTTCTTGGATGTGTCTATTTCTTCTTGCAAAAACAGGCAGAAGGGGAAGGTACTGAAAGGTGGAAGAATATGACTGAAAAGGTTACACCCTCTCTATCTCCTTCAAACGTGGAAAAAAAAGGGAGTTTTGGAAGCTTTATAGATATTCTTCATATACCCAGGAGTCATTGATTCCCAGAGTGTATCTTTGTGTAGATTAGAAATGTAATCAAATTGCAGTTTGTTTTGTTTCTTTTTTTTCTTGTGTAGTGTCATATTCTGACTGCCTAATGCTTTGATTGTGATAACCAAACTGTGTCCTTATTATCACTTTGGGAAAATCACAGCACAGCAGCTTTAAGACTACTGGATTCAGTGTGATGGAGAGGTTGTCCAAATTGTGCTTTAATGTTTGTGGATCTTTAAAATAAGTGGTTAAATTTTGATCTTAAAGATGGAAATTTGGAAGAAGGTAAAGATAGCTAAGAATCACATTTCTTGTGCACATTGCGTGTATATGGTAGGTTTCAAATGAGTGTTGTAATGTTGGAATAGCAAATAGTGACAAAAACATGCATATTAATGACGTACTTTGTTTTTTCAACAGGGTCTTTGTTTTAATGGAAGTGCCTTCATTCTGTACCTCATTGCTGCCATTGTAGATGCATCTTCAATTACCAAAGAATTGGACAACCACAATTACAACAGCTGGGCAGCTTCTTCAGTGAGTTTATTTTTTGTTTAAATTGGTTCTATGTCCAATAAAGTTATATCAAAAGAAGGCTGGCTGAAGGTGCAGGTTGAAATGCATGTGTGCTGGATTTTGAAAAGCTGCAAACTGATACAGAAGCTGACCCACAAAACCTATAGGTAGCTGTAGTTCAGTTCATGGTTTTTGGAGGTGACTGGAAATACCACCAGGAGATGACAGTCACATCAGAAAAGGCCATATTGTTTCTAAGACCATGCTGCTTTTCCCCTCCCCTGCCCTCATTTATTACTAGCTCCCTGGCGGAGTGGACGAAAGCCAAGTCACCTCAAGGCACTCAAGACGACTTCAAAAGCAGTTTAAATTAACTCGGCTAACTTTGCAGGCATGTGGATTAAGTGCATCCAGCTTTTTGTGGGCTGAGCCATACACACAGGACCTTTGAGTAGGTCCTGAAGTGGTATTGCTGTTTCTATGGTGATCTCCCTCTTACAGCTTCAGCTTTTGATAATCTCTCTTCTGAGTTGGGTGGGCAATGCCTGAAAAATCATGTAACTTACCAGTGTTTTAAAGTGAGTGCAAATCATTACTCTAGTCTGATATTACTGTCTTTACCACTTAGATTTGGGAATCCAAAGTCAGTGTGGGTGATAAGCAACTTTTTTTTTCAGAGCCGTGTCACTGTCTGAGCAGGGGAATGCATTCTCTAGCTAAGTTAAGGGAGTTGTAAAATAACTTTTGCATGTTGTGACAACAGTAGTCGAATTCAATTGTAGTTCCAAATTACAGCTACTTTACTGACTGTTCATGCTTCTTCAGTTGTCCTCTCTGGACTATTCACAAATTCTGTCTTCTTTCTGAAGGTTATTGTATACAGCCATAAACACAGAGACTTGGACACCTTTTCTGTTTACGTCTGGGGAATTGGATAACTATGTCCCTGTCACTTCAGTGGGGTTCAGGGTCTTCTCCCCTTGGCAGTTTGTAACTATTGATCTGTTACTCAGCCACTGCTGATGACAGGAACTTGCTTGCTGCTAGATAAGCTTCCACGCCAATTCAGGTTTTACGCAAAATGCATGAATGGTCAGTGCCTCATGGGATGTTTGGAATCCCTTCTAATAGCTCCTAGTAGTGCTTAACTAATGCACTGTCTAATTAAACTATTAAATGTAGATTCTTGCTTTCTGAAACCATTAAGTGTTTCATGGATGGATGTTTGTGAGAATTTAGCAAAACATGTATCCCCCAAATTCTCTGTTAAAAAGATTTTTTTAGATGAAGCTTTCATTTCTTAAGAAATAAAATTTTTGGAAAAGAAGAATGCTATACTTCTCAATTGTAATAGTATTTTACATTATTTACAATTTTGGTGCCACAGGTTAAATTTACATTAGGCAACACGCACCAAGAGCCCTCTGTTGGAATGTTTAGCTTTACTGCCTGTATGTGCACTTACTAGTGCCCTGCTCGCAGAGCCAAAGGGCTCCCGCAGGCCAATGATGGTATATAAGCAAGAAACATTGATAGAATCCTAAAATATTTTTAGGCTGAAAGGGAGCTCTGAAGGCGATGAACCCTCTCCCCGCTTAAAGTGGGGCTAACTCTTATCAGGCCTTGTCTGCTTGAGTATTTCCAAGGATGGCTATTCCACACCTTCTCTGGGGCTCTGCTGCCATGTTTGATTGCTCTCATTTTGATTATTTTTATTTTTTTCCCCTAATATCGAATTGAAATTTCCCTTCCTGTAATTTGTGTTTGTTCCCTCTTGTCCTTTCACTGCTCATCTCCAAGAAGAGTAGTATTAATCCTATTTGCAGTGTAAGCTTTATTTGGTTCAGTTACCAGCACAAAATATTCTGGTCTTATCGTAAGACCATTTTAAACATTGTCTATTTAGAACAACATGCAGTGATTAACAGGAACTTAACCACTGGCACTGAATTGGACTTTATCAGTACTACTGAAATAGTTCACAGCTGTTCTTTGGTTTCTGTGTGCATAGGCTACAAGGACTGCAGAAGCAACACCACTGATACCATGTAGTTTTAATCTTTAAACCTAAAATAAATCTAGCCTACTACAGAAGTCTTATTCTGTAATCAGTTTCAGACAAAGTAGTAATATCTCAGCGTGATTGCTGTCAGTTATTTGCACTGAGGAATACCTTTATTCATCAGTAGAACTGGTAACCTCATTGGTACTGTGGTTTGAGATGATGTCTAGGCCTGCATTTGAATCAGAGTTTTCCCTGTAAACGAACCTGTTTTGATGCAGGGTGTGCCATGGGGAGGTACGGGTGAGCCATAGGCCATTCCTGGAATTTCAGAGCAGTGCACAGTGCCAGCTGAGCCGACACACATGGACTATCCTCTAGTCTTTACCAGCAATTGATGTTAAAAGCAGCAAGTATAGGACTGGCAGGAGTCCATATTATAAGATCCATACTTATGGATCCATACTTAAGGCAGTATAATGTGGAGATATGGGTTGAAATATGTCATGTTTCATCTGCTTCTAGGCCTGTATTTCTATATGTAATTTGAGCTTGCTTACACAGTGGTGACTGTGGTGGCCACACAAGTACAAGGAGATGAAAGGCTGCCATTTTCGTCTGCTATTTTTCCTTTTTACAAATCCCATAACTTTTTTTTTTTTAATAGAAATGTCAGTGCTCTCAAAGATATGGATTTTTTTCCTAATATATTTTTTTTTCTCCCCTCTCTCTACAGTTCTTTGCCTTCGTGGTTACCTCCTGCTATGCTGGAAATACGTATTTTAGTTTTATATCTTGGCGATCACGAACTTTGCAGTAACTATTTTGTTAAAAAGAATTCTGTAGTATAAAATATCTTGAGGATTATACTCTTTTGATAAAGGCATGGAAGAGGGATAAGGTCTTTTTGAACATTTGTTAGAATGGATGTGATATATTTTAAGATAAGATTAAAATGATTATTTATAATACAATGTCATCTTTAGAGACCTCTAACACCGACTTTGTACTGTATCCTAAAGTTTCATACTGCTTCTTTTAAAATTAACATGGTATTTTTCTAGACACTGTATAGATATTATTATTAAACCTTTAATAAATCTTACTCAGACGATGTGCCAATTTTGTAAATGCAACTTTTTAAATGTTACAGGTATACTTCTGATACTGAATGCTGCAAATCAAAACTAAGATTGATACATTATGTATAAAAAGTTACATTGTGCAGAAAAAAAATAAATCTGAAACTTTAAAAATAAATAAATAACTGACCCAACTGTACATGTTTTGTAAACTGGGAGTAGAAAGTTGCTTTTTTAATTTCTTTTTCACAGTATGATTTATGATGCTAAGAATTCTGATGATCCTGTCAGTTTGCATATTCTACCAGCTTCTCACAATCACGAGACTGCTTTTGGAACCTGTTCCTGTAGGTCTGAAGGATCGTTGCGCATGAAACACATTGTCCTGACAGGTTTCTCAAATTCAGCAGGCTGCAAGGTAAAAGTCTAAACGACAGCCCCTTAATGCTCAGTGTTTAACCTACTGAGAATATCACAAATACCTACTAAAGGTAATACATTCTATTTCTCAGGGGTCTGTTTTTCTCTTTTCATGTTAGGCTATTAATCTGTCCTAATTAAAATCTAGGCTTCTAAATCCTATTAAATGATATAGAGATTAAATCCATAGAAGAATTGTCAAGATGCCAGTGCTAGAAACAAAGAATTTCTTCCCTCCTTCCCTGTCTACAGGCATAATCTGTGAGTTGTTAGTTTAACAAATGAAACTTTTAATTTGAAGCTCATATTTAAATATCTTTGAGTCTAGCAGAAGTATGACAAGATAATGAATTTCAAAACAGATACCTTTGAAAATTACTTTCAAATACAAATTACCTATGGAATTTTTTTCCCAGGAATTACATGGAGAGTGAAAAATTGTGATTATTTTGTGATATTAATTAAAGTTTTTCCTCATTTAAAACTGCTGCTAAATCTTTTATTACTGGATTAAGAAGATTTGGAATCTCTTCTAGTATTCAAAAATTTAGCTGGAAGATTATATGTGATAGCAGAGAAATCTAACTGCTTCAAAAAACTTAGTTATTTCTTCCTGTAACTAAATGGTGTGTGCTTACTTATGTGCATGCCTTGCAGCAAAGAAGATTTATCAGCAGTCAGCTAATTCTGTTCTCTATCACATTGTTTTATGCTAGATTATCTGTCGGAGTCACAGGATTTCAGTGTAAGGCAAGCCAAGATACTATTTAAAAAAACTATATTTGTCTGCAAATTGCATCTGGCCCGTACAACAAAGGTCAGGCTGTCTGCTGCTTGCTAAAATTATCCAGTTGTGAGAAGGAAGAAGGGCTACCAACTATGCACTTTATCTACACAGATAAAATGTGTCATTAAAATCCCATATGCTCTTTTCCATTGCTGGAAAAAAATCAAAGGCATAAAAATGACCCAAATGTCAACTGATAAAATGTGACTAGAAATACAGCCAGAATTAAAATCTCGTCAGTAATTTCTCATCAGTAAAAATACTTCAATAGTAATAGAAATTCTTTCTTAAATATATTTTTTGTACCTATCAAGTGCAAAGAGCATGACTATATTTGCACAAATGTTTTATGATTTTCTGGTCAAAAATCATAATCCAGATAACGTCTGTGACTAGAGGTAATAAGAGGGAGTAAAGCTACAAGTGAGTAATAAGTTTCATCCAGTTTACCGAAAAACTGTTTCATGTCAGAACAAACTCCTTAATGAAGGACAAAACCACACTGTTACCAGATAAGGAATGATTCTGGCAAAGTATCTGCCACCTCTGAGTCTTGAGTGCTGATCCTCAAGGGAAGATGTCTTCCAAAGGCAAATCTGTGAGTTGAATCCTTAGTACGTATTTTTTTTTTAATTCAGAATTAAGTAGAAACTTACTTTATGCTTGGCCTGGCCTTTTTTTTTTCTCCAACCTTCTCTGCCTTGCTCTTTCTCTTTAGAAATATAATTATCTCACTTCCTATGCTTTTTCTTATCTGTCTCATTTCTCATCTTTTCCCCAGATACCAACTGTTTTTTCAAGTGTTCTGAATATCTAGGTGAAACTGGAGGAATCAGGCAAGCTTAGAATTACTTCTGAAGTTTGCTTCTCCTATTTCAGGCCTGAAGAAAGGCATGAGCCCCCAAAAGGTTTATCTATTTCTTCCAGTGTATAAGTTTTAAATACTGGCTCGCAAACTGCAATTTAGGCTTTTGTATATTCTAATTTTGATAAAGAAGATAAGCTAACTGTGGTTTATCACACAATAATTTAACCAGATTTGTGTCTGCAAGCATTGCTTAGAGTTCCTAAGACTGGAAGAACCCTTGCTTAAAAGAGCAAACTGGTAAGTGTTGAAATCATTAGTGAAGTTCTTCATACAGATATTTGAAAGAATAAAAAAATGCTAATCAACTTGCAAAATGAAGGTATTTGATGTTATAAATAACTTGTTTCAGATAAACAGTCTCTCTGAAAAATCTAAGTCACCCACATATGTAAGGATACTTTATGTCAATTTACAGGCATAAAATTTAATTTATTGAGGAGTTGTCAGTACCTCTTGTCATGATCATACAGGCTGCACTTAAGTTGAAGTAAATAGCATGAGAACTGTAATAAATTTCAAATTCAGTGGTGTTTTAGATTGACTTTGTGCTGGGGTTTATAGAAAATGTCTGTATTTCTGAGTAGAAAATATGACTGTTACTCCTATTAATTTAAAGGTATTTCTGTTTCACTGGGCTGAACTCAAATCAGCAGGGCCCCGTTCGTCTATGCATTTTCAAAAGAAGTTATGAACCAAAGATGCTGAATCAGCGGGTAAGAAAAATGTATTTCTTAATAGGAAGTACAGAAGTTACTAGAACCTCCTTCTACAGGGCTTGCAAGAAACCTAGAAATGTGCATGCTTCTGAACTCGAACTGTAAGGAGTAGAGGGAAGAAAAAAAAAAGCAGCTGGAAAAAACCCCAACCAACACACTAAACCCCTCCTTTTCAGCAGCTAGCGTTGTGCTGTTGTGTAGATTGGCATTGTTGTAGCTCTGATGTCTAACCACAAGAGAAAAGTTGGTGGGAAAGGTAGGACTTCTTTATTGCAAGTACTAGCTGGCCTCTCAGAAGCCCAAAACCAGGTACTGCTTAGTCTGTTACGGACCCTTGTCTCCACTGGAAAAGCCTGTCTTGTTCATGTAAATTACTGATGTTAGCCCCGTATTTGTGTTGGAGATCATCTCATCTCACCTGTCTTCCCTCCCAAGACAATTTTAGTTGCTGAAGGAGCTATTAAATACTAAACGTGAATAGAATGTACATCCTAACTGCAGAAAATTGGGGCTGTTCCTCTAGTGAGTATGAAAGTGGCATCTGCCCAGCTTGGAGATTTGCTATTACCTCACTTCTCAGAAAGCAAAACAAGTTATTTTTAAACTCGAGGAACTACAGCGCTTCCTTTACTGTGTTTTGTTAGTATCTGCAGGATTTAATTCAAACGATGAGGTTGGGACAGCCATTACAGTGCTGCCTCTCACCCCCCGTTTAATGCAAATGTTTTATCTTTTACGAGGTCGTAAATCGGAAGGTTTGGGGCGGAGAGGGGTGGCGGTGGTGGAGTTCTTTCGGGGGGAGCGGGGTGAGAATAAAAGTTGTGGGGGAAGACTGTGTCTGCAGCCCTACCTCCAAGAGCATCGCCGGGAAACTTTTGACAGGCCGAAGGCGGGGGCTGTCTTTAACCCTTCGGGCGCAGCTACTGACCGCTGCGGGGGTGCTCCCCTTCTGCACCCCACAACTTACGGCGAGGGGTCCCTCTCCCCGCTTCCCCCCAGCCCGGCGGCGTCGGCGTCACCCCCGCGGCTTCTCCTCCCCGCCGGGCAGAGGAGGGGAGGTGCCCCCGCCGCGCTCCGCCCGGCCCCCTGGCAGCCCCGGGGCGCCGCCGCCCGCCCCTCGCCGCCCCGCCCCGTCCCGTCCCGTCCCGTCCCCCTGTCCCGGGCCGGGCGGCGGCTGAGGGAGAGCGGGAGGAGAACCATGTCTCACGGGGCGCGAGTGATCCGCACCGGGGTGAGCAGCGGGGGTCCCGCGGGCCCACCGCCCGCCGCCGCCTCCTCCTCAGCGGGATCGGACGCCGAGCTCATGGACGGCGCCTATTTCCGCTCCTGCGCCGGCATGCTGAAGGTGGCCCAGATGGTAAGGGGGGAGCGGGGCCGGGGGGGCGGCCGTTGGGGCCGTTAGGACCGTTGGGCCCGCGCGGGCTGTCGCGGGTCTTTCTTCTTGGGCACGGCTCTGGAGAGCGTCGTCGGGGGGTCGCGGCTCATTGCGGAGTTTGGGGCGATTTATGCTCCTGGGGTCTCGCAGCCCGCGGGGAAGGAGCCCGGCCCCGGTTCCTCTGGCAAAGCCGGGCGTCGAGGTCCCTCAGGGGCCGCCTTCGCGCTTCCCTCAGGCCGCCATACGCCCTTCTCTTCAGGCAGGCGCACCTGAGCCCAGAGGAACGCTGCTTGCTCGAGGTACTTACTGCGTGGTGGTATCTTCATCGCGGTAGCTAATGGTAATTTTTAGTATTAACAGCTTTTTGCTATCAGTAATGATAGCAAAACCCTGACGCTGTGCTCCGGTGGAATACCTCCTTCGTTAGCATAGGTACGTTTTTGGGACAAAGCCGAGGCCAGGCACCAGTGGGCTGGTAAGGGTGGGCACCGTGGCTGTGACCACTAGTCCCCCTGGCTCCGTGCCCCGTCTGCTGCAGAGCCCCAGGCAGTGCCCCAGTGACCCAGGGAGGGGTCTGGGAGATGTATGGCTGAGAAGCAGCAGAAGACTTCGACTGCGGAGCACTGCCAGGACTTCAGCTGATGCCTTTCCTTGACTCAGTGCAGGAAATTTTGCTCCACTAGATGCAGAGAGGTTTGACAGATGGATAAGCTCTTTCTCATTTCTGTGGCACGTAATTTGTCATCTTAATTCCGGTAATGGCCATGAATGATGACGGATGGCTAGTAATGAGAATGGAAGACAACATGTAGCGATAACTTCTCACATACAGTCTCATCCTGCAAAAACTTGTACCTTGACAGCTTCTTGTGCTGGAGTTGTTGCTTTCATTTCTGATAGCCCCCAATGGTTTCTCCCTCCTTCCCCCCACCTTTATTTATCTACTCTTTTTTTTTGTTGTTTTTTAACCTGTGTAATTTATTAGCATCCACAGAGTTCTAAATTGATACTAGAGGTTAGGAATCATTTTATTCTAGGTTACAGTGGAGTAATATCAGATCCTAAAGTTTCTATTTAAAAGGTACCCAATTTCTTCTAATTTATTAAGAGCCATCCGCTGCCTTTAGAAATGAGCCCCAGTAGCAAGAGACATAACTAAATGTGGCTGAGCAGAGTTTGACACTGCAGAAAGAACTGTTCCTTTTATGGGCTAGAAATACCTAGTCCTCACTGCTCTCCATCCTGCTATGGTGTCACTACAGCTATGATGTGTGGCTCTTACAACTAGCACAGGCATTTGTGCCGAAATTTCAGTTTTGGTGCACATGTGAAGCGTGTGTGCATACTTTACATACTTTACATGTTTTTGTGTAATGTAGGTAAATCTATGTATTTTTATGTGATCCCTCACAGGCTTAACCTAAAGTAATATTTTAACAATGCTGTTCAATGTCAGCTTCATCAGAATTTAAGCTAGTGGTTTTCTGCAGTGACTTTAACAAAAGTTAAAATAATTAATTTCTTTCAGATTCATGTTCTTACGTTTTTCTGCTTTCTTACTCATCTGTAAGTAACATCAGTAAAAGTTACCTCAGGTATCCAAGGAACTTTGGGCAAATGAACTTCTTTTAATATGGTATCATGCTGGTGTCGTCTTCTCAAATAATTCCCGAAGAAAACTAAATGTTTGTGCTGCAGTGTGTAGAAATAACAAGGACAGGTTAGCTCTAGATTAATTCCTGCACCCAATAAAATACAGAGCTAAGTATTTTCGCAACTCTCCTTTGTCTCTTCTCAGACAGTATTTCCAGGGATCCATTTGTATTAGCATTCATTTCTCCTAGTAAGAAGTAAGTGTTTGCGGTATCCTTCTTTGAAAAGGATTCTTTATGCTAAATCTATAAACATTCCTGCATTCATGTTAATGTGGCTGGTGGGACTGTGGTCTTACTAAGAAGAACTATTATGGTGGTAGAAGACACAGATAAAATCTTTTTGGTTAGACACGTACACAGTAAATTGTGTGCTGGGCCTCTGAATGGTTGTGGTTATGAAGAGGGAACATGACTGTTTCTGTTTTCTCTTTCTTCCTCAGTCCCTTTTACCAATGAGTAAATGATATGAGAGGGAACAGGAAAGAAACATTTCATCATTTACTGTAATGTTAAGGGCTGTTTGCAGTGCTTGCAAGCTAAAAAAAACCAAAAATTGACTGTATGTATATGTGCATGAAATAACTCTAATAGATTCCAACAATATGCTATGGAAATTATATGAAGGAAATAGAAGATAATGTTGCAGCTGTTCTTGTATAAGAAAGATCATAACATGAGGACTAGACCTCAGCAATCTTGAACAAGATCAAGAGGTTGTACAGAAATCTGATGATTATTGAATTGTTGCTAATGTCAATGTTACTGGTGCTTTTTCTTCAAATTCTGGGTGCTGTGGTGTCTAGCATTGAATGAAATTAGGAAGTAAAAAAATGTGTTTCTAAGCCTACACAAATTCTTTCACATTTTTTTAACCTTGCAGAATTATTATAGCTTTGAAAAGATAATGCATTTCATACACTGAGTTCCGTGCTTTCTAATGCTTAGGGAATAGTCTGTAAAAATTTTGAAAAAAAAAAAAATGGAGGACAGAACAGCATTCTATGACTTGTGTATTTTACATGGCAGACAGTTTGAAAGCTGTTTTTCATGTGTGAGTAATGTTAGCAATTTTCAAAATCCAATCTGAATTGGCACTCTGATTTTAAGAGAGACCTATGAAGTGTCTTTAACATCTAACCCACTTCAAGTAGTTTAACTTGATGGCGATTAATAGAGCTTTTTCTTTTTCTTTTCTTTTCCTTTTGTTTTTCTATTTGTAGTTTTGCCATGATCTCTTATATTTATGGGGATACATGCAGAATCCAATTGTGGCCACCTTGGTTCTATAGCAGCAGTGTACTAAGTAAGTGTGTCAGTGGCTGTGTATCAGTGTGCACAATACAATTCTACCAGTGGCTTGAATTTTAGCCAGCTTGGTAAAATCAGCACGTGGCAATCTTCAGTATGCAACAGTAAGTGTGCTGATTTGTTTGAAGCATGTTCTGTCTCCATGCTACTGCTGGCTTGTTCTATTGCAAGACTTTTTCTAGGAATCTGTGTTACTTAGCTTGGTGAGTTCTCAGTAGGTAGGTTCTTGGAAGCCTCTTGAGACATCCTGTGCCAGCGGTAGAGACAACAGTATGAATTTGCATCCGTGTTGTCACCAGGTGGCTCAACGGGCAGTGTTCATGGATTGAAACAAGTCTGATTCCACTGAATTTCTTGTGGAGCCCTTTTGTGCCCTTTATATTTTTACAACTGAAGTCTGGAGGATGCCTCAGATGGTGTATGGGACTAGGTCCTGCTTTCCGCACAGCCCATGTTGGAAGTAGAGCCTAAATAGGTGTTCCACCATCTTAGACAGTTGGCTGGAATGGTAGGAATGGCTGTGACTGTATCACCTGTCCAAAGTCTCTGATGAAGAGATTCCCAAGAGTGTGACCAATATAGACTGAAGAGAGAAAAGAAGTGTTGAGAGCTCACGTGTAGAAGGAGAGCCATCATGGCCCAGCACATGCTGGTGTCTGTCTCTAAGGCTTCTCAAACTGTTCTTGGAATGTTCCTTTTTTCTGGACTCTGCGCAGGGCAGAGGTGGCCCATGGTCTTCTTCACTTCTCTTTCCTCTCCTTCAGGCTGGGCCAAGCTGACTTTGACGACAGTTCAGTTGGAAGGCGATTGTTCCCACAGTAATGCTATTGTTACTGAGTGGACAATAGTTCTGGCACAATCAGCACAGCTTTGGTTTACAGGGTGTTTTAAGCTAAAAACAGTGCTGATTCTTTCAGCTCAATCTGAACCAAGAAAAAGCAGTTTCATCAGACAGAAGAAAAAATTATTTTCTCAAGGCTGAGGAAAATATTTGCAAACAATTGCAAGGTAAAAAAGGATAAACTCACTAAAAGTTGACTTAACATCACTAACTGGCTAAAAATGCTAAGGCAATAGTTACAGCTTTCCTGCTGAGTATCTTTAATTTCTTGTCTTAATGTCTTGACAAAAACAATTGCATATTTGATATGTGACAGGTACAGTCAATTACAAGACGGTCTGTAACTCTGAGTAACTTTGAAGTGTGCTGAAACCCCTATGGGTTATTCATATAGTAACATACAGTTGAATAGTAGTATTCAAGAGAACATCAATACATCAAACATTGAAATCTATAAGATGCTGGTAGGGAGGGTGCTGGAGCCAAGGTTAATTTCTGAATGTGTTGAACAATATCACACAAATTTACTGGGGAGCTAAATTCAGAAGAAGTTAAAACATGAAAAGAAGGCAAAATCTGCGGAAGAAAACAATTCCTAATCAAAACCATTGATGCAGGAAAGGGAAATTCACAAAAGCAAATGGTGCTTGGAATGATTTGAGAGCTACTCAATCTTCTAACTTGATTTTGAGCCTGAAATGTTTTTCTGTCCATGGAGGTGACTGAAATAAAACATGTAATTCTTTGGAGCAGCTTGTCAGGGACATATGATTCTGCCTGTATGGTAATAATCTTTCTCAGTCAGAAGAGAGGGATTCTGGTGATATGCAGAGATGCTGAAATTGTAAGCCTGTCTCTGGGTCCTGTGTAGACTGCACTTTCAGCTTTCCCCTACTGTTACCCTGTCTGTAGTTCTTCCAAAGGAAAATAATGGCCAGAAGTAACAAGTTGGGTGAAAAGTACCAGATGCTAACCAGTAAAACTTAGATTCAAGCAGTTTGGTGTTCTGCTTGACTTCTGATCCAGCTGACAACAGAAAACATGAAAAATAATGTCGTAATAGCTAGCAGTGATGTCATGACTCATACTTATTTTGAGGCATGCAGGAGGCATTTTATGTTTGCAAAGAAAATAATAATTGAGGAGAACCACCCCAAGAATGTGCAGATGTCTTCAGTCGGCAACTACGTGATAAACTACTGGCTAAGCAATAAGAAATGGGACATAGTTTTAAGCAGCAAAGTTTTTCTTTTCAGGCCTAGGTCAGAGCTATGTGTGGTAGCTGCTAATTATGTTTTTTGTTCTGCTAGAAGCTGCAGTAAGAGGACCTTGCTTGGCATGCTGAGCAAAGAGGGAAAAAAATTATCTAAGTCTTAGATGGCTCTAAAGTAAGCAGGAGCACTTGAGTGAGAAATGTCCAAGCCTAGTAATTAAAACCAATAGGTCTGGGAAGTCCTGTTATT
Organism: Gallinago undulata; assembly: GCA_026546715.1. Classification (NCBI taxonomy): domain Eukaryota; kingdom Metazoa; phylum Chordata; class Aves; order Charadriiformes; family Scolopacidae; genus Gallinago; species Gallinago undulata. The sequence continues at coordinate 41,216,529 of JAOTQQ010000012.1, forward strand.
TCCACTCTGAGATCACTGAAACAGGCTGGCTTGGCCAGTTGTATTTTTTCCATGCCTCTGCTCTGGGTGGCATTTTTTCAATTTCTGCCCAGGTATTTGCGTAAGAGCTGGGAGCGAACAGTGTCTTCTCTGTATTTTAACAAGGAATGCTTGGTGGTAGGCTGACAAGGTTTTATTTGATGAGACAAAACTTCACAAGCAGCACCAGTTTGAGGAATTTTCCCTTTCCGTCTCACCTCCATGCAGCCATTCTCAGTTGCAGTGATGCAGCTGTTCACAAGGTTACGCGGTAAACAAAACCAGAGAGCCGATGGAGTTTTACCTCAGCTCTCCTTTGGTTTCCTTTTTGCTGTAAGAGTTTTTAGCGAACAGTGCAGCCATAGAGACTGCTATCAGCAAGAGCAAGTGTCTGGCATACAAGGGCAGGAAACTACATAAGCCTGAAGTGGTTCCACATGCTTCAAACCACAAGCTGAGAATGTAGGCCTTTTTCTTTTACTCTGGGGCAGGGGAAGGTTTTTTGCCATCTGTTTTATTTCCTATCTCTTTCAGCAAAAAAGAACTGGTAATTTTTCTGATGTTGAAACTTCTCTAGAAGTCAAAAAAAAATCAACTCCAGTACATTTTTTAAAAAGAGAATTATAGTCATTGTTAAACACTGGGGAATCTCTGTTCTGAATATGTCAGTTAATGTTTTATTTGTATCCTAAAAGAGGCTTCCTAAAAGCACGAAGTTGGAGCTGCCCTTTGTTGCTCGTTTGACGCATCCATTAGGATTTGTTGCAATACATTCATTAGCAACCTGAGTGCACATAGTGCTCTTTGTATAGAGGTGATTGAACAAGGGCTAGCAAATACAGTTTCTGAAACAAAGAGAAATAAAAAAAAAAAAAGGAAAAAGGAAATGAAGCCTAGAAATTTACCACATCACCTGAGACGTGTTTAATATGCTTGAAAGAGCAGAATGAAGTATTGGCAGTGGTTTCCTGACACATTTGTTTTACAGGAAGTTAGATTTGTAGATGCCATTTAAAAATCTTAATCAGGCGTATATGGTGTCCGTGGATAATAAGATGTGGTGAAAAGTGTGGATTCTTACTGCTCTGTGACTTTGCTTTAAGACATGCAAGTGTAGTGTGTTCCTTCTCTTTGGAGATGGTGTCCTTTTGAACATGTTCCTCTTCTGCCATAAAGAAACAGAAACCAGGAGATCAGTTCTTTCCAAGTGTGGTCTCCATCAGCTCTGAGCCTACAAATGATAAAGAGCATCTTGTCAAGCATCCTTCACTGGGTTCCAGTGCTGCAGATGATGGAACAATTTGTTGTGCCTCACCATGATGCAGTAAAAGCCGTGGCTGTACCTCAGTGAGGGCAGCATGCCTGACCATGACACTCAGCATTACCAGGGTAATGGAGTGTCGTCCCCCAAAGCCAGACAGCGTGTGCTTACTATGAGTAAGTGTTTTCTCCGCTCCCCTCCCTGGGGAGCCCTTGTGAGGTGTTCGCTCAGAACTGTGGCTGAGTTGTCTCCTTTGCGCTATTACTGGATCACGTGCGCTGTGTCCTTGTCCTTCTATTTTGTGGTGAGATGTAAAGCATACAGCAGCCAGAAATTGCTACTTTCTGTACACAGAGATCAAACTCTAAAATTGCTGTGATTTCCTTTCACCCACCTGTGAGCTTCCTTTTTTTTGCATAATCTTAAGGGATCATCACAGCTGAAACAGCTCCCTACACTGTGATGCTGGTAATTTGATGAGTGTAATGGTGAGTACATGTATGTCTGACTGGTCAAAGCTAAGTGGCTGCAGCTTTCAAAGCCAAAGCAAATTTGGCTGCCGTTCTTGCGACAGCAGCAGCAGCTGCAATGCTTGTGGCTTCTTCACCTGCTCACAGCTTCCCTCAAGGAAAATGGAAATCTGTTGCTGACAAGATTGAGAAGCTGCTTCAAGGGGGAGTTTTCTTAGAATGTTCTTGGTGGTTTGTTTTTTTGTTGTTTTTTTTTTTTTTTTTCAAATGCCATCAGTGAGTTCAAGAAACAAGTACTGGCTGCTGAAGAGAAGCATGTTGTTAACCTGAGATGACCAGCAGCAGCTGCAGAAAGACTTAACATACTTTCCTGCAAGTTTGTAATCGTTCTCTGGGAAGGCCTCTTCAAAAGCTCTCTCATCTGTTTGGGAAAAACACGGTCCCCAGTTGCTGCTTGTCACCTGCTGGCTAATTGAGCCTTTTGTAGATCGCTTGAGTGAAGCTTCCTAGTAGACCTTGGAATGCTGTCCCAGCCCGTCAGTCTCCAGGCGGTCACTGAAGGCTTTCAGCTGCGACAGTGCCACTGGGGCATCTCATCTCTTCTCATTTTTCCCCCTTGTTCATTGCCCTTCACTTCTCTGGTACTTGGCCAAGCATCAAGTGTTTGCACTTAGAAATTCTATGTTGTTCTTCCGTGTGCTACAGCCCAGTCTTACCCAGGCGCCAGGCTGTGTTGATGCCGGTTGGTCTGGAAATTGTCATGATGTCAGCATTTTCAGGAACTCTCACTCGTTTTTTCCTGATAAAAGTTATGATGTGCCAGCACAGCTAACAATGTAGACTTCAGTGATGTAAACAAGTTCTCCTTTTATTCGAGGAGACCTTGCTGAAGGCTCTGTTGCCATGGCTAACAAAGCCTTTGCTGGAGATGACAGATATGAACTTTTTAACTGCTGTCTGTGCAACTGCCAGATGTCAGTGTGGTGTTCTCTGGGGCAGGGAGAGATACGGCAGGTGTTAACTGAAGATTTGAATCAGTCAAGCAATAAATGCCTCAGACAGTGAGAACGGGTTGTGTTGTGAGCAGCATCTGTAAGGGCGAGTGATGAACAGATTGCTTGCTGAGGCTTAGCAGGCATAGGACCTGAGACTTCACGGAGCAGTTGTCAAGGTATTCCTTATCTCAGTAACAACAATCAGGAAAATGAGATGGCATATGCTTTTTATTTTTCATGCATTTAGTTTGATAGGTTACTGGATTGATAGTTGCCATGAGGTACTGGTTTTGTGTTATATGTTCCTATTTGACTTTTAAGTAGCTGTATGCTCTTAGATGTGCATTGGATATCCAGGTCAGGGGGAAAGCTTTGCAGCTTGCTGTGCAGAGTTTGTGGGTGTTTGTTAATAATAAACACTGTCTACTCTGGGCTTCAAGCAGCCAGCCAGTCTGAGCCAGGCTTGGCTGGTCAGCCAACGTGGTCTCCTTCTCTGTAGGTGGTATTATCATGCATGGTTGGTAAATCCATTTTTAGACAGCCATGAACTTTAGGTACAAGAGCTCTATAGCTCACAAGTAAGGATTAAGCTTTTTCTGTATTGTATATTACTGACAATATGGGACTTCATTGACTATTTTAAGGGCAAGCAGTACAACCAACCAAGACAATGTATACTGAGAATGGTTCAGAGTAGTAGTTTCAGGGGTGCCTTGTGCCTACAAGGAGCTCTTCTTTCCGGCAGCTAAAAGGAAGTATGGCAGGTGTGGTGGGCAGTCTCCTGCCCCCAAGGAGCGCTCATTTTCCAGATACAAGGTTGCTCTGCTGCTTTTGCAGCAACAGCCTCAAAGGACAAAGTTCTCCAATGAAAACCTTAAGTGCCTTTGTACTTCCATGAGCATGAGTATTCCTGTTCATCATTGCTGGATTCCTTTCTGCCATTGAGAGCCACTTCTCTGCCATTCCTTAAGACAGCTCAAACCTCTTAATTTTTAGGGTCTACAAACCCACTTTTGTTGGCCTACAGTTCTCTTCACTGTCCTTTTCTTTATCTTGCTTCAGAAGCACCTTGTGTGCTTGAAATACTCTTTTTGTGTTTACACAAACCTACCCACACTGTGGACTGTCTTCTCCTGACATTCTGACTCTTGGGTTTACCAGGCCTTGAGAACAGTTAACATGGCTCTCCAGGAGGATCTAGATGTGCAGACGAGAGAAATGCCTTGCAGAGGAGAGAAGTAATAATCACAGCTTGCTGTGCAATTTCTGAGTCTGCAGAGATTTGATTAAATGAATCCCTACATTTTTGGTTACTATCATCAGATCCTCCACTTTTTAGTTTGTTTGGATATTCAAGTCTCTTACAATGTTTTTTGCTTCCTATGAGTTGCAATACAGGGATTCTTTCTATCATGCAAGATAGATGGTCTTCTACATGCATGTGTGCTTTTTGCAGCAATCATGTAGTATTTTTCTAAATGGGCAAATGACTTGGTGGTCTGGGACACAGGTTTCCAACAAGCTCTACAACCAGTAAAGGACTCCCCTACCTGGGAGGAGGTCAGAGCACGCTGTGTTTGTGTCTGTGCATCTGCAGAGAAAACCAATTACAGAGGACGTGTCCCTGCTCTTACCTGAAGCAGCAGGTTCATCTATGATTTGGGCATTATGACTTCATTTGAGACAGGAGAGCCCACTGGAGTGGGTGGCAGGCTACCTGTCACCTTTGGGCTGTTGCCTGAACAGAGAAGTAATTCCGTGTTAATAGATATACAAGCTATGTGCTCACAAAGTATAGGGGTCTCCTGGCTTAGGACCTGGAGTAGTACTTCAGTGCTCTCCTGGAGTAGTACCTTTAGTCATTGAGGGTATGTAGAAAGACATAAGCACCTCTTTCAGAGTTAGAGGGAAAGCAGCTGTGTTTCATAGAGTTAAAACCCTGCTAGGGCATTTGCTGGATTTAAAATTATTTTCCTATCCTTTGCAGATATGCTAAAAATCAGCTGTGCCATTAATACTGTTTTGCGATGAGTTTTATGTGTTTTGGGAGTTGGTTGTGACTTGAATATGGCACTTGTGCAATGTTACTCACTTATCGCTTACATTGCTGCAGTATTTTGAGTGTTGTGTGAGCAACTTTTATGTTGATTGGAAAAACTTACAATGCTTTCACGGTTAAAATGTTTTAAATTTAAATTGATTTTTAAAATAAATCTGTTAATATTGGATTGGAGAGAGAAGAAACAAAATTATGAAGTTATGGTACATAACAAACTTGTATTGTGGTGTGTTTGTTCTTGTAAATTAATTCCCTGCTTGATGAAAATATGGCATATTCATAGAATCATAGAATGGTTAGAGTTGGAAGACACCTTAGAGATCATCTAGTTCCAGCCCCTTTGCCATGGGCAGGGACACCTCCCACCAGACCAGGTTGCTCAAAGCCCCATCCAGCCTGGCCTTGAACACCTCCAGGGATGGGGCAACCACAGCTTCTCTGGGCAACCTGTTCCAGTGTCTCACCACCTTCACAGGAAAGAATTTCTTTCTACTATCTAATCTAAATCTCCCCTCTTTGCCGTATAACTGTAAAGTCCTCAGTTTTCAGTTAGTAACGTACAGGACTGTGTGTGGTGGCTTTCGGTGTGGTGCAGTGGTGATACAGGCAGCTGTGGGGACCAAGACAGGGAGCTAGTTAAACTGGCAGTGCTGGGACAGAAGTATTGCATTCGCTGTGATCAGTAGTAGGCAGGGCTTAATTGTAGCTCATCATTACAAATAATTGCCTTTTTAATGATCATGGCTAACATCCTGTAACAAGGGCTCTTTAATAATGTCATTCATATGCTGGTTCTGTGATTACCCCCCATCCTTTTCTACCACTGAGGCCTGTGCCGGAGCAGATAGATAACTTCTTATTATTAGATAAAGAATACCACTTGCTTGTACTTGGGATTGTCCTTTTATCTGAGTTGTAGAGGGTTTGAATAAAATTAATTCACCTTTTCTCACCCCCCTGCCATTTTTATCTTCAATAAATAGCCAGCGGATGGTGGTGAACAAGAGAAGCCACTTATCAGGGGCCAGGCAGCCTCCTTATTTTAGCAAAGCAGCCAGACAAGAAGGAAATCTGCCCAGACGCAGGGGCTGAGAGATTATTGTGCAACAGACTGCTTCACAGAACCGTGCACTTGAAGGCAGCTGATTTCATCTGTCATTAGTGAAGTTTTAAATGCACTGTTTTTTTTATCTTTTTCTAGTAGGGATTGCCTGTTACAGCTCACATTTCCAACACCGCCCTGGAAGAAGGGAATCTCAATTACAGCAGCAGTCCACATTGTTGCTTAAATTAGCTGAACCAGTTATGCGTGAACTACAATTGTAACCTTGGCCTGCACTTCGCTCATCTTTCAGTTTTGGGAAGCTGTTAAAAAAAAGATGTTTTATTCTGTCCAGAAATATGTACTTAATAATATATGGGCGTTGCTTCACTGTGTTGAGATGTAACATTTGGAAATGCACAGCTGCAGTCAGTGACATTTCTCCAGGGCATGGTTATCCTGATTGGCTCTCTTAGGGATGGAAAATTCCACTTACTATCTTGGCTGGTGTCAGAAGCTGGAAACTCTGACTTTTTTTTTTTTGTTCAAGTACAAAAAGCATTTAGCTCTTATTATGTTGTGTTTTCTTCTTAAAAAAGGCTGTGATAAAACTGGATATGAGTCAGTGCTGTCCCTTGCTCCAGTTCTGTAGAGAGAGTATCTGTATTATTGCTTGCACTAGAACTTGGGTAAGTTTTAAGAGATTGGAAATCAACTGGTTTTTTATCAATTTCTTGAATAGTACTCAGGGTCCTCCTCTTTTCAGATTCTGAAGGAGGGGCATTAAAACAGTACAAAAGTTCATCAGTGACAGCAGTTTCAGTCTGTCTGTTCAGGATATGATCTTGGGATTTGCAAAAAACCACATTCAGTTCCTTTCTGTAATGAAGATTTTTTTTTATATATTTTTCTTTGTACTACTGCAGCAGCTAGACGTACCAAGCAAGGAGTAGGCCAGCCGCCGTGGGTGGCCAGCCAGCAGCCAAGCAGCCACACAGCCTCTCACTCACTTCCCTCTCCTGCAGGATGGGGAGAAAATAGAAGGAAGGATCATGATAGTGACAGTTTTATAAGAAAAGCAAAAGCTGCACATGCAAGCAAAGCAAAAAGAGAAATTAATTTACTACTCCCCATCAGAAGGCAGATGTTTAGCTACTTCCTGGAAAGCAGGACCTCAGCATGTGTAACAGTTGCTTGGGAAGACAAACACCGTGACCTCAAATGTTTCCCCTTATACCTCATTTTCTTCAGCTTGTATCACTGAAAACGACATCATATGGTCTGGAACATCCCATTGGTCAGGTGGAGCCAGCTCTTCTGACTGTGTCCCATCCCAACATCTTGCCCACTTGCAAGCCTACCTGCTTTGGGGTGAGGGGAGGGAGAAGAGAGAAAGCAAGCTGTGCAAGCACTGTTCAGCAGCAGCCAAAAGGTTGGTGTGTTATCAACACTGTTTTAACCACCAATGCAAAGCATGACGCCGTACCAGCTGCTGGGAAGGCAGCACCATCCCAGCCACGCTCAGTACATCCACTGTACGGGGTGTTGTACAGGCACAGCAGGAAGGATAATCCTTACTCCACAGTCATTAATAGAGTTGTGAAAGAACAGCGGGGTACAGGCAAGTGATAATGGGCAGTATGGAACAGTCAGGAATGGTCAAAAGGATGAATTGTAGCCTTAGCACTAAAGATTGTGATTTCCAGTTAGAAAACAGGAGTTTATTTGCAATGTCATGTGCATAGTGCATTTTTTTTTAATACATGATATCAAAGTTTATTGTAGAGTAAATAAGTGAATAAGTGATAGTCAGGAAATAGATACTAATTCCCATTTCACGGTGAGCTTGGGCCCTCTCTTTTTTTTTTTAAGAATCATAGAATGGTTTGGGTTGGAAGGGACCTCAAAGATCATTGAGTTCCAACCCATTGTGATGGGCAGGGACACCTCCCACTAGGCCAGGTTGCACCATCTTGTGTGGTGTAATGACAACAGATCAACCAAAAAGCAACTCCCAAAAGACCAACCTTTTCCTACTGCTTTTCTTGTTCTGTGGCTTCTTCCTTGGATGTTTTAAGGTTATTCCCATGCATTTTTTCACCCATCCTTATCTGTTACACCTGTGATCTGTTGATTGTTGGTTTGGGGGGTTTCTTGAGGGGTGGGCTGGGTTTGTTTATTTGTTTTGTTTTGTGGGCATCTGTTCTCATTTACACTGTAAAGGAAAACAGTCCTCCTGACCTAGAGGTTTGTTAGCAATGCTTAACATTTTTGCCTTATTTTACACATCAAAAGTGTTTTGAAGATGAAAAACTTTAACACAGGACATGTGAAGTGTTTATTACTCTTATTTGGCAAATGGGGGAGCTGAAGCAGTGAAATACATGATTTACTGAAGTTCAGACAGTAAGATGGTTACAAAACCAGTCAGAATTCAAGAGCTAGTGACATTCAATTCCTCCCTTGTGTCGGTGTTTGTCTGTGGAAATGTATCTCTAATGCTCAGAACATTAGACTTGCCTTTAGAGTAGGTGGTTGTCAATATTGGAGATCATGCTGGATTTATGTTTGTACAGGTAACTGTGTCTGAGGAAATTTTAGTTCTCTCCAAATGTTACAAAAGAATTAAGTATCGGTAATAAAGCCAGAGCTTTATTTATGACATCCATTAAAGCAGGACGGCAGAAAAAGATCATACAAAGCACTTTCACAGATTGATTCCTGGGTTGTAAAATTGTTCTGTGGTCAGATAAACTACAGACTTCTGTCACAGGGCCAGAAAATGCTTAGTGGTGCCAGCTGGCTTGTGGGTATATGGAGGGCAAACCCAGTCCTTTCTTAGGTTATAATTCCTTCATTACCCTCAGGGCACTAGGTGAGAAAAAAAGTATCTGTAATCTCTTGGCTGGTGGGCATGCACTTCTGCTCACCTCTGTGCCACAAACTGTCTCCTAAGATATATGTTGAACTATATCCCAGATAGTTACATATTCATCATTTTATCACTCAATTTCAAGTTCTCTGGGACCAGGAATTCCAGAGAGGAAAAAAATACAGTCATCACTCAATATATCATGATAAACCAGTATCTGGTGAAGGAACTTTGGTATTTGTCACTTTTAAAGGACAAGTTATATTATGTGGCTCTATTTCCTGCGGTTTTTAGCATTCTTTCTCAGCGGGTGAGTTTTAAACTCTGACTGTACCTTGTGGCCATGCAGGCAATATTATGTGGCAAACATGGTATAGCTTTGTACAAAGTTGTTGATATGGTCCCCTTTGCACCTGTCCTGTGAAATAGTATTATGTGCAATTGGAGAACCCTCTTTAGAAAATGCATGTAAATCTCATGTTGTGAAATTTATGCTAGGAAAGGAAATCTTTGAAAGAAATATCTCTTGCCATACATTTTTATGGTGGTTGTACTTCAAGGATCCAATCTTTCTTACCCTTTGTACAGTAAAAAAATTGATGAAGTTAATGGTTCAAGCCTCAAATGAGGCAATAGGCAGATTTAATATTTCTGTGAATCAATGCTTCCTTCTTGATATGTACAGCGTAACTGAAACTGATGATTGTGAAAGCACCTGAATAAAGGAGACCCCTTTTAGCCTTTGGTGGTTAGAGAAGTGTTGTCATCATCCCACCTTTATGCAAGAACAAGATTCAATGCTTGCTGTGACTTCTTGTTGAGTTTTCCTATAGGATAAAATTTCATTAAATTTATTTTTCATTTTCTCATTAAAATAATACCTGTGTGTCTTGCATCACTTCAAGTGTTCTCCTAGTTTATAGAGTAAATGACCTGCTTCTGATTGTTCAAGTTATTCAACAGCTAAATCAGACGACATTAAGGTTCATGGAACCGAGATGGATGGTGTGTGGCAGACTGAGCCAGCATGGTGACTAGCTGTTGCCATCCTGCAGGCTCAGTCTTTCCTGTCCTTTCCTTTGGAGTCCTAGCTTCTCCCTCATGTTCCCTTGCTCACCTGACCCTGCCTTGTGTGAATGGAAGAGAGCTATTTGCTTTTTTTGATATTTCACTTTTCTGCTGGCTTAGTACACTGAGGGGACTCAGCACAGCTGAGCGGGGCAGCCAGCACAGGACAGGGAGAGAAATCAGGGTGAGAAGGCCGTGGCCCCTCATGAAACCACAGCTTAATGTAGACCTAGTGTATGTAGACAGAGATTGGACAAAGCTTCATTAAAAATATCTCAGAATTTAAGAACTGGGCCAGAAGTAGTTAGATGCTGACTTATGGAGAACATTGCTTTGTTATCTTCTAAGAAATCTCAGAAAGCTCTGCCATGCACAAGATGCAGGACTTTATGCACTTAGTATTCCCCATTGGCTAGGCTGTGAGACCCAGAGAACAGGTATGGTACAGACAGAAGCATTAAACAGGCAGGATGCTGCTATGATGTTTCACTCCCAAACCAGAGGGAAGGAACATATTTGGGGAGACAGGGACTGAGCAATATCATGTATTTTCTATTTTCAAAGGCACATGTAACCTCCATTCTTGAGAATCACTGAGGATGATCTAGCCCTACATCTCAAAGTCCTGTCTTCCCTACCCTACATCTTTTTCAAAGGTGGGAGGAGATGTAGGCTTACTGTAGTGCAGAAGTCTGTTGCTGGCTTGGACTGAGGATCACTTACAATGCTAATATCAACTACTTGGACTACCACAGTAAAAATAATGGGGCCGGACTAGATCTAACAGCAGCTTAGCCACTTGTGCGGGAAAGGGTCCTGTAGCACTGACTTTTTTCTTTGGAGCCACCTTTTTGAGGTGGTTCACTGTTGCTACATTGATGTGGCTGTTTATAGAGTTTGGCCAAAGTGACAAGTTTCTGTGAAATTCTTATGTGTTATAGAGCTTTTGATTGCACTTGTGGACGTTTATGTTTAGCCATTCCACTAAGAACTGAGCTGGTCAAACTCAGCTAAAACTATAGCAGCAAGAATCAAAGCTATGTTGCTGGGGTGTTGTTTGGGCTTTTTTTCCCTTTTAATCTTAAGGAAATTATTCTGATAATGGATGCGGTTAGGAATTTGGAAGATGAGTGTGCAGGAAAGGATGCTGCAGTCTTGAAGTGCTGGCTTCCTCAGATAGTTGTTGGGGTTTTTTTAATGTCTTGTAGAAACACTTAAAATGTGAATCATTACTGCTCCTGGCTGACTTTGGATGAACTAAAAATTGCAGTGACTGAAAGCATGCATTGAAAAAGTCTGTAATAAGAAAATATTTGGATATATCCTTGGTAGATTTATTTTTATCATTTGGGCTAGCCAGGCTGGTCGGAGCAGCAAGATTAGTAAAACGAACAACTAGCTTTAGATTAAAAAAATAGAATAGCTTTTGTCTTTTGCAAGCCTGCAACTGAAAGTTGTACAGTTATGCTTTATAGTTTTATGTGATGGTGTTAACATATTAAAGTTTTATAAATATTGTATTGGGAGTGGGGTGAATTAATCAGTTCATCCAAATGTTTGTATTTATAATTTGCTACCATGCTACTGTCTAGTCTGCTAATATTCCTGCTCCGTAGGTGGTACAAGAGGAAGGGTAAAGCTGTTAGCTGAGTCACAGTGAGGTCCTCCGATTTTGCACATGAGAACTCTCACTAAATGGAAGTAAAGTTACATGTGTTCAAGGGCACTTTAGTTTTACAGCTTTCAGTGATTTTCTTCTGAAAGTCCATGGGGTGTAGATGCTTCAGTTGCTGGTGCAGCTCCAGGTGTTCAGTGCCTGTTCTCTGTTTGAGACCTCTTGTATTGTACACAGAGACTTCTTCAGGCTGGATTCTTCAGGCTGGATTCTTCAGGCTGAAACTGCTGCTTTCCTATAGTTGGCTCTTGCCCCACTCTTAATGGTTGTTTTAGCTCATTTAACAGCAAATTTTAAAACATTCTTACCGTGCTTGTTACTTTGTCCTCCATTTTGTTGGGATCATCCAGTTTACATTAGATATTTGTCTTCTGTTTCTAAGTGCCATTTTGTTGTGTTTAAAATCATCTCCATGGCCCTCTGAGCACCATTATAAAAATCTTTAATGTACCTTTTGTCTTTCAGATCTCACTGCTGGTTGGATTCATCAGTGTAAATAGCTCTCCATGGACGGATTACAGTGCATACAGCTACTTTCAGATTGTCACCATGTGCGACTTGGTTATGATTTTGTTCTTCTACATTATCCACATTTTTAGAATCTACAGGAAGCTCACTTGTGTTAGCTGGCCACTTGCGGTAAGCCTCTTAGATGATCTGGGTTGCTTGCCTCACTTGTGTGTTGGTGTCTCAATTACTTAGTCCGTTTTCTTGTGCTATCACAAAACAAGAACAATAGGCTGTCTTTCAACATAATTTTTTTTGTTGCTTTTGTTATTAGTATTCACTTCCACAGATGCTGTAATACTAAATTTTTTAGCTGATTTGGATCTAATCCAGCCCTCCTTCACACAAATATAAGTTCAGGTTTACTCCAGGCAATAGTGTTACTCTGAGACAACTGAAAAGCGGCTGATTATCAAACCTTCAGCAGATGGGTCCGAGCTCAGGTCATTTATAGCAGCTAAGGGACTGCTGGAGTACGAAATCATAGCATTAGAATTCATGTACTACATCCTGTCCCAAAATAACATTTATGAGTGCTATTTAAGTCAAATGTGTCTCTTTTTGGTATGGTTTTAGGTAACTTAAACAATAGCAAGAAATAGGAGCCTCAGCGTGATTGCCGTAGCCTGGCCATTCCTGGGATATCCTGCAGGATGTTCCTGTCTCATTCCTGCATTTCCCCTGTACATCCATCTCTCATATCCTTGCAGAGAACTAACAAGCAGCACAGAAAATGTGAGACCTGAACTTCCTTAGTAGCTTCAGGTCATGTCAGCTAACAGAAGAGTCCCGCATCCTAGTGTGGGATGACGGATTTTAATAACCTCTTAGTACATGTCTCACTTCTTGAAATCCAAGAAGTAGTTGGATGATGTTTAAGGAATGCTATGTAAGTAGTTTACAGATGTAAAATAATGGTTTGTCCATCCATCCACTTCTAGCCAGAAAGAAAAGTTTAATGTTCTTTTCCTTTTCAGCTGAAGAATATGGTTAGACTTGTGCTCCTTCTTAGTTTTTTAGATGTATACCACCACTATATTTCTCAGGAAGGTACTTTTTTATCTAGAGATAATACAAATACAGGGATTGAAAAAAGAGATTGAAATAAGCTAAGAAACGACAGTTTTGCAAAGCAGTGTTTAATGTGTGCATTACCGTAACAGGACTATGCCATTTTGACCTCTGCATAGACTGCTTTTGCTTTTTTGTTGTGTGTTTAATTATTCCTAAATGTTCCAGAGTCACTAGGGAGTTGAAGGCACTGCAGTTTGTGGCTGCTCAGCTTCAGAGAAATTTATGGATGTGATGCTTGAACATTGCTGCTCTTTTACAACCAACCTCCTTTTCAGTCACACATCTAAGTATCTTTAGGACAGAATAGGAAGACCTGTAAGAGACTTTGGGAAAGTACAACTACTGTTTGGCTGAGTTTCCTGGCAGGATCTCTACATTTCAGTCAGGGGTGGGATTTGCAGTCAGTAAAGTTGCAGTGGTTCAAAGATTTGTTCAGCACTGACACCTTTTAAAGCCTGGAGGTGTTTCTCCAGAGGGACACTCTCCCAGCCCTGCCAGGAGTTGGTTCTCCAGCTAATTTAGCCTTTGATGATTCTTTGTAATGGCCTGTGTACACTGCTTTATCTGGTGTCTCAAAGGAGGTGGTGGCATGTCTAATTTGCCTACTGCATTGTGGATCAGGCAGAGGAGCCTCCTCATGGAAATAATTTATTCTAGCAAAAGCAAGGGTTGAGAGCTTGATTACCTGAAACGAGATTACAAATGAGGGAAGGAGGGAAGTTGTAGTCACGGAGCCTGCTTTATGGCAAAGATCCTCCTCAGCTGCTTATAAACACCTGAGCAGAGGGAAACTATGTGTGGTATGATAGGCTGTTTCTCTTTTGGGATTTGCTTGAACTGTTTTCTTTGGGGACTGTATTTTCTCTCCTTTGGTTTGAGATGGAATCTCTCTCCCTTATACATGGCATTTGCCTGGCTCCTGCTGGTGTGCAGTGCAGATAAAGTGAGCAGATACCCTCCTGCCCACCCCACTATGAGAAAGAACCCATGTTCAGATTGCAAACACTGATATTGGTTACCATAAGCTTTGTAAGGATCCAAAATCTAAATCCACAGATAACCCCTGCTTATAACAAGGTAAAATTGACTCCTGAACTGGTAGTCGTCACACTGAAGAAGAGCTTAAATGTGGTCCCTCGGTGCTGCCTCAGAAAAAGCCATGGCATCACGTTGTACTGTGGGACAGCTGCAGCCACCCTTACAGACTTAGGAGCCTGGGTGTTGGTTACGAGTGTCTAAGTAGTTGTGCTTTTCATGGCTTCCCTCCTTTTTGCAGTCTTGGTTGATGTAAGTTGTTGGTAAATCCAGCAGTAGAACCTCTGCTTAATTTCTAAGATTATCAGAAGTAGGAGCATTTGGTTTCCTGCTTAAGCCATTTGCTGGGATTTATTGCCATTTCACATAGGCTTGAGAAATATGCCTTTAAGGCTTCTTCATCCGGATCTGTCTCTTTAAGTAGGGTGCATACTTGAGGCAATAAAGATACATGTTTCACCCTCAGTAATGTACCATGCTGAAATGAAAGGATTGCATCCATACCCATTAAGTAGATCTTACTCCAGTGACATTAGTAGACCTGAAGATTGGCCTCTCTCCTCTTTTTTTTTCTTTTTTTAATAAAAAGTCAGGTATGGTTCATAATCCACTCACAAGCTGTTTTTTACTCTTTTTTTTTAATCTTTCAATTTTTTTTCTTTTGACTGGTGTTTTGTGCTCTGCCAACTTGTTTTCATTCTGAGGCATATCAAAATGCTTTCCCGCTAAGTTTCCCTTCTGATGCAGACTATGCTTGTCTTCACAGGAGTTTCTTCATTATTTAATCGGTACAATTCTCCTTCTCATTGCATCGATTGTAGCAGCATCCAAGAGTTACAATGTAACTGGACTTGTGGCTGGCGCGGTAAGACTGTGTTTATTAGTCTTGACACTTTTTGAATTGTAATAGATATTAAATAGGGCATTGGAAATCTAGTGCTTGTAATTTTATTTTCTTACAGACTTGCATTGCTTGAGTCCTGGTCAGGGGAACCACCTTCTAGCTCATTTCAGTGAATGTTCTGTAACAGGATGCCAACAAAAATATTTTGTTGTGAGACTCCAGACTCACTACTGAAGTGGGTATTTGTCCTGTCAGAGAGTAGAAACCAAAGGCTGCTGCTTTAACTCATAGGAACTAATGTGTTTAGGGAAAGAATTGACACAATTCTGTTTTGACAAATGGCTGTTGTAGGAGCTAGAAGTTAATTAAAGGGTTTCACTCCAGTCTTTGGCTTTTGACGTGTCCTGCTCCAGAACAGAGACCTGTTAAAGATCATTTCTGAGCTAAAACCCACTGAGATCATGGGCTGACTTACCAGAAGATACTCTCTGCCTCTCTTTATAGAGACAGACATGGCTCCTGAGTGTGGGCAACAGTATTTTCACAGCAGCAGGACCTGAAATACAACTCCTTCAGAATAAAGAATTACTTTCAGAAACTTAGTCTTCATGATGCTAATGGACTAGAAGACTTACCTGACTTGTTTTTTGGCAGATGGCAGGGAAAGACTTGTTTGAATGGTGCAGTAAAAGAGCAGTAATCAGAAGTGTTAGGAAAAGTCTTTTTGTTGCAGAATTCTAGTGGGAAGTCTAGAAGGTGAGACTCTGTGCTGCTGTCCAGCTTTTACTGCCCCCTTGTATATGACTCTCAGTCCATCTTTCATTCATTGTTTTGACAAGATATAAGCTGTTATTATGCTATGAAAACCTTTATTTTTTTAGTATATTGGCAGAATGGAGTAAAAAAAAATCACTTTTATTACTTTTGGGGTCTGTTAACATCATAAAACATGTAGCTGGGTATACAAGGGTGTCCATACCTTCATGGAATATGTGTCATCTAATGTTCTGTAAGTATTTGTGGTGTGTTTGTTTTCTTATCCAGACTTTCGGGTTCCTAGCTACGATCCTTTGTGTTTTAAGCATATGGTCATCCTACAAGGTTTCGTGCATCACTCAGTCAACAAGTAAGTATTCTACTTAGTAACTGCCAGAATGCTTCCCAAAATGAATATTTATATTTTCTGCCACAGGGCTGTGTCTACCTGGAAGGATTTATTAATGTCCTGTTCCTTATTACTCAAAATTACTCACAAAGCAATAATTCCGGCTACTGACAGCTGTTAGCTAACTGCAAGAGCAAATAACTTGCTTTTAGCAAGTAGTGAATGTATCAGTGTTTTCTCCCTCCCCACCCCTTATCAAAAGAACTTTTCCTGTGTGTTCCTGAATCAAGTAGATTAATTTGTTTGTGGCAACACAAGTGACACCATCTTTCTTTTCAAAGATGCATCTGTGTGACTACTTCATTTCTGCAAGACGTCTGCCTTACAAAATAGGATACCAAAGAGGAGCGTCCACTACTGAAGAGAGAACATGGGTGTTTTGTTACTGGCCTGGACAGCCAGTAGCTTCTGAAGATCTACCTGAATGCCTATGCAAAACAATGTTGTGAACCAAAGTTTTTTTGCTGCCCCCACTTCCTTCCCCCTCCCCCCAAGAAGTTTATAATGGAGAACATCTTTTTATGAGCTTTATAGAAAAAGACAACTCCTGTTTCACAGGCTGGGCTGTAGTCATTTCCAGCTATTTGCAGTAAGTCAATTTAAAACTCATTTGGAGAGTCATTTGGTTCACCTTTCAGAGGGATGGAAAAAATGCTTCTGATTTCCTCCGTCTGTTTACAGAAGGGAAATCCTGCAAATTCCTACCTGATTCTTAACTTCCAAGGATGATTTGTTTAACAAGGATCTGTTACAAACTGATTTGTGCCTGGATAAGCTGACCTGAGTCTTTTTTACCTCTTTCTATCAGAACTGTGGACTTTTTCTAACACCAGCTTCAAAAATTATGAACTGCAACTTGAATACATCACAGCAAACACTCCCTCCTAGCCCCACCAGTACATGACGAAATTGGACTTTTTTTCTTCATGGATTTTTACAGGTTTTTAACAATCAAAGGTTATTCTTAGAAACATCCCTCTGCCAAATACAGGAAAATACATACCCAAGAATATCTGTGTAATGCTTTGTGGGATCTTTTTTTTTTTTCCTTTTCACAAATGCTTGTTGGTAAAATGGGTATTTTTAAGACCTGCTCTGTAGAAAAATTCTGTGCATTTCCTACAAATTATTCTTTCCAGAGTCTAACAGTGTTATGGAAAGCCCATTGTGAATGTGCTGCTTTCTCTCACTTACATGTATTTTTGTCCCTTCTTTTGCCTCTGCTGGAATCTGTGCTTTTGGAAACTCTGCCTAGGGCCTGGACAGGCAGAACAGTTCAATTTTGTCCAATCGGGTCTTGTCATGAAGTTCTGTGTAACTTTTAAGGCTGAGACCATACCTTTCTGGCGCCTTTGTCTTTCTCTCATTTTGCAGTCCATCTCTGGTGAGCTGGAAATTCTTTGCAGGAAAAAGGGAAGCGTAGGCCCTTTCTCCTTGGTGCTTCCCCTTTCATGTCTAGCTGTGAAGTAGAACCTGTAAGTTGGGCCTTTTCTGTCAGGACAACTGCATGATGGTGCAAAAAGTAGGATTTATACAATTTACCAGGTCCAATCTGGAGGAAAAAAGCATTTTCTGGCCGGCTATGCATTTTTCCATTTGTCTGAAATTCTGTGTCAGTATTACTAAGCAGTTAATGGTCCTCTCAGAAAATTGTTTTTGTGCCACATAGCAGGTCATCATACATTGCCATTTCTTAGAATAATAGGATTGTCTAGGTTGGAAGGGACCTTTAAGATCATTGAGTCCAACCATCATCCTAACACTGCCAAAACCATCACTAAATGGTGTCCCTCAGCACCACGTCTGCCCATCTTCTAAATATCTCCAGGGATGGCGATTCCACCACTTCCCTGGGCACCCTGTTCCAATGCTTGATTAACCATATGAAAGTGAATGTAACAGACCTTTGCTTACATACAATGGGCTTGATTTGTTGCCATGTTTTCACTTTGATTATTTTTTTTAACTCTTTTACAAGAGAAATTGGCCAACTACTAAAGTATCAAAAATTTTGTATAAGGAAATGAAAATAACTGAGCAGATAACCTGGAAAGGTAGAAATCTTCCTCATGGTATGTAGTTTCTGTGATTCTTCTTGCTGTGCCTTTTCATACGCGCCCTTTTAACAGCAACATAGAACAGGGAACAATTTGAAAACAGAAAAGTCCACTATTTGTGGATGAAGATACATATATTCTCTCCAGGATAAACTACTTTGATGTTCATATAGTGGATTATTCAAATAAAACTATATAACAGGCAGTTACAATGTTATTAATTTCATATTGACCATTTTCTGTTTCTTTACGATGGCCAACTTTGGCCTGCTTTTCTGCCCCATTCTTTCAGATGACATATTTTGTGTTCGTTCAGAAATGGGTCACTTTTTCCTTTTTAATGACCTGAATTGAGCCTGCCTCAGAGGCTCTCTGGCTTAAGAGAACAGACATCCTTCTCAGCTTTCAGCAGTCATCCATCCACTGTCAGCAGAGTCAGTGATGCTTCAGGCTTCCTTGCCCTGCCAGCACAGGACCAGTCCAAAGGGCATACATGACAAGGGACTTCATTCTGGGCACTTCGAGTGAAAATAGCTGCAGAAGAAGGTACACACGCACACACATGGAGGAGTGCTTGATTACCAGTTCTGACTTAACTACAGTTTTTTGAAACCACCACTGACTTCAATTTGGACTGGCATGGTAGATATTTAAAGGTACAACCTCTTCTGTTCCCCCAGAGGAAAAAGAAGTGCTCTACTGCTCCTTCACCTCTTGAAATATCACCTCAGGTAGATAGTAGGCACTTTCCTACAAGCTTTAAACCCTCTTGACAATCTCGTGGGGAAACCAAGGTTCTGCTGCATCCTGTGAATGCAGCTGAGCCCTCAGAGCTGCGGTAGCAGTGGGAAGCACCTGCTAGGCATCGGGGCTGGAGCCTGAGCTTGCTCTGAAAAAAAGGCTGTTTCCGCTCTCTGCTGGAATCGTGCCCCCTCTCCTGGCACTACACTAGCATCTTTTTTTCAGCCTCCCACATCACTCTATCACTTGTCGCCACACTGGGGGGAAAAAAAAATCGGGGGACATTTCACACAGTCTGACAACCAAAGAATTTCTGAACTGTGCTCTGTCATCGTCCAAAGAACATGTTTTGCTGCAAGTGCACTTGTTTATACTTGATCAGGAGAAGTAAATGACAACTTCCCTTTGGGTTTTGTGCCTATTGGTAGGTTTAAGGTATGCCTAAACCTTTTGTTCTTGAGACAGTACTGGATCCATAGACCCACCAGATGCTCTTAGTGTGGGACATTTTCAGGCTGGAAAAGTGACATCTCTGCTGCCAAAGCTTCCTCGCCCCCCCAAATCCTCCTTGTGAAACATGTCTACCAAGAAAAGCACAGGTTTTGCTGGTATCACCAGCTCTACCAGGGGTCTTTGAATGACAGCTCTGTCTGGCAGGGAGTTTGGCACCTTACTACTGTAGCTCTGCCAGCAAAAGTGTTTTAAGTTTCTTTCAGTGTCAGCCTGGTTCTGAAAGCTCCATCTGCCTGCAACTTTGTCAAATATGGGATTCCAGCTGTTTTAGAAATAAACTGCATGTGCTATTACGTGATGTAACGGCTTTGAGACTCAGATTGTTGTCTTGCTTATTTTTTTCCTTCCTCTACTAGAGCAGTGACTTTCTCTCTAGGGAGTGTCAGAATACATCCTGTAACTGGAGGACAAGAGGTAGGAGCAAAAGAAAAAACTGTTCCCCGGCCGTTGTGTCTGGATGTGCTGGTCTCTGACTGTCCCACCCAAAGGCTGTCCAGCCTCTTCAGCTCTGAGGTGAGAGTAGTGTATTCTTTGAGTTAACACAGGTAGAGTTTGGGGTTCAGTTTCACTGAAAATTAAAATGTAAATATTGGGAAAAGAAAATAGCAAACTGTTTCATACTTCAAGAAAAGGACACCAACCTGATGTTTGAGCTCTGGGGAACTTGACATAAGTTAGAGCGTGAATAGTGCTTTTGTTGGGTAGAAACTGGGAAGATGAGAAGGGGAAACGAAACTTTTCAAAGCCACCCTTCCTTTTTTTTAAAAAAGCTTGAGAACCGCAGTGCTGGATGAAGAGACTGCAGGTTATTTGACAGCTTGCGCACTTTTCCTGTTGCTCTGAAATTGTTGTGTTTTGCATTGTGTGAACTACAGAGGAATTTTGCTCCTGTAAGTCTTTGGGAACAAATTACTATGTGGGGTATAGGGGAGATAGCAGGACACTAGGATAATGATAACTTCCAATGAAGTGGGGGGGGAGTGGAGGGTGGGAGTGTTGAGTGATGCTCCAGGGAAGAGGACTAGAAGCTTTTTAGGACAGAAGGGAGCAGGAGACAAGGAAGAGCAGGACAAACATTAGTAGAAAGCTTATGAGAGGAACAACTAGTGTGAGCTCATTATGCACTAGTAGAAATGCTGGCAAATGTCAACTGTTTCTGGCTGTATCAGCAGACCTTCTTAGAGTGATAGAAAAGTCTTTTCTGCTTGCCTGCTATGTACACTTCATACCATGTGTGTGGGATTTTCGTGTTCTGCTAAAGCTGCAGGAGGATGCACTAGACATGACCCAGAGGCTGCAGAAGATGTCATCGAGTTGCCACATGTTCTGCCCTGGTTAACTTAAGATTGCTCAGGGCTCCACTGGTCTCAGAGACAACGTGGAGCAAAATGCTGATGCTGAGCATTAGAGGCTGTGTGCTGGCCAGTGGCCTTGGGCATCCTGCTGGCTAGGGGCAAAAGTGCAGACCTGCTTTTGAGACTTAAGTGTCACCTGAAAACCAAGGCAAGCTGGAGTTATGTATGGCTGGGCCCTACTGGTGAGCTTGGCGCTGGGCCGGCATCCAGGAGGTGCTGCTGGTTGTGTGAGATGGGGAGAAGTGGGTACCCGAGAAAGGGTCTGTGGGAGGCTCACACCCTGTTCTTTCTGCCTGCAGAGACTGATAGGCAGGTGGGAAGGGAGAGCCCTCACCACAAAGCTCTAGGGTATTCTTAAGCAACCTTCCTGTTTAAGGCTGTTTCAGTTTTCAGACTGGAGCTCAGGTGTGGGCGCTGTGCTGGTGGCTTACCTTTTGTTCCTCTGCAGATGGACAGGGCTGCACACCCGAGGGGCCATCCCATTGGGAACAGGCAGCTCTTGGATTTGGTCCCTGGTCCCAGTGCTTGTTTAACCCCGCTATGTAGAAGCAGGTCGGAAAGTCATAGTGATACTTGTTATCTTCCTCTCCTGGAGAAAGATGATTACTTTTTTCCAGCACAATGGCAGCTGGAAAACAGGAAAAGCAGTAAGTGATGTTGGCTGCTCCTTCCTATGCCTGTCCCTTCTGGAGGTCACTGACTGCCCACAGCTGGCTACTCCAGAGTTTGTTTCTGTTCTGCCTCTCACTGAGCCCAGAGTCCAGTTGGCCTTAGCTAGTCCCCTGGGTCAGCTCTCTGGTTTCTCACAGCTGGGATGGTATGTGCATGGTGGTGTTCGTTACTAGGGACTGACCAGTATGCACCATCCAGGAGCTTGCATAAATAAAAACCCAACAAAACAAAAAACAACCCCCAACATATTTATAAACAACTGATCAAAGTAGCTTTATCCTCTTATTATCTCATACCTGCACTGGTTTACTGGGTTAATGACTTGCCAAATGACTTGCCAATTTATTAAGTACCAAACAAACTTGCATCACCTGCCTGGACCAGCCCCTTTGCCTTGGGGCAGTTGGCAAAAAAAAAACCTGTCTGCTTTTTGCCCTTTGCTAAACTTCTGTCTGAGCTGCTCTGACAGTGAAATTGAAACTGTCTGCCCACACCTCAAAGCAGCACTTCTCACAGGTAGGAAGCTTGAAAGTTGAAGAAAAAGGAAAGAAAGAGTTGCCATGCCACAGGAGTTTCCTGCCTCAAGGGTGGGGTGGCTGCCAAGCCAAGCTTTCAGTTTACATGGAGGCAGAATTTAGATACCCAAATCTTTGGCATTGTTCTGGCTAGTGCTGTGAAAGCTTGGCTTTAAGAAGCCAGTGTTGAGTAGCCAAAGGTGTGATATTGTGGCTGCTGTTAAGTGCTGGGACGGGACAGTAGCATGGTAGGGAGGGATAATAACTAGGAGACTGAGAGGGACCTTGCCTTTTGAGGGGTTGGTGGATAAAGAAGGCAGAGCTCGAAAAGAAAGTGTGGGTGAAGAAGCTGAAGTCAAGGGGCCGCTGTAGAATAGCAGCACTACCTGCCATTTCCTGAGTGAGCAGCTCAGAAAAGTGCTGTTCCTCCAGTTACTGTTTTCATATCGCTTCCTGAACATGGTATGACCTCCAGCAGCACCTGTTTTTTGCATATTGCTGAACTACAGCTTTACAGAAAGGCGCATAAGATAAATATTTTCAAAAGCAGTTTTATCACTGGACAAGTGCTGACTGGCTTTGAGGTGAGACTTGTGTTTGGGCAGAGTGTGCCCCTCAGAGCACTAGCCAGCCATGAAGGCCAGAGCTTTTCAAGCAGAAAAAAGGATAAGGACGTAGATAAATTCACTTCAATTAAAATGCATTTTTGTAGATCCTGAGTTAAATTCAAAATATCCAAGATGTAGATTTCATACGTTGCTCTTTAGGTGTTTACAGACCTAGAATAATGGCACAGCAAGGCACAAAGGAATTTGAAAGGAATAAAGTGCGACCTTTAAAGCATTAGCAGAGGAGCAGCAGTCGTGCCCTCCTCACGGTGACAGGAAATTCAGCCAGCAGTGTAAACTAACGCAGGAAGGCACATGCGTCCCAGAGCCAGCACTCGGTGCCACAAAGCCCCCAGGTTACTCTGGCCCTAAAATGATTTCAGCCCTGCCTGGTGCACAGAGGCACTGCCACAAACATCACCTCCAGAGCCCCTCTCACCTGTGAATCCAGAGAGGTGTGCCCGCAGGCCGGCACCCTGCAAAGGTCGACAGGGAGCTGTGCAGCAAACCAAGCTCCTGGGGAAAAGAGGGAGTAACACAGAAGACAAGGAACAGACTGAGCGCTCTGTGCTTTGCGTGTGTGGGTATGTGTAGAAAAAAAGTGATGTGCGGTGTGTGGTGGTGAAGGAAGCACCTGCGTGTTTCTGTGGCTGATAAAGGGGTTACCAGAGAGACAAGACTATGCTAGTGTTTGAAGCAGAGCTGGTGCATGTATGGATGACGTGGTAGGCCAAGCAGGGTGGTGGGGCATTTCTCCCCCCAGGAGTGACTATCCCCAAGCCACTAATGCAGAGAGTCACTGCTAAGTTGTCTGATCTACTTGTTCTTTTACGTGTTTGCGCTTGTGCAGGAAGAGCAACAGTGGACAAGCAGCCCTCTTGGCATAGGAGGAATTGTAGTAAGGGTCTAGAAACCTCGGGGGAAAAAATATCCCACAGGTGTAGGCTTAGATACACCTAACATTTAGGCATACAAGACCAGACAAGAAAAATTAAAGACGACACTGGCTCTGCATGTGTTTTTACAGCCCAAAGAGAGTAAATACCGTTCTCCCAGGGAAAAGTAGAGTGTGCTTTAGGGGCTATTTGCATGGGACCAGCCTTAATAACCAGCCATTCTCCCTTGAGTATTCAATAAAGAGAAGGGCAAGAGTGAATCACAGCAGCAGTGACTCAGAGTGCACGAGTTACCCTTCCCCTCTGATTTAACCCTCATCATAGGGCTGAATAGTTACCCTTTGTACTTTCCCATGTTGAGCTGGGGCAACACCCACCTCTCAGTTCCAGCAGTTTCATTGGTGGGTGGATGGGAAGAGACTAGGCCAGGAGCTGTGTATCACCTGTAGCCAGCCAAAAGTATCCATTTGCAGCTTCCTTTTATTATATCTGCTAGCCAGCTCTGATGATAGGATATGATTTTCCTCTCTCCTGCAGCACTGCCCTGCCAGCATACACAATTACACTAATAAAACTTTAGTTTATTGAGATTATTGGGGGTTGTATGAAGTGGATCAGTGTTGGTGGCTTCGTACCACCACGAGTACAAATCACAGCTCTGCTGGTATAATAGCTCCTTTTAAGCCAGAAGTGCTTTGTCCATCTAGCACAGTCAACTGTTATTTCTGCATCTCTAAATCACTCTTAACATAAATCTTCATGATATGCATCCCCCTTTTTCATGAACCCCAGCCAAACAAGAGCACAATGCTGCAGCTGTAGCTATTAAGCTATGGTGGCAGCAAAGCACTCCATTAATACCTCATGCTCAGCAGTTTGTGATGCATGAGAGCTGAGTAATTATGCCCTTGTTACCCTGAAATGAGAGATACAATTGCCAGAAACAAGCGTTTACAGTTAAAAAACTGTATCAAGTCAAGGACAGCATTTATTCATTCATAAAACAAGCCTTTCTGAGCAAGAGGACTATGGGGCAGAAAAGAGATTTATGTTGAGAGACAGTTGTTTCTAGAGCTGGATTGTACCCTATCAGATGGACCTCTGTAGCCATTTTATGTCAGCTGTTTTGAGAAACCAGCAGGCAGAGTTTTAGCTGAAGCTCTTGTTGCTACGAATTGCACTGATGGGGGGGTTAATTTAGGTTTGAGGGACAGGAATGGGAAGCAGGGCTTTAACAATGTGAGAATCAATAACCGATGATCTGCAGCCTTTGAAACAGAGCAGACAGGCACAGGAGAATGAAAATGGATAAAAATAGAGGTGGTGAGGGTCTGTCCTTTCTGAGGATGCCTTCTTGCTCACACCAGGGTAGCAGCTTCCTCGTCCTCAGTTAGTGGTGTGTGGAGACTACAGGACAATCAAGTACCAGTTCCTTCCTTACCTACAGCTCAACATGAACAGGGATTTCGGAATCATGTCTGCACTGGTATTTTTGGAAGAGTGACAGCTGGTGCAAAGGAGTTAGTTAAAAAGAAGGCTGTAGCACAGACAGACTGGCATTATTTTGAGCAATATTGCACCATTTTCTAAGCAAGGGTAGGGCATATAGTAAAAGAAAACTTGTCATGCTTTTGTCTTACAATATTAGACTTATTGAAAGCCTAAGTGAGGACTAAAAAGAGGGTTCTGAGGTACATCCCAAATTTAGCTCTGTTGAATACTACATCCTTTCATGCAGCACATCTAGCATCAAACACCTGACTGGGTATTTGCTGTCCTCATCTGACCACACATGAGTCACTCTAGAGAGGAATGTGCTTATGCTGTCGCTGCCTTGTAGAGCCCTGACTCTCACCTCAGGACTTGCCAACTTCAAAACAGCCAGGTCTGTGCTATTTTCCCAGTCCTGTTCTAATATTCAGCCAAGAGATAATAGGCCATAAGAAACAAACTGAATGAGTGATTAGGCCACACAGGCTGGTCAAAGCAAGTTTCGCTGGGGTGCCTGGGGAGGACCGGAATTGCAAGAAGCCCTGTCTGGAATGCATTACAGCTATGTTCGCCAACATTTCTGTTTATGGACCCTGACATTTTTCCAGCGTGCATAATTTGCATTTTTTTGATAATAAGCTTCTCTCATTTAACTTCTGAGAGCCCAGGAAATGCCCAGATACTCCCC
Source organism: Gallinago undulata (assembly GCA_026546715.1). Classification (NCBI taxonomy): domain Eukaryota; kingdom Metazoa; phylum Chordata; class Aves; order Charadriiformes; family Scolopacidae; genus Gallinago; species Gallinago undulata. Next base: position 41,242,150 of record JAOTQQ010000012.1, read on the forward strand.
ATTCCTTTCTTCTTCCACCCATGATCCACAGACCTTGATCAAAAACCACACTGTAGTCCTGAATACAAAAACCTTCCAGGCTGCAGTACAGTGTTACAGGTGCAGCTGAAGCTTGACTTGAATTTTTAAAAGCATCTCTTGACAGGTTACAAAACAAAAGGAATAAAAGGAAAACCTTTTCAAACTGCTTGGGTAAAGTATCTTCTTGAGACAATATTGATCTGTTTATATTATCAAAAATTTTCAGACTGCATTTTGAAAAATAAGCGAAGGATTTTAAACAGTATCACTAAAGTGATAAACTAATGATCACTAAAATTTATAGCCACACTGACAAAAGAGGGCAAGGGAGCTTCAACTGCACTGAAAATAAGGGTGAGATGAGAGTGTAGTCCTCTGGATGAAGTAATTTCAATCACAGGATCATCTTTGCCCTCTTGTGGGCAAACTTCTCTCCTGCAGCTCCTCAGCAGATTCCTGTATGGACTGCACAAATGAAATGCAAAAAACATTGCTGGCCTTCCTCGTGCTTCCTTTAGCAGGCAAAGAATAGCTATTCTGAATCCAAAGAGAAGTCAAATCCAAACACCAGCCAAGTAGTTAACCTTGCGCAGTTCCTGCCTGACAGCATGAAGGAGGCCATGGGCCAGGTGTGGTCGTGTTCCTCGCTGCAAGGAGAAAGCCCACCCGAAAGCAAGGACACATGTAGGTGGCTTCAGCAGCCGATGCACAGCTGCGACCACAGAGGAAAGCTGCAGACAACCAGCCTGTGTTCTGCCCCACTGCGCTACTCTCATAAATTACAGTAAACTAACAAACTTGGATTACACTCCAAAGAAAGGTGTTGACACGATTCTAGCAGTAGCACAACTTAAACTGTGTGGTCATGCTCCAAATTATTAAATCTTTATTAATCTTTCTTAGGTCTTCTGAGTTATTTTCTCACGCGGCGTAAATCCACCACTGACTTACCCTTTTAATACAACATTTTGCCTCGTTTGTTTTCTTGCATCTAGTTTTCAAATATAATTAAAAGTATTAGAGACCTTTTTCCCTTATGAATCCTTATGCTTACATGCATCTCTGGCAACTTCATCAAAGAGACTATTTCATCTTTAATGTTACAATATAAAGAAAAATACACCGCAGCATTCCAATTTCATTGCTGACAATGAAGAAAGTGCTGTTCTCCTCCGGTTTACAAGATGACCACCAGGTGATAAGCAGTCTGTAGGATTATGAAACAAAAAGGCTACCCTGCCAGAAAGCATGCAGGTTTATTTCCTTTTCCTCACCCTCTACCACTGACAATCAGGAAACATTTTTAAAGGATCCAGCAGCTTCTCCTCAACCAAGTAACTCGGTCACTTGTATTTTTCTACACCAGAAGAAATTCCTTGCTCTTTAACACCTTTCAGCTACTTCATGCTCCTTTTTTCAACAAGTCTGCCACTATTTTTTTTTCAGCTCCAAGTAATCAAGACAATAGGAAAGCAGTGCTTGAGTTATGCTTGTCACAGTAACCTATAGACCATGGTAGGTGTAAAGGCCATGGCAAACGAGTTTGGTTGAAGGTTGGACCCTGTGGAAAGAGGCAAAACTGACCTTATTGGACCTTTCCTTCTAGAAGCTTTCAGTGAGAATATCCAGCATTGCAAGTTGGACCCTCTTCCCCAGGAACAGGCAAACACAATGCAAGCTCTTTCCTCCAAACCAGAAACAAAGCATAATGTTATTTCCTATGGTTTGCTCTGGGAGAAATACATAGCGATACCAAATCATAGCAGCAGAAATGAGAAACACTTAAGTTATTTACTAATAATTTTATTTAAAAAATTATTACAAAATATTTTAGAAAGCTTTTAAGACCAAAAAGGAACAATACATTAGAAAAGACCACAGGTTTAGAATGGAAAAAATATTTAAGCATTTCAAAATTACTTAAATGGAAATTCAAGGCAACATTGGCAACAAGACTGTATAAAATTTGTATTTTATATATTTAAAACTACTGTATTATCACTCTGATTTAATAATCATTAAAAGTCCTTAAATTCTCAAAGGTATTAAAAGTGATAGATAGTTCTGAACAGCATAAAATCTAGTATCTAGAGATTTACTTACATTTACAGCAGGAGACTAAAAACAAATATGAATTTCCATCTTAAAGGCACTTCCAGCATCTTGATTTGTTACAATTTTATATAACCTTTCAAATATTTCCCTTCAGTGTAAAAAGCTTGGTATTTTTATTGCACAAATCTGAACGAGGATCACCATGAGGGCCATTATGCAAAATCATCTTGTGCAGAGCTCTGAGAATTGTGTGAGACAGCTCACTGCTTTTTCAAGTCGGAGGGTACAAAGGTAAAACTGAATTGTAACAGACCACAACCCTCCCCTGCTATTTTTAGGCAGGGAGCCCAAGCAGTAAGGTACAATTCCTTCACATATTTAGAACCCAAAGGGCACTTGGTAGCATTGTGATTTAAACATGGGCTAAATGCCAAGCACAAAAAATAACAAACACAGTCTACGAAATGCACTTGCGGATTTTCAGAGCAGAATGTCGCAGTCCAGCCACTTAACAACAAGTCCTCACATGTCCTGGAGAATCCTCTGCAATGATTCTCAAAACAAAGCTTGAAAACAAAGCTTTGTAAACAAAGCTTGAAAGTGGGTGCACAGCCCTTAAATGTTTTTGGACAGGCTCAACTGGAAAAGACAAAAGCTTTTACTGTGTCTGAGCAGGCTCACACCACCACTGCCGAGCACCCCGGTGGAGAAGGGAGAAGACAATCCCCAGATAGATGTGCTGGGCCAGTTGCTTCTTTCCCTAGGTTTTACTACCAGTTAAAATTGTACAGAGATGGTTCCTTTGCAAACAGATGAAGAAATTTAAGACAGTTCCTTTTAACAGCACCTCTGCCAGATCTCTCACCACTGTCCTGAACAATCCTTAATCCACTTCAGTCAAAACCAGCCACCTTAATGGAAGCAATTGAAATAGCTGGTTTAAATAAAGCAAGCTGGTTACTGAGCAGCAGGCTGGGGAAGAAGCAGACTGCTTTGCTGACAGCGCACAGGAAGGGTAAGAGCCACCCAGCCACACACACAGAGTTCCTGCAAAACCAAATGTTTAATCCAGCTCCAGCACAGTTCTCTGGGATCAGTCTTATTAAGAGACAGACACTCAAAGCCTGGATCCAACACCAGAAGGATCAAAGGGAGCATGTCAATACTGCAAGGAAGTCTCTCCCCCCAGCCTGGGAGGGCAGTGGAGGTAGGAGGGACACAAACCTGGCGCTGTATCTTAGGAAGCTGATAAAGTGGCTGAGTGACCTCCCAGAAGCAGAACAGCATACACGCTAGCAAACCTGCTTCTCACTATTTTAAAACAACAAGAACACCACCTAATTCTTAGAAACCTAGGATTACCAGTACCACCATGCAGAAACTGCTTTGTTAGCCAATAACTAGTTTGGAAGGAACAGTTTAGCAATTGCCTTAAACTATAACCAGTATGTGGTAGCTCATCTGCTCCTAGTATTTAACTACTATGTGATAGGTTAATGTCAGCAAGACAGTATCTGGGATAGAGCTCTATGTATTGCTTTAAAGAATAGCAGGACTTCTATTAGTAAGTGCCTGTGACGTATGGGAAAACAATTAGCCACTTTCCCAAAGACTGCTGTTTGTCATTTTCATTGGCTGATAGCAACACTTGCATCCCTTTCAGTCAGGGATGGAATCTGATCCTCAAATCATACATGGATCAGTCAGATGGGGAGAGAACGGGTATAAACTACATAATTGGAACAGCTCAAATAAAAATTAAAAACCTGTCCAAACCCCCTCACTCTAACAACCCAAAACACATCAAGGATGCCAGCATGTATGTCGTAGGAGAATTCATCAAACCATTCTGCAAAGGTTGGCAGCATTTGTTTCAAAAGACCTGGTGGTCAAATTGTGGGAGTTAGGAGATCTCAGTCAGAGTCACCTTCTTCTGACATCAAATTCTTGTGGCACTTTTCATAAAAATAACTATCTCCAGTTCAGGAGTGGACACTGATAACAAAGCACTTAGGTGGGGAAAAGTCTATAGCAAAGCAACAAAACCCAGGGCTCTCTTATATTTTCAAGCCAAGAAAAATTACAAGAAAAATTACCTCAAGATAAAAGTCCCATCGTGATGCTGCACTGCTTAATATATATCAGCAGCACAGTTACTCTTACACTGTATTTACAGCCTTTAATTATAGATCAAGATTTAGAGACTACAGATACTGTGATGTGGAAACAAATTCAGTAGAGTCCTGGGCCATAAAACCTTAGAATGTTAATCATAGATATGGACAAAATCCTTAAAAACTAAGACACTGCAAATCATAGCAGAGATATTTCTCATTATGGCAAGTTTCGTATCACCAGTAGCATTGCTTGTAAACAAAACATCCCTCATCTACCCAGTTTCCAGAGACAGCTACAGCAAGCTCTGTACACACCTAGACTGAGACCAGATTTTAGTGCAAATGGACACTAATAAATACAAGAGAAAAAAAAAAAAAAAAGCCATTCCAAAGGGCATTTCTTCTTCACAAACTAGGAAATTCTATGAAGTATGTATTTTATGCAAGCCTCTGAAACCAAGCTACAGCTTAAACTTGGTGCTTCAATTTTACATCCTCCAAGCAAAGTGTAGTGTTAGGCTTAATTCTCAGAGCTTAGAGGGAGAACAAACTCACACTTCATCAGAAAGTGGCAGCACTGGGAAAAACCTCTGACCTTCGTTACCTTTGTCTTACAACAGCTTCCTCCTCCTTTTCCAAGTACAGCTCACTCAGCCGATTTCTGGAGGGTTTAGACTCGGTGCTGCCACAACAGGCTACGGGACTGTAAATTTGTCAGACTAGGGTATTGATGAAATGGAGTTAATGCCTGGAAGACACAGCAAATGTCACAAGTGCTCAAACAAGAAATGTTTTTGCATAATCAGCTTCTTATCCTTTGCTTTGGTATTTTGGAACATCTGGCTTACAGCAATTTGCCCTACTTTTGAACGTTTTCCTCTTAAGCAAGGTCTAGCAGTCTTGCTTCTACCTCAGACATCTGAACAGCACCTTTTCACCACTTTGTTTCCTTTAAAGCCATCAACATCTGGTCTGGTATGTCCGTCACTTGTCCGATAGGTGTTACATCAGTAGGGTTTCTTGCAGACCCTTGCTTTCAGGACAAGGGTACAAGTGCTTATTTACCTGTTTACCAACTGACCTAGTCAGCAGCAAGAAGTCTCAAGCTAGTGCCATATTTATGAACAAAGAAAATGGTGGTGTCCATTACCATTCTGGTAAAGCTTACCATTTACTATGCATAAACAAACTGCATTTGGTATTAAACCCCCAAGTAATATTCAACGGGACAGTACCAGCGTGCTCTAATGTTTTTCCCATTGCTGTTCAGATTGCTACTTTTGGGGTTACTTCATGAAAATACATGTTCATCTATTTCCTCTCTGAGCTGGCTTTTCAAGTTTCTTCTGCAACTTTTCAGGGCTTTGAAACAATCTGAAAGATGATTCTGGCATACAAGTCCAAACTTTGACAATCACAGGCTGCAAAGCGGTCTCCTTAATATACCATTACACTACCCTCCCCACAAACCCCTACACTCACTAGTCCATTCAACTGATCTCCATAGACAGAACTGAGACACATGAATAGTAAAAACAAAAACCCTTACATGAGGATAAGTGTTTCTGTAAGGCTCCAATCAGGTATCCCTTTTACATTCACAGCTTGACCAGTAAGTACAAAGATGAATTCTGCAGTACTAATTTGTAAGTCATAAAAAAGTATCTGGTCCATCTATACAGAAAATAGCTTTAGGGTACAGCTCAGAATTTATGCATCACATATTAACCTTTATTAGTCACCTCTGTCAAAATCAAATCAGCACACTGTTGTCCTTAAGTTACTCTATTTAGACATAAGGGGTTTTAGTGTATGTCACCTGGACAGGTGGGAGGACAAATTATTAAGCAGGACCTTAGAACATGATATGTAAGATGCCATTACCTAAGGACCTATAAAAGTTTTTGATGAGCAATGCGTACAAAATTGATTAGAATGGAAAGACAGAAGTTGTTACCTACAGTGCACTGAAAGTTCATTTTAGTTTGCTCCATTCAAAAAAACAAAACAAAAAACACAAACAAAAAGGAAATAATTCCAGAAAGTTAGCTTTGTTTATTCAGTGGCTGATTTTCTATGGCATTCGGAGTGTTGACAGGATTTTCAGAGTGTCCGTCAATGTTTTGTTTCCACCTGTGAAAGTACTCCATAGCAGTTTCAGCTAAAAATGCACCACTTGCAAGAAATCCAAATACCTGTGAAATGAATATATGATTTTAAAATGTACAAGCATTAACAGTATTCTAACATTGTTTGGAGAGATTTGCTGGACTATTTACATAAATTAATAATGCTTATATATTAAGATTATGGTCCTCCTTAAACAGGTAGTTCTATTTAAATTAGAAACAGATCAGAAATCATAATTCTAAAACATTTAATGAAAAAGTTTTTACAGTTCTCATTCTCTTAACCAAGTGTGAATTTTACAATATGTTCTAAATGGCCCTTAATAGTAAAAAGTAAATAGTAAAAGTATATTAATTTTATTGCAAAAATTAGTTATTAAATAAGAACGGCTTATTTAATAGTATAGTCAAGTATTTATCCAAGAGATGGCTGCTGATTAAAGGGAATAAGAAAGAAGAGTAACACATGGAATGTGAAGGGAGAGAAGATCTGCAGAGCCTGAGCAAGGCCATACTGGGCCAGTAAGGGAGGATCAAATGACATTTTCTTCATGACGTTTCATAGAAGGTCATTCTTAGCAGTTTCTTTCAAACAAGGAAAGAAACATTATTCTAACTTCTTAAAGAAGCCTTATTCTAACTTCTACCTACATTTTACATGACTGGTTTGCCCTGAAGCAATTTGACACTAGTAAGTCTTAAATCACAATAGTTTTTGTTTTTCCAGCTCCAGAAAGGAAACTGAAAGACTTCATATTCAAACAATTAGGTCTGAATAGATCAACATCATAGGTACAAAAGCGTGTATCTCTAATTGCTCATGCTGCCTGTGGAACAGAATTATTTTGCTTTCTAACTTATTTTTTTTCTCATTCAAGAATAAAATCAAAATACAACGTTTTAAACTCACATATTCACAAGGTTATTCGAACGGTTCCTCAAAAGAAGTGCCAAATGACTGAGGAATGACAACATTCTCAGCATCCCATAGCGCCTTCAGTGCCTTGCCCTGAGCCTTTTCAGTGTTCTCCACAGAGACGTGTGCCCTATTGCTCTTCTCTCTGTTCCTGTCACTGAGGAAACTGCTGCTCTTATTGCAGTCTTTGCAAGTCACCGTTCTCCACACAAGCTTTGTATCGCCTGGCAAAAGACACGATTTCTTGCTGACGTTGTGAGGGTGTGGCATTGTATGAAAGGACAATGAAAAGAAAAAAAATAGGCATTTCAGAGATGAGAATATCAGGGAAGTGGGGAAGCTGCGAGAGATGGCAATGTCAAAACAGTGACAGATGACAGGGAATAATAGGGAGACGGAGCCCAGGAGCGAGCCGCAAACGCTAGGGAGCTGCAAGTGCACGCACAGCTTTCCAGGATTCCTGAGGAATCCCTGCTCTTTGGATCTCCTACAGGAAGTTTTTGGAAGGTCTAAAATAGCTAATTCCTCCTGAAACATCGCAATGTACAAGAATTTTGTTCAATGCCTCATTTCTTCCCTGGAAATTGAGTGAAGTTTAGAGGGCAGAGAAAATAGCATACAGGATAAAGACAAAGTAAATCATGTGATTTTAAGACTTACACATGCAGCTTTTTCAACAGCGGACCCAGAGCTGGTTGCAGCAAGCGCTATTGATGCTAAGAGAAAGAAGGCACCTATGGCTATCATGGTCACAAAATTCTGCAAATATATATAAAAAGAGAATGTTACAGTATTGTAGATATACTACCTGAAAAAGAACACGCATCATAACAGGAGCTGAGTTAATCTGCCAGTGAATTCATGCTTTGAAACTCTGATGCTAATGGAAGCTTTAGAAAATATATTTTACAGCTACATTCATAACAACATTCAACATTATCAACTATTTAAGAGTCTGCATTACATACTGCTTTGTTTTTGCATTCTTTAAGTATTTTGTTCATTTAATCTAACACTTTTCACCATCAAATTCAAGCTTGGGTCAACCATGCCAGCATTATTCCCCATGTAAAACATTTGGGAAATCAGAAACTTGTAAGTAAATACGCTCATTCAACTCTCTTACTACACTCCCTTATCTCTACCTTCATTTTAAAAACCTACTGTTTGCTTTGTTGACAAATAGGAAGGGACACTCATATAAGTACAGTATAAATATTCTTCCTGACTTTACAGAGCAACTTTGTACCACTGCTGGATGTACTTCTGAAATGTAAAAGCATAAACTGTAATGAGTATGATTATTACCAGAAGGGAGGTAGGCTACACCCGTTAGGAAAACAGAGAGGGTAAACAGGTAAGTTACAAGTATTATGCTGGCAATAAACTGTGTTCCGTATACGTACATATGTATGTGATAACTGTGCATTAGTATTAGTCTGCATGGAAGACTTTCACACAAGTCCTAAAAACCTGCAGGTAACCAGCATGACAATTTTAGAAAAGTTGTCAATATAAAAGGAACTCTTAAAGTTGAATCATTTTTCAACTATAAGCTACTTTAGTCTGCCCTTAAACAGAGCAGAAAAGGAGATTCATTCTGTATAGCCTTTTCACTCCATAGTAGTCTTTAAGCACTTAAGAGAAATGGTTTATTTAAAAAAAAAAAAAAAGTCCTTACCACTTTCTGTACTTTATCTTCCCCAAATGTTTCGTATGCATCAGTGCAATACACACACAGGATGAGGAGGCTCAAAAGAAAGGCAGTGCAGCTTGTGAATTCAAAGAAGTAAAGTCCACCACAGTTGATACAATCCTCCACAATTTCTTCACAAATAACAGCCAGAAGAGAGAGAATCTGCAAACAAATGACATGCTCGAGTTGGATCGAGTCTTCAATATCTTCAGCAAATAGATGTCTCCAATATAAACATTAATAGACATTAATAGTAAGGAAAATCCTCAATTTACAAAGAACCTGGTAAAATTCCTCTCTCTTTTCTTACAAGCAGAAATAATTATATAGTGACACAGTTTACACTTGCTATTAAATTTGGTCGATAAACTACACTCAGGTAAGCTGAGCACACACCGCCAAACACAGGCTTATTGATTAGACAGTCAGGATTCCCGATTCATGGTTTTGTGCAATTCCCCGTTGGAAGCAGAGGAGGCAGGCAGCATGGAGAGCACACATCCCGCTCAGAACGAGTGAAAACGCTATTGCTAGCTACTTAAAACTGCACTTAATTTTAAATGCATTTGGGTTCAGGGCAGAGGGGGAAACTGGACAGCGTTGACACAGTCAGCTGCCTCTCGGGAGGGTAACAGCTGGCGTGACCTCCCTTGGTAACTGCAGAGACAGTGCACATAGCAAATAGCTCACGCAGTTATAGCCCAGTCACCACAGAAGCATTTGTAGGAACCAAACCTTTAACCTATGTTTAAGGTATGTTGGACAGTGTTTAATCTATGCAGCAGCTTATGTTCACCTTCCTGCCACAGTGTATTTTCGGGAAAGAACGTGAGTTAATTCGTGTATAGTCACTATACATCTTCTGCTGGATTTTTTACTATTTTATTGTACAAGAAAGAATACTTATTTGAATGTTCTCTCATTTTGGCCAGTTCTTGATAGTTTCCTTCCTCCCATAAAGTTGACAAAGGATTATAGATCCTTGCAGTAAAGAGTTCACCAAGAAAAGAAGAAAACCACTAGTAGGAATCGGACTCAGTCATAAAATTGAGACTGATGTAAGGACAATGATCTTATTTTTAGTAAGAATATAAGGGCAATAATGAGGTTGACAGTTCTTATTTAAAAAAAAAATATCTAAAATTCAGAATTGTTCTTGGAAAATAACCACCAGACTTTGGTTTTAGTTTTCAGACATTAAAACATGAACAACAATTTAGCATGTGGAAACTGTAAATTCCCCCCTGCTAAGCCAGAGCTCAGAAGGGCACTTCAAAGCATCATGTTTTGAAAATGCTATAATCATAAAGTAAACAGGATCTTAGAAAGGGAAAGAACCCAAGCTGGGAAACTGCAATATTACTATCAGGCCTCCACATACTTCCCTTTTCTCCCACAGCGGCTGTCAAGGCAAATGTCTCAGCAGCCCTCGCACCTAAACTAGTGACTGCACTGGCTGTCCAAGGAATGTTTTGAACTCTTAATTTCCAATTTTTAAGTGTTTTTTTTGCTTACAGCTGAGTCCAATAACTTTCTGTTTCGCATTTTTCATGAGGTCAGCTAAATTGTGAGATACATTTTCGTGTATAGTTCTAGCTCTTTTTATCAGCACTGAAAAGTAAACGCCATCACTTTCACCTGGGATGAAACAGAACAGAAAGGAAATAAACCTGCCCTTAAGAGAATTTATAAGCCCAGGTAACCATAACATAATCTAAATAACTGAAAAAAACCTTTCCACTGAGTGTAGAAAAAAAAATCCCACTCAAACAGTAGCTATAAATGGTTCAGTGCCAAATAAATTAGATTTACCAAGTAAAGTCCTATGTGGGATTGTCCCAGTCAATTCTCAATTTTTATTAATAAGCTGAATAACTGATTAAAGTAGTATATCAACAGCGCATTTATAAGGTGCCAGAGAGTTCTGCTTGGATTTCTTAACCTGCTTCTTGATGTCACTATGAGAAACAAAAGGGATTACTCTGTTGTCCTGCTACAAAAAAAGACTGTTTTTAAATACCACTAAAAGAGTAGTTCCTAACTTCAGCTTATATAGTCACAGCTATATAACATAGCAAGAAGTTTTTCCTAGTATTAGGCAGAAGATTATCCTCTCTATTACTCATCTGCATTTTAGTAACATCCCACTATTACATACACTATAAATACATGAGCTGCTTTAAACAAGCCAGGAGATTCCCCAGTTCATTCAGCTTCCCAAGAACTCTTCTGCTGGAGATCCAGCTGCATCCATCAGGATCAGTCCCAGGATGAGTACAGACCTCTGCAGGCTCATATGAAGGACCCAAAGCTCATTCTGTTTAACATCTGCCTTCTCACACCAATCTCATGGAGAATCCCTGGCAGCCGATGCCCAGAATATCACCACTGCTTTTGTCTGAGCCGAAGGAGGTCAGCTCAGCAGTTCCTCATTTTCTTGAGATCTAAACCTTGCGGGCAGACTTTTTTTCACCCTGAAGCCCAGGGTAACTCCTCAAGACAAAAGCAGGCAGCCACCACCTTCCTTCCCTCTCGCCCTGGGCTGCTGCCGTGCCAGCGATGGTGGGCAGGTGACTCAGAAGGTGGGTCAGGGCACGGTTCAGAGCATGCATGGGGACACAGACAGGCTGCCACCAGCCTCGCTGGCTCCTGCAGGAAAATCCACACCTCACCATATGCATGCACTGCTAGCCTTCCTGTGTGCTGTAAAGGGAAAAAGCAGCATTGGAGATGCAGTTTTTACCTTTTTTTTTATTTATTTATTTTGTTGTTGTTAATTATTGGTCCTGTCTGTCGGCAAGTACACCAGAAATCTGTCCCTTACCACCAGTAAGTTATTCATTGACACTGACATTACCATTGGAAGTTTCCACACAAGTTCAAGTTTCTAGATTTAATAAATGAAAGGCTACAAAATAAAGCAGATCAATGAACTTTCCAACAGAGCTGTGAAAATGCTCAGCAGTGGTTTTCCCAGGGCAAAATCTTCTACTTCAGCTGTGTGCACATGTTAATTCTATAAGTCTCCACCATCAGGGCTGCTATAGGAAGTGAACAGCTCAGAAAACGAGCAGCTGTTTAAGACTGAATCACAGTTTTCCTTGCCAGTTAAGGGCATTTTTGTTAAAGTCAAACAATAGTTGGTTATGAGTATTTCTGCTTTAGATAAGAATTTGTTTCTACCTCAATCTTGGCACAGTATGTGCTGTGCCATTTACCTTTGTGCAGAATTTGAATGAGTCATGGACTAATAAAAACATTCCACCTATTTAAAAAATAATTTAAAAAATCTAAAAATCCCTGCAATAAGCATGCTTCTCAGCATCCTTTTGACAGTTACATTTTCCTTACTCCATTTCCCCCAAAAGCTTCAATAGGGCAGGCTAAGACTTCAATGTACACTGTTATTAATCAGAAGAAAAGCATTTCTAAGGCCTAGAAACCGTTTTTCTGCAGGTGATTTCAGGGTTTTGTAAAATCACTTCCATAATGATAACAGCTGACTTTCTGAGTCTGACTTTCTGTTGGGCAGCCCATGCGAATGATTATTACCGTGTAATCCCGGCTACAGCTCACAATCACTATTGTAACACAAGGCTAATAGATGTTAACGACCAGCACTGGCGTTTCCAAAAAATCAACTCTTTCCCAAAACAGGAACATTTCTCGTACTGGAGATACTGAGGCTCCCACCTGCAGTAATTTCCGGGACTTGCTTAAAGCGTTTTGAGCAAGAACTCCAAGATCTGTGCATTTTAGTGAAGGGAAAGAAAAAGGGGGAGAAAACTGGTGGAAATTAGGAGGGTGAACAACTATAATTACATTTTCTTTTTCCTCTTGTTGAAGGACAAGTAAACTGCTAATTCCTTAGGAGCATATCAAGCAGCTATCCATCCTGTTTAGGATAACTATGGTTTTCCTTTTTCCTACCTAGAAAGCTTTTTAAATAATGTCTCTGTTCAGGCAAACAGTTTAAGACTTTGGTACGCTAGTAACTTTGCATACATAATAGTTTATTTTAGTTGGTGAAACTACTTATATAAATGATCTGCTTGTCTGCGAGCAGCAGGCAGCAGATCTTACTTTATTAATCTCCTGTAGATGAATTAGAAGTTTATGTCCTATAATATGTCTTTATTTAAAGCATTCTTGGGTGTGATTTTCTTAAACGCTCTTAGAAAACATTATTTTTGGCAGCATTAATGTTGCCAGCACTCAAGAATCTTACATTTCTAGTTGAGGGATTCAACCATGTGCGAGACGAAGTTTAAAAAACACGTCCTCTTTTCTGCAATGGTGAAGTAACAAGAAAGGGTTGGAAATCACCTAAAGTTCCCGTGAACGTGAAACATCTGACTAAAAAGCCACTTTGCTGGCTGGAAAATGTACTCTGACACACACTTACAGTCAGCTGCCCTTTCCCACTGTCAGTTTCACTACCTCCCTGCCAATAATTAAGAATGATGCTCCTCATGTGCTTATCAGCAGCGGCACTGGCACATTTTGGAAGAGCACAGAACGGGCAGTGACTGAATTGTGCTCTCAAATGCTGAACGCGCTGGGGAATACCGTTACATGTAGCAAAAAGTAGCAGAACATAAACCTTTTATTTCCTGTGGGCGCAGGACGGCCCAACACGAAGTGATGCACTGCCCTGTCTCCTACAATAGCCCACCATCAACACTGCATTTTTCTGGTGCAATTTTCTACCACAAGTCATGGGAGAAACGAGAGCCCCGATTTCAGCTTACAGACAGGCTGCAGGTGCGGCAGGAGAGGGAGGTCCTGACCTGATGACCTACCCAGAGTTCCAACCAAAAGCTTCTACCTCCTGTTTTCATCCATCCTCAGAAGAAAATACTAAGTTTCCCGTGAGGTTTCCCGCTGATTTTAAACCCTAAGGACAGAGGCAGCTGAACCGTACCGGCCGCAGCACCGAACCTTGGTGGGGCCCAACCATCCCGTGTCCTCACTGGCTCCTGGATGCGGAAAAGCCACAAGCGGGTCAACGCCCCACCATCAAACCCCAACCCCGAGAGGCGACGGCATCGTAGGGCGCTACGCCAGCTGAGGTGTGAGTCCGTGCTCCTTTCCTCGCCAACATCAAAGGTAACTTCAGCGCTGCCGCCACCTGAAGAGTGGCAGCACCACAGCTTTCTGCTGGAGCCGGCCCTTCCCCGACCGACGGCAGGAATTCCCCTGCGGCCTCTGCACCGCCGTCCCCCCTCTCAAGGCTGCGCTTTGACGGTGAAGAGCTCCATTTTTAAGCGGCACTTTTGGAAAGCGGGGCTGCCTGTACGGCCGGCGGGGGCTGACGGGGCGGCAGGGGGCTGACAGGGCGGCGGAGGGCCCACCCGGCGGCCCGGCGCCTGCTCGTCACCCCCAACCCGCCTCCACCTCGGTGAGGCTCTCGGCCTCCCCGCTCCCCGGCTCCAGGCAGCCATTCTGCCGCGGGGTGTTCGCTCCGCGCCAGGCCCCGGCCACGGGGGTGAGGGGACAGGGCCCACACGGCCGCCGCCTGCAGAGGCGGGCGGGCCGTCAGTCAGTCAGTCAGTCAGCAACCGCCCGCCGCGGCCCCGCTCCCCGCCGGGCTGAGGAGAGAGCGAGCGCGGGGTAAGGGAGGGGACTCACCGCCTGGAGCGCTTTGGTGGGCAGCCGCCATCCCCAGAGGTGCCGCAGGGTGCAGCCGAAGGGGCGGCGGGCCGGCTTGGCCTGCGGCTCGGTGGTCGTGTTGTAGACGCCGCCGTTCTCCATGGCCGCGCCGCAGGCTGCCAGCGGGGGCAAAGCGAAAGCAAAAGGGCGGTGGCAGGGGCGGGGAAGGGGAAGGAGGAGGCGGTGGCGGCCCGCCTAGGCCCCGGCGGGACAAAGGCCCTCCCTGCGGCCATCGCCCCGGCTCCCCCCGGCGGCCTGAAGGCGGGCAGCGCCGGGCTGTGGCGGGGGTCGGGGTCGCCTCAGGCCCGGGGCTCCGCTCCGCTTTGTGAGGGGGTGCTTAGGAAGAAGAATCTATACAAGGCTATTACTTTCCTGTTATCGCACGGGATGACCATAGCGGAAGGATTTTTTAAGGCAAAGCTTCCCCTGGTTGCACTCCTCGTTGCCAATGAGAGCAAACACTGGCGTGGCCCAGGCCCCACCGGCGTACTCCCACACCCAGATCAACTTTTAAAAGAAGCTGCAGCTTTTGGTGCCTATGTAAGAGTAGATTGAGCCTACTCTATGTAAGCAAAGGTGTGCTACATTCACTTTCACATTATTAATCAAGATGTGCTACGTTCACTTTCACATTATTAATCAAACATTGAAGCAGGCTGCCCAGGGAACCGGTGAAATCGCCATCCCTGGAGGTATTCAGAAGACAGGCAGACGTGGTGCTGAGGGACATGGTTTTTCGTAATGGGTTTTTGTCAGTGTTAGGTTGATGGCTGGACTCGGTGATCTTAAAGGTCCCTTCCAACTGAGACGATTCTATGATTCTATTAATGTATTATCCACAGAACTATTCTGGTCCTTCATAGTGAAGGTCAGACATACTTCACTTAGATTCAGTCAAACACAATCTGCTGGTAGAAAAGATGGTGATTTTCTTTCTTAACCTTATCTTTGTATGTGCTTAGGGAACAGAGCAGCCTGCCTGGACGCCGCCTCTCAGAACCCCACAGCGAAGTGGCAGGATGTGTACTACAGTGACCCATGAGGTGGGTGCTATTTTTAACTCTGCCAAGGACCATCATTAACTGGGCAGATGGAGCAGTAAGGGCCAGAGACATGCAGTTGGTCCATGCTCCGTGCTGAGCACGCACCAGCAGGCCAACCTCTCCTGGAAAGACAGCCCAGGCCAGGGGAACCGGTGGGGTCCCCAGGCTGGATGGTACCGGCTTGTCTGTGCCATAAACAATGATCCGCTGCAGGAATTGGCTTGAGAGGCAAATGAGTAGGGCAAGTCCCGTAATTCCCAAGGCATGGGAGTTTCCGCTAAAATAAGTCCGGAATCACCAGGGGTGTGCCCCAGCTTCTGCCTGGGGTTGGATGAGTAGCTCTGCTGGCAGCATCCCAGGCTGCAGGACTGAGCAGGTAGGTGTAGTCAGTAGCGTTTACTGTTACCACTTATGAGTCCCCAGTGCCTCCATTACATTTTTTTCACATTAGTACATTATAAATAACATTACATTACAGAGGCTGGCATCTCTTTTCTGAAGCAAATTCCCTTTTTGTTTTGTTTTCTTCTTTGATAATATCTCAAAACTGGCTAAATAACTCCAAAGTGTTTGACTAGGCCATGCTGTGGTCTGAGGGAGACAGGACTTAACAGAGGCAGAAGGAATTGCCAATTCTTTTAAGGTGTTCAGTAGCATCTAAGGCTATTTTGTAGTTGTGCCCTTTTGAATCTTTACCAATGTCATAATGCAGCATTGCTAGATTATGAACACAGGTGTTAGTATTGAAGACAACTGTCTTGAGGAGAGACTGCTTTTAAAGGAGTCGCAGAAATGCAAGACAAGCCTACAAAAAATAAATATTTGGCAACCTTTTTCTAGTTACTGATGTCTTTAAGAGTTTTTTCTTGATCGAGGCTTCTCCAGGAAATACGTATCAATTATGCATGAATTATAAAGGCTAGCTTGCCATTTAAAGCCTAACTTATTTAGGCCAGTTTATTTATAAGGAGGTGCAGAAAAAGCAAAACTGCAGCAAAGCTATGGGAACTGTAAGATTGTGACATAGAAAGAATGAGAACTGGACAACAACACAGGGCTGGATAGCTTAAAAATACTTCCAAGCGTTATGTTAAAAGATAGAAATGCTGCTATTCACACAAATTTCAGGTGTTCTTCGCCCTTTTCATCAGTACTGTCTTTCAACTACAGTATCTTTCCTTTAAAGAGGGAATGCAAATCAAAACAACACTTACGATAAATAAAAAGCCTGTTTAATGCAAATAACTGTCATTAGCTGGCTATGATGTAATGGAAATCCCATTCCAGATGTGTATCTATTCACTTCCTTCTGTTTATGTGCTACACCTGAGAGAGTTTTCAAAAAAAGAGAAGTCTTTCTTACCCCTCCGTGGCCTCTGGCAGCATGGCAGGACACAGTGGCAGAGGAGCAGCCTAGAGGTTAGATCCTGAGCTACGGCAACATCTCCAGTCAGCCAGGCAGAGAGTGGGAGATTGGCAGAAACAGATTAGTGATGAGTGACCTAGTTTTCTCCCTCATTGCATCTTCTCCAAAGATACCCACCATAGTGACCAAAAAGCAATACCAATTAAGTTGAGAAAGCCACCTCATTAGGGGAGGTTACAGTGTAGACAGTATAGCTGTATGGCAGGTACCATTCCTTGCCACCGATGTTGAAATGATTTACAAAAAAAAGTGCTGCTGGAGCTCCTTGAAGCACTTGAGGAAGTGCCAGCCACTGCAGTAAGGTGGATACAGGCCAGGGCTGCATCACTTTTTTCATGAAGTGATGCCCTGGTGGCCCTTTGGCACTGGCTTTGTGCTGTGTTACCATATGATGCCCAAACCCAAGCCTCTCATGCTCAGAACTAGCAGCAGAGCTCTGCTGACCTCACCAATGAATACTCTCCTTTTCCCAAGTTTGTAAGTGCAGTTGTGGGGTTTTTTGCTTTTTCTTCTTGGAAGATGAGGGAGAAGGACATAGAAGAATGGGAGAGCAGCTTAAAAGCTCAAACTGCTGAAGGTGCCGGGCTCGGTTTCGTTTTGAGGGTGGTGAGGTTTGTTGCTACTGTGCAATTTGTGGGGAGCTCGGAAACAAGGCTCTCACCCTGGTCTCAGTTCTGGTGTTCCCACACGGCATCTCAACAGCTTTTGTTCGCAACTCTAGCCCTGTGTGTTACACGAAGTCAATACTGGATGACTAGTTTGCAAATGGAATATTCCAAGTACCACAGCAAAGAGCTCAGAAAAGACTTGACCGTGTTGCATCTGCCAAAGCTTCTTCAGCTCCTGAGGCTCTATTTTGGGCTCAGTGTTGCAACTGAACTTCACGAACCCCAATTACCATACTAACATGCTAGAATGTGTGATTTCTAAACAGCTGAAGATGAAGAATTAGCATTTTTAACAGCTATTTCTGAGTAGCCCTTATGGCACAAGAGAAAAGAAAACCCTCATCAACTCTCCACATGTCCCAAATGCAGGGTTAGGCCAGCTCTCGTCCGTGGTTTTCTGTATGTGTCTGCATGGCACAAAGACACATAAACCCATGAGGTATTCCACAGACAATGGTTCTGCAGCTGTCCTACTGCAAATTAATTTTGCTCCCCAAGAAGAGACTCCAGCCCAACAGGCTGGTACTTGCATTTAAGATATGTCACTAAAAATTTAAGGTTAATTCACATTTCAGGGACTGCCATTTTCAGCTGAAAAATATGAACTGTCTGGAAATAAAGTGGCCATTTACCCAAAATTTTCAAGCTTAAAATCCGCAGAGCAGCGTTATTACAACCAGTATACTCAAAGAACTGATGTAGGAACACAGTAGAGAGGAGGAGGAAGGAGATTTGTAAGATTCCCCCCAAACAGTTTAGTTTGAAGCTAATCAGCTCCTTGTCTACACAGAAGTAGCCCTGAAAGTCTAAAGGAATGTATTTGGTTTATTTATTTTGTAAAGTTTTTGCAGTATTCATACTGCAAAGCATTTAAAAAGTATTAATTGCTCTTTATTAAAAGTGATCCCCTGTAATTCTTGTATTAATTAGCTCTTTGTTTTCTGCATCTTGTGTGTGAGACTGAAACTTTGTGCCAAACGATACTGAAGTATGAAGGGCATGCAAGAGTAATTTTGTTTCTAATCAAAGTTATTCATGCTGTTATTCTTTATTAAAATTGGGGTCATCACAAACCTATCTCCAGCTTAGGGCATGAAAGCACAATTAAGGATTATGCAGACGTATTGCTGCCAAATCAGCTTCATTGTTTTACCCAGTTTATTTCTTATTTAGTTTTGGTGCCCAAGTTGATGGTGAGCAAAGGAGAACAGGGAAGATTCACAGGAACCAGGTTTTATGAGAGGGGCCTTCTGTCACAGAGACTCATTTTGCATGATAGCTCTGGTAAATCCCACCTTAATTGTCTACTCTCATCAAAGCAGCAAGGCAAGGGCATTGCAACTGAGGAGGACCAAGCAACCAGCCCCGTAGTCTTGGTCTCATCAGAGGGGAACAAGAACCCAAAGCCAGCATGTTACATAGAAACACATTCTCATGTTTTCCTTTTGTGGTAAAGATACCTTAAAGTTTTTTGGGGTTTTTTTGGTTTGTTTTTTTTTTTCTCCCCCTCTCCCCCCCAGACAGGATGAGTGGCTGTAGGTAACGGTGAGAGCAGCATTAGAGAATCTGAACTTTAAGAAGAGCAGCAGGCTACTTTAGTCTTACAGAATGGAAAGGCACAGTAGGGAGACAGCCTTTTTGAAAATAAAAATCTGTAAGTAGCAATTTAAAAAAACAAAACCAAAGAGCTGTCAGAGTTTAGGGAAGAAATACATTTAGAAGCTTTAAATATGCAGAAGTGACATTTTGCCAGCTTTGTTTTAAGAAGTGAAATTATAATGAGTCATTAGTAAGGTTTTGCCCTGTCCCAGCCTCCACAAAAAAAGGGCAATAATAACTCTTGTAATATATTACATGTCTAGTTTTCCAGCTTTGGAAACGGTGTTATACTTTGACAGATGCCCAAAGGAACTAAATTAAAGACTTTCAGGAGCTGAAGTTTTCTTTCAAAAGCTGTTGCCTTACAATCCAAAGTCTCACCCTACCAGCACACACCACTGGAGCTGGAGGAGGAAGGGTACTGAGGGTGATATGAGCCAGACCCATTCTCTCAAGCACATTTCAAATTCTGTTTCAAGAAATTTCCATACAGATTCTACAGAAAGTGCTCTGATACTGATGCATGCCACGCATCCACAATTGGAAGCTTATTTTGTTTTCTTCCATTTATTCTATAAAATTGTTCATCAGCAGGTCATGCATTTCCCCATATGCCTCCTTTACTGAATCACCACCATAAGCAAAATTTTAAGGACTCCAGTTTGAACGACTGATCCGTAGTTAAGAATCTCTACTGAAACTTGTCAGTCCACAATTCAATATTCAGAGCCAATTTTAACAAGAATGTTTAACTTTAGGGAGTTCAACATGCAAGAAAACACATGTTGTTCTTAAGTAAATTTAGGTATTTTGAAAATATGGAGGTAGTTCACTAGAAACATTACAGAATACAGGGTATTCTGAAGGGTTTCACCATGTTCGATTTACCCCCTCCTCTCTAGCATTTCAGAAGTTTTCTCAGTAATCAGATAAATTAGCATAAGACTTACTGATTTAAAAAAATCTGGTTTAGAAAACCCGAACTCATTAAAGTAAGTCTCTTGGCAATCATTTGATCAGGATATACTTTTTATGCTTCCTATTCTGTAGCTACCAGTAGAAAGAGACCACAAACTTCACAAAGAAGAGTAAAATAATGCTCAACATTTGTGTACTGAAAGCTTAAGTAAAGTCCTAACTTCGGTCAACTACTACTTAGACAAAATACTGGAGTCAGCACCAGGATCCTTAGGGTAACTTGTGCTTTCAAAACACATTACAGCAGAAACCACCCAAGTCAGATAAACTAGTTTTACTCCTAGGAACAAACACTGCAGTTATCCTCTTCCTTCCAGAAACAATGTTTTAAGGAAGTTTAAATATCTACTAGTAATATTAGTTGTCAAGAGGTAAAATATAAAAGCATGTTTTAAGATGTTTTACACCACATCCTTAGATTTAACTGTAAACAAACAAGAACACCATGGCTTCAATGCAAATTAATTTAAATTTGAATGCAGAGAATACTTTATTAACTGATTACAGTTTTGATGACCAATTTTAAACCATAACTAATGTGGGAAACAGTGGGGAACATTAAGGCTGAGCCATATATATATAGACAAATCTGGATATTGATAATCTGTACATTTAACCTCTGCTTTTTCTTTATACATCTTTTACTCAGTGTCTGAAATTAATCAAAGAGATAACCCAAAAAATCTGGCCACTAATTTAGTCTTATCTCTGGAATGAAATTTAGCGTGGGTTTTTGAATGCAGTGTAAGTCTCAGTGGAAAACAACCAGATTTTTTTAACCAAGTCCCAAATTAAGTGTTCAAGAATAACTGGAGTTTGCTGCTGTTGTTACAGCTTTGTGAAATTAATTTTCTCTTCCAAAAACTCTCTCCTGTAGAGGTTAATCTATTTAAGATAGTATTAAGCTTGCCTAACAGGTTGGGAAATCAATATAAATTAAGTGCCTGTGGTGTGTATCAGTTTTCCTGCTCTAAGCAACCCCTATCACTTAAGTGGACATTACTCGCAATTTTACAGAATTACACTGACTTTTCAGCAAAACCCAGAAAAAAAAATAATTTACTATTCTTGCACTGTGAACGGTACTCCTACAAGATGTGATAACCGTTTTCCATTTGTACAGCTCCCTTCTGTAAAGTTGGGCAACACATATGAAAGAAAGACAGACATCAACTGTTTGTGTTCTGAAAGGTATTTCAGTTCTTTAGCTCCAGTCACTGAAGGAAGAGGCAGAGGCAAGTTTGAATTATCCCAGAAAACTGAACAATTGGTTTTATTTGGTGTCTTCAAGATGCTTCACCTTCTGTGGGAGATGTAGGTGTTGTAGGAGAGACCATTTCAGGTTTTCGTGAAATTCTGTCCAATTCTGCCTGAACATCTGTTAGAACTGGCTTCTGACCTACAAAATAAGTGCATATCATTCAGTCATGTTTATGAAACAGTTGTAGGAAATTCCAGAGTATCTTTCATTCTCAAATCAGACAAATCCTAAAAATTGTTACTGTGCACTTTAGGCGCAAAATAAAGGCATAATAAGTCCAGACCCCAAAAGGAACAGAAAGGAAACAGCAGAGAGAAGACACATCCTTCTATATTTCCAATTTCTCAAATAAACGTCCATAATTTTATATTAATTGTCAGTACATGAAAAGTTAAGGTAAAGTATAAAATACAGAAAAGTCTATTAAGGCTAGCAGTTATGACTACTTCTACACAATCTCCTGCATCACGTGTACTTTAAATAATTCGGAATGTAAATCAGGGGTTTCACCGCAAACCAGTGAAGTCAGTTTTAGGTACCTGGTCAGCATAAACCTGACACTGCTGCCCACGGCTGCACACAGACCTGCAGATGGCAAATCCCTTTCTCTCCTCACAAGCTCACCGTCTCCCTGACTTGGAACAGCACAAACATTTGCACAGTCACACTTAGACCTGACCCGAGCTTAACACACACCACCTTCCCCCCATTTTACTCTTAACTCTTACTCCCCAGTCTAGGGGTTTCTATCCTGCCACATTCTACTCCCAAGAACAGAGAACCCAATATGGGACAAGGCAGTGTACAATATTAGAGTCCAATGCCGCGCCAAGTGTGTGTAGCATCTCAGGCTGTAAAGGAAAATTCTGACACATGTAGTTTTAGCAGTTTCCTGCATTTTCTGAAGATGCAAATTAACAGGAACTATCCACAAAGCAAAGTTTTTCCTAGATGGACTATGCTGCTCTTTATGTCATTTAACAAAAGGTAATACTACATTAGAATCAAAGCAGCTAATATTCCAACTAATAGGCAGAGGAATTTCCCATAGCTACTGAGAGGAAAAAGTAATTCTCAAATCCCAAACTACTGTCTTAACAGCCACTTTTCACATTTGTGTCACAGAACACTAAACACAAGACAGCAAGAACCGAGGAAGGCGAAGAGGCCACATCTAAGCCAAACTTACTTGTATTTATGGTAATTCCCTGAAAACTTAATCCTTTGTGATGTTAAACTGGCTATGCCCTAACCCGTCATTTGTCGCATATTAGCAAGTTTCTGATAACATTTTTGCTCTTTAATAGTTTAATTCTGTTCTTGAAGTTTCTGCCACGGTCCCAGACACAACACTTTTCTGGAGCACTGCCTCCATCTGCCTGGCATTACCCAAACCTGCTGCCACCCACCCACCACGGGATTTTTCAGTGGGTGTTCTCTGTACCTCCTATTGCATCAGCTGCGTTTGTTGGAACAGCATATGGAAATGGTTCAAACTAGCACTGCTGGCTGTGCCTGCAGCAGATCAGGCAGCACTTGTAAACTTTGCTCAGCCAACTGAGCTTTGCATTTCAAAAAAGGAAGTGCCCACATGTAACAAAAAAAAACCAAACAAAACAAAACTCGGGATCAGCTTACGCAAAATGTTAGTAGGAAGCATTTAGTTTTCTCTTACTACATAAGAATAAACACTAACGTCAAGTACCAATGAAACACAGCATTTTCAGCTGAACACTGAATTACTAACCTCTGGGGAAGCGGGGAGGGAAGAAGTTTATATATGTATGTTCTTAAGTAATACAGATACATTTTAATCTGGAATAGGAAGAAGCACCAGAGTAGCCCTGCATCTAGCTTTACAGCAGTCACTATTAGACATTTTTAGATTAATACTAATTACACCATATAAAAAAGACTATCAACAGAAGAGACATAAGTACACCATATAAAAAAGACTATCAACAGAAGAGACATAAGTACAGGCTGCCACCAAACTCAAACAAAGCCTTCATCACATGACAGCTAGATGACTAGCAAAGGAAAATTTAAAATTATTTTAGCATTCACAGTATTGTTAAAATAAAAACCAATCAACCTGAAATGAAGTTCCAATATATCAGAATAATATTACATGTAGTTTAAAACATAAAGGTGGTGAACAAAGGAAAAAAAAGTTAAGAACTCGTGTGGATATAATTCATGCTTAAACAGCTACATGAAAAGTTTTTTCTTTAATCCTATGAGAGCAACAAAAAGGCAACACCTAACTGCTACGAAAACAAAAGCAAAACCCATATCCAATAAAACACTCAGTTAAATATAGTAGTGTTCATACTTCTGATAAACTATACTAATAGGAATGATCCACCACTCACAATTTAGATTGAGTTGATCTTTTACCATTAATCATACCTGACTTCTTTGCTGATGGTGGTAAGTTGCTGCCAGCACCTCCAGCGCCACCCCCTCCTGGACTGCCACCCACACCACCAGGGCCACCAGGGGAACCAGTTTTCTTGCTCAGGAGACTATTGAAGAAGTTAGCCAGGACTCCTTCACTAGTAGCTCCAGCTACAAGGGAAGGGAGGGAATAAAAACACAAAATCAAAACAAAACATATTTTCTTAGTAAATACTAATTCAACATGTTAATTAATCTTTAATCTATTAAAGAAAGCAGGAAAAGCAGCTATTTTACTTCCCCAATTGCATTTGTGCCCTCATAAGAAAAGGTACCTTTCATATTGGGATCAATTTTTTTAGACCCGGTAGGGATAGGTGTAACACTGGCAACATTTGATGTTACGGATCTATTTGGTGTCCTAGGAGATCCACCAGGAACTCTTGGAGAGGCATCCTATGCAAAAAAAAAAACAAACAAAAAAAACCCAAACCAAAACAAAACAAAAAAAACCCAAGCTGGACTCAATCTTCTACAGAATTAAATATAAAATGAAGCACTTTCTTATTTCTCACAGCTCCTAATTTTTATTTGTTTTTTAATAACGTAGTATCTCATACAATTGAAATGACACAGGATTAGATTTTTCTGATTCTGCATTTTTTTTCACACTTGAATTACATTCTTAAAAATATTAACTTTGGTGCAATTAAAGCACTAGTGAAGCTTTTCATTTTGTCCCAATGAGAAACTTGAAAATCCATCTATTACTCTGTAGTGCCTCTGACCACAGTGAAAACGGCACTGATTAGATCATAGAGGAACTACACTGAATTTCTTGGAAAGACAACATACCACCAAGACTGTAGAAAGGACTAAATGAAGCCCAAGAGAAAAAGCGTTACTCATTAATTCAAGGATAACAAGTCAGGTTTGCAGTTCATTTAGAGGCAAAGCTACCTTTAAAAAGTCACACGCTCCCCTTTAAACTTGTGTTATTTTTCAGTTATTTTATTTGTATTTTAAATTTAGATGATGTCATAGTTTTCATTTGACCTTAATTTTATGCCGGAGTCTTAGTATTCCTAGAGAGGTAGCGCCAAATTTAGGATATAAAACTCACCAAAGCAATTCAGCCAACATTGTCTGCTCTCTGGCACTCTCTTGAGACAGAAAGGGGAGCCAACTAACTGCTTAGGTGCATTCTAACATAGGAAAAGTAAAGCCATTGCATTTAGCCCTGCTGTCAATAAAAGCTGTCACGGCTAACTGTGAAGAAGTATCATAACTTTAGAGGAGTATATGATATAGACTTAAATACTAAACAATTTTTTAAAAAATAGATTAAATAATATTTGACAGTGCAACAAAAAAAACACCAACCAAGCAACCCTCTAAATATATGAAAATAAAACATTTTCATGTGATGATATTTGAAATTGTTATTACTAACCACTGGCCTTCCTGCAGCAGTAGGTGGTTGTTTCGCCAGCTGTGACTGCAAAAAAACAAAAAAACCCATGTAGTGTTAGATATTACAGTGACCAAGAATGCAACCCCAAATGTTTATAGAGAATGTTGTTAAATGAAATAACTGACTGCTTGTTTTATAGACAGAAAATTACCTGCTGCTTCATAAGAAACACTTGATCATCTTCTGCTACAATTTCTTTTTCATGAACAAACTGCAATACAAAAACACCATTTTGACTAAAAGAAAGAAACGTATTTCCTTTTATACCTCCTGGTGAATATGACCAATTTGATAGTGAAATAAATGTGTAAAATACTACATTGACTGCAGACCACGTTTTCTGTATTTAAGACTGCCACCTCATTGTTCCATTTAAGCTAAGTTAATTAGAAGTGAAATAGAAGTATCATTAACTCCTTTGACTTGGCAGGCATAAGTCTCTACATGTATTTGTAGAAAGATCCATTAAAGAGGTTATTAAAGTGTTCATTAAGAGAGGAATTAAGTGAACAGTTACAAGGCACGTTCAGGGGTCTCAGGATCAGTCAGAAACACTGACAGATGTACACACCCTGCAGCGTGCTCATAGCTCTGGAAACTTATCAAGGCCCCACCTTGGTACTATTTTATAGATCACTATGGCAAAAGTGACTCTTCACCTGCATTGTGTTAGGCCAGAGTATGACCTGGACAAAGACATCTCAGATCCCGGTTCTACGCGTCACATTGCAAACTCTCTCCCTCCAAATAAGCTCACCACAAAAACTTTGCCAAAATAAGCCTGGCAAATAACAATATCAAAGTCTATAAGCAGGCAAAAAAACCTTGTCAGTTATATTTTTCTTGGACACTTATTTAATGTACTTTTATATATGTCTTCATTTTTTCCCTAAAGATTGCAGAAAGGACATAGTATCAGTTTTTCTCAGCTAAAATAAATCACACTTGGAAATAGGATTAATCCCAAATTCTTAGCTTTTTTATAAAAAGACAGAAATATTTGCCTTCAATAACTTCTGTATGTATGGGGTCCACTGCTGTTGGTATTTTGTTCAACAGCCTCACGTATGTTTTCAGGTAGCTCTCTCAAAGTCTTTTGTTAAATAGTATGAGAGAGAAAAATATCCTGAATATGTGTAGAACCTGTTTTCACTAGTTTACACTGACTTAAGCTTTCTTATTTTAAATACTCCAATAGAAACAGAAAGCATTACGAAGTTATGAGCCACTCTAAGCAAAATGGAGTGTTCTTTAAAAATACTAACCAAACCTAATCAACAGTTAAACAAGACTTAGATTTTTCAATGACAAATATACATTAAAAGCAATACAGGTATATTTGTGGTCTTGAACAATGTAACAAGCAGCAGGGAAAAAAACACAGCAGAAGCTGGAGAAGAGCTATACAGTGCAAAAATACATAATGATTTTTTGATAACTAAAGAATAACCTTAAAAACAGAATAAAAAGACAAAAGAAAGAAAAGCCACAGTTTATCACGCTCTTACAATAAACTGGAAGCAAAGTCTCCAAAGAGACTCCTCAAAAAACTGACAGGTAAAAAAATATGTGAGAAGTTGAATGCCAAAACATCTTATTTTACCTTTCTGACAGGTGGCTTTATTATGATATCTTCAAAACTGTCTTCTGCTTTTAGTGTCTGAAAATTCTCGTGCAATATTCCTATCTTCTTGTCATTATCCCAACCTGCAGGACTAGATAAAGGATTATTTGGCTTTAAATTCTGTTGTTATTTCAGATTATTCTTTTATGCAATCCTGAACTGCACAGAACTGAAAGCCAGGCAAGTTGTCATAGCTCTCGTGCAAGCAAGTTATTGATTAGTACAACCAGTTGAAGACTGGTTCACCATAACAGAGAAGAGCAATATCTCCGGGTTTAACATTTCTCTTTGGGGCAACGAGCATTTGTAGTCTCAATCCACTAGCACTCAAACTCCAATGAGAATGTTAAAGTGGAACTTTAAAAAGCATAAACAAAAAAGGCTCTGAATGCTCTTTAGGGTCTTGCACATATATACTTTATAGCTGTAATAATACATAATAATGCAGATTACTTACATAAATACTGCATCTTTTTCCACAACAACAGCTGGAACATTGAAAGGAAATCCATACAACTTCTGGACTATATATTTATACACTAAATCAATGTTTTTGTTCTCCTTTACTGAAGTGTAAATAAGTGCTGCCCCATCTGAATAAACTTGTTAAAGAAAACTCAGTTTTAGTGGTTAGTAAAGAGATAAGTCACCCTTTTTTTTTTAGTTCAAAGGTTATCTTTGTAGATTTTAGAGGGGGAATACAAAATCAAAAATCAAATAGGTCAAACAACTTCCAACACTTAATTTTTGAAATAAGCCGTTTAGTAATTTAAGTCTGTCTTTCTGCATTTGTTTTAGGCCAAGTCAGCTGTTCTTTTAGAGTCAAGTTCAGGCTCTTCTCACTTGCAAAGCCCACAATACCAACAGTTTCACTATAAGGCCTCCAAAACTGTCTTCCTGCTTTTAGTGAATAAAAATTTTCATGCCATAGCCTTATATTTTGTTTATTATCCCATCCTGCACCACAGGCACTACAGTATTAACAACAGTGGCTTTAAAAAAATTACAAAGATCTTCCACTTCCCTACCTGGGTTTTTAAATTAGGGGAGCAAGCTCTTACAGTTCTTATACAGTGATTATACAGTGATCTGCTTTTGAATGAAATGAAGGCAAATGAGTTGTGCTGTGTGTCAGTTACTAAAAGACCAAAAGAGTACTTGGTATTCCAGCACGGTTCAGTATCAAATTAACAGAGCTTATGCACAGGATTAATAAAAGCAGCCAGAGAGGTTTTGAGTAATTTTTAATTTGGGATTATAAAAGTGCCAACCCCCCCTAATTTATTTCTACATGCATGCAATTAAAATTCTAAAAGAAAGTTACATAATGGGACCCAATCGCCATTCAGCGAAGTTTAGAACAGAATTCCAAATTGTACATGGCATATACAATCACAGAGACTAATTCCTACTAATCTTTCATAGTCTTTCTCCATCCACAAGACTTATTACAATTACCAATAATTCCATTTTGAAAAATTAGGTCTTGGAAGCCTTTTGAAGGAAGTGCCATCTTGGTACCCGTCTCAGGTTTTTGAACCAATTTTTCCAACTGTTAACTGCTCTCTCTCTAGTAGCATTTAAACTTCCCTTTACCACAGCATAAACAACAACACAATGTAGTATGACTGGCATCCGAAATCTAGATCTCAGCACATCTAGCTGACTAAATAACACTAAACAGTATTTTATATTCTTAAAAAAAAAAAGGGGTGTGTGTGTGTTTCTATTTTTTTTTAATTTAAAAAAGAGGCACACAGTGACATCTTATATGCATTGTCTTTGTACCAAGACACGCTGATCTTTCCTACAGCAATTCACGCTTCTTTCCTTCCCTCATCACCTCATCCTGTGGCATTATTGAACGCTGAAGAGACTACATCCAAAAGAATAACATGCCTTATGTGCATCTGAAGCATGATCATACTTAAATTATCTTGTTGTTGTTATTTCAGGGATCTTGTCAGCCAAGATGTGCCAATTTCCAAACTGACTCCTAAATATGGAAATAAAGGCAAGTAAAGAAATTCCCGGTAAGGGGACATGCTAGATTCTTGCAGATCGGTAAAAAGAAATAAATACGTTTAAGTCAACATTGTCTTAGGGGGCAGCTGAAGCCAACTGCCAGATACAGTAAAGGAGTTGCATACTACTTTGATACAGATGCAAATACTCTTTTAAGCCAGTCATAATTAATGCAAAGATTTAATTGAGTCATTATCATCTTTATGATGTGCTAAAGGATACATTGTAAGCAAAACCGTCTGATATGTGACTGAATAAAGTCGAAGTGTTCATCTCGGTAGTCATGCTCTTTTTCCAGAACACTGATGGCATCACACTGTCAAGATAAACACAAAATTAATATACCACTTTCAGTTATCTATTAAAATAGCAGTGTTGCCACACATCCAGTTCACAACTGGGCAAGGGAAATGGAGAAGGGCAGGTGATACAGAGAAAAACAAAAACATGCTGAGATAGTTTAGATGCGTAATTGAATAAAATACATCTTTCTAATAATAGATAACTTGATGTGCATATAGTACAGTCAGCACTAACTTGAGAGTTAAACTGACATTTTTCATTCACCCACCCCATGTCCCCAGTAATAACTCAAAGCTTCTGTTGAAGACTGACCCACTGAATGACACTACCACTTTCTGCACAACGGTGGTGAGTTTTTTGTTTGTTTTTTTTGACACGCACTGGTATTACAGGAAATAGTATATTTTTTTTTCAGTTACTAACTAGCCCTTTGCAAAGGGAGGCAAAAGCAAGAAATGTTGAAGCAGAAAAAAAAAGGGGGGGGGAGGAAGGGCAGCACAGTGTGGGAAAGAGTAATAATAGAGAGCCAGCAGGTGAGAGAAAAAAGGTGCTTTTCAAATGAGAGGATTAGCTTCCCAGTGAAGGAACAGCTTATGCATCAAAAGGTTTATTCTTTCACTGTGGACCAGCAGAGGCTGCAGATGCAGTATGCTTAATGTCAATGAGAACTGAAGAGCCAAAGGGAAAAAAAAAAAGGAAATAAAAATATCCCCAAAGAGAATCATAGCACTTTTTCTTTAAGCTAGTAATATGGTTACACATTCAACAGAAACCAAAACAGATCACAGAAATATGCCAAGAATTGAGGAAAGTTAATGGAGCAGCACTTTACTAACTAGAACCCTCAAATATATTCACCTTTGTAAAAAGATCAGAAATATTAAAAAACCCAAACTCTACCAAAACACTATTTACAGAATAAAGACAACTGTGGAGATCAAGGGAATTCTAGTTGCTTACTGACTGGCTCATTTCTAGGAACAAAACCGGGTTTGAGGTATTCCTCAATTCCTTGAAAACTGGTAGAACGTAAGAAAAAACTACTCTTAAATTACATGCAATCATAGGGCTTCCAGAAAATAACCGACCTTCAACATTTAATAATTTGTAAAGAATTCTTAACTAAGGTACTCAGAACGACTAAAGAACCATGTGCTTCCCCACCCCAAATCCACAATTGACAGAGTTGCTTAAATAAAATATATTAAGAAAACCTAAAACGTGAAACAAACCTTTGTACAAACTACTACTACTGGAATGCCTAAGTTACATGTTAGTGTATCTGCACCCAGGGGTAAAATCACACTGTCATCTTTGTCTTCCTGTAATGAAGTATTTCTTCTCTGTGGAGAAGCTGGAAAATCCTCGCCTGGTTCTATATATTCCTGGAAGTCTCTTACCACTGAAAGTAAAAAGAGTTATATTAAAAGATCAGCTACTTTATTATTTCAACAATGATTTCCACTGCCATCGATCTCTAGCACTGTTGACTGTATAGTACTTCCGCTTCTTTATTTGGAAAAAAATTGAGCATGCACTAAGTGCTATTTGTTTCTCTGTGCAGAACAAGACAGAACTACTGAGTCTGAGATCTGCTAGAACAGCAGCCAGAAGAACATGCCCAGATAAAACTGTCCAGAAGGACAACATTAAACCATTTTTATTTTATCATTATGGAACCACTAGGCAGTTGCTATTAACTATTATTGCTTGATATGTTTCCTAAAGGGTATGAGTTTCCTTGCATTCTTCTTGGCAAGATTAATGGAACAGTTTGTTAGAATAAACAGAATTAAGCCTTCCACACATTGCTTAGCTGCTACTATGTACCATGTTTTACCTAAAACCCCTTTGTCCATGCTTCTCTCTCTCTGTACAGTGAATCTACAGTAGCAATAAGCAAAAAGAATAGAATACACAAACATTAACTACCTTTATAATTAGTTAATAGCATATTAAATATTTGGTATTATTTTACAATAGATCAGATACTACTTTAAAATTTAGCAAGGAGGACAAGTCAGAATATAACAAAAATTAGAAAAGTTAAAGTTACGAGCATAACTCTCTTGTCAGGTTCCAATGCACACACTCAAGCCTCTGCACAGTCACTATTCCTACAGTCAGGGATGCAATATCCTGCATAAAATATCTGTAGCTTTCACATCACATCTCATTTCACATAGCAGAAACAGGATTCTACCAAAACCTGCCACTGATTACTTTTCCATGAGTAACACCCTGATTCAGCCAAAAATCAGTCAGCAAGACAATTTAGCTGAATCATGCACATGAGCAGCTTACAACTCCAGTACATTCTGTGTTGTCCTGCTTTATGTTAATCCACCCCTACCTTCGCTAAACTGATTGAAACCCTGATTTTATACCCAGAAAAGCATTAGTTGAAGCAAGACTTATTTCAACAGCCTAGAGTAAAAAAAAAAAAAAAAAAGAGATGTATTAGGCCAAGATTATTCAACTTTTCTACAGATCTTGGAGTTCACAATAACAAAGAGCACATGCACAAATTATCACCTCTACTATAACATCAAACTCAGGCGCTCATTCAGGGAATGTTGCTACTTCAGTCTGGTCTGAGAGCTTCTCAGAGCCTCCCAAATTGACTGTTTTAAACCCAGAGTTCTCGCCAAGATATGCCAGCCACTAAAGGGAGTCTTTTCTACACAGCATTCTGTCTCATTCTGAGATAATTGCATGCTAAAATAAAAATCATGCTATTCCAGTGCTAGAAGTCCTCCAGTGGTTTCCTAAAATTCCTGTTGCATGATTAAGACATACTAATGTTTATGCAAGTACAGAAAACAGTAAGGAGGAGGACTGATGGAGCATATCATGGCTCAAACACTGTGGAATACAATCTCAGGCCTTCCTTAGAGATGCAATTAAAGGGACCAGGCCACAAGGCTTCATTAGACACAGCTGAATTCAGTAGCAAGAGTTATTCTAGCCCTTCACACACAGCTGCTGTGCATCCCTTAATACCCTCCCACACCAGTTTTAGTCCTCACAGGGTCTGTCTTTGCAAGACCTGGAAGACAAACAGCAGCACACCTCCACACAAACTCTCAGTAGATTTCAGTCCTGTAGCAAGTTAAATCAGCTCACAGGAGCATTGAGCCTGACAGAAGAATAAATTAGAACCAGATAGCCAGAAGTCAGGCAAGCAAGATTCCTCCCTTCTTTTGGCAGCGTCAAGCTGCTGCCTGCCTAGCAATGCATGAAGTCACGTCACAGGAGGTTCAAAACAAATGCAACTTCCAGCCATATCTGGATTGTGTCCAGGGCTTCTATTATTATACCCAACAGGCAGACCATCAATACCTGTAACTATTAGACCAGATGATGAAAGAACAAGAGAGCAGATAAAACTTTTAATAAGCAGCTGCTTTTCTTGAGTCGCTTCACTTAAATTTTTTGGATTTTATAGAGTTTCACTATTCTGTTCACTCAGTCAGTAAAAAAGCAAAACTATCAGCCTACACATTTTTGATAACAGAGGTATTGTGTCCTTTCATCCAGTAAAATCTGACCCTGAAACTCTTTGGGCGGTTGTTTTATATACACACACACTAACGCCAACCTCCAAAACTAAACCAAAACAAAAACCACACCCAAGAGAGCTCAGCTCCCCCCTCCTAAACAAGCTTTTGTTGTGGAAGATACAATTCTCAAGGATGATGCTTCCCTTAGAAGAATTTCTCTCAAAACAACCAACTTCTCTCACCCAGAGTATCTATAACTGTCATCTTAGGGGCTACTTTATCACAGCATGGCTACAGCCTGCATTTCTGAAAAAGCTCTTCAGCAATCTGGTAGTCAGTTGCTTAAGAACGTACCAGTTCCAAAGAGCAGCTTCGGACTTATAAACAAAGTGTAATTAAGCTATTTGATCTTAATGGACAGCTTTCTCCAATGCTCTTCCGTGTAGTAATTAACTGAGAAATGAATGTGAGAGCTTCATGTTTTAGTATCCCAAGGGAAACACAGTGACTACCCAAAAGCAGTACGGACCTATGACATTAGTGAGTTCAACCAGATAGTTTAAGGAAAATCCTGCAAAATCTTTGTGTTCTGCATGTTTAAAACTAAAAAACCAAGGCACCAATAGAGCTATATGATAGCTATGCCAAAACGATAAAACTCTTGAAGTAGAAAGGGCCCAGACATTACCATGCTGTCATGAATCCTTTCAACATTTACACTTTTGGTAGGCAAAGAACAGGTCCCAAATTCTCTAGACTGGCTAATTACAGGAACTGTTAAGAAGCTGATGCAGTGATTTGCCTTTAAATAAATAAAATTAAAACCGGAAAGCCTGTAAGATTTTTCACTTGGGAGAATCTTATCTAGAAAAATCTGTAAGAAGCAGGATTGTAAATTCAACCCAGCTGCGTTTGCTAGGGGAAGCTCCTTCCCCCACCAAAAGGTACTTTTGTTAGAAAGAAATACTAGTGTTTTTCAAATAGCTACTTGAGACCTATCTGAAGCTTGACTTGCTTGATAGCTCCTTATTTTAAATAACATTTTTAAAGAATGAAGAAGACTGCAATGGAGAGATTTGGTGCAGAAAGCATTAAGCATATTTGATTAAAAGGGATTCTTACGTATTTGCAGAATACTCACACTTTTGTTCCATTTCTTTCATTTCTTCAGGAGGAATTTTTAACTTGTCAATATGTTCTCTTACAACACTTGCCCATTTTTGTAAAGAATCCAGGGCAGTCCAAGGCCTAGACATGTCTACTACCAACATAATTAGAGTGTCCTTTAGAGAGCTTGCCTCCATCGCAAATTTAAGAAGACCCTTGTGATACAAGTCGCCATCCAAAATCCATACATTACATCTTGTTTGGTCTACAAAAAAAGGAAAAACATTGAGACTTACTTGAAACAGTCCACTACATAACGGCTATTAAGTCTTCTTTAGACATGTAAAATACAAGGAAGAAAGATGACATGTTTTATCAGTCAAACATACATAATGCAGCAAACTGCAGCTTGTGGAGAACCCCCCTCCTCTTCCAAACCCTTATGTTTAATGGCTGATAACTGAAGATGTGAAATACATTACCTGAAAGTGAGAATCTAGAGATAGCACTCAACAAATCAAAAAATAACATTCACCATTTTCGAGAGGGAAAGTGTTTTCTTCAAAATCAACTTGGAAGGGGGAAATTGGGTGAATTCAGCCATCCCTTCTCAGCCCTTGGTCTGCTCAGCTCTCAAGAACTGCCATCTCCCCTTCAAAACCCCAATGTGATATGCCTATATAACTCTTAAAGAACAGAATGTGTCTTGGCCCTTCAGAAAACTGGAGCAGAACTGCAAAATTTTAATGATTTAGATGGACTTAGCAGACAAGACAGTTATTCTTCAGATTTTGTAAAAGGACAATCACCATGCACATAGACCGTCCCACTGCTTTTTTCCCCTCAAAACACTATACTCTGATATTCAGAGACATTTCCGCAGTAACTGAAGAGCTGGCAATTCAAAATTAGATAGCTTAATACAATTACGTTTTGCTTTCAGAATTTTTTATTACCTGCTACAGAAGTTCTGAGGAAGCCATTTAAATCAAACTCCCAATCCTCTTAACTCTGGTCAAGGCATCTTGAGCCAATAGCCAGATGTGGAAGTCAGGTGCCAACTTCTGGTTCCCCTATCTATTTTTGTTCTTATAGTATAGACAAGAATTTCCATATTCCCCACAGCTCCCACTATGTCCTTATTCACACACCACTCCTTCTAAGTATTGCCTCTAGATAATTCATTGCACCTCTACAGTGCCTGGTCATGCTCCGTCCCTTGTTCCCCCTTATATAAGCATTAATTATCCATTCCATAGCTGCAGGTATTGGGGTCTGGATCTTAAACATGTTTTTTACTTTCTAGCCATAAGCCAAATCAAGCCAGCTGAAACACAGCTTCTACTTACTTTCTCCTTCCTTCAAATTTTTGGGTTAGTGTTTTAGGGGCTTTTTTGTTGCTGTTTGTTTTTGAAATCTCCTTTAACATTATGCACATCAATACATCATAAATAATCTTGCAGATTCTGATACCACCACGACAAAGGCTTCTCTGTATGTTCAAAGAGATAAATATTTGCTACAACAATTGAGGTGCAAAATAAGAGCCTGGGCATCTCTTCCTCTCTGCCTAAGGAAGGCACTTTCGCCTACCGTCTATTCAGAATGTTGCAGCTAAGACTGCTTTCCCGCTCTTCTCAGCCTTTTCTTTTGACTAGTTCCTCTCCCATACCACCTAAGTGGTCATTCATGGTATCTACTAAGGGAATTATACTGACAAACTTCCTCATGATACAAATCACTGATGGCCTAAGCTGGACTCCTGCAAGCTACAAAGAAAGCAAAACATTCCACTGCCATGCCAAATACCACTCTACTGAGCCATTGCTTTCAGATACTATTAGATAGAAAAGCTTACCATCTCGATCTTCATCATGCACATTTAAATACAAATACTCCATTCCTCTTCCTTTTTTGTATTCCTCTATTCCTTGAATTTTTCCTATTAAGCTAGTTTTACCTGCTCCATCTTCACCTGGAGAGACAGAAGTTAGATACCACTCAATCTTTAATAACAATTGCATATTAAAAACCACCTAGGGCAAGAAGGAAATCATATACTAACAGGGTGACCGAGCTCATCACAGTTTTGAAATATAACAGACTTTGCCCAACTCATCCATCTGTTCAAAGTGCATGCCTCAGTTTCAAATCTTATTCCTAATAATTGGTAAATGCACTATGCCACTAACTATCCCATCTGAAACAGGCTCTTATAGGTATCTTTAAAAAGATACCTTAAGGAGTAGTTAAACACCTTGAACAAATTCAGCCTTTCAACTGCGACCAAAGTGGTAATGAAGTCTTTCTAAAGCAGAGTTCAGGTCACAGTAAGCTCATCTTACAGTCAGAAGAACAGGATTTACAACACTTATAATCAAACAGCACACACCACCAGGCTCAGTAAGGCAAATCCGTTTCCTAAGCTTTTATGGGTTGATTTCTTTGAATCTTTTTTCTGTTACAGGTCTAAAGAAACCTTAAAAAGAGGTGACAAATAGTAAACAAATAGTAAATATTGTCCTATAATACATGTGTATTTGTGTACACACATGGTGACAAGCCTGCAATCCAGATCCATTCACTCCTAGTTTGAAAGAGTAATCAAGCTGAATTTGTACAAAAAGTGGAGTTTTGCCACTCTTAATTTGGCAGTACAAAGGGCACATAACATGTGTATTAAACAATTCTTGGGAGTCACTCACAAGTTATAAAATTAAGAATAAAACCAGGTTACTAAAAAGTACCTAATCGGTTTTATGCCAGACAGAACATTTTTTTTCTTCAAGTCTTTGCCATGCAGGGAGAGTACAAACACTTATTTAAACTACATAGCAAAGAGGAAAGTTCAAGGACAGTAATTTTCACCTCTAAATGTAATTAAGTTTTTCCATTTAAAGGGAACTGACCATGACCTTATAGACAATATTATGGCTACGTTAAAATGACTACAGATATAACAACAGAACAGAGCAGAAAAATCATAATTTGATAGGCTGATTTTGAATTTACTCAACATAACATTCCCAATATTACCACATGAACTGTTAGATTTAGAGTTCAGCTTTATTTTCAGAGTTCACCAATAGTCTAGAAGCTACCAGAAAGCATAAGAGTGTTTACTCAAAGTAGCCCAGGGGATTCTACACAATGGAATAAAAAGGCGTTTAAAAAAAAAAAAGCAAGAGAGAGAAAAATAGGACCAGAAGAGAAGTTTAATCTATGGTTAGGTATAGAGAAGTTAAACTGACACAACTTCATTTTTCACTTTTTCAACATTTAAGAGTTTGTTTGCTAGCTGCTTAATTAGCAAAATCAAGATCCACCTAAGCAAACAATTATAGCTAATTTTAAATAGACATTGGAAAGCACGGGTATTTTCTATTCATACACCGAGCTTTTAATTTTCTTGTAAGAATAATCTTTTAAATAAAAATTCTGCCCAAGAAGTGAAGCATTCAAACTTTGTCACCAGAGATTACAGTTCCTCCTCTGCCCTCACCTAAGTACTTAATCAAGCTTCTTAAATTTGTCATCTACAAATAACTGGGGAGACTTTATTAAGAGCTGCTGCACTAACATGTTATGCTGCTGAAGTTGCTGTTACTTTTGCCAACAATTTCTGTGTGATTCATTCTGTTATTTTACCTTTTTGAACAGGCAGCTTCAATTAATTTGTGCTAGCAGGAGGCTCAAAAGGTAAGACAAAATTTGTTATTCCTTTTCAAGAGGAGTTGCTCTTAACAGTTCTTCCAGTTTTTCAGAACAGCTGAGAAATTTTCTTGCATAGTAGTTTGTTTCACATAGGTGGCAATAAAGATTACAATTTGTTTGCATTGGAAAAGTTTAGTATCTTCTGCAAAAGTACATCTGCCAGTT
The DNA here is from genome assembly GCA_026546715.1 of Gallinago undulata. Classification (NCBI taxonomy): domain Eukaryota; kingdom Metazoa; phylum Chordata; class Aves; order Charadriiformes; family Scolopacidae; genus Gallinago; species Gallinago undulata. Next base: position 41,280,026 of record JAOTQQ010000012.1, read on the forward strand.
CTTAACAAAAGTGACTGCCATTAAAGTCTAAGAAACATCTGTGGTTATGATAAGTTATAAACATGACAAAATATACACTTAAGTAAAACATACTTACACAAATGATAATGTCTATGCAAATTTATTGTTTGAAAACGTTCACGCTAAACAATATAGGCAAACTTGAAACATGCATCCCACAAACCCTTTACTTATCATAGCTGTATGCTGTGTAATTTCCTTCTCACCCCCATATTTCCAAATGCCTGCAGTAATCTAAGGTCCAATGCTCTTGAGTATCTTATGCCAAAATAAGAGCTGGAATTTTGTTTCCCCTCTCAAGTTTTCCAGTAATTATCTTCAGACTACACAGAAAGAAATTTTATCAATACAGCATAAGGCAAGTTGATTTGATGTAAAATTAGTACCTTTGGACACATGCACACAGCCTTCCATCATAGAACTACTTAAATTTAATCTGTTCTGTAAAGAACATTCTCTACTCCCTTTTCCTTATATCCACCCATTTCAAAACACCAAGATCAGGCAGGTGGATCACTGACATACGTAACTATATCATACAAGTTACTGCATGCAGAGAGCAGCACTCATCATTCACGAGAAAGCCAGAATGAAGCATTAGTGAAGTTTGAAGAGATTGGTACTGCTGTTATTAACTACTCAGGTAATTGTTTGCAGATGATAGAAACCAAAAGATCTGGAGAAAAGGATGAGAAGCAATACTGAGAAGTGGTCCAAAACAAGTTAGCAATGCATAAACCAACCACTCCACAAACAGGATGACCTGCTGGCAAGGGTGCAATATTGCTACCTATCCAAAAGTGCCCCATTCTACAGGAGATCTAGAGTTCTCAACAGATTTAAGCCAAATTAAAGTCAATATTATGGAAAAAACTGCGAAGTAAAGCCAGGACCATCATATATGACATAAGGACTTCCTCCTTTTTGCCCACACAATTCATAAAAAGTTAGGAAAAAATGACTGCCTTGGTCAAGAGAACATGCTAAGAGATAAGGTTCCATCTACCCCTATTTTCTATTTTTAGTATGTTGCATATACCTTTTAAAATTGTGACAGCTGCAAATGTATTTGTATCTTTGTTATTAATTTATTTTTTCTAACCTAAAGTCTTCGATGTAAAACACAAAAGCCAACATACTTTGAATATATTCAGTTATGCTGGGAAAGAGCAGCAGTATAATTTTACTTTGTAGTTACTCTTCAGCAAGAATATCAAAACACAAAATGATCTTAAGCCAGTGCTTATCTAGAACTCCTGAACAGTTGTTACAAATCTCATTAGCAAATTAATTCTAAGTGCATGCAATGCTAGCTTTTAAGAATTCTCGAAATTCAAACTTTTTACTGTAATGCCTTTAATATGTATAGAAGCCTCTCTCCACCCAGAGGGGGCAAATATTTGTGAGGAAATTAAAATCTATTAGCCATTTTAGGTTTGATGGATAATGTACAATAGTGCAATTAGCGTTAAGTACTACCGGGGACATATATAAAAGTATATATATGCTTTTTTAAGCAGTAAGGATACATATACACACAGTATATGGCCTTTGAAATTACAGACCCCAAGACATTTGAGCATATTTATCTTATTTGTCGTCTCTGGATATCTCTGAAGTATATGAAAAAGTAACGCTGCTTAGTTTCACACAAAAAGGAAGTTTCATATTTCTCAGACTTTTCATAATCATTGCATATTAATATTATGAAACAGAATTATATTTTTTCAAGTGCTACTGAAGCAATATATAAAACAGAGCCTCATGCACCTTCCAAAAGTTCCTCTTCTCTCCAAATTTTTCAGATGTAAAATCATTTAGCTGCTTCTTTATTTCTAAGTGTGTGATAATCAAATTCACAATTGACGTTGATACATAAGCTCACCAAGCAAAACATTCCTAACACACAATTCTTGATACAGAATTGCATGGTAGAATAAAAATCAAGTAGATCATTGAAAAGTTAACACTTTGCATTCGTCTTTTGCAAGTAATGTAAAAGATCCTCGTTTCACACGGTAAATCCTAAAAACCTAAAATTCTCCATTACATCAAACCACACTTAACACATTAATACTACAGCGAGGAAACAGAAGCGGTGCTTCTGTAGCAAGCAGCGCTACACAGCAAAGCTGAACACAGTAAAAGAGGGACAGATTTAATTTTGCAGAAAAGTCAGGCTAGGAAGCAGCTGAAATAAAGCCAAACCAATCTGCTTACACTCGGTATTTCACCATCTTGTTAACAAAACGGAAAGCCCTTATACTCAACTAAACAAAAGCTGTTCTCCCCAGCCCACTGCGCTGCTCTCCTCTGGGGAGCCCCGAGCCCGGGGCTGCGCTCAGCAGAGCTTCTCTGTCCAAGGTGCTGCTCCCGCTACAAACAGGGGTCGACGGCACCCACCCACCTTCTCGCTGCTGCCCTCAGAGACGCAGGGAGCCCTCACGCAACCCCTGCCCACCCTCCTCCCCTCTCACTGCTCCAGGAAAAACGGCAGGGTTACTCCGTTTCCCACTCAGTGTCACTAAATGTTCTGCTACAATACGGAATTTCGCAAAACGGTCACCCATAGATGGTAAAGACGGGAGCTGAGGTGAATGAATCGCCTTCTGTGGATGCAGGCAAGTAGGCACTTATCTATGAACTGCTACTTAAACTGTTCAACCTTAAACTATCACATTAGAGAGAACTTAGGCTCTCTATTACAGAGCTTCTCTAAGCTTTCAGTTAAACATTTTAAAATGAAGACTATTCACTACTCCTACTATTTCCACATTTCTTTCAGTTGAAAATGAAAGCAGAAGTAGATTTTCACTTCTTAAACCAAGACATTTTTTACTTCTCACAGAAGTCTGTATACAAAAGAGCAATCAATGTGTTATCTCAAGTCAAAAGTCATGTCTGTCCTGTTTATTTAAATGGTTTCTCTGCTGTAAAATGTCAAGTGTGTTTAAAATATGGCAAGGCAAAGGAGCAAGAGGTGAATGTTTCTTTTGTGTCATCAGCGTTGTTGGTCTGCCCCACTTCCATTCAGGGATCTGATTATTTTTTTTCCCCCAACAGCTCTTTGAAAAACCCTTAATTGCGTGTAATCTATAATCCTACTGCTTCCTTGAGGGAGTTTTTTTTTGTTTGCTTTTTAAAAGCATCAATTAAAATTCAGCTTGATATGGGAATTATAGGACTCATCTCTAAAAAAATATGCTCAAGGCCAAGCAAAACTGGAGATAATGGTCCTAATTAACCCCTTACACTCCACCCCACCCCAAAAGGTATATTTTTTTTTTACAAAGCAAAAGACAGCTTCTGGGTAGAACAATTCACAACATCTAGTATTTCTAACATAAAATATCGGATGCTTCTAAATAGAAAAATCCCACCTCACTTACATATGACAGAACAAAGTCACCAAAACCGAGTTATCAGCAGGGCAAAGATGGCTCCCCAGAGTCAGAGAGCGATCTCTATTCCACACAGTGTGGAATGTCTGAATCCTAATACAGTGGAGTGGAGACATAAAAGTCTTCTTCCTATTAGAACCAAGTGCATGTGTACAATAGCTATTTTCATGATTAAATACTTCTCACAAGCTAATACCTACCTTTTCCACAGCCACATATTAGTGCAAGAGACTACACATACTATACTAACATACTATATGCATACTATAATAACTGAAGAATTCCTTTTGCAGAACAAGATGAAAATAATCAGATTAGGCCAAATTTAGTTTGCTTTCAGAGAAATGAAGAACAAAATTAATTACGCTGAGAAGATCCTTCTCTGGAATCCCTCAAAACAACATGGAAGTTCACAATAAGTAGGTCATATCAAGTCTTCAAATAACTTGCCACTAAATTGTGATGTACTTATTGAACAAAAAAACCCCAACTTATCCTCCTCTAAGTTTGTTTTACTCCACCAGATAAGTTTTTCCCCTCACATATGATTAATTTGATATCTTTGTGGCACTGAAAAATTAAATAACTTTTCTAAGGAGCCCCTTAATTGCACTTCTGCTTTACAACATGTTAAAAAGCAGACTGTGGACCGCTGTTGCAGCACACCTTTTGTCAAGTCCAGCACCACAAGAATAAATAGCCTGACTGTGGAAACAGCTTCGGCACCAACAGCATTACTTATGCTTGGAGAAACCCACAGCCAGAGAAAGCCAAATATTGCAGAAAACTCTGCAGTTAATAAGACGACGATACTTCTCTAATGTAAGCCTTCTCCTTTAACACAGCAGCAAGGCATATAGTGTATTCTACCCAGGTTCACTACTAAAATAGAACAATCCCGTGTTACTATCAAAGGGACATCTTTGTCGTTACTCCTGACACTAACCTGCCTGGAGAACACAGAAGCACAATTCCTTTCCCTGTTCCTCACCTTTGGAGCTATTTCAGAGACAGATCCAGTAATCAGCAGCACCTCTGGCAAAGAAGAGACAAACTAAAATAAATGCAATTCAGGAATTTCAGAACTTCCTGTGTTGATCTAACTACACAACATCCATGTAATTCCAGCTTTTTGGAAAGGTATTAGAGCAGGAAAGACACTATGAAGAAATCCTACTTAGTTCTAAAAGAATGTAGCTGCAAAACAAGCAATTAGAATTTTATCTAGGTCAATGCCCCATCAAAAAAAATTTAAAAAATCTTCAGAATTATAACTTTAGAAGTACAACTCTGCTGACTGAAACAAAACTTGGCTGTAACGACCATATCAAAACTTTCAACTATTTGAATATGAAAAAATAAAGCAGAAAAGTAATTTTATAGTGTCGAGTACAATACTATAAAATGTTATTTAAATGTAAGTATAAATGCTTACTTAAATGTAAGCAGATTTTATATTGATTTTATATCCTCTTATGACAATTTGTTGTATCAGAACTTAATTTTGAAGTTCACTGCATTCCATGGATCTGCTAAAAAAAAAAGTAACAAGCTAAAACTGCTCTTCAAGATATACCATTTTCTACAGTAACAGCCATTCCCAATACATGTACACACAGAAAAGTGTACCTGTAAATTAGCTGTAGACTGTGGGAATTTCTTCTCAAGCATCCTGACAGCCACTGGACAGGAGCAGAGCTCAAAGATTCAAACAAACAGGCCTGGCCCTGCAAAGTGAGATGTCTGGGGTAAAGAGAAAATGTGGACACAAGGCAGTTGAACACTCACTGCCCACTAAATGTAAAGCTTCGATCATCAAGTGGGGTAAAATGCATAAACAAAACCAAAATGCTAGTGAATCAGTAGAAGCATAAGTGTGCTATACAGACACTTGGAGTCAGGTGTACATGTGTCACTGGATGGTTTGACATCATTAGAATTGCAGGCAAAGAATCTACTGTGCTTCAGAGACAGAGGAACGGATGACATACAAAGCCCAGATAGAAAGCAACTACTCAATTAACTTGCAAGCTGGGAGCCTGTTTTCTTGTGCACCCTGGAATGACTTCGAACATTACTGCTTGAATGCATGTTGCAGTTTACTGGCCAAATTATTAGTTTGGGTCTCTGAAACCAAGCCTTCATGCATTCTATAGGCCTATGGATTCCATTCGTAACCTGCAATGGTGACTTCTTAGCTGCTTCCTCTATTCCACTTGCTGGTTCAGATATAATTATCTCAGGAAGGGAATAGAGACAAGAGCTCCCAGTTATAAGCATCAGTTTTCTCGACAGGCTCAACAGAAAGCACCTCCTCTGATCAGCTACCTTTATTACACAGGTGAGCAGAAGAGACAGTTCAGGAGAAAAAAACAAAGGAAGAAAACCCCAGCAACAACAACAAAACCACATGCCTTTGGCTATCTGCAAAAAGTAGCTGGAAATGTCACCGAGAGCACCCAATTTCCTTAAGAAAGCAGGGACACGTTATATTTTCTGCCGGCATAGTTTGCTAAAAGAGCTAGCTACAGTCACCATGACAGAACTGCCTAGGAATCAGAGCACACTTGCCTTACAGAAAAGCTTAGGAAAGCTTACATTTTTATTATTAGTTCATACAAGAACAGAAAAATGCTTTTATGGTACATGCAGTGCCAATCAAAGTTTAAAGTCTACACAGAAAGATACTGAAAAAATGTCTGTAAAACGATTTTGGAGAAGTAAAACTAAGTTAATTAAATTTTTTTGCTGATTTTGAGCAGAATTACCAGTATTATATATTAACCATCACTTCACAAAGCTATGTGCCATATCAAGAGATTAACATTTGGTATTCCAATTTCCTTTAGCTGTTTCTGTGATGTCTTGAACTGCTTTCCAGGTTCTTAAAAATGAGATGCTAACATAGCTAAAATCAAATACTGAAATAGCAGAATTAGCATGCTAGTCATAGCCAGGTTCCCAGAAAAACCAGGCATACAAGTATATGCAGTGTTTAAAAAAATATAAATGCTGTAGGCAAAGTGGAAAACTTGCCCTAGCAAACATAAGAACACTAAGTGGTGGTTTTTTCTGTGTTTTTTTTCCCATGGGTTTTTTGGTTGGGTTTTTTTTTTTTTGGTGGGGGAAAGGGGGCAGGGAATGGGTTGGAGGCTTAGGGGATTTTATTTTTTTTTTAAATGCAGTTTGTATTGAAAATAAGCATTTGTTTGTCACTATATATCATGTTTCAGCTAGGAAGTTTTGACCAATGCAACTGTATATACTGCAAATGTTTGTCTACCACAAAATGAAGACTATCAAGACTCTGGTCAGTTTTACATCTCCTGCTTAAAAGTATTCAAAGAATGATGAAACTGAAAATAGTTACGGCTAGAAGTGATCTGTATTAACAACAAAAGTTAGTACAAAACTATTTAAAGGAACAAAGCTTAAAAACAGAAGAAACGCAAGATAACAGAGAAACTGCAAATACACAGCTCAAGAACCTGAAGAGACAGAACTTCACATACTGAGTCTGCCCAATACAGAATACATAAGACCTCTCCTTTTCCTGTGCAAGCATGCTTCAGGAACAGCATCATGACTTGCAAGTGAACAGCAAGGTGTAATACGTGGATTAGGTATTCTCACAAAGAACATGGTCATGATCCTCATTGGCTACTCCTCAGATGTGATGCTCTTTTTCCTAAATACATGCCAACCTTTTTTTTTTTTCTTGGATCATGGCCTTCTAGAAAACACAATTCCAAGAAAGAACTAGAATTTCTTCTACAAATCTGCACATCTTTTAAAAAAAGTATCAGTCAAAAAAAAAAAAAAAGAAAACATTACATTAAGTCCTTCTATAAGCTCTACATAAACAGGTAAAAAATAAAATATTTCTAAGACAGATTAAATATTAGGAACTAAATGAGCATTTGGAAACATTCTATGGTGCCCTCTCTAGTTATGAAGGAAGCACAGTCTCCAGTTATTGAGTAGTAAGGATTGCCTGACTACTGAGAGGAAAACCAAAAGTGTAATCTTGACAGGGATCACAGCTTAAAGAAGAATCCTCCAACTTCAACAAGGACAGTCACCCAATTTAGTTTTAAAATACCACATAGAAAGCTGTCAATCATGAAATATTTCCTTTCTTTAGTATCAATAGAACTTCCAATCTCAGTATAATACTTAAGTATATGACATAAAAAGCAACAAATGAAAGGCTAGTAAGTTCACTAGACCACCCCATCATCCTTGCAAGATTTTCTCCTTCATAGTCAGTTTTAGGCCACCATTCAGCTTATCAAAACAGGAAGTGTCACAGCGATTGCTTTAGAATTATGGGGGGAAAAAAGTAACTTGAAAACCTTAAGAAAGTACAAACTACAAGAACACACAGAATCATAGAGTGCATAAAGCCCGTGTGAATATCTTCACTATGTTTAAATCACATTCCTAAATACTAACATACTGTTCTTTCTGAGGACAGGGAGGTTGGCAAAGGAGGGAAGAAGCACCTAGTTAACAAATATATTCACTGGGATTCACGTCTACTGGTAATAGTATTTACTAGTGTTTCAGCCAAAAAAAAGCCTACTACTAATAATAGCAATAATATGTATACATGCACGCATACATATTTGAGAGCATCCATTTTTCCCCTTCCCCGATAAAGTTTTTAACGTTGCTTGACATACAATTTTTCTTCTTTCCTTCAACAGTAACAGCTGGGTCTCTCATTATCGCTCTATCAAAGTCCCATTCTGTAACTCCTAATCCTTGCCCAACGCAAGGTTGGACTAACGCACTGGGTGGAGATAACAGAACACAATGAAAGCCAGCAGCAGAAACGATGCTGCTGCTGCTGCACAACTTGCTGCCGCTGGTATTGCCGCTGACACGCCGGGTGCATGTGGGCAGGACACAACCAACACGCCCATACCGCCTTCCCCGCCCTCCGGCCAACGGGGAGCAGCCGTCATTGATACCGTACGGGCCACGGAAGCAATTTTCGTGCTTGAATGACACGCCACAAGGACCAGCACCGGTTGCACCAAGCAGGGAGGTTTCAGAAAAGGCTGAGGGACCCGCAGGAACCCCCAAGTCAACACTCATATCGGGGGAAGAAAGACAATAAAAACCCCTAAGGATTCCCCCTAAGGAAGTAGGGTGGGAGAAGGCCACTGAGGGTATTATGGCGAGGTACCTACCACGAGGGGAATATCTAAAGCATCTTTGGATATTAGATATCCAAAATGAAGCGAAAAAACATGCGAGAGGAAGAAGCGAGAGGGTTAAGCCAGCAGCACCTTGCCACCATCAACACACCCCCCCACCCCACCTCCCCGCTGCCTTCCAGCGCTAAACCCGAGAAGCCCCAGAGGCCCAAGAGAGGGTCAAGGAGCGTGAGGCAGGAGGGGATCGGGATGCCTTCCTCACCCAGCAGGAGGACGTTCTTCCCCGAAGGTAGCTTAGAGCGGGACCGCGTGGACACCTCGCTGAGGATGCAGGACCTGGCGAGGAGAAAGGCCAAGGCTTAGGGTGGGGGGGGAAGGGGAGGGCGCCGCTTCCCACCCGGCGTCCCCACCCTCGCCACCGGGCAGGCGTAGGGGAACGGGGGCAGGGCAGCAGTTGCCACGGCCAAGGGGAGGAGCCCCCCCCCCCGCCCCGGCTGACTGAGGGACGGAGCGCCGGGAAGGGGGATTAGCTAGCCCTCTCCACACACTCCCCCCCCCCGCCCCGGCCTCCCCTGAGGGCAAGGAGTCGCTGCGAGGGCGTTAACGCGCGCCCCGGTCCCCCGGCCGCGGGGCGGGGCGGGCGGTTACCAGAGGTTCTGCCCATCGTCCTCATCGCCGCCTGCCCGCAGCTCCGCGTTGTTGTTGTTGGTCGCAGCCGTAGCGGCGGACGAAGGAGGAGAGGAGGAGGAAGAAGAAGAAGAAAAACCGGCGGCCGAAGAGGAGCCGAAGGAGCCGGCTCTCCCCGCCGCCGCCGCCATCTTCGCTGCTGCCTCCTCCCAGCCCCGCCGCCTCCCCGAGACGCGGAGCGGGCGGCGGCGGCTGACAGGAACCCGGATGTGGGGAGGTCGCGGGGCGGGGCCGGGCCCGGGGCGGGGGCAGCAGTTGGGGGTCCCGCGCTCCCGCCCCCTTCCCTTCAGCCGCTCCTTCCGTGAGGTGAGGGTGTCTTGGCCTGCCCGCTCCCCGCGCCGACGGGATGGGGGTAACCCAGGCTCCCGCTGCCCTTCCTGGGTCTTTGGAAGCCGCCCGGGAGAGGAGGAGGGAGGCCGTGAGTGGGGGGAACAAGCGCGTTTCGTTCGGACTGGAGGCGCCAGCCCCCCAGGCCAGGCCACCCTGGTGAGGTGAGGTGAGGTGAGATGAAGTGAGGTGGAGTGAAGCGGCCGCCGTCTGACTTTGTGCCGGTTCCTGCTGCCCTGTTTTGCTCCCCGGGCAGCTCCAGCCCTGAAGGAAGCACATTGTATCCAAGAGAAGTAAGTGAGGCCAAGAATGACATGCCTTTTGGG
>JAOTQQ010000012.1:41290052-41333538 GCA_026546715.1 Gallinago undulata
AAGGGGGGGGAAGAGGGTAGGGTGGTCTTATCTTCTCGAAGAGGCCCACCCCTTACTTGATCTTCTCTCACAACTCATTGCTTTAGAGTTAGAAAAAGGTGGGTCAAGTCACCATCGTTTTCACAGCTCACCTCTTACAAAAAGTCCCAAAAGAAGGAGGCAAGTATGTCAGCTCTTTTCCCTGAATTTATGGAGGTAACGTGTTCACTAGAGTAATGTATAAATGGCTTTATATTCCATAAAAAACTTGATGGGTTTTGTCCCTTTGATTCAGGGAAAATCTAACATGCGGGATGTTTCCTTGCATACCTGTCTTTCAAACAAACCGCTCACGTTCCCAGAGCCTCTGGGTACAGGAACTTCTGTGGAACATCTTGCCCAGAGAGACTGTGGATGCCCCATCCCTGGAGGTGTTCAAGGCCAGGCTGGATGGGGCTTTGAGCAACCTGGTCTGGTGGGAGGTGTCCTTTCCCAGGGCAGGGGATTGGAACTAGGTGATTTCTAAGGTTTCTTCCAACTCTAACTATTCAATAATTCTATGATATAGAGAAATGTAGTGGCAGTATTAGCAATTTATGTATGCCAGCAGTTTGTACTTAGTTTTTCTCTGGCTGCTGTGTTTAATTTTTATTTTTCCCAGAAAATACTGCTTTTATAAGTAGTATATTAAAACAGGAAAAAGGATCCATGTTTTTTTTTATCCATGTGTTTCTCTCAATGATTTTCTATTGCTTTGCAACTCCAACTTTGGACGTTCCTTTCGTATGTTGTTTTGGTAGAGATCAGGCAAAATCTGGTTGGAACTTGTAAGTCACCTTCAGGAAAGTAAATTTCGGTGGGGTCCTTTAGGTATAAAACAGCTGAAACAGCAGTAGCCATATACTGACTTACAGGTACTTGTCAGTACAGATGCACAATTATTGGTCAGAAGTATTTTGTTGTGGACAGAATGCAGATGCAGAAAACTGGCAAAGTTTTGGTGGAGATATATCATCCAGTAAGCAGTGACCCCTAAATAGAGGAATGCTGCTGGAAAGCCACCAAAACCCCCCACTTGCTGCATGACCCTAAGTTTTCCCAAGACAGTGGAGCAAATTAGCTTTTCACTGTTGAAAGAGGGAGTTTCTGCCCCCATCTATTCCCTTCTCTCCATGTGGCCTGCTAGGAATTCTGTTCTATTATCTGTGCTTTTAATCACTGTTGGGTCAACTGTTTTAAATCAGTAAAATAGCAGAAAATTGGTTACTAGAGTGGTGGAAGAATGATATTCCTCTAGGACTTTTTGAAACCAGAATGTGTATGACAGCAAGTAATATTTAAATATGCGAAAGTACTAGAAAATAAAAGGCTACATGGAGGAATGATAATAAAAGCACGTTACTTTGTGTTGAGTAGGGAACATACTGATATTGAGAAAAGATGGTGCAATTTTCCGGCTCTTCTGCTTTCACAGGCACTAATGTTGCTAGTTGGAAAAAAAAAATATATATGGTGATTGTAAATCTACCAAAGATTATTCACAGTGAAAGACAGACCACCTCTTTTATTTCTCCCCCTCCTTCCCCTGACATCTATTCATTCTGGAGTCTTTTTTAAGGTGGCTTTCACTGTCTCATCCTCTTGTAATGGAGGATTTTGCTGTTTGCCTTTGAAAGAGATGTATGCAATCAAGGTTTACTGAGGATGCATTTACCAGATTGTAACACCTGACAGCTCTGATGATGGTTGTGCAGTATACTTGCTACCTTTATCAGAAGCAATCCCTCCCTCCTCCTGCCTCCTCTCCATTTTATTTCTCTCTCAGAAGCTGCAGTAAAGAAGGTGAAAATGGAAATGCTTGGTCATTGTACTCTCAGGTTAGGCTCAAAAAAAATTTAGATGGAAACAAAAATGTTGAGAGAAGTCTTTGTCAACAGTTCAGTATACTAATACAGTATTTCAATTAAATTATTAATAGAGTTAGCTGTGCAGCATGATAGGAAGAGGAAATCTAGGAAAAGACTATAATGAAAATGAAGCAACCGTAGAAAAGGAAAAAAAATCAATAAGATATTATTTCTTTTCCTCCTCTGTAAAATACGTTTCTGTCTGGCAAAATCATCTTGGGAAAATACGGGAACAACCTCTCTGTGCAGCCTGTTCTGAAAGGTAACTCTGAACAGGAACTGATGTTAATAATGGCCAGCAAACATAAAAGCCTCCAAGTACATTAAATTTAATGTCTTCACCACCTATGAAATTGTAAGTTTCAAAGTAACAAGTTTAAAGTATATTTTCTTACTTATAACTACCGTTCTGGTTTGATAATATCTTATATCCAGTCACCGTTACACTTGCAGAGGTAGGTGTGACTGTACAGGACAAACAAAGATAATGAAGAATCAGGTCCATCAAATGTGATGAGAAATAACATTGTTTCAGCTGTTGATTGTTAGGAACAGTTTTAACTTGAAAAACCATTGCCAATGGCTTAACTACATGCATAGGTAAGGGCAAAATATGACAACATCTCCTTGGCAAGATAACGTCATTTCCTAAGAGAGGCATGACGTACATCCATGTGTGAGCTGCCCTGGGGTGATGTCAAACTGATGACAAAGTCAGTTGTGTAGCTGTGAGCTGGCTCTGCCCAAGGAGGGACCAACAGGGAAGGGCACCTCCTCCGCATGGCTGGTTAACAGTCGCAGAAATGGGGTCCTGGTTTCTATCATATAATGTGCCTTTTTTGGTTTCTGATGCGCTTTGATTATCCTGTACCCCTCTGCCTGTTCTTAACATAGGGCTCCTTGCTGACTGTCTCGCTTAACATAAAAACTTTAGTCTGAGTTACCATTATATAAAATCCAAAAAGTAATGGGCCAGCTTCTCTGTATGCATGTATTGTCAGTGGCCAAATACTATAAAATTGGTTGCAGATTTAGAAGGCATTTTTTTCATAAGCCTGTGGAAATGAATTGTTGTAGTTCAATTACATTTAAAAGATCCATTTTGGGTTGTTAGAGAGATTTTTGCCTTTAGCAATGTTGACCTGGTTGTTGAAATCAAAATCTTAAAGGTCACAGTGCTCAATACATACTAGTAGTTCACTGTGCAGAAAGCATCTCTTTGAAAAGGCAGCAACAAAGAAGCAGAATACATAGAATTTCCAGCAAGATGTTATGTTGCCTTTGGCTGTAGTTTATTAAAAAGTACAAAACTAAACCCTTAAAAGAAAGACAAGTGTGATGTGTCATTATTTGTTGATCTGAATTTGTGTGTAATTACTATTCAGAAAGCGTTCATGAAGATGGTAATGATTTTTGAAAGTGCCTTTTTGTAGTATTAACAGCTAGTCATCTGAAACTTATCTTGAAAGTGAATTACTGATTATTTTCTTGTTTACCATGCTCAAGTTATTCCATCAGGAAATTAAAAAAAATACTGTATGACTTAGCCGAGCAGTTAACAATAGCACAAATTGCAAATGGATAACTTTAACATAGAATTAATATTTCCATCTGTATGCTGAAATTTGTTACTATAAACTTTATGGATAATACTTGGGAATAGCAAACATGTCTCAGGAGACTTAATGGGATGAATCCATAAGAAATATTAGACTATGAGCAGTTTTGTGTATCACATTTCTGTTTTTCATTTGACCAAGTGTAACTCTTGCTAGTCATCCAATAACGTTTTTTGCTGGTTGGTAATATAAGCTCTGCAGACCATGCAGCAATGTACCACTTCTAAATTTATTTTCTACATACTGCACTGTAAATTTTTAAGAATGTGCAGGGCTAACTGATTTTATGAAGCAGAGTATTATGGCCTGCTGCAACAGAGACTACGACTGTTTTGTTTCACAGACACAATGTTTTACTTCTTTAATCTAAATTTGTTGCCATTTTGCAACAGAGCACCTTAAACGTGTGTTTAAGTACACCCTTAAATTTGCTTGGGATCAATGGATTGAAAATGTGCTTTACAGGTCTGGCTGATGATTATAGAAGATAACTATGCAGGATCTGATCAGCTGAATGCCCTTACTTTCCATTGGGAGACTAACCTGTATTCTACTTTCTGTGAATTGATAGAAAAAATATAGCCCATATCAAAAATAAACAAAAATTGGCAAAATGGAGAATTGCCTTGAATAGCCTCACAGTGTCTTAGGATGTTTGTTGAATGTTTGGTGATTGGTTTTTTTTAAAGTTGTTAATGTGATGAGAAGGAAAATACTGGCAGTAAGAGTTATCACTTGAAAGCAAACCTTAAGGAAAAAATATATTCAGTAAACAGAATTAAGAATGTTGTTTAGAATGGAGGAGGCCTGGTTGTTTTGGGATTTTTTTGGCTTCTATTTAAGTCATGAAGAAATCTATCCTTATGTTGTATTAAGAGACATTGTGCACAAAAACAATTAGCAGAACTGCACCCAGAGTGCCAAGAAGATGTATTGTTCAGACACATTTTTAACATATAAGGCAAGATGTAAGAAGAGGAGAAAAATATTCATGTAATGAGTGGAAAAAATTAGGTATCAGCACCAGGCATTTGTAGCTGTCCTTGAGATAAGCAGAGTAATGGGACAGGTCCGTGTGATGGCCCTTTGCCTGGCTGGCCAAAAATAAACACCGCACACACTTCATATGCGTCTCTCCCTTGAATGTGTGGGAGGACAGAAAAATGCACACAGGAACAGATGCTCTGCTCTTGTCCCTTTCACAGCACCCTCCCTGGTTCTTATCCCTGCCCTTTGCTCAGTGAAGCTGTGCTCAAGTGAAAGGCCTCTGTTTATTTCTTAGTCCCTGTATGACGGAAGCAGGTCTATGGATGTAGTTGAGGATTAAATGGTCTTTTAAAATAATGTTAATTTTATCTGCATTTAAAAGTATGTTATTCATGCTTTTATATAAAAATAAAATAATTTTAAAAACCCAACTCAGAATATTTTTATAGATTTATTTACTCACAATAAAAGAATAAATCTTGCACCTCATGGCTAATAAAAACCATTTCTCATTACTTTGGTAAGAGTCTTTCCAGTGTAAAAAAAGAAAATTAAAAAAAAAAATATCAAATCCTACTTCAGGGAAGTACTGTGCTATGAAACTGATTCGTGGCAAAAATACCTGAGTGAGTAGAAGCATCAGAGAAAATAAAAGGAAGGTTTTTGTTTTATTCTATGTGGCATATTTTATAATAAATTCAGATTTCTTTGTCAAAGAAAGTGTTTATTGATAGCTGTCCAGACTTGTGTTTCTCATTGGGGGTTGCTGGGTTTGGCAGAGTTTTTTTCTCCACATTCTTTGCAAGCTGCCAATGTAGCATCTGTCTTTAAGATTGTGATTTATGGTAGAAACTTGCTGACCCTTGACTGTAGGCATACAGTAAATGTATTTTAGCTAGGTACTCTGAAAGCTTTGAAATGAGTATTGATGTTTATTAATGCAATGTTCCGTGTTTTGAAAAGACATTAACAGTGGCACTTCAGTTGAAGAATTTGTCTAGTTCACATCACATTGCATTCAGATTGCATACGAAATCTCCGATTGCTTTGTTTGCCTTTGGACAGACATTCAAAATGCTAGTCAGGAATATTAAGGACTTGTTGCATAGGTATAAGGGTTCGGTGGTGGGAAGGTACATTAAAGGGCTGATTTTTCTCTTGACTTGAAAGAAATTGTGAAACCTATCTTAAGCCAGAGGTATTGAGCAACACAAAATGAGCATGAAAGGACAGTCAAGCACAGAGACTTTCTGCAGGCTGTTTCCTCTTATTGATTCATTGCTTCAACATGTGAAGAATACAGAAGTCAGGTACGGCGCTATAACCATTAGAAATTGCTTAAACATAAACATTTTGTAGTTTCATATTATGGTAAATACATATAATCTGTAGTAATATTTTGCCTTGCTTTCATAATAATTAATATGTATATACAGCTATATTACTGTTACGTGGTTATAGTTGATAACTAAATTTGTGTAAAGGCCACACTTTAAAAAAAAAAATGTCCATTTTAAATGTTGTTCACTGTGTCCTTTCTCCTAATCCACTATGTCTTTCAGAGCCCGTTTCATCTCGCTATTTCTAATGGTGAATACTCCTCATCCTCCTGTCCACTAAGTCACTCTGGACCATTAGGGTCCTGGAGCTTCTCATGGTTATGCTTTGCTCTTACTGTGTTCCTGCGTTTTGGAGCCTTTTTCTGCCCTTAAATTTATGTTGATCTTTGTGCTGGTCTTCCATTCATGCTTGTGTCCACTTCGTGGTAGAGTCCACTGTCCAAGGAATTGCTTGTGTTCCTGCTCCTAGATCCCTGCCCTTCCTCAGTTCAAAAAAAGTGCTAACTAATGTGACAGTGAAGCGTTCAGTCAGATGGGTGGTAAACTTCCTGAAAACATTCTCTGTGCAGTGTCTGTTAGTAAGAGTCACTGGTGGTGGCAAATCTGCAGTGTGGAACAGAGCCAGAGAAGCCATGAAGAATGAAATATATCCAGGCTGCCTAAGCAAATTAGATTGTATGGGGGAAAGATGGGAATATCTGAGGAATTAAGATAGACTTTTCTTAAAAAAAACACCAACCAACCAACCAACCAAAAAACCCCACCAAAGCCCAGAACAATTGGCAAGTGTTCTAGCAATCTTCTTTTCCTACTGTTTTAACTGCTTTAATCTTTCTGTGTGAGGCATCTCTTAGGAGCTCTGTGATGGTGATGCTAGTTATCTGTCACTACTATATTAAGGAGACATTTCTTCCAAAGTGATGTCATTCTCATAATAGAGTTGTCGCTAGGCTTCAAAGTCATTGTGGTGACTTCTAGGACAAAGCACTCCAGCAAAGCTCTCAGTGCAAACTTACAAAAATCTTGTCAGTTCGCATGTCAAAGATTATCATAGACTTTGATGATGAAAAAATTAGAGTCTGTTCCATGGAAATTCTGCATTCCAGAAAGGAAAATCAGTACAGTGAGGAGAGAGTATGGTGATCCATGGGATTAGAAGTGTACAATGTGAGATTAGGAGCATAATTATGCTGCGCAGTGAAGTATGGTATAGAAATAATTCATCTAACTACCACTAAAGTGGTTCCAGCAGTGAATCAGTACAGCCATATCAGTCTGGCATTGAATACATGTTCAGGAAAACTGACTGTCTTGGTGACACGGCACAATTGAAAGGAATGTGCTAACAGATCTATACAGCTCTTAGAATTAGGGGCGTGTGGGTGTCTCTGTGTTGCACTGCCTGGCATGGGGTCCCAATCAGCTTGAACCTCTTCACATTCTGTACCGTGTTGTAAGCTAGATGTGCTGGAAAAGAGTTTGACTTGATTAGGCAAGCAAATGAGTATTAACAGATATGATTTCTTTCTCTGAATGTACCACAGGAGAGGTAAAGCTCTGTTTAAGGAACAGTCTTAATAGAAGAGAATAAGTCATTGACTGACTAGGAATATGTTGAGTCTTAAAACAGAATTTTCTTCTAGGGCAGAGATCTTTGGGACTGCCATCTGATCAGGTAGATTTGGTCAGTTTCTGAAAGGGATTAAGTGATAATGTGCAGTGATTCAGGAGTTCCCTCTAGTCCTATGTTCCTATGTCTCACAATTCTGTTCAAGTGGCAGTGTCAACAATAAATTCCACTTGAATTATCTGGGAAGAGCAGGATCCTAATTATAAGCTTGTGGAGTAATAATCTGTTCATATCTTTGTATTTGTATTTCAACTATGTGTATATATTTTTCAGTTACCAGAGTTGAGGAGTGAAAGGAGTGGGTTTTATGGTAGCCAGAGTATAAAACCTTGAAAATGTGTAGGGGAATTAGGCTTCTTCAGTTGTACAGTTAATGAAACAATTTTGTTTAATCTTGATTCTTTTTAAATTATAGTGAGAGAACGAGGGAGGTCCTGGTCAAATTTCTTACAAAAATATGCCAAACAATATATTTCATTATTTCAGTCATTCTAGTCATGAGGACTCGAGAACTGTTGAATTCAGCCAGAAGGAAAGTCCACCTAACCTAGTATCCTGTCTTAGTAAGTATATACTTACGGAAAAAACTGTATGGAGGCAGTCATGCTTACAGTGATTTTTCCGTCGTGCTCTTCTAGCTGTCAGTGCCCAGAGACTCTTTTGTTTAATAGTTACTGCTGACCTACTGAATAGAACTGCTGAATTAATGAAGTCATGATTGTTTCTGATCCATGTACAGTTTGGGCCTTGAAATTTCTAATGAAAATCAGTTTGGTTTATTATTATCAAAAAATGACTTCCAATATTTATATTATGAAAACTGTGAATAACTGTTCCCAGCACACCTTTTTGATAAAATTCATGACTTAGTACATCTCTATCATATCCTTCTTTGGATATATTTCTAATTCTGCCATAACCTTTTTAATAATCGAATGACTTACACTCATATGGTACTCATAATGTGTCTGTGGCCTGAATGTATACTGGGTGAACTTTTTGGATTTGTTCTCTGATAGTTTTTAAATAATTCCTAAGTTTCTGTTTGTTTCTCTAAGTATCAGATATTATGAGATTTTTTTTCTTTTCCTAGTGATACTGACTAACACCCTGTGTATATACATAAATGTGTATTTTCCCTTCCTCTTTTGATGTGCATCACACTCACTGACACTGAATAGCCTCTGGCATTTTATCACTCATTCAGTATTGAACCATCCTCTGAAGCTTTTCACAGTCAGCTTTAGATTTCCTCAGCCTAATATTTTTGTGTCATCTGCTTTTTTTTCTTTGTCTTATTATGTGTGTACTTTTCCACATCATTTATGAATATATTTAAGGTCCAGACCTCTCAGTTGAGCCTATGTCAGTGAATCACAATACTTTCTTAGTGTGAATATTCCTTTGAGGAAAAGAATACAAGGAATATAAAATATGACCCATAAAAATCACTCATCTATTTTTGCTTCTTTCACCATTTTAGCTTCATTGTTTATTTATTGCATATATAAATGCATTTTTAATTTATTTTCAGGATGTAGTTCTGCTTTTCAAAGGATTCATAGGATAATGGGAAAACAAGTCAATAGAAATTCACTGCTATTTGATGATTTAATTATCACACATGTTGATTTTAATGGCTCTAATTAACATTTTTATTTCATCAGATTATTATTTCATGGATTCTGGCACATACCAACAATTGAGAGAGATTGTCACTAAAAAGTATGTAAAAAGAACTGTTCTGTTTATTCTTTGAATGTTATCATGTAAAGGTTGTCTTTGGCTGTCTACAATCTTCTGTTGCCATAATCCACTATGCTTACTTATTAAGCTATGAATACCTGCAAATCCTTTAAAGGATTAACTGTATCTGCCTGCTAAGCTTTCCAAGGCAGTTAAAAATAACTCCAGGCTGATTCTACTAACATACTAAAAATTGGAGTTACTCTACATTTTATGTTGTATATGCTGCTGCTTTGACAGATGTAATACAGTCTGGAGGTATTAGACCTTCTATGAAGATTCAGGTTGACCAAGTGCTCTCCAACTCCCTGTTATAACTAGAAGCTTTTTTCCTTTACATCCCATAGAGAATCAGCATTTGCTTTGCCTCATGAAAAATTCCAGTGACCAAGGACATAGAAGGTGGCAAAAGAAATTCAGCTTAAACCAGTGCATGAAGTAAAAAGATCCTTCTCTGTGGAAAAGGCCCTGCCTTGCAAAGGTAGTCTGTCCAGTTCCTGCGCTGCAGTCCTTTATCTATCATATGGCTTTTGTTAGCTGCAGTCATTGACTTCAGAAAATGTGTATGTTTTCCACATTTACAGAATTATGATATTCTGATGCAGTATGAGCATGTATGCTGGATGCTGCTGGATATGATTAGGACAGGAGCCAAAGAGATGAAATTCACTATATTGGAAGTCTTACAAGGAATGCAGAGTTTCTCGTGGTGCTCTAGAGAGCGTGTGACACAGCAGTACATTAAAATGTGCACCGACTACCTCTATGCTCTATTATTTCTGCTGGTTATGAGGAATGAAGAGTTGGCCTTCACCTTCTTCCTTGGTCAAGGGGAGAGTTAAATTCTATATAAAATGGAAACTTTGAGACAAGAGTTTTAACTTTTCATTGTCTTTTGCCAGATATTTTCTGTCTGATGTCTTGCATTGGTATGACAGAAATTCCAGGCTGCAAAAGGGCATCATAGATACTGGTATTTTCCTGTTGGTAAACGACAGACTACCTGATGTGAATTTGTCTTTGCTACAGCGATTCTTACCTTCCTTAACAGATTATTAAGGTTCCTGCAAAAAAGCAGAAGTCAGAGTGTGTATAAACTGGTTCTAGCAATTTTAAAAGCTGAAAGAACATAACGTAGCTACTTTGCTCCCGAGTGATAGGCCTCAGGCTAAATAATACTTAGGTGGGTACATGAATCTTGTATTTATTCTGAGATGATGATGGAGGAATATTGAAAATCAAATGTGGTGAGATGTAGGTGCGTACAGGAGGCAACCTTGTCAGCATTCCTTATAACAAACTCCTGCCTGTAAAAAAATACATCCTCCGGTCATGGATTGCAGCTGCCTGGTCAGACTGTAAAGCATTGACACCAGTGCAGAAGGAAAATTGGATTCATCAGCATGGATTCAACCTTCAATTGAAAGATGATGTTTTACACAGAAAGGCTGCTAAAGTTTAAAGTTTAGCTACTCCAAGAGCTAAGTAGTTGTTATTTAATTACATAATTATTATGCTGTTTGGTAATGGAAAGGCTAAAGATTTTCCTGCTCTTCTAAATAAGTGAGCAAACCCTACATGATCCAAGCTGAAGTCTCTAGCTTGGGTACAATAAGCAACATAACTCCATTAACATTAATATGTGCTACTTTATGTCTAAAGTGCTTTTGGAGACTGATTAAAGTTTATGCTGAGACAACTAAATACTGAGCTAAATCAGGAAATCACATTATCCTTTTTACTCATTGTAGCTAAGGGAAGCCAACAAAAACTTGGGAGAAAGCTAACATTTTTAAACCGCTTTTATGGTCAATGTCTGCCCGTGCATGGCCCTGGCCTACCTGAGGAAGTGCCATGGTAAAGCAGAGACATTGCTTGTGATGTTTCAGCAATGAGTCTTAGAAATAGTTGTAGAATTTGTACAATGTGCAGTATTCCACTATGCAGGTAATGGATGACACAGATCTGTCAGGTAAATTATATGGTTCTATTTATTTCAGTGTTGTTTTTTCTAATTAGGCATATATTGCTTAACGTGTGGTTTTTATCTGAACTTAATGAAAATTGTCAGGTTACATTTTATTTGACACATTTTGCAGGGAGAAAATGGACTTCTGCAAAATGCACTTCCTAATATAAACTATTTAGTACTTCAGTGTGGATAGAAACTAGCATTCTTATGTTTTAAATAAGAAATCTTGTGGAACCCAAGCTTGTCAGATTTTTGCCAGGAATGTGCTGGTTCCCTGCCGGCTCATCTACCCATCCCCCTGGCAGGTTGCCCAGCCCTTCCAAAAGCTGCAGCTGCCTCTGCGTCAAGGATGGCAGCGCTTCCAGGGCTGCCGGCTCCAGAGCGGGTGGCCAGATGGACTTCCCCGGGTACCACCCAAAGGGTGCCCCATCGTCGTGTAGGCAGCCTCCCGACAGGGTGGGACACTAAGGAACTTTCAGGTCTGGAGATGTTTTGCCTTGTGCCAGCTTTTACTAGTTTTCTAAGGAGTTTTTTTTTTTTGTAGGTGGATATCCTATTCCTGTCACTAAGGAAGACCTTGTATCTGAAAAGAGGGATGTAGGCATTTAATGTGTTACTTTGTAGCAGTTCAACTTCCAAGGTTTCTTAGAAATTACACAAAATGCAATAGCATGTTCTAGAGGAATGTTGCTTTTTAAGGTAGAGTTTGGCTTCTGACAGAGCCTTAGGTTTTGTGTTTTCTTTTTATCTTAACAGACGTTCTTGTTTCTCCTGCAAATACCTAATCTTATTTTAGATTTGACCAGACCTCACCAATATCTTGTGGACTAACATGCAATTTTTTAACCAGTTAAATATTCATGGTAGTTGATTCAACCTTTGTATTAATAATGTATTGTGGAAGGACTGTAATAATAAATAAAAGCTGGTAAGCTTTATGTTGATGACCTTAAGCGTTTTTCTTCTATCCTTACAGTCCTGAGAAGAGCACAACTTAATAGCACAGAGCAAAGCTAGTGAAATTTTGGGGATTGCAACTCTTCATGTTTGTATAAAAGTAAGTACTAATCATTACTCAAACAGGCTACTAAATTATAAAATCACACGAAGCAATTTTGCTTTCTTTTCTGATTATTCTTTAATAGTTCACTGCATTTTTAAATAGCCTGTTAGAAAACTTATCTTTCCTAACAGAGCTCTACTCCAAAAATAAATCACTTCCATGACAGTAGGCATGATTGGAAAAGATCTTTTTCTGCTCCAGCTATTGCTTGTAGGTTGCTAATAGATGTCATATAAATAAATAAATCAGCATTTTACCAAAGTTAAATAATATTGAAGAGATATATTAACGTAATAAAGCAACTGCGATATACCAAATATTTTATAGACTGTTGCCTGGAGATGATACTTTTTTTTTTTTAATAATTACCCTGAAGGAAATTTAATGAAGATTTTTTAATTAACATAATACTCTAGAGCATAATGTAATTAATGTTCTTGTCATTAATTTGTCACATAGAAACAATGATACTATAAAAGATTGCATTCTGGTAGATTTTCTTCAGCTTAGTAACTTTTTTCAGCAACTTAGTAACTTTTCTTCATACCTTGTTCCACAAGAGTTAGCAAGTCCATTTCTGAAGTTCGTAGTCAGGTAGAATACTGGTTTCAGAATCTAGGTGGATAATCTTTTTGCTTATACAGAGTTATCTAGCAGTCCAAGAACTGAACAACCAAATGTTGCCTTCTTTGATGGGACCAATTAGAACAATAGCCCATCAAAATCAGTACAAAGGATGGAAAAGCTATAATTTTAAAATAAAAATAAAAATTCCTCTCCTATTTAAAAATGTTACAGGCAAATATTACATCAGTAATAGTACCAAAGATTTCAAAAGTGAATTGTACAAGAGCTGTCTTATAGCCTGAGACTGTCATCTCATATAAAAACATAAAAGTTGTTATACAAAGGAAAGTATATTAAAATTATGGCTGGAAGCAGTGGCTTTAATAAACAGTTTAGGTTTTTCTAATACTCAATAAACTAAGAGATTTTACCAGAAGTGTAACCTCATATTCTTCCCCAAAATAGCATTCAATTACAATAAGATTTAGTTGGGCATTTATGCCTGACCAAACTAATGAGTGTGATATTAGACTCTCTAGAGAGCTATGGATATATTTAAATAAAAAAAAATTCTAAGTGCTGTAATTATCCTGATAAATCAGAAGCTAAGTGACAATATTGTCATAGACTAGAATAAAAAAATATATTTTTAAGCACACATTTCCTTAAATGTAAATTCCTAAAAATGTTGACAGCATGTCCATGTATCTCTTTGTATTCTTAATATTTGCTAGATGTACTGTAGTTTCCCCTGACATATGTGTCATGTAAGGCAAGGGACAACAGAATCAAGAAATAAACATCTGACCATGTCACAAATCCAATTAACTCTGATAAGGCTAGTAAAGTCAAGTAAATAACAAAGCAATGATGTCTGGAAGCAGCTTTGTATTTTAGATCGTACTAGAGATGGTAGGACACCAGCTGGACAAAGCAAAAATACTCCAGGCAGCTGAATTTTTCTGCATCCTCTAAGACCATCTTATACCCTGACAAGGTCACAGCACTATAGCATTTTCAGGTGTCGGATCTCATCTCTTCACTGTTTCTAAGCGGCAGAGAGGAGGAGGGAAGCATTCCCTCACAGAATGTAAAATATGTGCTAATGTCATGACAAGGTAATGCAGTGAAGCAGAAACTGCAGTTAACATCACACAGCCTTTCCTCAACCACCACCACCGTGATTGGTTATGATAATAACCTTCGCTAGATTTCAGTGCAACAGTCCTCGGGCAGAAATTCTGGTGATTGTCTAATCCCAGGACCTATGCGTGTAGCTTTCCTTTTTCTAGCTCTTGGTACATGTAGTTACCCTGTGTCCTGTTTAATGAAACCAAATGATTGGTCTGCTGCATTCATTCATGCTTCAGACTCAAAAACGTGGCTGAATTTTTTCATCTTGAGTATAGCATCTAGTGACACTCCTTTGGCAAAATTATTTTGGATTTATCTTGAAAGGAAAATCACTTCACTGGCCTGACAGGAAATCTAAATTCTTCATTGCATGTTTCCGCAGAAAGGAAATAGAAAGGAAATACATACTCTGTTTACTTTATCCATGTAACTGAAACAACACTGTATTACATTTAGAAGTTCTACAGCATTTTTGTCTTTTAACTCAAACCTATTCCACAATCATGCAGTACCTTCAAGTAAAATACTCACTTTCCATTTCCGCTTGAGTAATAGAGACGTTTTAGACCCATCAAATGTTACACAACACTCACTATTATTACTGTTAATTGTTGATGTTATTTGCAGCTCATAATAACCTACTTTTCTAGTTGCCAGAGTAGTCAAACATACAGTTTATCAGCTCCAATATGGGCCCTAAAACTGGAACAAATAGCTATCCTCCACTTTGGGATGGAGGAAGGAACGTTTCTTTGGGAAACATGAGAATTTGGCTTAGTTCATGTCTCACAGCTAGTTTGCAGCTGACTAACGTTGGAAATTTCCAGCGCTTTTCTTATATTTCTATTAGATTGAAACTAAAATTGTAATTAGTTGCAGGAAAATTTTCCAAAGGGAGATTTCTTGGGTTTAGAAACGGATTTCTGATCTAAAAACCAGAAACAAATACATACAATGGCTCAGTGGTTACATTAAGTGATTAGATCTAGAGCAGGGAGCTGAAACTGTTTCCCGTCTCCTAATTCCACATTTGTATGCATTAGATCTTTTGAATCTTTTCCTGCAACTTGAAGAGATCAGAGTTTGTTCTCGCATAGAGGCCAAATAAAGTCCAAGCTTCAGAAAGTCTGTAGTGCCTGTTTTGTTAGTCTTTGTTAGGCTTTGTTGGTCCCATCTTTTCTGTCACTGAGTATTTAACATGGGGTGAGATGGGTAAATTTGTTTTAACTGTCAAGATGGTCTCAGAGATCAGGTAAAGGAGCAAAGAAAGAATAAATAATGTGCAAAATTGATTCTGCAGAGAATTAAAATTAAACATACCATTATGCTTTTACATTTTTCTAACTGCCTTGGAACTTGATCTTCTTGCTGCAACTTTGGACACAAATAGACTTTAGGAAATGGATCTATGCTATACATGCTGCACAGGCATATGCTGACATATGATTACCATATGTCAGTCCACAGAGGTTCTCTAGCTCCTGAGACATGTTTCATTCTTTAAATAGCTTGCCATCTTTTTAACATTTTGGAACATGTGATTATTTTTATTATGCTTTTTTTCTCCTTCCTTTAAAGCCACGTTAATTTACAACTGACTTAGATTAGACAGAAAGGACTGACAGAAAGAAGGTAAAATAGCTTTTAGACATTACTACTACAGCAAAATATATGGGAACTTGAAATGCCAAAATAAACTATTGAAACAAAATAAAAACTACATTGATCTTTATAAGTAAAGAAATGTGGATTGGGATTTTTATCCTGGATTCATCCAGGATCACATACAACATTTTATTTCTGGTATGTAACACAGCAAGCTAAAATATAATCAAAAAAAGAGAGAAAACCTTTGTAGTTAATCATGTATCATTAAATTTGACTTGAACTGGAGACTGCCTGAGTCAGAATCTTTTGGTCTCAAACAGAGAACAATGGAAATACCCTGTTGATTTTTACAACAACAAAATTTGTTATATTCATATGATCTTTAGATGTGCAGTATGAAAGCATTTAGGTGCAAGTTTTAGAGAGGCCTACTATTTTAGGCAAATAACAGATAAACAAACCTCCTATCTCTTAAAAAAATAATTAAATCAGAATCGTCTTAACTTTTTTCAGCAAATTGTATGACATATAAAATAAACTCAGTCTTATGTTTTTAAGTTCCTGAGGGTTTTGGAGGAAAATATACATTGACTTAAATGCCTGTAAGAACTTTAAAAAAAGGACGTATGCACAAAGAATTTACTGTTCTATGTGAAAGCAGAAAAACTGTACTGAACACAGTCTTTTGCTTTTGCAGTGTCCCATATAGACTTTTAGCAGCAAAATTCTTCATTTGTATCTTTAAAGAAAAAAGAATTGCTTTAAACATCTCGAGAAATTCTTTCTGAGTATCTGGAGAAATGCTGAGAATAATTTACTTGCCATAAACAATTAATCTTTCTTTCCTAATTTATAGATTATTCTTGCCTGGAGACATAACTTCTCAATAACCTCCAGCTTCCCAACTGTTGCAATCCCAAGGACATCAAACAATAGACTTCCCTACAAAGTATGTGTGTCAGCGTAGGCCGGCACAAGAGGAATTCTTAAGACTGGGCTGAAAAAAAACAATGTTTACTCAAAAGCCTCTGATTCAACACAGGTAAATTCGCTTTCTATTTCTGCATCTCAGAAGGGGCCAAAGTTCTCTGCGATGCAGAAGGGTGGGAAGTAGTGCTTGGTGCGTTGGACATAAACACATATGTCATGCAGACATCCTTGTGTTAGGACTAAATCAGTTCCTGCTTGGGCTAAAAGGCACCGATGAAATCACTCATCCTTTTGCTCTTAACTGTGTGAAACTGGAAATTTTGCCCCTCTGCAAATTAAGGATTGGACTTTAGTAGGCTTCTGTTGAAATAAAGGCTTTTCTGTCAATTTGAGCATATAAGTGGAAACAAAGTTCCATAAGCTGTAGGCGAGCCCTCTCTACAGGAAAGTAAATAACGCAAAATGTCTGTGATATGTGTGTAGTTTCACTTCCACAACTACCTTGATTTCCAGTGTAAGTGCAGTGGGATGTGCAGATTTCTTCTGGATGATGCCAGAAAGGAAAAAATGATAAAGATGTTATAAAACAATTTTTTGCTTTTTATCCTCGGAAAGTCTTAAAACATAGCACAATTTGGGTGATCCCTGGATTTAAACCCATTAACAGAAAATGATAATGAGACTATCATGAGAGCCAAATGGAGAGAAAATACGTAACAATATCAAGCAAAATCAGAGTAGATCTAGAATGAGGAAAGAGAGAGGTCCATGACGCCTTGAAGGAGTTACTTATCAGGTACTATGATATGAAGAAGAGATAAGTGCATCTTTTCAAAAGGGGAATCAAATTTATTGAGGATATTGTAGCATCATTCCTCTAAATCCCTTATGCTCCATTGTTCTCTATGTTTCGCCTGTGCACCCTGAAGTTTTGTACACACTTGTTTTCTTTCTACATCCGAATAATGAGGTTCTGCCTGTTCTCCCAGGCTCAGCATCTCTATTTGACTGTGAGCAAAGCAGTCACAGTGATAAGTATTGCCAGAAAGATATTCTGCTTCTCTTTTTTTTGTCAGGGAAAACAAGGTGTAAGGACTTATTCCAGGAATTTCCCTGGCGCCACTACTGTAGCTGCAGGGTGAATTCCTCCCCCGCACCACCAAGCAATGCGTGTTCCAGCATCAGAGTGCAGAGCAGGATCAGGAAAAAGTAAACCAGTGTCACTCAAAAACTGCAGGAGTGAGAAAAATTTGAGGGCTTCCTTCTGCCAGTGAAGTTTTTATGTAGACAGTGGAGGTTGGTGTGAAACATCTGCATGAGACAGGTGAAAGGGGAACTTGCTGCTTCCTAGGAGTCCCATGGTTGAGGAAGTTTTGTGAGATAGCTTGACTTCAGGGAGTTTCAGGATGTGGAATGAGATGTGTGGTGCTGGGTACCACATGTGCTATACCTGGTGCAAAATAACCTCCATGTGAGAATATACTGGAGATGTGAGGAACCTCAGCGCCAGCTGTTTACAGCTGTCAATCGACTCCTGCTGATCCAAGTGAATTGCTAAAGTAAACACAGCTTATGATGGTTTATTCACTGCTCGCAGACGGAGCAAAAACTGTAATAGTTTGTGATGCGCCATAATTTTCCAGGAGAATGTATTCCGTAGCACTGTGAAAGCAGAAATACTGTATTTAAATGAGATTCACAGCAGTATATTTTATTGATTTTTAAGAGACAGAGTCAGAAAAAGAGGATTACCAAGCTGAGACTAATAGCTGCATTCAACATACTCAAATTTACACTAGTTTACATTTTAAATAAGAACTCCATCTGTAGGGGGAAAATAGCACTTAAACATGCCTTACTTAATGGGATAGTGCCACCTAGGGGTTAAAAGCTTTTAAATTTTAGAGTGGCAAAGGATAGGAAGCCCTATTAATAGCAGAGAAAGTATTTCTTACATTAAATAATTTGTATTTTGGAATTTACAAGGCAAACAAAGTGCTGTTGTATCTGGCAAAAGAAGTGTAACTTTCACAGTTCCCTTTGGAGCTGTCCGGGCTCTTCTGTCTCATTCATAGTCTGGCAGTGATTGGGGTGTCGCAAATCCTGCTATTCTCTTCTGCGAGCCAGGTCTTGCTAGTGAGATTGGTGGAGAGGTTATCACACCTGCTGCTGCAAGGCCAGGTAGGAGATTGCCATCTTGCTGGTTTTGAGTCTTAAAATAGAGCCTTGAAAAGTTTGCTTTGTGAGGCCAAAATCAGAGATGAAACCCTGGCCTACTTCTACTTCATCTAGTCTACTCCAGAAAGGTACTGTACGAGGGAGGAATGGGATACTGGGACCACCCTCTGTCTGTGAGCAGATATGCTTTATTCGCCCTGAAACTTCCCTCCCACCCCCCCTCCCCTTGCACATTACAAATTACAGCTGGCTCCCTTATGCTTCTGATTTAGCCTAGAAATGGGCAAAGGAAAAGTAGAAAACCCTGCCCATCTCTATACTGTGTTTGTTTTTTCAAACTGACTGTTGAGTTAAAAGCCTGAATGTGGTAATTTCTTTCCTGAAAAACCGAAACTCAAGGAGAGGTGGTATTTTAGAGGAAGTGTTTTTTTTTTTTTCACACACTTTTTTTATTCTCTCAAATGGTATTTGATTTTATTCTGCATCTCCCACAGCAGATGGCGTACCTGCCACAGTGAGACCAGAGACTCTCTCTGATCTCCATTGGCAAGGGCTGTTGTACCTCAGGCAGAATGCAAATTATATGTAGTCAAGAAACTCTCTCCCCTGTCCTTAGAGGAAGGTATTGATGCTATCACAATATTTTTCAAGGAAAAATGTAAATACCATTTTTATGCCATGACTGCATGCTTGAAATTCAATGCTAATGAAAGGCATGTGTCTCTTCCCTTCCTTCAGCACCTTCCACACACATAAGCAATTAAGATTTGATTATTAATAAGAAGGGCAGGAAAAACTGATTTTATTCGTGTTGAGTTCCTTTTTAAAATTATCCATACTGCAAAAAAGAATAAAGGCCAGCTGACAAAAATTGCTTTGTTTGTCCCTTAGAAATGGAACTACAAGCCACAAACATGGCAAAGTGACATTGAAAGATAGACCAAAGATTGCTATAAGTACTCCTCAGGTAAACAAGCCCTGTGGTAAAATCACAGCACGATGGATAAAGAAAATTCTTTTGACTGTCTCTAGATGTCATGAAGTAGAAGAGACGAGGGGCTGCCATGCTTGAAGCTGAATGAGCTTTGACAAGATTGTTAAAGAAAAAGGACACTAGGGAATAGTAAATTCATAGTGGTGCCCACCTTGATGCGGCAGGCTCCGGAACAAAGCGGCTACTGGTTAGATACTGGTGATAAACACCCTCCCAAGAATGAGAGAAAGGCAGACATACACTCACATCCACATTAGACATTCTTGCTCTGCCACTCACGGTGGATTTTTGGTGACTTTCTCGTTTCGATAAAAGTCAGAGAGAATATGCAGTTCTAGCAGTAGCACAGTGCATTTGCCTTTAAAGGTTCTATTGCTTAACAAAACAGCATGTTTTTTACATATATTTGTGTATCTATGTGTTTACAAATATACATATAAATAAATATATAAAATACCAGTATAAATAAATAATTACACTAGTAAATATTTACACATTAGGAGGGCTTGCTATCACAACTTTATTGGCAGATATTGTCTAACACAGATATGGCCCAATGGTCTGGACCAGCAGCTCACAGTTACATAAGAAGATACAACAAAGTCAGAGACTCGGAATAAGATACTTATGAGTCAGGATTGTGAGAGTCTCTCACGCATGTATCTGTGTCTAAAAGAAAGTCTGATGATCAGCGTTTAGTGATGAGGAATAGGAGAAGTGGTGATGAATAAAAATCATTAAATGTAATTTGGAATATTCAGAATTTCAATTAGAAAATGAAAAGAATCATGCTGTTTTTGAAATTCCTGAAATCATGTTTTCAGAATCTCTTTTTACAGGGCCTGGCTCATTAAAAGCTGTGATGGTTTAAAAGTGTTCAGAGCTGATCTCTCTAAAAGCCTGTTTCTTTCTTTCCAACCGTACCCCTCTGTTAAACAAAGTATCACCTTTCCTTACAACCCCTGCCTCTCTGAGGTGCCAGACAGAGCGGTCAGGGAAACATCACAGCTGGAGACCTGCCTCAAGAAGAAATCCTGATTCCACTAAGTCGCTTTTGCCATCAACTTCCCCAAGGACAAGGGGAAGTGTGACCAGGCCGAGGGAGGTAATCTTCCCTCTCTGCTCTGGTGAGACCCCACCTGGAGTACTGTGTCTAGCTTTGGAGTCCTCAACACAGGAAGGACATGGTCCTGCTGGAGTGAGTCCAGCAGAGGGCCATGAAGACCATCAGAAGGCTGGAGCGCCTCTCCTCTGAAGACAGGTTGAGGGAGCAGAGGTTGTACAGCCCAGAAAAGAGAAGCCGCTGCAGAGACCTTAGAGCAGCCTTCCAGAACCTGAAGGGGGCTACAGGAAAGATGGGGAGGGACTTCTTACAAGGGCATGTGGTGATAGGACAAGGGGTAATGGCTTGAAACTGGAAGAGGGGAGGTTTAGGTTAGATCTCAGGAAAAAAATTTTCCCTGTGAGGGTGGTGAGGCACTGGAACAGGTTGCCCAGAGAAGCTGTGGATGCCCCATCCCTGGAGGTGTTCAAGGCCAGGCTGGATGGGGCTTTGAGCAACCTGGTCTGGTGGGAGGTGTTGCTGCCCATGGCAGGGGGGCTGGAACTCAATGATCTTCCAACCTAAACCACTGTAATTATAAACAGTTAAGAATTCTTAGTATTTATGACATCACCAGTTTAATTTATCCCATGTCTGGTACTTAAATGACAAAGCAATAACAATAATCCACATTAATTGGAGCCTTCAGTCTGGTGAAGGTCACTTTGCCCCAAGCAGCAGATCCCTCAGCTCGAGCCGGGCTCCCCCCGGTCCCTGGGGACACACTGGGGCTCCAACACCCCTTTGGGAAGGAATTCCGCCTGCGGACACCAAGGCCGCCCTATCGGCCCTCATTCCTATGGCGGTGAGCACCTTAACGATGCTTAAAGGCTGACAGCCTACACAGACACTAGCGGGTATTTTGAAGGTTTCCTCTGGTGACCTGAAGGAAGTCCCCGGGTCACCGCTACTAGCACGGGCTGTTCCGGAGCGGGGGCCCGGCACCTCTGAATCGGCCAGAAAAGATAAAATACGTTGTGGGGAGCGGCGGGCAGTCGCCGAGCGACTCAGTGCCAAGGAAGAACCGCGGAGCACCCACGGAGGGACGGCCCGGGCCCGCTCCCTCACAGCAACATGGCGCCCACGCTCCCCCGGGCGGGGCCTGAGGCAACGCGCATGCGCCAGCCCGTTCCCACCGCCCGGCGGGAAGCGCCGTGGCGTCCTGACGTCAGATGCGCGGTCCCCCGGCAACGGCCGGACGTCGCGAGGCCGCCAGGAACCCGGAAGCGGCGGGCGAATAGGAGCGAGTGGCGCAGCCGGCGGGGCGGGCTCGGCGCGCGGAGGTCAGCGGCGGCAAAGTAGTCCGGCGCCGGGGGGGTGTGTGTGTGTGCAGCGTCCGGTCGGCGGTGGTGCGGTCGGCGCTCGGCACAGCGCGGGGGGGGAGCCTCGGACCTGTCGGCGCAACCGGGGACTGCGCGGCCGCACGGCGCAGCCGGGGAGATGGCGGCGGACAAGGCTGCAGGTGAGTGCGGGGGGTGCTTGGCCGTGGCCTGGGCCGCCGGGTGCGGAGTGATACGCTCCCGCGCTGAGGGGGGGCGGTGAGTACCGGTACGTCTCGGACGGAAGAAGAAAGGGTGTCCGGGCCTGCTCCGTGCTGTTTCCTTCCGCCGTGCAAGTAATGGCCCCGCAGCGGCGGGACTGCGGGCGGCCGGTGTGAGGGGCTGGCGAGGCCCGCCGCCTGTGGGCTGGTGTCCGGGGGGGTTCGGGCCGGGGCCTTCCGTGCCCTCGGCGAGGGAGGCTGAGGTGTTGCACCCGCCTGGCCTGGAAGGGCTCCGTGGGGAGGCCGTTATGGGCCCGTTGGCCGGGGTACGTGTCTCCCGGAGCTCCGTAACGGCTACAGAAGTTGAGCTTCTGGGTTAACTTGTTAAACTGAGACGTTCGGAAGGTGCTGGGAAGATTTTAACGCCTCGTCTTGCCACCGAAACTCTGGAGTTCGGTCAGGTGTCCTCTGAGTTGCCGCTTTGGTTTCAGCGGATGAGGGGCTCTTTCTTAAACTCCGGCCTGAAAGGACACCTTAGAGAGAAATCACCAAAATTAAAACATAAATCGCTTTCTGGTAAACACCCGAAATAAACTTCAAGTATGGTTGCCGTGTGACTCGTTAGCATTGATAAGCTCCTGCTGGTCCATCCCCCATAAGAATACCCTTCATGCAAGGAGTCCTCTTTGCAGGAAAGGCCCTTCCCTCAGATGGCAGCTCAGTGGGGACAGAGAAGAGGGTGATGTGGGGAAGAGCCAAAGGGATCTTTTAGTTTGTTTTTTTTTTTTTTTTTTCCAGTTGGTTTTACGTGGTGGGAGCATTATTTTAAATAATCTCAAGCTGTTTTGTTCCCTGAGTGCTAAATATGAAACTCCTCAGTGTCTGAAAAAAAACTGTGGGGAAAAGTTAGAGTACTATACTGAGTGATGTGTACTAAATAGTCTCATGGTTATTTATAAGCACTGTAAGTGTCTCCTCAACTACAAAGAAAAAAAAATTCTCATTAAGTTTTGTTTTTTTGTTGTTGTTGTTATTCTTGGTATTGTTGAAGGAACTTTTCAGTTATACTTTCTTAAAAGAAAAATATGTGCCCAAATGAGTCAAAGACATGAGCTATGGCAAGATGTTTACACATTGTACTCGTTCATAGCAGTGAGTTACAAATAACTTTCCACTGAGAAGGGTTTGCTTTTTATTGTACAGCATTAAAGGAGTATTTTATATTTATACTATAGTGTATACTAGCGCAGTGCTGCTTAGAAAAATGTAGCCTTGGTGCTACAAACAGTCATTATCTTACATAGGCTGAACACTCTG
The DNA here is from genome assembly GCA_026546715.1 of Gallinago undulata. Lineage (NCBI taxonomy): Eukaryota > Metazoa > Chordata > Aves > Charadriiformes > Scolopacidae > Gallinago > Gallinago undulata. The sequence goes on from JAOTQQ010000012.1 coordinate 41,313,606, forward strand.
GCTGCTCTTCATACCCTTCAAAATGCTTTTGGAGCAAGAGCCACATGATAGATTCCTCCCCTTCCAAGGAAGAGATTATCCTTCTGCCTGTAGAGTTTTGAAATAAAAGATAATTCCAGAGATGCTCTGGTATTCATCAGCACAGTTCATGCAAGATGTGATTTACAGGGCCTAAGAACAAGAGGGCTCAGGAAGAGCAGTCCTTGGAGATATGTAGAACGGGACTGAGAAGGATAAAGATTGCAGTCACACTCCAGGTGTCTTCATGCATGTGGGAGATGTGTTGCTTACATGATGTGGCAGCAAGCTGATGAGTGATTTTCCCAAAATTCTGCTGTCTACCATGATGTAACTCCTGCAGTAAGAACAACTGCCTGCTTGTGCAGAGCAAATAAACCTCCATGACATAGTGTTTCTGCTGCTTGGCCCCAGGACTGCTAACTAGGAAGATAATCTCTTGACTTGCTTCTTTAACTTCAGACTCAGGGCAGCAGCTTCCTCCAGATCAAAATCTGAGCAGCTGAATTTTACATCCTTTTTCCAGGTTGTCCTGGAGTGAGTGGGGTGTGTGTGTTACTCGCACCACGTGCTTTTGCAAGAATGCTGAAGATGACTAGACCTGAGTGAGCAAGTGGCGTGCTGTGTATTTTGCCAGGGAACAGCACACCTACCTGTTTCACGTTCAAATGCTTCAAGAAATATGGAAGCAATAGCTTTATTTGCAAGCACTAGGTAGCCATTTGCAGCCAAGAGAGCAAGAGTACTTTTTTCTCCCCCACATTTAAGTGGAATTGCAGGGTTCGTTTCAGTATCTTGTGCCAACCAGCTTTTAGGTGACTCCTGTCTGTGAGGTCTCTTGATAGTAAGGATCAACTGAAGCAGTAGATCCTGGTCCAAACAAATGGCAGGATTACAGTAGATTAGAAGGACCTTTAGCTCTTCAACAGATTTCAGGTATGCTTGGGCAGAAAGGGTAGAGAGTAGCTAAAGTGGGTTTTTTTCAAAGGAAAGAGCTATGCTGTGAATTACACCAACTGGACTTTAGTTTTATTCTTTCTTGATAAGCTTCCAGTTCAGGTTTTGCAAACTTGCTTTGTTTACTGAATCATAGTAGGTGCAGTTGATCAGATTACAGCCATAAAACCGACTTTATAGGAGAAGGGACAGCTCTGGTTTTGCTTGAAGTAGTCCCCAGTTTAATTTTGGATGTGTTAATATACCATCAGACTTAAAGACATAGTGAAATCTGTAGACCTGTCGTGATTTTTTCCAAGGAAATACATCAAACAGCTATATGAGCAGTGCCTTTATTACACAACTCAGGCAACAGTTTATCTGGTTTATCTTTCACTTAAGACATTTTCCTTCAGGATTCAGACTTCTGTAAGACCACCTTCATTTGAGATGCTTGTTTTACGGACTTGCATACAACGGCAGTATCAGTAACACACTCAGTAGGTGATGGCACTCGGTGTGTGAGGAACCTCTAGACCAGACTGAGTGTTATCAACTTCAAAAGTTTGAGAGTCCCAAGTCTCCACAGTGTGGCTAGTTTTACTAGCATAATCTGAAAGGCAAGCTGAGCAAGTAAAGCAGATAATGTAACTTTTAGCATGAAAGTTTGAGGAAAGATGTGTTTGCTTATTTACTGTTGTTGTGGAGATCCTTGGAGGTTGATAGCTTTCTGTCCAGCTGTACAACCGCAAGATTTAGAGCAGGAACAGATCTATTCTACATTTAGCTTGAAGGAGAGGTGCTTCTTGTTTCTTTCCTCTTTTGCTGCAGAAAACCTTGGCACATCAAGAATTTTCTGAGCTGTTTTGTGTTTTAGTTTTCCCTCCTTCCTTTCCCTCTCAAGGAAAGGCAGTGCAAGTGGTGTTGGTCGGTGCCTTATGCGCAGTCAGGGTTTGTAGCAGGTATGTGCAGTTCTGCAGCCCCTTGAGGATCCATCCCTCCAGAGTACTGAAATTGCTGAATCCCGCATTTTATCTAAATCACGGTGGGTTACTTTGTAACTTTTGGGTGCAAGATTGTTGAGATTTTAAAATCTCAACTTTGTTGGCATCTTGATGCAGGATGAAAGTCAGAGCCAGATATTTACAGTTTTTGCAAAATCTGTTATTGCATGGGGCAATGGAAGGGATCTTGCTATCTTCCCAGGAACAAGCACAAACTATGACTAGACTACTACGTCTGCTTTATTCCTGCTGTGGATGTTAATTGATGAATCTTCTGAGGTTTGGCTGTCCTTTGCTCTTGTTGTCTATCTTATAGTTGTAAATTTTCATAGCCAGTAGCAGACAATGCAGATATATTGGTGTTGATGGGGAATCGATTTTGCAGTGGAGCTCACAGATAAGTGTTTTCATTTGTTCAAAGTGAAAAAAAAAAAAAAGCTGTGTTCATATTACATCTGTGAATTCTAGGGGAAAGAAAGAAAAGATTGAATTTACAAAGCCTACCTAGCCTATTAAGGTAGCAAAGAGTAGGTTAGAGCAAAGCTTTCACTCTGGAATTCAAGAAATTATAAAGAAATGAATCCCTTGTTGATTTATGAAGTCTTTGTCTCAAAAACATTAAATGATTTTTGTGTGTTCTAGCACAAGAGTAAATGTCTCTAGAAGTGGTGGGTTTGGGTTGGGTTTTTTTCCTCCAGGAGTCTGTGTCCAGTACAGGGAAGGGTTTGGTGGGCTTCTTTTCAGCTTTGACATGGAATGTCTGTACTGTGGTTTGTAATGCAACTTCACTGAATTCCTAATTACATCACGGCAAAAGGGTTCAGTAGATTCCTTTCTGAAAAATATGCTCAATAGGGACCAAAACGTAAAATATTAGGAATTCTATGTCAAAGAAACTGAAGATGAGTAAGACTGTATTATATTGCTATATAAATGCTTAAAGGGGCCAGCATCATAATTGCTACATGCTGTTCTTGGTGTCTTAATGTAGAAATGGATATAGTATAGTTTTTTTTTTTCTGGGGAAAAACCACATGATGCAGAATAAGCTGCCTGCTTACCCCAGAAGAGAGATGGTTCAAAGAAAGATCCATGACATCAAGAGTGAGACTGAAAAAGTGAATAGGCAGCATTTGCAGTGTAATCACTGGATAGCATTTCATGGAGGACGTTGAAGAGTACAGAAGTATAGAGACTTTTAAAAGAATATATCAGTGGTTATTAACTGTCAGTGGTTATTAAAAACGATGGTTCGATTGCAGCCTTATATTTAGGGAGGCTTATCCTTCTAAAGTAGGGAGCTGGGTGGAAGTTTCAGTGTTTGCTCTGTTTTTTATGTTGTTCCCTGAAGCATGCCTTGCTGTTCAGGAAGCAGCACATAGGATGCATGGGGTTTTCATGTAACCCAGTGTGGTATTATTTTATGATGTGTGGCCTTCACTGCTAATTTTTGCACAAATAAAGACAATCCTAATATATGATTGTAGCTTTAAAGATAAATCTAAAATGTATGCACTGACAGTTAACTTGCGGGACTTTGATTATTGACTGAGCACAGTAATTTAGCTGGGATTATTACATTTGCATTTTATTGAGAGGAATTCACTAGGAGGGTAGGGTATTTTAGTGTAGCAGGGAGACAGCGCTGCAGTTATCTGAAAAGTTATTTATGCTGGCAGGAGGATCTTGAGAACTGAAAGAAAAAAAATTTAAGCTGAATAGCTGTCATATTTGCAAACTTTCTTGTAATCTTCTGTCCACTTTACAGACCAAGGTACTGAGAAACATGAAGGAGCAGGTACTTCTGGGATTACTGATCAGGAAAAAGAATTGTCGAGCAGTGCGCTACAAGCTTTTCTGGTAAGACAAAGCCATACTCTGAGACTTTTAATTTACCATGTAACTGCTAAATGAGCTTATATAATTATTTTTTCTGTTTTCTTAGCACAGCTGCAAATGTGTTAGCAGGATATTATATCAAAAGTAGCACATGTATAAAGCCAGCACGTGTATTTTCTGTCTGCTGTGATAGGGAAAGACTGAAGGGAATATTTGAATAAAGTGCATAAGAGCACGTTTAATCTTGATTCTTGAAACTCAGTAGCCTTAAAAGATGTATGATAAGCTAATTAGAAGAATGAGGCTGCTATTTTGTATGAGCATGATCTCTCTGAAGAATTAATCGCTTCAAGCTAAAAATGTTGTGCGAAAGGGTTTAAAGGAATCACACATTTAAAAAAACAGCAAACAAACCTCTTTCATTTAACATCTTGCTATGTTCTTTCACAAAAAGCATTGTATACTGTTCTGTCACTTTACATTAAAACATATTATTCAACACATAACACCTATAGGCAATATTTACTGTTTTGTGTTTCTTGGAAGATTTTTTTGAATATGTTAAAAGTCAGGTACCAGGTCTTTCAGTTGTTTCTTTCTTTGCAATGTCTCCTAATTTTATTTAGTGTAGCAAGTGACAGAAAGTGTAATTGATTTTCCTTTCAATTGCTGTATCTCTATCTCTGCAGTGCCTTGCATAATTCAGTTTTGGATGTGTTAAGTAGGTCAGGGGAAGAAATTAAGTACTGTTTTTTGAGATTCCTCCCTGTGTATCTTGTTCATTACTTTTATTTTGTCTGGACTGTTGTTACATGAAGTGCATGTTGTTGGTCCTTAAACAGACTACTCCTGATGTTGCTCTTTCTAGCTCAATTAACTCTTTTTAAGTAACTTTTGCTCATTGCCATTTGGTCCTGACAACTAAAGGCACATAAGTGGGTCATCTGTTTTCCACCTTGCCCGCAGATCTGTATGCCTAAGATACTTCTCATCTGCTGATGACTTCATCTTTAGTTTTATACTTGTCCAGTGTATCTTGTTTATCTCATTATTATTTTTTTCTTGCTTTAAGAACTCCCTAAGTTCACGGAGTTGTGAAGTGGTGATAGATGCGAGCAGAAATAATCTTGTGCCTTGTTTGCCAATTTTGCTTGCTATTGAGTTGCTGTCAATGTGGACTATCTTGCATGCTGCTTTATCATATTTCAGTCTTGATAGAGTTACTATAGAATTGTCTATTATATTGTACATCCTGTCTAGAAGAGTGGAGAAAAGGACTGTTAGCTGAGGACAAACATCACACAATAAGCTGAGCATTTAAGAGTTCAAGGTTTTTAGTCCAACTATGGTTAGAAATCTTGTTGCTGTGATCTGAAAGCTACTCCTGTTGAAGAGAAACTCTGAGCGTGAATATGTGAAGAAAACCACTGGGAGATGAACTGTCTCCATTAAAGAATGTGCCAGCAGTTGAGTTGCAAGTTCCTGTGTTTATGTATACGGTCACAAGGCAATCCATCCTCTTGATATTTTGAGTTGTGGAAATACTGCATATTAATGTCCTGCTACACATCTCTGTAAATTGTATAACTGTACTTTCACAGGAGACTGAAGAAACTGGGATGGTACTGTTGAGAGTAGCCGCAGAACAGCAACTTCCATGGGCAGAGCAGAAGGACCAGAGAGCCTTTGTGTGTTATCATTCTTCCCATAATAGAGGAAGTTAGGCAGGAGAAGCTCCATGGAACAGCATTTAAAAAGGAGCAGGAAGTGGAAAGTGGTCGTGGTACTCAAGAGCATAGCTTTTGATTGTGAAGCATTAACAGAGATGGAAACGAATCTGCTTGTCTGAGTGACCAGATTGGAAGTAACCCTGATACGCAAGAGGTGAAGGTGATTTTTCCTGTATAGGAATTGAGCAGTACAGAGTGAGGGATCACTTAGGCTTAATATAGTTGAAAGAGTCTGTAGTTCTCTCTCATTCCTTGATGCTGTCAAATTTCTCCAGCACAAACACAGAAAAGACTAAAACTGAAAGCAGAAAGAGGCGAGCCATTCTGAAGTCCTTGCCTATTCCCAAGGTCTTCATTAAGTCACACCTCAGAGCAGCATCATACTTGCATCCTAGTTTCTGTTTAGGCATGCCTAGATGATTGAATACTTCATTCAACAGCTAAAACTTGTAAAAATATTAAACAAACCTGTACTGGGAAAATGATACCCTCTTTTTCTGACGTGTCTTAAGCTGATTTCCGTAAACTGAATTTTAACTCAGTGTCTCCAGATGATGTGAAGGATGAACATAAAATTATGGGCTGGGACCTCCGTAAGCAACTGCAGCGACTCAATTAACATGTGATAGGGAAAGATTATGAAAATGGATGAAATAAAGAATCCCGAAACTGAAAATTATACGATGAAGATAAATCAGACTAACAATTTTCATGGACACATCTTGTTATAATAATCAACTACTCCATTTGTCCTTCATCTGCAAAATTCTTTTTGAAGTTTGGATATAATCTGAGCTTTTAGACTTACTTGTCATACTTCATCATTTATGCAGATTAACATGTATGTATGTAGATGCTTAATTCGTTTCACTTGCTGTTGATAAAGGAATTACTACTTTGCTCTCTAAAGTTACAGAGGGTACTTTCATTAAAACTTAGTCAGCTGGTATTTAAACTTTGTATCTTCTAATGCATATTTCTGGTATGTGTGCAATTTCCAGGCAGGAAACTATGATACTTGTTTACAACACCTAAATACCCTGCAAGACATTAACAAGGATGACTACAAAATAACTTTGAATACGGCTGTTGCTGAGTTCTGTAAAAGTAACCAGACGACAACAGACAACTTGAGACAAACCCTTAACCAGCTGAAGAACCAGGTAATGCAAACATTATCGATACGGTACTTGATTTTGAGTACTATTAATGGTGGCGAGATCTTCCAGTGAAATGGGAATAAAACTTCTGCCCCTTGTCCCCTAGATTTAATAAAGGGATATGAAGGTAACTTTACTTTTAACACTATTCAACACTATTTAAGTCTATTCAAATCATTTGGGACATTGATTTATATATGATAAAATGGATTTTATCCAGTTTTAGTTATTGTTGAAATTGATCTGAAGCTGAAGCATTTCCGAGATTATAACTGTAGGAAGACCTGCTATATTTTTTCAATAGAAAGTTCCTTAACCTGAAATAGTTTGTGAAATAATAAAAAAGTGAAAATGTTACTTCACTACTCAATTGATAGCTTTCTATTGCAGCTGTAAATTTTTGCTGGATTTATGTGGAATAACAATAAAGTTTATTAGCTTATAACTCTTACTGACCTAGTTTTAGACACATTAATACCTTTGGATTATTTTTTTAAAATATTTGATGCTTTTTTAAAGTCATGGGAATTGAAAGTTTAATGAAACAAGTTCTTTTTTAATTAGGTCCACTCTGTTGTTGAAGAAATGGATGGTTTAGATGATGTTGAAAATAGCATGCTGTACTACAATCAAGCTGTTATTTTGTATCATCTGCGTCAGTATACTGAAGCTATATCAGTTGGGGAGAAGCTGTACCAGTTTATAGAGCCTTTTGGTACGTAGACAGAAGAGTTTTGTTCATGTGGTAACTACAGAAAAATCATTCAGTCTTTCTCACTATCAGACAAGTGATTTGTAATTTGCCTAATATGGTTCTAAAAAAGTAGGTAGGTTTCATGATGAAGAATACGTTTTACTTATAACAAGTTCAACGATTGAATTAGTGGGGAAGGTATTTTAGAGACATTTAGCAGGTGAGTATAATAAAACTAAAATGGATTTTTGACAACTTTAAAAGGTATTTATGTGCGTAGAATGTGCAAGCTAATTAAATGATTTAAGATCTAGTATTTTGAGTCATCATACAACTTAATGTTGTGAGTGTGTTTTTGTCAGGGACTCACATTTTTAAATAACTGCATTAGGTCATACATAATTATTTGTGCTACATCTGAATATACAGTCTCCAACTTTTATGAGCTATTGCACCCTTTGTAGTGGAATTGCCATACTTGTATGAAATAACTTCATCACCCTCGTTGAATTTTAGAGGTAACAAGGCTGAAGGATGTACATGTGTGGGTCTCAATAAATTAAATGCTACTGTGTTTCTCCTTCAATTCCTCCCAGTTTTCAGTCTGCCTATTTGGGACTTACTCTGTGAAGGCAGTCAAGCAGAAGCGTGTTTCTATGGAATTCTTTCAAGTTCTATGGGATTCTATGTATACATATGGCTCCATCTGTCTGTTTAGACACTGGATCTTTGGTACTGATCAGCTTAGACCTATTCTCAAAATCCATAGACAAGAAGTACATGTTAAGCTGTGTTGAGTCTATGCTATAACAGTGATGCTGTTTGAATGAATTACCTTTTTTCAATATATATATGATATTGTGTACGTCTCTGCATTATTTTTTTTTTTTTTCTGATGTAATATATTGATTTTGCTCATAATGTTGCATAGATGCACTTCATGGTAACTCGTTTTTCTTCGGTCATGTTTGGAAGGATTGTTATTAGAGCTGTAAAATTATTTTAACTTCTTTGCTTTATATAGAAGAGAAGTTTGCCCAGGCTGTGTGCTTCTTGCTTGTAGACTTATACCTGCTAACTTACCAAGCTGAGAAAGCCTTGCATCTGCTTGCTGTTCTGGAAAAAATGATTTCACAGGGCAACAATAACAGCAAGAATGGAAAAAATGAGGTAAGCTTAAAATCATATGAATGCCACTAAGTCTTTACCAGAAGCATGCTCTTAACTCAATCCAAACTTACTCTTTTAAAATCAGACAGTAACTTATACATGTTAGTAAGTGAGTTAATTTTATACAGCAGCTGTTTATTTCCTCTCTTTCACTCTTTTCTCTTACTCCCAGTCAGCTAAGAAGTATTTGTGAAGTCAGAGACTTGTACTGGAAGGACAGTTGTCTTCAGGGTCAAATATTCATTGTTTTCCTTGCTTGTCTTGCATTATGACTGTATGACACCCTGAGTTTGAAAGGGAAGTGAGTATCAGAGAGGAATTGCAATTGTGTGCCATAGTATGGGAAGTCAAGCATCTTTTTTACATAGGATCTACAAGTATGGGACATAATTTCAAATGAAATATTTGTTGTATGTATTTTGGGAAAATCAGTAGAATGAGTAGTGGCTTGGAAGTGAAAAGAGGGCACTTCAGTCTTTTCCCATTGATGGAATGTCACGTTTAAGTAAAATATTTTATGTCTATATAGTAATTCTACTGAAGAAAATATTACAGGGAGATTATAGAATGTGTGTATCATCGTTCTGGGTAAGAGAATTCTTAGAATACCTCAATAGCAGAGCAACATAGTGAAATACTAATGTTAATATAGAATTCTGCACTTCATAGGCTGTTGTGATTCTTTGTGGAAGACTATTTTGACTGTTAAGCTCAAATTACAGTATTTGGGGGCATGTGTATTTTTTTTTACTATTAAATACTTATTTTTCATGTGTGATTGATGAAAATAGCTTATGAAAGAATCTGTAAATTGAATTTAAAAGGTGACTAATAGTAACATTTTTTTTTTGTTTGACACTCAGTCAGGTAATAATACAAATAAAGATTCCGCAAATCAAAAAGCTGAAAGTGGAGCTTTAATAGAAGTTGCTAAATCTAAGATACATCAGGTAAGTGCCTGCATGTTATTTATTCAAGAACATCAGTTCAAGTTTTTCTGCCATCTGCTCCAATCTAGTTCAGCATGAATTATGATACTCTTGTCTCTCCTTGAATATTTCATGTTATAAAACAGAGTGAATTTGTCTAGCTCTTCCTTTTTATAAGATCCATGTACAGGAAAAACTGACCTAACACAAAAACCCATCTATTTCAGTCCCTGCAGTTTATCATAATTGTTTTAAATGGCAGTTAGCTCCACTGACTTTATATCTGTTAGACCTCCAACAGTCTAAATCAGCTGAGGTTTTATTTCAGTGTACTGTTCTGTGGAAAAATATGTGTAGAAACAAAATGCTTCTCTCTGAGCATTCATAAACGAATTGGTGTTTTCAGTTTAGTAGGTAAATGTCTGGACTTAAGAGGTTAGATTATTCCAATTAGTTTGTCATTTTAAGTGCTAGTATCTGTGTTTGAATATAGAGGAGCTGTTGACCATTGAAAGAAATGTGCCTCTGCTTATTGTAAATATAAAGTCTATAAACTTGTTGGAAGTCTGAATAGAATTTCTTCTTTTAGGAAGACTTTTTAAATGGCTTTTTGCCACCTATTTTTAAGATGTATATAAAATATTCAGTAATAAATCTCTAGATGTGGTTCATCTTGCAAACCTGCACAAGTTACTGCTTTTTATTGAACAAATTTGATTTTTTAACAGTATAAGGTGAGAGCCTATATCCAGATGAAGTCACTAAAAGCATGCAAAAGGGAGATCAAGTCTGTTATGAATACAGCTGGGAATGTAAGTATTCTTAATGCTATTGCTTTTCTAATCTAGATCTATTCTCTATCTTAAAACTGAATTTGCTAACTTTCTTTACAAATAAAGGTCTTATTGGGAATGAATGTCTGAAATAAGGCTTTATATAGTCGGTTGGGTTTGTAATCTCTTTTCTGCAAGTGTAATTAATGTAGAATTTTCTTACTTGCGCTGTTTTCAGTTGCTCAGAAAAGTGCACTTTATTATTAATGATACCAAAATAACAGTGAAGCATTATACAATAAACATGTTCAGTTGCTTTATAATGTAAGCAAAGCAAGTTTTAGTTTACTGTGAACTGGTCACAGTTATTACAAACTTCTGATGTCATTGGTGGTTTAAACCAGTTCATAAAAGAGTAATTCTGGAACACACATTTTGGTTTTTTGTGTGTTTTTTTTTTCTTTTTGTTGAAATTTTTTGGAGACTTACCTCTTGCTAGGAAGCAGTTTCTTTTTTTACATAGGAGTTCTCAACTTAGAATTACGTCCACTGTCCCAGATAAATTCTATATTAACTGAGGAGCAGGGACTGGGAGGAGAGCACTTCCCTTTTGTTGCCAGTCTCAACGGCTGGTAGTTTGACAGAAATCCTTCTGGATCATGAGGTCTCTGTTGGCAGTCCAGGAAGATCGTAGCCCAGGAGGAAGTTGTTGAACTCTGCAGGGAGGGAAGCGTGGGGAGGAGTGTATTCGAAGACAGGTTGGAGAAAGATCCTCTTAAATAAAAAGGGAACTTCTGCCCTTAACATTGCTGTTGACAGAGTTCTTTAATGTTGGCTTTTAGAGCAGTAACAAAGAATACGCAGAGTTTTGTATGTAGTTCAGAGGAGGCGAGTGTTAATCATGTGCTCAATCAAGAAATGCTATTTCTTAAAAGTATTAGGGCCTAAACCTATGTATTTTTGAAATGGTAGCAGAGGCAAGCCATGGAGTGATTTAGCACTAGAAGTAGAAATCATAAACCAAGAGGTAATTAACTATTGTTTTCTCCTTCACAGTCAGCTCCTTCTCTCTTTCTTAAGAGCAATTTTGAATATTTGAGGGGCAATTACCGTAAAGCAGTCAAACTCTTAAACAGTGCTAACATTGCTGAACATCCAGGCTTCATGAAAACAGGTAAAATAGAAAAGCTTCATCCTGCAAGTACTTAAATGTGTAGTATAACTGGACTACTCGTTAATATTACTTTTAAGCATATTGATGATTACTTATGGGAGTTGGCACTGAATGTCATGTGTTTATATGCTGGATTTGTTTACATCTTTCTTGTTGTCCTCCCTCACGTAACGCTGTGTTTTTCATTGAACGTTCTTCTTGACAATGCAGCGGTTTTCTATGAAAATGGATTCGTGAAGGTGTAAATATAATATTTGCAAGGTTCATACTTGGGTCTCAAAATCAAGATGTGAAACAAAAGACAATGTTCTAGATCTAGAAATGAGATTTCAGATTGTACTCAGGATACTGTAGCAGTTGAAATGATGATTGTGGGGGAAGTGCAAATGTTTCATGAAGTGTTAAGGTTTGACCTCTGTGGTATGCCGTTTGAAGTTACTTTTATATCTGCAAAGTGTATATGTGTAGACATGCGCAGAAATATAACAGCACATAAGTGTGTATAGTCTTTTCGATATAGAAGTTACTTATAAATATATATGCTGTGTATATATACACTCCACCATATAAGTATTGAAATATATTTGAGATTTTATTTGACTTTAAAACATCAATTGAAAACTACAGAGAGAAAGCTGTCTTGTGTCAATGGAGAATTAGAATTTAAAAAAAAATTACTTTTACTGTAAAACTACCAAATTTCTTCTGAACTTTGTTCAGTGCTGTTTTTTGTGATTGTTCTCTGAATTTCTTGCGCTGTAAGATCTTTTATCTAGTAGATATCGATCCACAGATTGCAATTAGATGATGGAAGTCACAGGGTTGGCCCTCTGAGTAATTTTTTTTTAAATTCTGCATTTACAGATAAGTTTTATAGAACACATTCAAAACATTTTCCAGAATGTCTATTCTGGCATGTTTTGACACTTCTTTGGAATTTACTGTAATTTATATTTCTGACAGTTTTTATGCTTAAAGTTCTCTTTATAACTAAAAATTTTCTGGAAAGTTTTATTTTCATATAACTTTTTTTTTCCACAGTAGAATGTGCAATTAGTAGTCTTCCTAGGTTATGATTAAAATAATGCCTGGTTACTTTGTTAATGGTCAGTTTCTTGGTTGTTTGGATTTTTAGTTGGGTTTTTTTTTTTTTTCTTTTTTTATTAATGGTAACCCTGTAAAGCTTCAATTACCAGCAGATAAAACAAAAGCTTAATTTTCTATTCTTTTAGAAGGATTTTGTTACTTGAACATGATATATTTAGGAAGGAGTGCACTTCCCGTTTTAATATGGTTGGGTTGACGTGTTTGTTTATTTTATAAAACTTAGGCAGATAACATTATTTGAGAATTTCCTTTATACAAGAGAAAACTTTAAGCCTGCACGCTAAGTTCTATGAAACCCTCCAGGTGAACTTACTTTACCTTGCAATCTGTCAAATTGGCTTTATACCTGGCTCTCCCAGGATATGGTGCTCAAGGTCTGGAAATCTGGGGCTGCTTATATACATATATATGTATGTCCTTCCAGGTCAACTGTCCAAGAGAACTAGAATGGTATAAGGAAATGTAGGTTATTAAAATGCTTCTGAGGCAGGGATGTAACTGCATAATCCATGAACATCTCACTGAAGAACGTTCAATAGACTACCATAATATACTGACCCATGAGAATGAGGTGGGAGCATTTTATGGGCTCAGTGACATTTTTTCAGTTTCTTGGTCTTTTGCTGTTCTCTCAGGTGAATGCTTAAGGTGTATGTTCTGGAACAATCTTGGCTGCATCCACTTTGCAATGGGAAAGCACAACTTAGGAATTTTTTATTTTAAAAAAGCCTTGCAAGAGAACGATAATGCGTGCGCACAGCTAGGGACAAGCAGCTCAGATCCAGGTAAGACTTTTAAGAGATGAAAATAGATGGTGGAAGAGGGGTGGACGAATCAAGAAAATAAAGGATAGAAGCTTTCCGTAGTTATATAAGCAAAATTCCTGTTCCTTCTCTTTGCAGGGGGACAGGATAAGGAGAGTGAGAGTTTTAATTGTAACTTGATTTCACAGTATAGCTGCTGTTGCCAGAAATAGATGATGATGAAATATATTCTTTTTTTGCTGTTTTCTTTGATGTGCCATGAAGCTGGGGCAATTAATTCTGTCTCCTCTATAGTCTTTGACCATCAGTCAGGGAGTTATGACAAAATAAAGTTTCTGTGAACTATTATGCATCATTAAAGATGTTATTTATAATTCTGCCTATATGCTACCTGTAGGTAGAATCATCTTGAAGGACTTGGAAGACAGAGTAAATGTGGAGTGCAATACTATTAAATTAGCATTTGGAAGGTGGTGTGTTTCTCAAAATTTCTTACTGGACAATTCCCATACTTGTATGAGAAATGTTTATCTGTTGTTTAGTTTTATGGTTAGTTTTAGCCATCTACTTCTGTTTTTCAGTATACAAAAGACGAGCAAATGAACAGTATAATAAGTTTTCTTGCTTTGATTAATAATACTTAAGGTTTCTTTCTCTTCCAAGTAAATGTTTTCATGGTATTTTTTAATTTCTTGTTTCTTTAAAATCTAGTAACCATCATGCATTTTATTGCTTTTCCCTATTCCTCCGCTGGTCCTGTACCTAAGTGCAGTCTTAGGTGCCAGTGTGAAGACACAAAATGTTTTACGCTTGTTAACAGCAAAGTGGTTTTCTTCTGGAATCTATATGAGAAACAAATACGTATATTCTCACATTATTATATAACATTTAGCTTGCATGACAAGTAACTTAAGTGGTTAGCATTTAATGTACTTCAATCTTTATTAAGAATACAATTACTTTGTCTTTGGTATCTGGAATTTCTGCAATTAAAGGGAATTCTGGTAGTTTTTGGGTGTTGCCCACAGCTTCCTTCCTCTTCCCAGAGTTATGTTTTTGGCTCTCCTGAGCTGCACGTCCAATGTGATGTAATCCTTTTCTGCAGGTAAAAAATTTTCAGGGAGACCCATGTGTACACTACTGACTAACAAACGGTATGAGTTGCTCTACAATTGCGGAATTCAGCTCTTGCATATTGGGAGGCCCTTGGCTGCCTTTGAATGCCTGATTGAGGCAGTCCAGGTTTATCACTCAAACCCTCGTCTTTGGCTGAGAATAGCAGAATGCTGCATTGCTGCCAATAAAGGAGTAAGTAGATTTGCAAATTCCTTATTTTGATTGTTGCTACGAAATGAATGGGTAATCCAGGATTGATTTGAAGCACATAATATTTCTCCAAGTCATTTGATGGTTTACCTTACTTTGTCTTGAAATAATTTTAGAAATAAACATAAAGATACTTTTTGGAAATAAACTTGTATTATTCTCTAATGAAGCATCACTTTATAACAGGAAACAATGTGTTCTTTCTGTAGTCAGTGCTCTTTGCTTAAAATGTAGATACTAACATTGATAGTTTGACATGCTACTTATGGATATTTTATGGTGCCTCAGCTTTCCACAGACTTTTCATATTGGTTGTAAAATCTTGGGGTTTAGGTATATTTATATATACATAAAACCCATATGAAATAATATATGTTATATATTGAAAACCAACACCAACAACAGAACAATCCCATAAGTAATCTTGCTTTTTTGTGTGAACAGAAGAATTAGACTTGCTCAAGATCTTTTCTCTGTACTTCAAAGTATTTTTGTTCCTGGCTTGCAGAAATAGTAAGGTGAGATTGGAGTCAATAACTGTATGTAGTATCCAAGGAAGGAAGATTTTTGGGGCTGCTCTTGGAGGTTTGATACTCACTTTGGGGCCTGATGCACAGAAACAACTTTGATAACTTTTGTTGCTGATACTTTTTTCTTTTTTTTTGCTGAAATATCTTGGATTTTTAGGTTTAGACTCTAGGAATTGCATTACTGCTTCTGAAACAATGAAGTTCTATCTTAAATTTTAGCTGGAGTAGTAGGAGAAAACATACGTTTATCCAGTAGGGATCATTTGTCTCTAAGGCTAGATACTATGGTGTAAAAGATATGGCTGAAAGTATGTTTTACCAGACAGTAAGATTAGTCTTTTGATGTTTTAATGAGTGTAGTTATTGGTTCAGACTGGTGAAAAATCTTGTTTAAAAACAAAATACAGCACCATGACCTAGAACTTTATTGGAAGATGTGCAGACTCTTGTGGAGGACTACTGAAAATATTTGGGTAAAGAGTAGCTTCCTTCCTGGGATCATGTTCTTAATTATTTACAGTTTTCTTGATGTACAACTGATATAAGCTTCTTAAACTTCTTTTTTAATTCTGTCTACTGTAAATCCACTATCCAAATTCAGATCTAGCTCCGTTTTATAGGACTAAAGCTCTGATTTCCACTGCAGTCTTTGCATGTGATCTTCCTTCTCTTCGTGCAGCCAAAACTCATACAAAGTTTTGGTTTTTTCCTCATTGAATTGCTGTTAGAGGTTGAGAGACTGTAGCGTGGGTAGCCTAAAAGTAGCATAGGCTGAAGAAGGCGAGATCAGCCTTCTCCACCCTGAAGCTGTATTGACCACAGTGGCTGGGGGGCCGAATCCCAGTTCCTCTGCTGGCAAAGTTTGTGGAAACCTGCTGAGAGCAGACGTATTGCATGTCCTCTGGGGCATCTTCAACCTGTTGATCCATGTCAGAGGGATGGGGACAGGATCGTTTGTACTTGGAACAAAAAAACACCAAAATAATACATCTGAGAAATTAAGATACTGTGCTTGGTTCCCTATGAAACTGTAATTCTCCCTTCGTGTGTGGGCCTTGTGATGTAATCTATAATTGCATGATCCCATGTAGTTATTTTTTACAGTATGCCCATTTCACTCAGTGCATGGGATGGGTGGGATTAATTGAACAAATGGCCGTATTCACTCTATTCCACTCCCACACCCAAATTCTCTCTGTTTTCCCTCTCTGGGTGGCCTCTGCCTTTGTTTACTGCACAGTATCGAAATCCTTCCAAATGCAAAATTTGTGACTTTTCCCTTGGGAATTTTAATGCTGCTGGCTATTTTGGTATCTCCATTTCAGAAAATTTAAGATACTCAGAGCTTTATAGGAGAGGTTTGCTTATATCCCCATTTCACAGGCACAGCACTCAAGTTTCAAGAGTGTTGGGTCAAAAAGGGACTGACTTTGATCACTGTTGTCAGTGCTACCTGTTGTCAGTACTTAGTTTTACAAAGCACAGCGAATGCAGGAAGGACAGCTTTCTTCTTGCTCATTTTGCAATTTTCTGCATCTATCCTACTGGTTACAAGTCACACGTAGATAAAGAAGACACAACTGAACGATCATCTCTAGTGGAAAGCTGGCTACGAGGGACTGGATTAGCATAGGTTTTGTGGCAAAAAACAAAGCTAGGATTCTGTTTACAAGGGCAGTGTCTCACAGTCTGGAAAAGGGAAATATAAATCCTTAGGGGGCACTTCTTTATTTACTGCAGGCCTGCCAAAGCAGTAGTTGATATCAGGCTCCTTAAGCCTGGCCTTCCTCCTGCTGCAGCAGGGATGTTGTGTGATGTACCAGAGGGCTTGAATTCACGTCAGAAAACCAGCGTGCTGTTTCCTAAATTTGTAAACTTACAAGAAAAAAATTAACTTTGGATACTGTTAATATTAAAAGCAAAAGGGAAGCGTCTTTAAATTATAAGATAGAGTTGCAGCATGGCGAGTGAGGCCTTAAAATCAATACGGTGTTTAATTTGACCTTGTAACTCCATTTGCAATAATATTCCTTTATATCTAAGTATGGATTGATATTTATGCTGTGAACATCATACAGAAAAGTATTTTGATTATAAAATATAGATGGAAGATGATTCCCTTTCTGTAGTTTTTTTAACACCTTTTCTGAAATAATGTACTTTGTTTCAAATTTATTGCATGCAATTTTTTGACAGTAAATGCCATTATAATGTCAATATTCTTCTTCACAATGGATTCTGATAAATTTTCTGAATAGCAAGTAGCTATTTAAATTGCAGATTTAGGATATGTTTTTTCCTTACAAGTGCAACTTTTCATCACTAACTTTACTTAGCAACAAAGTTTTTAAGATGGCTCATGGTAAAATAAACAAACCCCAGTAAATATGGTGCAGAGATAATTCTTGGGACTGACAGTTAGGGTGCTTTAAGTTCATTTGACCCTCAGAACATCTGCATACTCAAAAATCTGTTAATTTAACTTTGCATATGTTGTTGTTCAGCTTTATGCTCCCCATGGAATGATTTGAGAGCAGCTTTTTCAGAGAGCATTTGGAATGCTGTGTAAGGAGGGAGATAAGATGGCAAGTGCTACAGTGCCAATTCTGAATATTATTTGATTGCTTTTTAGATATCCTAGCAGTTCTCTTAAAATGACTTGGTTCATTGTTCTTTTGCTTTCAAAACAGGAGAAACTAGGTCAGTAGGCTATCAGACAAGCTGTCAGGACTAATCTGTGGTTACACTGTGTGTAGTAAAATCCCTCTGCAAAGACAATAGAAGGTGCCTGAACTCTCATGGTACTTAAGATTTAAAACTTTACCCATATAAACTATTAGTTCTTACATATTAGCAGGATTCAAACTCTTCTTCCAGCTTTCACTTATTTTATCAAGTAGTTGTTCAGCGACCTTGATATTATTTTTTTTCCTTTTTAGACGTCAGAACAAGAGACTAAAGGTCTTCCCAGCAAAAAGGGAATTGTGCAATCTATAGTAGGTCAAGGCTACCACCGTAAGATAGTCCTAGCATCCCAGTCAATACAGAATGTTGTTTATAAGTAAGTATGTTTTCCATGGGCTCTTTATTTTGTTATCATACCTCTATTAAGGATATGTATCTGTTTATCAGGTGTTTTTAAAACTGTCGTGGAATAACTGTACATTTAGGAATTATTAATGCAATGAAGAGAGAGGTATGCAAAAATGAGGAGTCTTACTTGAATGTCATTTGGATGCCGCCTTTATGATGGCCAGCAGAGGGCTTAACTGTGTATTTGTTGTAACTAAGAAGGCCATTAAAGCTTAAAATTTATTTATCTGAAACTATATTTCCAGTTAGCTAAATCTGTCTGCTTTTTCTCTTAAAGACACACATTTTCAGTAATCCAGAATCAGAAAAGTGCTGAAAATGTAGTTGATCTGTCATAAAACTTCATGAAGCAAAGTAAAGAAAAACTTCTTGTCATTATATAGTTGAATCTGCTCATTGTATGTGGGCATCATGGTGTACTTTCCATATATAAGAATAGCAAGATACATATGTCTTCATTAATTAAACGTGTTATATTAAAACATGATTTAATTTTTTTAGGTAAAGTTTTCTCTGGAGCTCTATTTTTTATTTATTTTTTTTTAAATTTAGTAGGATTGCTGCTCACTGGTCAACTTCTGTTTCTCTTTAAGTGATGGGCAGTCCTCAGCAATACCTGTAGCCAGTATGGAATTTGCAGCAATTTGTCTAAGAAATGCCTTGCTGCTATTGCCAGAAGATCAGCAGGAGCCAAAGCAGGAAAATGGATCTAAAACTAGTAGCCAGCTGGGGGGAAATACAGAAAACAGTGAAAGCAGTGAAGCATGCAGGTAAAAAGAATTGCATGTAAACCTTTCTTTATGTTCAAAGTAACTCTAGGCTGACAGTCTGTGTCTGCTACCTGTGCTGTTTGGCCAGCAGAAAAAATAAATTCTCAGCAGTGTTGGGATATCCAAGGAAATTGTTTAGTTGCTTTTGTTTTAATTGCTGGTATGCTAATTTAAGAATAAAATACCTAGTTGATTCCTACCAGTCCTAACAACTTTAATAAATTAGACAGTGAAATTCTTTTTTCTCTGGCCATCTTATTTTCTTTGCTGCAAATGTTATGTTTTCCCACACCCTCCTGCAGTGCATATTGGTATTTTTCTAATTGTAAGTGAAGTTTCACATGTTCCAGTGATTCTGTGTATGTCTGTCTGTGTGTGCACATGCACCAGTACTTGATTCAGTGTATAAATGTCCAGCAATTCAGTAGTAAGCATTTCCCTGTGGTCAGATTTGACATTCATCAGCCCTAGTGTGCTTTGTTGTTTGTTTTAGACTAGAAATGGGAAATTATATTTACAAGGTAAGTAGGAAAGCAGCATGGAGCTATTCCTTAAAAATTGCATGTTACAAAAAAGAGTTTAAGAAAAATCTCTTTTCTTTTCCTTAAAGCTTCAGAAAAACTTGTAGACAGTATATGTCAAATGTTAAATAGCAGAAAGGTGTCTTAATTTTTTGTGTTGATCCTGATGCTTTCTGAACTTACTTTTGAAGAGTAACTTTGGCTCTAGCCTGTACTTTCATTAATGACTTCCATTAATTTGAGAAAGAGTTACAATAACTAATCTGGAAAAAAATAGCTGTTCTAGAACTTTAACTACTTAGAGTAATGAAAAAACACAATCATAGAATCATAGAATAGAATCATCTGGGCCGGAAGGGACCTCCAAAGGCCATCTAGTCCGACCCCCCTGCAGT